>OX451741.1:70318232-71058368 GCA_948472305.1 Vicia faba | reverse complement strand
AGTTACTTGCTAGATCACTTGCTTTTGTTTGAAAATGTGCTTTTTATGGTGAGTTTTCAAAGTATTTTAGAAATGTCTTTGTAATGGTTCTCGTTTCTATAAGAACGCGTATAAAGTATTTGTTTCGAAAAATAGGTCAAAGATGTGTTTGTGTTTTTTTGAAAAAAAGGTGTCTTCTTTGTAATGGCTCTCGTTTCTATAAGAACGCGTACAAAGTGTTTGTCTTTTGAAAATATTTCAAGTTTCTAAGATGTTTTGAAAGTGTTGGTGTTTGTTTTGAAAATAACCAGGACGTTTTGGTTTTGAAATTGACCAACCAACTAGGAGCAATCTACCTACTCAAAAGTATTTCATGTTTATTTCCTCTTTCCTTTGACATTGTTATCTTACCATTGATTTAGTAAGTAACCCTATCTTTGGATGTAAAAGGGACGGTCAAGGGTCATCGTATAGCCATGATTAGCAATGTTGTAAGGTATCTTAGCATTTTTTTCTAAGGGACTAAGATCATTTTTGAAAGGCAACTTTGATAGCGTCATCGAGGGACTATGATCTTGTATTTTGATTTGTTTTTGCTAAGGCACCTCACATGCATAATATTTCAATTTTATAAGGCAACAAAGTGGATTTACTCTAAGGGTGTAAGTGTGCAAGTGTGTATTGATTTACATGCATTTGTTTTATCTTGATTAGGGTTTGCTATTTGTTGGTTTTAATCTTTCTATACAAAACCCTAATTACTAGCATTTGTATATAAAGCATTAAATTGCGGAAAATAAAAATACTAAGCTATTACATCTTTAGGGGAGGGGATATACAAACTACAAATGGGGAATTGCAAGAAATTAAAACCCTAATTATCTATTATAATCGTATTGAATTTGAATAAATATACAAGAAATGAAATGAGTATAATGTACAAGCATGAATAGATAAGGAATGGATTTTTTTGTATTAAAGGTTTTGACCTAATTAAATTAAAATAAGATAATTGACTAGAATAAGAAAATTAAAATTAAGTTAATAAAAGAAATTAATTTGTTAAAGAAAACAAGTTTTTTTAGGGTTTTTGTGAATTTAATTAAACTAATAAATAAAATTAATTAAATGAAAGTCCTAAGTTCTAAATTGATTTTAATTTACAAGAAAATAATATAATATAATAATTAAACCTAAATATTAATTATTAAGAAAGAAATTAATTTATTAAGAAATGTTTTTTTTGTTCTTTTGATTTTATAAGACAAAATAAACTAAATAAGTGTAAAAATAATAAATAAAATATTTTTTGGGTTTTTGTTAATAACAAATAAAAAATAATAATAATAATAATAATAATAATAATAATAATAAAGGAAAAGATATAAAATATAATAAGAAAAAGAAATTAAAAATAAAAATGGGCCAGGGGGTGTTGAAATGAGACAGGGGGGAGGTTAGAAAAAATGAATAAGGCCCAAAGCTGGGCCCAGGCGCTGCAAAGAGAGAAAGGAAAAAAAGTGAGAAAAATATGCAAAAGGCAGCACGCTGGGTGTTGAACCCACACCCTCTTGGTTACCAGCGCGCTGCCTTACCACTGGGGTGGCTATACATCTGTTACTTATATCAAACCATAAATATATATTAGAAACTGCTTCCTGAAGACAACTTCATCTTCAACCTTGCGCCTAGCCATACCACCTGCATCTTGTTCATTTCTCATCCATTTGCAAAAGTGTAAACATGAATCTTGTGGAAAATTTCCTCACGATTTCAGAAATGTAAAGCATTAAAACCATAGCTCAAAGACAAACATGAATTTTATTGGCCCTAATATGAAACCTAAAAATTTCAGAAACTTCAACTCCAAAATTCTTTAAGCTCAAACCATATAAATACAAACTATCGATATGTACAGCTTCGTGGCAATGAGGTCTACATTTTATCTTTGAAAATGAAAGCTTAACAATGCCTATATGAGGAGTTCAAAAGTCAGAAAACTAACCTTGCAAATGGAGATCGTGTTTTGAGTTTGAGCAACTTTTGATGAGTTCCAATGATTGGGTTAGCTTCCTCAAGTTCCCAGGAAGCTAATGTGATGCTTGGCTTGAGCTAAAAGGGGCTGAGGAATTCTGGAGAAGTCAACTTACAGAGCTCTGTTTTTTTTATGGAGATTGAAGAAGATGGAGTTACATTTATGGAACAGGGTCAGGGTAAGTTGTATTTGATGTTTAGGAGCTTTAGGAACCAAAAGGCTTGGAAACGCACGAGGGAGATGTGAGTTTCAAGTTTTTGGTCAGAATATGCAATAATGGTGATTTTTGATATAGTTCTGAGTTCTAGGGAGTTTTTGGGCTTGTGTATGCGTGTGTTTTGATGCAAATAACTTGTGCATAAGTAAGGAAAAGGTTGTGAGGCTTGAGAGGGTCAGAATCACACAAGTACAAGTTATGGCTATGTTACTTGATTTTGAAGAAAAGTGAAAACATGGTTTCAAGGTAAAGTACAAGCATGGGCTAACTTGTTAGAGGCTTTAGACAAGTTTCTTTTGGGTTATAGGTTGTGTGTGATCAGAAACAAACAAGTTCAAAGCTCAAGAACTGATTTTGTGCATAAAGCTATTTTTCAAATATGACAATGTGCACTTTCTTCCCAAAATGGAATTAAGCATAGGCAATGCATTGAATGCTTGAGTTGAAGCCTCTAACAACTATGAAAAAAATTAAATGTAGAGTTCCAAACAAGTTTGAGGCCTGCAAAGCAAAGATTTTGTAGCCTAAACATGGATTGGAATTCTTGTTCTTCATGAAAATGACCTAAAATTCAAGAATGAAATGCCAACTTCATGCCTTCGATTCTCATTGCTCAAAGATGATCTCAAGGAGTTATTGGGAATTTTAGAAAGCTTGTAATGTGCTCTAAAACCCCTCTTTGAATCATTTTTGAAAATTCCCCTTAAAACTATGTGAAAAATTGCCATGAAGTTAGGTCAAAATCGTGCCTAAACTTGGGCAAAATTTCACTAAGTTTCCAAGTTTCATGAACATGTATTCACAAAATCATAACTTAAAATCCATTAATTTCTAGGATAATTTGTGTAAAGAAATGTTTTAGATCTCATGGAGATCTACAACTTTCATGTTGTAAGTTTCTTTTGAATCATCTTGCATCATGGTGAAAAATTGGCTCAAAGTTATGAAAAAAACATGAAGTTTTCTACACTTAGAAAAATTTCTAAGTTTGGAAAGTTTGACTTTTCAAAATGATATCTTGACTTTTTGATTTCTTGATGAACAAGTTTCATATTTTGACATGTTTTGATGAATTGTGATCTTTGACACATGATTTTAACCAAAAAGTCAAAGTTTGACTTTTCAGTGTACAATTGACTTTTGATTAGTTGACGGAAAACGAGCTATCAATTAATTGATATTGAGAGATGTTTTAAGTCAAGCCATTAGGTCAAAATGATGCAATTTAATCCTTGAGATCATGTATCAATCCAATTAACCATTTTCTAGGTCAAAAATTAGAAATTGCCCTTTCTCAGTCAAAACCCTAATTTTGACCATTTTTCCCTTTTAATGATTTGATCAAATTTCTTGAGGAATTATGGTCCAAACTTGATCAAATGACTTATATGAGTTCATAATGTTGATATGGATAAGAAATTATGAAGTTTGACTAAAAATTGGCCACAGTTGACTTTTTCCATAATATAGTTGATTTTTAGGTCAATTGATCAATTGACTGAGCAAAAATGTGATCCAAGACTTGAAACTTGACATGAGCAGTCTTGAGGGTCCATAATGATCCATGAAAGTCAAATTAGGAATTAAAAGTTCAACTATCCTTGTGCAATCTCAAACCCTAATTTCAGTCATCGGAGCTTAAGAAGGTGTCTTGAGCTGATCAACCCTTGTGCAGTCTTGAACCAAAGGAGATCTTGTGAGAAAATACTTGACAAATGAGAGGGAAAATTTTGGGGTACAACACTCCCCTAATTCCAAGGAGTGGAAGATTAGGGAATTTCCTGCAACAATCAATGATAGGAACATCTTCTAGAGACCTGGAACACAAATAGATATCTGAATGAGAGAGCGACATCATGCTTTGAGACCACCTCAGACCTCGTTCATTCTTCAATACTGATTGGGGAAGGTGCGAAATAAACCACCTAGATAGAAGAGGTATGCAACACACGAGTGTTCCTCATTTCCTCATAGTACGAGTGTGAAGAGAATGCAGAATGTCTTCGAGAAAAGTAGGCACAAGGCTACGAGCAAGAAATATTTTGATGGTGTTCACATCTATGAGTTGGTCTTGATTAGGGAATAACACCAACCCATAGATCAACAAAGCCAAGATTTCTTCGAAATCTTGAAAACTCATAGCATCCAAAAATAGTCGAGCCTTCTCTAACAGAAATTTAGCTAGAAAACCCTTGACTCCACTCCTTGTTTCCCAATTTGATACAATGTCAGACCGCTTCAGGTTTTAGCTCTTTCTCTAAACCGGTGAAAGGTATTTGATTGATAATAGGAACTCCCAGTAATTGAGAACACTCATCATATCTTCTTCAAAAATTGAGGTAACCAAACTGAGTAGTCGACCATGCCTTTTGATGAATGGAGAACTTTCAGGAACCCTTGATACTAACTCCTTGAGTTGAGAAGGTATCCTTACAAGACTGATCTAGATAGTGTTTCTACAAGGGGAGGCCATAGCCTACAAAACAGAACAAAGATAAATCCGTAGGTCCTTGAAACGGTTAGTGAAAATGATATGGTATGATGTCATGATGTTATGATGAAATTTTCGAACAATTTAATCAAACACAAGCAAAACACACAAGGCCTTAGGTTTAATCTTGCATGGAGTTTATAGGTAAGTACCCTCTTGAAGTTTTAGTTGGCTTAACCTGTCCTAAAAGAAGTAACCAGGTTCTAGGAGCCTTCATATCACTGATCTTTCTCTCATGCATTGTTTCAGCACAAGCATCTAAAATGCGACCTAAATATCCCGAGAGTCCAAACCTAATGAGCGTAGAATCAAGTATCAAATAACTTTAGTCTGCACTAAAGCTAGCTATCTCACTACTTTCTAATGGATAAGTTATGTCAACTAAGTTTCTATGGTCAGTTAGTGCTTATGACACCACGCGGTAGCCCAGTATTCTCCTTGACTAACTCAAGGGATACTAGCACAAACCAATGTGTCGCACTAACGTAGCCATCATTTCAACCATATCGCTCTATGCCGTATAAGTTACACGATCTATTTCTACTTACCTAAAATGCCACTAGATCTGGGTGTAGGATCTATAGAAGAAATAAACCCAAGCATATCCCAAAATATAAAGAGTACAAGGCAAACAAGTAAATAAATAAACTGATCTAGCTCTTAAGGTAACCCTACTTTTAGTTTAAATTTTCCCCAGCAGAGTCGCCAGTTCTGTAATACGGTGGGAGAACTGACTTGTGGTTTTTTGTTTTATCGCAAATGTCGCAGATAGTAAGAGTCGCCATTGACTTTTCTTTTATCCAATAAAGGAAAGGTTGAAAAGAATAGGAAAAACCTTTGATAATTTTTCTTGAGTTCGGGGGGTAGGTTATGAAAAGGGAAGGTGTTAGCACCCTTTTCATCTTTAGTTATCTACGAGCTCTTAATTGCTAGCTCACTTTGAAAAATGCTTTGTGTTTGTGCATGTTTGTAAATATTTTGAAAATGCCTAAGTGCGACAATTTTGTAATGATTTTCGTATCATTGAGAATGTATACAAAATGTTTGTTTTGAAAATATTTATTGGAAGAGAGTGTTGTCTTGTGGAAAGATGTTTTGAAAATGCCAATGCTAGGAAAATTTCTTTATAATAACCCTTGTAATAGTCCTCAAGAGTGTTTATAAAGTGTTTAGAAAGTTGTTTGTTTTTAAAGTGTGAGATGTAAAATTGTTTTAGTTTGTGAGCAAGCGATTACGAGCGATCTACCTACTCAAAAAGTATTTGTTCTTTTCCTCATCCTTTAGATAGTTCTATCCTACTATTAGTTAGTAGGAAGCCCTATCATTGGATGTGAGGGACATGCGTGGGTCATCGTACAGTCATAGAAGACAACTTGTAAGACGCCTTAGCAGTTATCATAAGGGACTAAGATTGTTTACTGAAGGCAACATTGAAGGGTCATCGAGGGACTACGATCTTTTAAACCGACAGTCTTTACTAAAGCACATCACATTCGAGGGACATGACTATTTATATCAGAGGCAACAAGTGAGGTTATCCTAGAGGTGCGTGTGTGTGAAGTGTTTTGATTTCAAGTATTTGTTTTTGAGATTAGGTTATCTAATGTTTGTTCTTTATCTTGCCATACAAACCCTAATTACTAACAGTAATAAGGAAATCAGTAAATTGCGTAAATTAAATGTCCTACACTATTATAATGCTTCGGGGATGGGGTATAAGTTTATGAATTGAGGAGGAAAGCAATAAATCCTAATTATCTATTACAAACATTTGACAGTTACATGATTGCATTAATGCGAAAAATAAACAAATGCGCATAGATAGAAAGGAGAAAGATGTTTAAGAAACCCTAAAAATTCTAAGTATTTTAAGAAAATATTTTGTTGTTTCTTTGTTTAGAAAATATTTGAAATGAAAATAAGACATAATTCTAATTAATTTACAATTTAATCGTTTAAGATAAAATAAAGGTGTGATCAAATTAAATTAATTAAAATCTAAAGAATTCTAAGTTTTTTTAGAAAATATTTTTGGGGTTTTATTTAGAAAATATATTTGAAATGTAAAACCTAATTCCAATTAAATAAAATCAAGCTGATTAAAATAAATTAATTTTTATTTGTCAAAAATTAAATTAATTGATTAAAAATCAAAATCTAATTTTTTTCATCATTTTTATGATTTTTGTTGATTAAAATAAAATTTATTAAAAAAAGAAATGTTAAAAATAAAACAAAGAAAATTGAAATAGGTCAGTAGTGTAAAAGCAATTGGGGGGGGGGGTGAAAAAAAGCAAAAATGAAAGGCTGAAATAGAGGAGCCTAGCGCCTGTTTGTGATCCAGTGGGGATGGTTCTTTGGAATGTACTATAGGCTTGTGTTTGGGTGCATTGGATCTGCTTGCATGATGATCTGATGGTGTTGATATGAGGCTGCATGATGAGCGTGTATGATTTACATGTACCTAATCCATAAGAGAAATGTTGAAAAATAAAATGCCAGGAGGCAAGGGTCGAACCCCTGCCCCGGCACACTAACGCCTCACACACACACGCTTGCCACTGGGGTGGCTGTTTCATCCGGTTATGAAACAGCCACCAATAAATATATTATAAATTTGTTTGAGAAATTCAAATTATGGCGACATGGACTCCTTGTTCCTCATGCTGTATAACAACATAACTTCTCCATTGTTGATTCTGTAAAATGCTCATTTCTCCACCAAATTGAAAAATGTAAACATCAAACTTGCTTGAAATTTAACCACAAATCCAACCATATAGCTTTAAAAACCTATAGATCAATGGTTAGGATGAACTTTGTTTGGTACCAAACTGAAACCTAATTTTTTCAAAAATTTCAATTCCAAAATTCACATCACACAACCAATATAAATGAAAACTAAGGACATGAATAACTTCATAAACATGATATCTACATTTTATCTTTAGAAAATAAATGCAAATGATGCTTGTACAGAGATTTCAAAGTTTGGAAAACTTACCACTTGATACGAAATTTGAATGCTCTCTACACGACTTCCAGAGGTGAAATGGTGATTTGGTGAGCTTGCTTGGACCCTGATGAAGCTGTTTAGATGCTCTCACTTGGTGCTGACAGTGGCTGAATAACTCAAACCAAGTCAAGTTGCAATGATGGAAAGTGAAAATGATGGATGATGAAGATGATGTTACAGTGAAGAAACAAGGGTATGGATGAGTTATATATGATGTATATGAAGTGTTTGGATGATTGGTTTTGACAAAAGTTTTAAGGTTTTAGAGATTCAAAGATAAGGTTTTAAAAAGCTCAAAATGGAGGCTTTGGTAAATTCTGACTTGGGAGAGTTAGAAGGGATAGAGGGCTTGTAAAATCGTGTCTTAACTTGCAAATGATCTCTCTATTTATAGAGAAAAGGTTTGGAAGACTCAAGTAACCAGAATTGAAAGATAACAAATTATGGTTTGAAAAAGTGAAAAGTCAAGTTGGATGAGTTTCTATGGTTCGAAGGTTCAAGTACAAGCATGATATGTGGTTTGTTGGGTGCAAGGAGGTTACTTCTGATGTTAGAGATTGCTTGTACTGATATGCAACAAGTTGGGATCTTAAGAAGTTGACTTTGTGATTAAAGCTTGATTTACAAGAATGGATATGTAACCTTTCTCCCTTAAATGGCAAAACGGATTGGATAAAGCTTTAATCACTTGGTCATGGTTCAAAAGTATGTGTAATCTTCTGATTATGGATAGATTTGGAGGTTAGAGGCCTGAAATGTGGGATTATGCAGCATGGCTTGAAGATTGGGTTATGAACTTGTCAAAAAAATGACCTATAATGCAACCTTAGATACCCAACTTCATCTCTTCGATTCTCCTTGCTCAAGCATGAAAAAATTGTGTTCTTGGACATTTTGGAAAGCTTGAAACATTTTCTACAACTTTCATGTTGTGAGTTTTGGCTAAATCAAATGGGAACATGGTGAAAAATTGTGAAAAATGGTGAAAAATGGTCATGAAGTTGGGACAAAAATATGATCAAAACTTGTAAAAAAAATTCTAAGTGTTGGATAAAAAACATCATAACTTCATGAGCTTATATCTCTTAAATTAAGCACTTTTTGAGGATCATCCCACATTAACATAGTTGTAGAATTCATCAATACCTATAACTTTCATGTTGAAAGTTTTCCTTGAATTAGCTAGCATCTTGAGGAAACTTGCTTGTGAAGGTAGGGTTTTTGTTAAAAACAAAAACACTTGGAAATTTTCTAAGTGAGAAAATTTTCCAAATTTGATTTTTGTTGAATTTTTTATTTCTTGATGATCAAGTTTGATAGTTTTGAATATCTTGATGATTCTTGACTTTTGAATTCCAATGTTGACCAAAAAGTCAAAGTTTGACTTTTGAGTGACTGTTGACTTTTCATCAGTTGATTCAATTCTTCAACTATCAATCACTTGCAGCTTTGGAAATTCTTTGAGCAATGTAATTAGGTCAAGATGTTGTATTTGAGTCCTTGAGATCATTCTTCAAGCCAATAGGTCATGTACTAGTCCAACAATCAATGATCAGTCATCTTTAGTCAAAACCCTAGTTTTGACAAATTTTGATATTTGATGACTTGGGGACTTTCCTTGAGGAATCATAGTCAACCCTTGATCAAATGATGAATATCACCTCAAAATATTTATGTTGAAAAAAATCTTAAAGTTTGACTGTATGTTTGACCATAATTTACTTTTTACCCAATGTAGTTGATTTTGAGTCATCTGAGCAATTGACTGGGCAAATTTTTGATGAAAGGCTTGAAACATGACACAAGAATTATTGAGGACCTATGATGAACCATGAAAGTCAATTGAGGCATTGGAAGTCCAATTTTCCTTGATAAAACCAAAACCCTAGTTATAGGCCAATGTTTAAGAGGTGAGTTTGCCTGATCAACTCTTGAGAATCCTTGAGTATTTGAGAATCTTATAAGAATGCCTTAAAGAAAATGGGAGGGCGGATTTTAGGGTATAATAAGTACGTACATCAACTGGGGCAACCCTGTTCTCTCTAGTCTATGGTATGGAGATTTTCTTACTTGTTGAAGTCCATATTCCTTCCCTAAGGATTATGAAAGACGCAGGTTTAGATGAAAACGAATGGGTTCTGACTCGACTTGAACAAATAAATTTGATAGATGAAAAAAGGCTTGCGGTTGTTTGTCATGGTTAGATGTATGAGAAACGCATGATCAAGGCGTTTAACAAGAAAGTCAAATATCGGGTATACCAGGCTGGTCATTTGGTAATAAAACGCATTATCCTACCTCAAGGTGATCCCAGGGGCAATTGGATTCCCACATTTGAAGGGCCATTTGTGATCAAAAAGATATTTTATGGCGGTGTTATGATACTTACCACCATGGACGGTGAAGATTTTCCGCACCCTGTGAACGCGAACATAGTCAAAAAATACTATGCATAAAATAGACCCGCTAGGTTGACATGCCTAGGCAAAAATAAGGGCATCCCGGCGAACCAAAAGGGTTCAGGCAAAAAAGGATATCCTGATGGACTGAAAACCTGAAAGGTCGGTCCAGGCAAAAGTTAGGGATTAAAGAGTACTACTATGTGTTGTTGGATCACCCATCTACTTACAACGAGTTTTATTATAAGCATCACGTTCAAACGATACAGATCAATTCAATCATCTTCTTCTGACAACAAGTGATGAGATACTTGAAGACATAGGGGCAATAATAGAGTTGAAACTCGATGGGATCGTTTCCATGTAGCTGTTTTTATTTGTTTGACTTTGTACCTCATTTTTCAATTTTTACAATGATTTCCTCTTACTAGGATTTCTGTCTCCTTGTATAAAACTGCCTGCTTATAGGAAAATTTTCAGAATCAATGTTATTAAATATACTTCAAAAGTCAAAATTGTTTTTACTTTCACTGTTTTGTTTGAAAAAAACGTCCAATGATTACATTGAATGAATGTTGTACTCCAAAATTTTCCCTCCCCTTTTATCAACATTTCTCATCACAAGGCTCTTGGAACTCAAGATCAAGCTAGGGTTTGCTCTGCCCAAGACATCTCCTTGCACTGATGACCTAAATTAGGGTTTGAGTTTTCACAGGGATTTTTGGACCTTTAATGCTCAAATTGACTTTCATACTTCATATTGGACTCATAAGTTTGTCCATACCAAGTTTCAGGCCTTGAATCAAATTTTTGCCCAATCAATTGGACAATTGACCTAGAAATCAGCTGTATTGGGGAAAAAGTCAACTGTGGCCAATTTACAGTCAAACCTCATGAATTTTGACCCACATCAACATTATGAACTCATATGAACCATTGGATCAAGTTTGGACCATAATTCCACAAGAAATTTGATCAGATCACCAAAAGGGCAAAATGGTCATTTTTAGGGTTTTGACTATACAAAGGCAATTTCTGACTTTTTGACCTAGCCAATGGTAAATTAGGTTCAACCATGGACTCAAGGACTCAATGGCATCATCTTGACCTATTCAACAAGTTCAAAAGATCTCAAATGCATGGGATTGACAGATGAATTTTTAAATCAACTGATCAAAATTTGACTGTATACTGAAAAGTCAAACTTTGACTTTTTGGTCAAAATCAAGTGCCAAGTGTCATTTTTCATCAAGATGTGTCAAATTATGAAACTTGTTCATCAAGAAACCCAAAATTGCAAATTAGGGTTTAAAGTTGAAAATTTTCATAACTTAGAAATTTCTAAGTTATGAAATTTTCTTAATTTTTCCTAACTTTGCCCCACATTTTCACAATGATGAAAATGGATTCAAACAAAACCTCCAACATGAAAGTTTTAGTCCTCTACAAAGTCTACAACTTTTTTGCGCAAAGTTTTCTCAAAAGAAGCTTGGATCTCAAGTTATGAATTTTGGAACAAGGGTCCCTAAAACTTTTAACTTAGTGAAATTTTGCCCTAGTTTAGGCAGGATTTTGACCCATCTTCTTGTCCATTTTTCACATAGTTCCACTTGGAATCTCAAGTTGCATTTCAAAGATGGATTATATATCATGTTTCAAGCTTTCCAAATTGTCCAATAAATCCTCAAACACATTTGTGGTTAGGGAGAATCGAAGGCTTAAAGTTTGCAAAAACCCACTTTGTATCCATGGCAAATTCATGTTCATACAAGTTGCATTTTCAAGTCAGCATGCCTTACACTAGTTTGCAGGCCTCTAAACCACTTCACACTCCATAATTTAATGCAAATACATTGGGCTAATACATTGTTTTGGTCATTAGAGCATTGTACACAAGATTAATCCCTAAATGGTAAAAGACATATTTCCATTTTTGCAAAAGTTTGCTTTATGTGAAAACCATAATCCTTGAGCCTTGGTCCAAGATCTCTTGCAGCAAAACAAATACACAAATTAGAGGGTCCAAGAGGATTGTATGCAAGATGATAAGATGGCCTGTACAGGCCGTAACCTCACTTCCACTTCTTACTTCAAAAACAAGAAATTTGTCCAAAACTAAAAAACTTGAAAACCAGCCAATGTTAACTTACACAAACAGTTTGGACATCTTTCTCACACCCCTTTGAGCTAGAAACACGAGTGTTTGAGCCTAAAAACACCCCATAGCCAGAAATCACATTCCTTTGGCAAAACAGGGCAGGTTCTGCAACTTGAGTGCCATAGCTCATTTGGCTCGTACGTTTTGCCCCAAGTTGCTTCAAACACCTTCCATTCAACTCACTCAAGCTATCCCAAACCTCAAATACCAACTGTAACTCCATTTACAGTGTTCACCATTTTCATTTTGAGCTTGTGCAGGTTGAGTTCTATAGGCTGATTCAAGGACATTCAAGGCAAGCAAGCTATTGGAAAAGGTCAAGTGAATTTCAAGCAAGCTACCAGACATATCAAACCTTGTTGAGAAGCACTGCATTACCCTACAAGAATCCAACTGAAATAGGTTTTTCTTCACTTTCTATCTCTCTATTTAGGAACATTTAGCCTTAGGTTTGTGAATAAAAAATGTAGTGTTCAATGCCATGAAGTTGTACATATGCTCAGTTTTTATTTATATTAAGTGTGCTAGGAGAATTTCATCCATGAACATGCTGAAAAAACTAGGTCTGATTTTAGGGCTAGAGAAATTCTATCTGGTCTTTGAGAGTTAGGATTAGTTTTTTTTATGGTTAGAATCGTCTTGGAATTCTCTACAAGTTTGATGTTGTGAGTTTTTGCAATAGATCACGTATACAGGATGTCCCAAGTTTGTACAGACGCGCGCGTTTTTTCAAAATGTTGGAGGTTGAAGATGAAGATTTGGGTTGGGCTTGGCCTGGCTTGCTTTTGACACCTCCCATTTTCATTTTTGCACCCATGGCCCAATTTCTTGTATTTTCATATGTTTTCATTTTTGTTTTCATTTTTGATTTTTTTTATTTATTTCAAAATATAAAAAATGCTCAAAAATATTTTCATAATTTTTTCACATTTATTTGGCATTTTATTTTAATTTTTATAATATAAAAAGAATTTGAATACTTTTATAATTTATTTAAACTTGAAAATAATATGTAAATTATACTTTTATTTTTATTTCTTATTTTTATTCACATTGAAAATATTATCAAAAATATAATTTATTTTGTACATATTTTATTTTATATTATACATATTTAATATATTTAATATACATATATATATATATATATATATATATATATATATATATATATATATATATATATATATATATATATATATATATATATATATATATATATATATATATATATATATATATATATATATATATATATATATATATATATATATATATACATATATACTTTTATTTTATTAAATACTTTAGAATAAAAATATAAAATATTACATTTTTCACTTTTATTATTATTTATACTAAAAAAATACCTTTTTTCAAGTATATTTTATTTTGTACATATTAATATACTTTATTGTATATAAATAATATAATGTATTTATTTTCTTAAAGAAATTAGAGTTTTACCCTTAAAACAAATAAAATAAATCTTTTATTTATTTCTTTATTTTTTACATTAAATATTTTTACATACATAAACAAACAAAAACCTTTTTTTTTTCATAATTCATTTATTTGATATATTTATTTATTTTGTTTATTTAAATATTGTCCATTTAAATATTTATGCATTGTGAATTCAATTTGGATGTAATAGTAAATTAGGGTTTATATTTCTTGTCAAATACCCCCCATTCAAAATTGTACCTCCATCCCTATAATCATGTTGTAATAGCTTAGAATTTTAATTCTCGTATTTTACGCTTTAAATTATGCCATGATTAGAGAATTAGGGTTTGTATGCAAAAATCCAAATCAACAAATAGCTTGACCTAATCAAAGATAAAATGCATGAAAATCAAGCACAATACACACTTGCACCTCTAGGGTTACAATCCACTTGTTGCCTTCAAAAATGGGCCATGATATGCATGTTGGGTACTTTGGCAAAACAAAAACAAAACAAAAGATCATAGTCCCTCGATTACGCTATCTTGGTTGCCTAAAACAAAAATGATCAAGTCCCTCAAAAATTTCCAAAGATACTTGACACAATTGCTATCATGGTCTATACGATAAGCCGCGCCTGTCCCGTTTAACATCCTAACACAAGGTTGTTCACCAAATGCAATGGTGAAACAACACTGTCAAAAGGGTTAAAAACATTAGGAAAGATCTTTGAGTAAAATAGGGTAGATAGCTTTTAGTTACTTGATCAAAAGCTTGCAAAAACATCCTTGCTATTTTCAAACACACTTCACAACACAATTTCAAAACATTTTCCAATTTTTTTTTCAAACATTGAAACATTTTTCAAAAGACAAACACCTTTGTATACATTCAAATAAGAATCATAACAAAGGTTTCCTAAACAAAGGCCTCTTTTCAAAATACTTTCAAAACCACACACAAAAGCACCATTTCAAACAATTGAAAAGCAAAAGCAAGTGATCTAAAACAAGTAACTAAGAGCCCATGGAAAACCATGGATGAAAAGGGTGCTAGCACCTTCCCTTTTCATAATCTACTCCCCGAACCCAAAAACAATCTCAAAGGTCTTTCCTGTGCTTTTTTACCTTTCCTTAGGATAAAATAAAAAGTCGGTGGCGACTCTTGCCAAACCGAAACATTTGCAAACACAAACGCAAAACCTCAAGTCAGTTCTGCCACCGTATCATAGAACTGGCGAATCTTCTGGGGAAAATTCTAAAAGTGGAGTAACCTTAGGGTTTATATCACCCTTGCATGCTTATTTTGATTTCTTTGATTTCTTTATATTTGATTCTCTTGTATGGGTTTGAATCATCCACCCGGATTTTGGGGAAACATTCATAGGTAAATAGCAATACATTGTGGAAACTGTGTGGGGTATACCGACATGGTTGAAGCAATAACTATATTAGTGCGACATATTCTTGAGTACCGGTAGCCTTTGAGTCAATAAAAGAGAATACGGGGCCACTGAGTGATGTCATGAAGCACTAATGAACTCTTAGAACCTTACTTGACCATCTTGGCCTTATTAGGGGTAGTGAGATGACCGACTTTGGTGCAATCCGAAGTTGGTAGATACTCGATACTACACTCATTGAGGGTTGTTTTCTTGGAATATTTTGGTCGCCAGTTAAGTGGCTAAACCAAAACAATGAACATACAAAATAATCCAGTGATATTGAGCTTCTTAGAACCCAATTACTATTTGTAGGACAGGTTGAGCCAACTAACTTCAAGAGGGTACTTACCTATGAAACCCCATGCAAGCCTGAAACTAGGAACTTGTGTGACTTGTTTGTACATATGCTTGTGCATACATCATGAACATCATAAAGCATCATATGCATCCACTAACCATTTCAAGGGTTTGGATCTTCATCTTTGTTCTTGTTTTGTAGGTCATGGAATCTCTTCACAGGAAAACAATTCAAGTCAACCTTATGAGAATCCCTCCTCAACTCAAGGAGCTTACTTCCAAGATTCCAGAGAATTCTCTCTTCATTGAAAGACATGGTATACTTCTCAACTTGGTCAACTCCAACATTGAAGATGACATGGTGAAAGTTCTCTTCCAGTTCTTTGACCCCCTACACCATTGTTTCACATTCCCCGATTACCAGCTAGTACCTACTTTGGAGAAATTTCCTCAACTCCTGAGGATTCCTATTCTTCATCAACTACCCTACAACGGTACGAAAAAAGAACCAAAGCCTGAAGATGTTGCTCAAGCCTTACATTTGCAACCATATGATATCAAAGGTCATTGGGAAACCAGATGTGGTGTCAAGGGTTTCTTGGAAAAGTTTTTGTTTGAGAAGGCACAAGACTGCTGGAATTCTCTAGATCTGCAAGCTTTTGAAGAGATTGTGGCACTCCTCATCTATGGGTTGGTCTTGTTCCCAAACCCTGATCAGCTTATAGATGTAAATGCTGTCAAGATTTTCATATCTCGGAATCCTGTGCCTACATTGCTTGGGGACATCCTACACTCATTTCACACACGAACAATGAGGAAAATAGGTGTTCTCATGTGTTGTACTCCTCTATTAGCAAGGTGGTTTATTTCTCACCTTCCCCAAACAACTTTGAAGAATGAGCAGGGTTTAAGGTGGTCACAACGGTTGATGACCCTCACACATTCTGATGTTCATTGGTGTTCTCGGTCTAGAGAAAATGTCATCATCACAATTACCTAATGTCTCACTACTTGGCATTAGGGGAGGTATTACCTACAACCCCTCTTTAGCTCTAAGGCAGTTTGGATATGCCCGGAGAGATGGTCCTCATGATATGTTGATCCCTGACTTGGTTTTTGACTTCGACAATGACGCTCAAGGACTTCAACAAAGGTTTATCAGAGCTTGGAGGATGCCCAACAAAGTGGATAGTAAGACACTGGGGAACAAGAACTCCATCCCCCTTGAGCCTTATCTCAAGTGGGTACGGACCCGCACCCAGAGTATTATTATGCCTTACCCTCACATTCTCCCCGTGATCAAAGAGCTTGTTATGGAAGGAGAGGTTCCATACACCCTCCTACATCCTGACATGCCAACATCATTGGAAGAATTACAAAAGAGTTGGATACAACTCAAATAAGAACGAAATACTTTTAAAGCCAGCTTTTATGCCAGTGAGAAGAAGGTTTTGGAGCTTACCCATCGACTTCACGAAGAGGAGACTCTTAACACTTACATAGCGCCAAAGAGGATGCGCAATGTCTTTTTACATTAAGAATTTTGTAATATTTTTGCCCATGGGGCATTTATGTACTAACAAATTTCTTCTTAATATTATGTGTGTTCTTTTTGTTTGCAACAAATTTGAATTTCTGAATCCTTGAATGCATTACATGAATAACATATCATTCATCATATGCATAAACAGGTCTTCACACCAGGTTTCCTTATCTTTCTGCTGTTTATTTCAGTAAGATGGATTTAGAGCAGACGGTTAAAGATCTGCAAGCACAGAATTCGCAATTCCAGCAACTCCTCATGACCTTAGCAAAGGGTCAAGAGGACCTTAAAGTATTGTTGGAAAAAGAGAAAGGTAAAGAGAAGAAGAAGAAAAGGACCGGTATGGCCACTATGGGAAGAAGGTTTGAAAACTAGGCTAGAAGGATCCTCGAGTTCCCCTCAACATCTGATGAAGGGGCTAGTAAAGGTAAATGAGTTGCAATGCCTTATGAATCTGAAGTTGAAGAAGAAGAAGAGGAAGAGGATGAAGATTACTCCGAACAGCAATACCCGCTAGCGGATGATAAGTATAAAAATCTTGAGGATCGTTTGGCAGCCATGGAGTTGCAAAGGGTACTTGGTTTAGATTTCGAGGAACTAGGGTTGGTCGCTGGGATCGTCATTCCTCCCATGTTCAAAGTACCTACATTTGCTAAGTATGACAGTTTGTCCTGTCCAAAGATGCATCTGAGGTCCTACGTTAGAAAGATCCAACCTCACTCCTCTGATAAGGATCTTTGGGTCCACTTTTTTCAAGATAGTTTGTCAGGCACGTAATTGGACTGGTTCTATCAACTTGAGAGATCTGATGTTCATAACTGGGATGATTTGGCTGCTTCTTTCTACCGACAATACCAATACAACGCAGATTTAGCGCCTACTCATACTCAACTACAAAGTATGGGTATGGCTTCTAATGAAGGATTTAAGGAATATGCCCAGAAGTGGCGGGATTTGGCTGGAAGGGTGCAACCACCATTGTCGGATAGAGAGTTGGTCGACATGTTTTTAGGGACCCTGTCTGGCCCATTCTTCAATTATTTAATTGGGAGCTCATCTGTAGGGTTCACCGAATTAATTCAGACCGGTGAAAGGGTCGAGGCTGGCATTAAAAGTTGTAAAATTCAGAAGGATGCCTCCGCCTCCACTTCTATTAAAAAGACCTTCCCAGCTAAGAAGGAAGTTTCTGCCATTCATACCCAGAGAAACCAAGGGAGAACAGAGACCGATCGACGGTGGGGGCTGTTATGATCCAAAACTCCTCAACCGATCAACCTCGCAGGAATCAACCAAGAGCTAATCAGCAAAGGGTAGAAAGTCCACAACGACAATTCACCCGAATCAATATGACACCAGCTCAAGTCCTCCCTCATCTGTTAAAGCTGAATCTTACCAACTTGAAAGAAGCGCCGAAAAACCCTAATACCTCTTCTCCTTATTATCATTCCAATGCAAAATGTGCATACCACTCTGACAGTGTAGGGCATGATACCAACAACAGTTGGGCTCTTAAAAATAATATCCAAGACTTGATAGACGCCAAGGAGGTAGAGTTCGATGCGCCCGAAAAGCCGAATGTGATTTCTGCCCCAATGCCCAAACATGGTCATAATGTCCATGCCGTTATGGAATATCTTCATGTTACCACTGTTGATGACCTTTTGACTCTGTTACCAGTGATTAAAGTGAACTTGATGAAAGTCGGGATATTCCCAGGATGTGGAAAAGACTGTTACTTTTGTTCAAACTTGCAAACTGACTGCCCACTGTTGAAATCAGGCATCCAACGCCTGATGGATACCCAAGAGATCCTCTTTCAAAAGACGCTTGTTGCTACTATCACTCATGTTACTCATGTTACCTTTGATACTCAAACCAATGACATTGCTATAATAACCATCTCCGATGATCTTTCCAAGACCTGCAAAAGG
Organism: Vicia faba; assembly: GCA_948472305.1. Lineage (NCBI taxonomy): Eukaryota > Viridiplantae > Streptophyta > Magnoliopsida > Fabales > Fabaceae > Vicia > Vicia faba. Next base: position 71,039,409 of record OX451741.1, on the reverse strand, counting down.
CCTATTAAGATTACGCCTGATCCTAAGTTTGTGCCGTTGAAAATCACCATGCCGGGGCCTATCCCGTATAAATCTAATAAGACGATACCATGGAACTACGGAGGAGGAATCTTCTACCATGGTATCAAGCAGATCGAATCAGTCCAAGAGAATTCCGATGATGAAACCCATGATATAGGGAATATTGCGGGAACGAGCAAGATAACTCGCAGTGGAAGGATCTTCTCTCTGGAGATTGCTCCTCCACAGGAAGTCTTCGGACCCTCGAGAGTTTTTGTGCCTGTCAAGTCATCCATGCAAAGCCCGGTAATCGAAGAATTTGATGTTCTCGAAGCTGGACCCTCTGATGTTACTACCAATAAGGGTAAGGGGATACAAGAAGCGCCTGTCAGGACGAAGGCTCAGACTGTGGTTATCCCCGAGACCGCCAAAAAAGAGATGGAATAAATCTTAAAGATAATCAAGAAGAGAGACTACAATGTCGTGGAGCAGCTAGGGAAAACCCCTTCAAAAATCTCCATGCTGGCTCTCTTACTCTACTCTGAGTCTCATGCTAAAGCCTTGATCAAATTTCTAAAGACGGCACACGTGCCTCAAGAAAATTCTGCAGATCAGTTTCAAGAGTGCGTGGCTAGCCTTACCGCCGATAATGGTCTTGGTTTTTCTGATGCTGATTTGACCCTAAAGTGAAGGAAGCATAACGACGCGCTGCATGTCTCGGTAGAATGCAGAGGTACCACACTTGCCCATGTTCTGGTTGACACCGGTTCATCTTTAAATGTTCTACCGAAGAAGGAGTTGGACATATTGGACTTTGAAGGTTTGACCCTAAAGCCCAGTAACATCATTGTTAGAGCCCTCGACGGTTCTAAGAGGATGGTTCACGGAGAAGTGGATATCCCAATCAAAGTGGGCACAAAAATTTTCAACTCTACTTTTTATGTGATGGACATCCGTCCTTCATATTCATGCTTGTTGGGAAGACCATGGATCCACAATGCTGGGGAAGTCACTTCCTCTCTACACGAAATGCTAAAGTATCCAGTTCAGGGTAAGATCATAACGGTTCATGGGGATGAAGCGTATATGATAAGTCACCTTAACTCCTTCCGCTATGTGGAGTTAGATGGAGAATTTATAGAAACGCCTTTCCAGCACTTTGAAGAGGTTTCTCCTGAGGTCGCAGTTGCAAAGACAATGGCTGATGTGCCTATCATTTCCAAGCATGTGTCTCAGATGGCATCCCTTAAAGATGCAGAGGCTGTAATCAAAGAAGGAAGGAGTACGGTGTGGGGGAAACTGCCTGATTTTTCTCACAAGATAGACAAGTTCAGACTAGGTTTTACTGCTGCTGGCTAGAAAGATGTGCGTCGCTCCCGGGCTGGAGGACCACCCTTAAAAATCACTCACCATGGAATTAATGCCTTAGAAGATGATGATGAAGTAGACAACTTCGAAGATTGGATTTTTCCAACCGTTGAAGGAGGATTAAGCAATTGGGAGGCGAAAGACTTCGTTCCCATCACTTTCATCAATCAGTAATTTATCTTTGAACAATTTCCTATTTTGGTCTGTAATAATTAAACAATTCGTACACTCTCTTTTTGCCTTATGCCTTTCCCGGGGCATATAGGTCCATTTGTAAGGGCTTGATTTCTTCATTATCATATGCCATTTTAATGAATCATTGGATGTTTTCATTTATAAACTGTTGTGTTCATTTTCTTTCCTTTTACATTTTGTTTTGTTTAAGGATGGCTGTCCCTTACACACACCCACACTCACAAAATGTAGGTACCCATCCACTCTGGATTCCATGGGTGACTATTCTGCTTTGGCCTTCAGTGACTCTGAAGATTTGTTCAATCATGCCGAGTACGAAGGTGATGAAGACTGTGAAGTGCCTGGAGAGTTAGCTAGACTTTTGCAACAAGAGTAAAGGGCTATTATTCCCCATGAAGAGTTGCTAGAGACTATTAATTTGGGAATAGAGGAAGACAAGAAAGAGATAAAAGTTGGTGCCAACCTGGAGCCAAGTGTCAAAGAGCTCTTAGTGCAGTTGTTGAATGAGTTTGTAGAGATCTTCGCTTGGTCCTATGAAGATATGCTGGGACTGGATATAGATATCGTGGTTCACCGTCTCCCTACAAGAGAAGACTGTCCACCAATCAAACAAAAGGTCCGCCGAATGAGCCTCGACATGTCTGAAAATATCAAAGCTAAGGTGATGAAGCAATTCAATGCTGGATTTCTGGTTGTTACTTCCTATCCACAATGGGTTGCCAACATTGTGCCCGTGCCTAAGAAGGACAGCAAAGTCAGAATGTGTGTGGACTATCGGGACATAAACAGAGCTAGCCCTAAAGATGATTTTCCACTACCACACATTGACATCTTGGTTGACAACACAGCTCAACACAAGGTATTTTCCTTCATGGATGGATTCTCGGGATACAACCAGATCAAAATGGCCCCCGAAGACATGGAGAAGACTACTTTTGTTACACAGTGGGGTACCTTTTGCTATAAAGTGATGCCATTCGGACTGAAGAATGCCGGGGCAACCTATCAGCGAGCCATGGTAGTTTTGTTTCATGACATGATACATTATGAGATTGAAGTCTACGTAGACGACATGATAGCCCGTTCACAAATAGAAGAAGAACACCTTGACCATCTGCAGAAGTTGTTTGTCAGATTGAAGGAGTATAAGCTCAGACTGAACCCTAGCAAGTGCACTTTCGGATTCAGGTATGGCAAACTTTTGGGATTTTTCGTCAGTAACAAAGGCATTGAAGTTGATCCTGCCAAAGTCAAAGCTATACAAGAAATGCCTGCCCCCCGCACTGAAAATGAGGTTAGAGGTTTCTTGGGACGCTTGAACTATATTTCAAGGTTCATCTCTCACCTAACATCTACCTGTGAACCAATCTTCAAGCTGTTGAAGAAAGATCAGGTGGTTGAATGGAATAATGTCTGTCAAGTTGCTTTTGATAAGATCAAAGAGTATTTGCTGGAACCTCCTATCTTGATGCCACCCGTCTAAGGAAGGCCTTTAATCATGTATCTGACTGTTTTGGATAACTAAATGGGGTGCGTACTGGGCCAACATGATGAGTCTGGCCGAAAAGAGCATGCCATTTATTACCTTAGCAAAAAGTTTACCGACTTTGAGACTCGCTACTCACTGCTCGAGAAAACTTAATGCGCTTTGGTATGGGCTGCTCGCAGGATAAGGCAGTATATGTTGACTCATACTACTTTGCTGATTTCCAAGATGGATCCGATCAAGTACATCTTTGAGAAGCCTGCTTTATCCGGAAGAATCGCTAGATGGCAAATGATCCTGACAAAGTATGATATCTAGTACACAACCCAAAAAGCTATAAAGGGGAGTGTACTAGCTGACCATCTAGCTCATCAAGCCGTCGAAGATTACCAATCTATGAGGTTCGATTTCCCTAACGAGGACATTATGACTTTGGACAACATTGAAGGTAACAGACCGTATGACGGACCTAAACAAGGATCCCGATGGACCCTGTACTTTGATGGTGCTTCAAATGCACTTGGCAACGGTATCGGCGCGATACTTATTTCTCCAGAAGGTTGCCATACTCCTTACACTGCTAGACTCTGCTTCAGCTGTACCAACAACATGGCCAAATATGAAGCTTGTATTTTTGGTCTCAAGGCTTCTATTGACTTGGGAATCAAATCTCTGATTGTATTTTGGGACTCAGCTTTGGTTATCAGTCAAATCAAAGGAGAGTGGGACACTAAGCATCCTAATCTTATCCCATACAAAGAACATGTCTTGACATTGTTGCCTCATTTCGAGCAGATTACCTTTGAGCACTTCCCGCGAGAAGAAAATCAGCTAGCGGATGCTCTGGCTACAATGTCTTCCATGTTTAAACTCAACTGGGATAATGAGGCTCCCCAAATCACCATTGAATGAATGGACGAACCTGAACACTGTCATGAGATTAATACGGAAGAAGTAGTGGAACAACCCTGGTTTCATGAAATCAAAAGGTATCTCCAAACTCGAGAATACCCTGAAGGAGCTTCAGTCAATGACAAAAAGTTCTTAAGGAGATTTGCTACCAAGTTCTTCCTGAGCAATGGTATCTCATATAAGCGCAACCATGATTGTGTTCTACTTTGTTGTGTAGACAAGGTTGAAGCAGAATTGATCATGACTGAAATACATAGCGGCACATTTGGCACTCACTTGAGCGGACATATGATGGCTAAGAAGATTCTAAGGGAAGGCTACTACTGGTCTACCATGGAAGCTGATTGCCATCAACATTCCCGTACTTGTAACAAATGCCAAGTCTATGCTGACAAGGTACATATTCCTCCAATTCCTCTCAACGTGCTGACAACTCCTTGGCCATTCGCGATGTGGGGAATCGACATGATTGGAGAGATCAAGCCTACAACATCCAATGGACATCGCTTCATCTTGGTCGCTATTGATTATTTTACCAAGTGGGTCGAAGCAGCTTCCTTCGCCTCCGTTACAAAAAACGTGGTTGCCCGCTTCATCAAGCAAATCTCATATGCCAGTATGGTATCCCCGACAGGATCATCACAGACAACGGTACAAATTTGAACAACATTGTGATCACCGCTCTATGCGAGTAGTTCAAGATTCAACATCACAATTCATCTCCCTATCGGCCAAAGACGAACGGTGATGTTGAAGCCGCGAACAAAAATATCAAGAAAATCATTCAAAAGATGACAATCACCTACAAGGACTGGCATGAGATGTTATTGTTTGCTCTGCACGGATATCGTACCACGACGTGTACTTCAACTGGGGCAACCCCCTTTTCTTTGGTATATGGCATGGAAGGTGTTTTACCTATGGAAGTTCAGATTCCTTCCTTAAGGATTATGAAGGATGTTGGTTTAAGTGAAGACGATTGGATTCAGACCCGGCTTGATCAACTTAATTTGATCAACGAGAAGCGACTTACTACTGTTTATCATGGTCAGACGTATCATAAACGGATGATCAAGGCTTTCAACAAGAAAGTCAGGCGTCAGGTATACCAAGTCAGAGATCTTGTAATCAAGCGGATAATCTTGCCGCAAAGTGATCCCAGGGGAATGTGGACTCCTACTTACGAAGGACCATTTGATCAAGAACATCTTTTCTGGTGGGGCAATGATTCTGACCACCATGGACAGCGAAGACTTGCCGCACCCTGCGAATGCAGACATAGTCAAAAGATACTACGCATAAAATAACCCGACAAGTTGAAAACCCGAAAGGGCGACTTCAGCAAAAATGGGCATCCTGGTGAATCGAAAACCCGAAAGGGCGGTTTAGGAAAAAATTAGGGATAAACAAAAAAATCTGTACACCCGGCAAGTTGAAAACCCGAAAGGGAGACTTGGGCAAAAAAGGGTTTCCCGGTGGATCGAAAACCCGAAAGGGCGATTTAGGAAAAAGTTAGGGAATTAAAGTGTATGATTATGTCTCGTCGGATCACTTTAAGGACAATCTCTTCATGACCAAACTCCAAGCTTCTGATCAATCCAATCACCCGCGGATGAAGCAACGAATGAACAAGATACTCAGAGTTGTGAAGGCTATAGCAGAATGGGAACCCCATGGAATTGTTGCACATAGCCATCTTTCTTTGTATAAAGTTTTTCTCAGTTTTACGACAACATTCTCTTACTAGGATGTCTATGACCTTTGTATAAAAATACTTACAAAGTTAATACAGAAATACTTCAAAGTGCAGAAATTTGCTTGTCTTTCTTTTCTTTTTTTACACTTATGTTTTATTTGAAAACGTCCAATGGTTTGTTAAATAGGCATATGCATTTGAATATAATCACGGCTTACAAATAAAACAAAATGAGAAAGGATAATTACTGATAGGTCGAAAGTATAGGAAAACGTCTTTAAGCTATTCCAAAAGAAATCCCCTACAATATGTCATTCAGATCATCAACAAAGCTAAAACCTTGAAGTATATATCCCCAGCGGAGTTAAATTTCAAAATTCCCATCAGAGTTAAGTTTCTAAAAATCTCCCGATCCCCAGCGGAGCCAGAATACTCTAAACTTTCATCACCAGCAGAGTCCAAAACTTCAAATCTTAAACTCCGGTGGAATACTATCCAACTTCCTCCAATTCACCAGCAGAGTTTTCCACAAAACAAGGAATCCCCAGTAGATTGGCATACAACCCAAGCTCCCGATTTCCCCGGTAGAATAAACACTCTCCCCGCAGAGTTATTTCCCGACAAAATGAAGATTCTAATTCCCGTTTCTCCATTTGAAGCCTCCCAGGTTTTAATTCCCCAATAGAGGTCGTCGGATTTTTCCTTGTTTCCCCAGGAAAGTCATGAAGGATTCTCACATCCCCACAGAAGTTGTCAAAGTTTTGATAATCCCCGCAGGTTGCCAAGGATTTTCTATCCCCAGCAGTAATCAACAAGGTTCTCTCATCTTCAACAATCAAAGATTTTTGGAATCTCCAGCATCGGTCAAGGATTTACTTTCCCCGGTAGCAGTCAAAGATTTCATTATCTCCAGCTATCAAGGACTTATTTTCCTCAGCAAGACAGCTAATCAGCTTACATGCACTTACATTACATTCATATATCATGAACGTTTATAGAACACATTTCATTGCATCATACATATCATGCAACATAACTTTTTGTTTTCGCTAATAATCTACCCTTTTCAGGATAAGATTAAAAGCTACCTTTAACAAACATTCAAAGATTTCAGATACAATATGGATACACCCCAAGACACGGCGGTCATTCTATTACTCATTCAGAATTTCAAGTCAAAATACAATATGGATACACCCCAGACGTGGCGGTCATTTTATTACTCATTCAGACTTCAGCAATCAGATACAGATTAGATACGCTCGCCATGGTGGCCATTCTATTTCTCATTCAGATTCAACTATCAACTTCAAGTTCAGATACACTCCAAAAATGGAAGTCATTCTGCTACTCATACATATCTCAACTTTAGATACAGTCCAGATACGCTCCAGACACGGTTTCCATTATATCACTCATTCGAAACTTATCCCCAGCACATAGATGCTCCATACACAAATGTTTCTCTATCGCTCATTCAAAATACATATACACTCCAGACACGGAAGTCATTCTGATATTCATTCAAGAATCAAATACAGTTACAGCTCGGATACGCTCCAGACACAGACGCCATTCCCTTGCTCAGACGAACCCAGTCTCCAGATACAACTCAGATACGTTCCAAATATGGATACCATTCTGATGTTCACTTTACTGATTTACAACAAACAAGTTTTGGATGGAATCTCTAAGCCCATCTCCAGTAAGATTCTACTATTTCCATATGGCATCTTTAAGCCCATTCCCTCCGCTACATTTTGACGAGTGCAAATTTACGGGCACTCTAGTGTCCAATCCTCTTTTACCTTCGAGTCACGAAAGGCAAACTTGACAATCTAACTCCTCAGGTTCAAGAAGATTGAACTGGGGCAACTGTTGTACGCCAAAATTTGCCATCCCTTTTTATCAACATTTCTCATCACAAGGCTCTTGGAACTCAAGATCAAGCTAGGGTTTACTCTGCTCAAGACATCTCCTTGCACTGATGACCTAAATTAGGGTTTGAGTTTGCACAGGGATTTTTGGACCTTCAATGCTCAAATTGACTTTCATACTTCATATTGGACTCATAAGTTTGTCCATACCAAGTTTCAGGCCTTGAATCAAATTTTTGCCCAGTCAATTGGACAGTTGACCTAGAAATCAGCTATAATGGGGAAAAAGTCAATTGTGGCCAATTTACAGTCAAACCTCATGAATTTTGACCCACATCAACATTATGAACTCATATGAACCATTGGATCAAGTTTGGACCACAATTCCACAAGAAATTTGATCACATCACCAAAAGGGCAAAATGGTCATTTTTAGGGTTTTGACTGTACAAAGGCAATTTCTGACTTTTTGACCTAGCCAATGGTAAATTAGGTTCAACCATGGACTCAAGGACTCAATGGCATCATCTTGACCTATTCAACAAGTTCAAAAGATCTCAAATGCATGGGATTGACAAATGAATTTTTCAGTCAACTGATCAAAATTTGACTGTATACTGAAAAGTCAAACTTTGACTTTTTGGTCAAAATCAAGTTCCAAGAGTCATTTTTCATCAATATGTGTCGAATTATGAAACTTGTTCATCAAGAAACCCAAAATTGCAAATTAGGGTTTAAAGTTGAAAATTTTCATAACTTAGAAATTTTCTAAGTTATGAAATTTTCTTAATTTTTCCTAACTTTGCCCCACATTTTCACCATGATGCAAATGGATTCAAACATGAAAGTTGTAGTACTACACAAAGTCTAAAACTTTGATTCACAAAGTTTTCTCAAAAGAAGCTTGGATCTCAAGTTATGATTTTTGGAACAAGGGTCCCTAAAACTTTTAACTTACTGAAATTTTGCCCTAGTTTAGGCAGGATTTTGACCCATCGTCTTGGCCATTTTCACATAGTTCCACTTGGAATCTCAAGTTGCATTTAAAATATGGATTATAGAGCATGTTTCAAGATTTCCAAATTGTCCAAGAAATCCTCAAACACATTTATGGTTAGGTAAAATCGAAGGCTTGAAGTTGGCTAAAACTCACTTTGTATCCATGGCAAATTCAGGTTCATACAAGTTGGATTTTCAAGTCAGCATGCCTTACACTAGTTTGCAGGCCTCTAAACCACTTCACACTCCATAATTTAATGCAAATCCATTGGGCTAATACATTATTTTGGTCATTATAGCATTGTACACAAGATTAATCCCTAAATGGTAAAAGGCACATTTCCATTTTTACAAAAGTTTGCTTTATGTCAAAACCATAATCCTTGAGCCTTGGTCCAAGATCTCTTGCAGAAAAACAAATACATAAATTAGAGGGGCCAAGAGGATTGTATGCAAGATGATAAGATGGCTTGTACAGGCCTGTAACCTCACTTCCACTTCTTACTTCAAAAACAAGAAATTTGTCCAAGACTAAAAAACTTGAAAACAGGTAAGTAGCAATAATCTGTGAGGGAACTGTACAGCATAGACCGATAAGGTTGAAGCAGTAGCTACGTTGATGTGGCACATTGGTTGGTACCGGTATCCCTTGTGGAGAAACGAGGAGAATATGGGGCTGCTATGTGTGTCGTTAAGCATCAACTGACCCTAGAACCCATAATTGACCAACATGGCCATTAGGAAGTAGTGAGATAGCCGGCCTCGGTGTAAAGATGAGAACTGGTTGATACTCGATACTACACATTGAGACCATACTCTCGAGATAGTTCTGGCCACAAGAAAATATTGTGTGAGCTGAAACCATGACTGATGGAGGATGGTCAGTGATATTGAGAACCTCTAGAACCCGGTTACTTTTACTAGGACATGTTGAAACCAACTGAACTTCAAGAGGGTAATACCTAGACCCCATGAAAGCCTTAAACTTAAGGGATTTTGTGTGACTTGTTTGCCTTTACCATGTCTGGTATCTGCTATACCTGTTGTTTGTTTTACCATGACATCATGCATCATAACATAGCATGCATACTCCATTATACTAACCATTTCAAAGACCGAGGGGATTTATCTTTTTTCTGTTTTGCAGATTATGGCTTCCATGCGCAGAAACACCATCCGAGTTAACTTTGTGCAAATACCTGCTCAACTCAAAGAGTTAGCCTCAAGAGTTTCTGAGACTTCTTCCTTCATTAAGAGACATGGTCAGCTTCTTAGCCTGGTTACTCAAAGTTTGATGAGAAGATGATGAGTGTGCTTTTCCAGTTCTTCGATCCTGTGCATCATTGCTTCATGTTCCTAAATTATAAGCCAGTTCCCACTTTGGAAGAATTTTCTCACTTATTGGGCATATCCATCCTTGAGCAGATGCCCTTCACAGGTTTGGAAGAGAATCATAGACCATAAGACATTGCCTCAACTCTGCATCTGAAACGGGCTGATGTAGTATCCAATTGGGAAACACGAAGCGGGATTGAAGGTTTCTTAGCCAAGTTTCTGATAGATCAAGCTCAGTTGTTCTGGGATAGCTTGGACTTTCAGGCTTTCGAAGATATCTTGGCTCTACTCATCTACGGTTTGGTTCTCTTCCTGAATCCAGATTCCTTTATAGATGTGAATGCGGTTAAGATCTTCCTGTCTCACAATCCTGTGCCTACTCTGCTGGGTGATATCTTGCATGCCCTCTACACTCGTACTGTGCGTAGAAGAGGGACTCTTATCTGTTGTATGCCTTTGCTAGCGAGGTGGTTTATTTTGCACCTCCCCAAATCTGCGTTGAAGAATGAAGAAGGTTTGGGATGGTCTTACAGGATAATGTCACTTGCCCATACAGACATTCTTTGGAGTTCTAAGGTTATGGAAAGCACTATTGTCATTGATCGTTGCAGGGAATACCCTAATGTTCCACTACTTATAATCAGAGGAGGAATAACCTACAGTCCTTGTTTAGCTTTGCAAAAATTCGGTTGTGCTCGGAGAGATAGTCCTCATGAGCTACTTCTTACGGATATTGCATTTGACTACAAGGAGGACGTAGACGAGCAACGGCGAAGGTTTATACGAGCTTGGAGCATGGTGAACAGATCTGGCCCTTAAGAGCTAGGACCAAGGACTTCTCTCCCTATGCAGCCTTATCTCCAGTGGGTCCGAGCTCGTGCCCAGAAGCTTGGGATGCCTTATGAAGCTGTGTTGCCAGTGATTCTGGAGCCCACCAATGAAGAGGGTGTTCCTTATACAGTCCTTTATCCCTACATGCCCACTGATCTTGGGGCATTGAAGAGGTCTTGGATTCAACTGAAAGAGGAAATGGATACCTACCGGGAGAAGTACCATGAGCAAGAAAGGAAGATCTTGAAGCTCACCAAGCAACTCGAGAATGAAAGGAAGATCAATGACTACGTCAGCACGAAGGGGAAGCGTCCTTGGGATTTCTGATTTTTCTTTTCTAGTTTAGATTTGTTTTTCATTTACTTCTTTGTAAACACCTTAAAGGCATTGTTGAACTTTGTTACAAGTTTAATCTAATAAAGTTTGTTTTATTTTTTGGTTTTCAAATTTAAATCTCCCAAAGTCTTTGAAATCATTACATATGCATCCCATTATCATGCGCACCATTACAGGTTTCTCATATTCTTTGTTGTTTATTTCAGTAGAAATGTCTTCCGATCAAGCCATCAAAGATATTCAAGCACAAAATGCCCAATTCCAAGAGATGTTCTTGAGCTTGGCTAAAGGGCAAGAGGATTTGAAAGCTCTCATTCTGAAAGAGAAAGAGAAGAAGAAGAAGAAGAAGAAGAAGGTCGTTCTTCTGAGTACAGGCAGAAGGTTTGGGGATAGGTTGAAACAGTAAGATGATCTGTCCTCTTCATCCAAGGGAGGGGAGAACCAAGAAGAAGAAAAAGGCCCCAGTCCTGCAGTTTCTGATAATGATACAGATTATGATGAGGAGCAATATCCTCCTGACGAAGATAGGTACAAGCAGTTAGAAGACAATCTAAGTGCTATGGAGATTCATAAGATCCCTGGTTTGGATTTCAGAGAGCTGGGATTGGTATCTGGAGTGGTGATCCCTCATAAGTTCAAAGCTCCGGTATTTGCCAAGTACGATGGAGTATCCTGTCTAAAACTCCATCTTCGCTCGTATGTCCGTAAAATTCAACTCCCACACGGCTGATAGAAATTTATGGGTGCATTTCTTTCAAGATAGTCTGTCAGGGACTCAGCTTGAATGGTTTTATCAATTGGAAGGAGCTAATGTCCTAAACTGGGAGGACCTTGCAGCTGCTTTCTACAGGCAGTATCAGTATAACACCGACCTTGCTCCCACTCGTACTCAGCTTTAGGGTATGTCTATGGGTGCAAGTGAAGGTTTTAAGGACTATGCACAGAAGTGGAGAGAATTAGCTGGACGAGTCCAACCCCCTTTGTCTGACAGGGAGTTGGTTGATATGTTTCTAGGGACGCTATCTGGTCCATTTTTCAATCATCTGATCGGCAGTTCGTCATCTGGGTTTAATGAATTGATTTTGACTAGGGAGAGAGTAGAAGCTGGTATCCGAAGTGGTAAGATACAGAAGGATACTTCATCAAGTACAGCAAATAAGTCTTTCACCGGTAAGAAAGAAGCTAGTGCAGTCTACAGCCCGAGGGGCCAAAACAGACCTGAACACCGTCAAGCGGTAAACGCGGTAGTGATATCAAGTCCCACAGTTGCTCCACAATGAAACAATCAACAAAGGGTGGAAAGACCACAAAGACAGTTCACTCGGCTCAATATGACCTTGTCTCAAATTCTACCACAATTATTGAAGACCAACCTGGTAACTCTGAGGGAAGCTCTGAAGAATCCCAACACCACATCTCCGTTGTATAACCCAAATGCCCGCTGTGCATATCACTCCGATGGCCCAGGTCATGATACAAACAACTGTTGGGCCTTGAAGAATAAGGTGCAAGACTTGATCGAAGCTAAAGAGATTGAGTTTGATGCTCCGGAGAAACCCAACATCATAACTGCCCCTATGCCCAAACATGGTCATGGAGTGAATGTTGTGGATGATGATTTATTTGTGACCTCCGTGGAAGAAATTTCTACTCCTTTGATGACAGTTAAGAAGAATCTATTGTTGGCCGGTTTATTTCCGGGTTGTGGCGAAGGTTTCCACGTGTGTTCAATTCTGCCTACTGGTTGCCACTTATTGAAATCAGGTGTTCAATGCCTGATGGATAATAAAGAGATCTTATTCGAAAACACTATGATTCCGTTATTTCCAATTGAAGATGTTGCCATCATAACCATTTCTTCCAATCCTTCTAAGGCTTCTTCGAGAAAGCCTGTTAGGATTACACTCGTTCCAAGAATCGCTCCGTTAATCATTACTATCCCTGGTCCTATCCGATACACTTCGGATAGGGTTGTCCCTTGGCACTATGGGGCTGATGTGTATTACCATGGAGTTAAGCAAGACTTAAAGATTGAAGAAGTTAATGCTGATATCAGCAATATTGTCGGGGCTAGCAAGGTCACCAGAAGTGGAAGACTCTTTTCTCCCGAGATTTTCCCTCCGACTGTCCACAAACCTATTGTCATTCCATCTGCTAGTACATCAGCTATTGTCCCAGTTCCTATTCCGGTTATCACCCCTGTCGCCGAACCATCTGGGACTCAGGGCAAAGAAATCACACGCGAGCCTTCCCGGACGGAGGCACCTAAGAAGATCATTGTAGAAACCTATAAGCAGGAGATAGAGGAAATTCTGAAGATTATCAAGAAGAGCGACTACAACATAGTCGAGCAGCTGGAGCAGACCCCGTCAAAAATCTCCATGTTGTCCTTGTTATTGTGTTCTGAAGCCCATGCAAAGGCTTTAATTGCTTTCCTTAAAACTGCGCATGTGCCGCAGGAAACTTCTGCCGATCAATTCAAAGACTACGTAGCTAGTTTGACTACCGACAACGGGTTGGGTTTCTCAGAAGCAGATCTGAATGCTAAAGGAAGAAATCACAATAATGCTCTGCACGTCTCGATCGAATGCAGGGGCACTACTATGGCCCATATACTGGTGGATATCGGGTCCTCATTGAATGTTTTACCAAAGAAAGCATTAGACCGTCTGGACTGTGAAGGTTTGATTTTGAAGCCAAGCAATATTGTGGTTAGGGCTTTCGACAGGTCAAAAAGGATGGTACACGGGGAAGTGGACGTCCTTGTTAAAGTTGGCTCTCAGACTTTTGCATCTACGTTCTATGTGATGGATATCAGACCATCATATTCTTACTTGTTGGGTCGCTCTTGGATTCATAGGGCTAGGGCAGTGACTTCTACGCTCCATCAGATGTTGAAATATCCAGTAAAGGGGAAGATCGTCATGGTACAAGGTGAGGAGGAGTACATGGTGAGTCATCTCAATTCCTTTCGCTATATGGAGATGGATGGGGAGTTCATCGAAACCCTTTGTCAGAACTTTGAAGAGGTCTCCCAGACTCTGGCGTTGACTGAAGTTGTTGCTGACAAACCTCCGATGAAGATGGCTTCCCTTAAGGATGCCAGGGTGTAATTGAAAAAGGTGGGTGTGAAAATTGGGGTCAGCTCCCTGATTTCACACACCAAACTGAGAAGTTTGGTTTGGGCTTTACTATAGAGTCTCAAAGGGATGTTCGGCGCACGCGGATTGGAAGACCTCCTCTGCATATCAGTAATCAAGGAGTTAATGCAATTGAAGACGATGAAGAAGATTCAGATATCGACAGCTGGATCTACCCTACAACCAATGGTGTCCTGAACAACTAGACGGCGAAAGACTTCATGCCTGTTTCTTTTATTACACAGTAATTGACTTTTGTTTTGAGATTTATAACAGACAGTTTGAGACTTTACGGCCCGGTGCCTTGCCCGAGGCACCTTGGCTTTGTTTGTGAGGGCTTATTATTTGTCATTTTCATATATCATTAATAAAGCATTGGATGTTTTCTTGCATTACAAATTTTGCGCTCCTTGTTTTTTCCTTTCTAACTCGCACTTTATCAAAACAGCTATTGTCTTACACACACTCACGTATCATAATGCAGATCCATATCCACTCTGGATCCCATTGATAACGACTCTGCTATTGCCAGTTATGACTTTGAAAATCCGATCAGCCAAGCCGAGGACAAAGGTGAGGATGATTGTGAGGTGCGTTGAGAGCTTGCTAGACTGTTGCTGCAGGAAGAGAGGGTCATACAGCCTCATGAAGAGCCAGTGGAATCAGTGAATTTGGGTACAGAGGAAGACAGGAAAGATGTCAAGATAGGTGCAAATCTAGAACCTAGTGTCAAGCAACAGTTGATACAGATGCTACGCGACTATGTTAAGATCTTCACTTGGTCTTATGAAGATATGCCTGGTTTAGACACTGATATTGTGGTACACCGCCTGCCAACTAAAGAAGACTGTCCTCCGGTAAAATAGAAGGTTCTTCGTATGCGCCCTGAGACGTCTGAGAAAATCAAAGCTGAAGTCATGAAATAGTTTGACACCGGATTTCTAGCTATCACTTCTTACCCACAGTGGGTTGCCGACATTGTTTCAGTACCTAAGAAGGATGGTAAGGTACGAATGTGTGTGGACTATAGAGATCTGAATAGGGCGAGCCCCAAAGATGATTTCCCACTTCCTCACATCGATGTTCTGGTCGACAACACCACGCAACATAAGAACTTCTCCTTTATGGATGGTTTTTCTGGTTACAATCAGATCAAGATGGCTCCCGAAGACATGCAGAAGACAACCTTCATTACACAGTGGGGCACCTTTTGTTACAAGTTAATGCCCTCCGGGTTGAAGAATGTTGGGGTAACTTATCAGCGCGCCATGGTCACTTTGTTCCACAACATGATTCACCATGAGATTGAGGTTTACGTTGATGACATGATCGCAAGGTCCCAGACTGAGGAAGAGAACCTTGACCATCTCCAGAAACTATTCGACAGGTTGAAGATGTATAAGCTAAGGTTTAACCCGAACAAGTGCACCTTCGGGGTAAGGTCGGGTAAGCTGTTAGGTTTCGTTGTTAGTGATAAAGGTATTCAAGTGGATCCTGCAAAGGTGAAGGCTATACAGGAGATGCCATCTCCCCTTACAAAAAAGGAAGTCATACGCTTTTTGGGACGTCTGAACTACATCGCCCGATTCATTTCACATATGACTGCTACTTGTGAGCCAATCTTCAAGCTGCTGAAGAAAGATCAAGTGGTAAAATAGAATGATGAATATCAGACCGCCTTCGAAAGGATCAAGGAATACCTCCAAGAGCCACCAATTCTGATGCCTCCAGTTGAAGGAAGACCTTTGATCTTATACTTGACAGTACTGGATAATTCAATGGGGTGCGTGTTGGGGCAGCATGACGAGTCTGGCCAAAAAGAGCACACTATTTACTACCTTAGCAAAAAGTTTACCGACTGTGAGACCCGAGACTCACTGCTCAAGAAAACTTGCAGCGCTTTGGCATGGGCTGCTCACCAGCTGAGACAGTATATGCTAACTCACACTACCCTATTGATATCAAAAATGGATCTAATCAAGTATATCTTCGAAAAGCCTGCCTTGTCTGGAAGAATAGAAAGATGGCAGATGATCTTAATTGAGTAAGACATCCAATACACAACCCAAAAAGCAATCAAAGGGAGTGTATTGGCAGATCATTTGGCGCATCAGGCTATGGATGACTACCGATCCATGAATTTCGAGTTCCCGGATGAGAACATCATGTTTGTGACTGACTGTGAAGAACCTGGACCGGATGAAGGACCTGAGGAAGGATCCCGATGGTCTATGTATTTTGATGGAGCCTCAAACGCGTTAGGTAATGGCATTGGCGCTATTATCATATCTCCTGAGGGTTGTCATACTTCGTTCACCGCCCGATTATGTTTTAACTGCACCAACAATATGGCGGAGTATGAAGCATGTATCTTGGGTCTTCTAGCTGCTATTGACTTGAGTATTAAGTTCTTGAGTGTATTCGGAGATTTCCTTCTAGTGATCAGTCAGATCAAAGGCGAGTGGGATACGAAGATCCCAAATCTTATTCCTTACAAGGAGTATATACTGACATTACTTCCGCACTTTGAGGAGATAACCTTTGAACACTTCCCAAGAGAGGAGAATCAGTTAACGGACGCGCTAGCTACCATGTCTTCTATGTTCAAAGTCAGATGGGACAATGAAGCTCCTCATATTACCATTGAGAGGTTGGACGAACCTGCACATTGTTGTGACATCGATACTGAAGAGGTAATAGATAAACTTTGGTTTCACGAGGTAAATATGTATCTTGAGGCTCAGGAATACCCCGAGGGTGCATCTGTTAATGATAAGAAGTTCTTGAGAAGGTTCGCTGTGAAGTTCTTCATTAGCAATGAGATCCTTTATAAGCATAACCATGATTCAACCTTACTGCGATGTGTGGACAAGAGAGAGGCAGAAAGGATCATGGCAGAGTTACATGAAGGTACCTTCGGAACTCATTCTAGTGGACATACCATGGCAAAGAAAGTCCTACGGGCAGAATATTATTGGTCCACTACGGAAGCCGATTGTTATCAGCATTCTTGAACCTGTCATAAGTGTCAAGTCTATGCTGATAAGGTGCATGTACCTCCGGTTCCTCTAAATGTTTTGACAGCTCCTTGGCCTTTTCCAATGTGGGGCATCGACATGATCGGCGAGATCAGACCTAATGTGTCCAACGGACATCGTTTCATTCTGGTAGCCATTGATTATTTCACGAAGTGGGTTAAGGCAGCTTCCTTTGCTACAGTAACCAAGAACGTCGTGGCGCGATTTATCCGACACAATCTGATATGTCGATATGGTGTACCAGAGAGGATCATTACGGACAATGATACAAATCTCAACAATACAATGATCACCGAGCTCTTCAAACAGTTCAAGATACAACATCACAACTCTTCTCCATACCGGCCAAAGATGAATGGGGCTGTTGAAGTGGCTAACAAGAATATCAAGAAGATTGTGCAGAAGATGACGGTGACATACAAAGACTGGCATGAGATGTTACCATTCGCTCTTCATGGGTACCTTACCTCAGTGTGGACTTCGACAGGGGAAACACCCTACTCTTTGGTGTATGGCATGGAGGTAGTCCTACCAATTGAGGTCCAGATACCTTATCTCCGGATTATGAAGGATGCAAGATTGAGCAAAGATGATTGGATCCAGACCTGACTTGATCAGCTGAATCTAATTGAAGATAAGAGACTAACTGCTATTTTTCATGGTCAGACGTATCAAAAGTGAATGATCAAGGCATTTAACAAGAAAGTCATACGACTGCCACAAGGTGATCCCAGGGGCAAATGGACCCCCACTTACGAAGGGCCATTTATGGTTAAGAACATTTTCTCAGGAGGAGCTATGATTCTAACCACCATGGATGGTTACGACCTTCCTCACCCCGTCAATGCAGACATAGTGAAAAAATACTATGCATAATTAAAGACCCGCTAGGTTGACTGGCCTAGGAAGAAATAAGGGCTTCCCGGCGAACCAAAAGGGTTCGGGCAAAAGTAAGGGACGAAAATGACAAAAAACCTATACACCCGGCAAGTCGAAAACCTGAAAAGGCGGCTTCGGCAAAAAAGGGTATCCCGGTGGATTGAAAACCCGAAAGGGCGGTCCAGGAAAAAATTAGGGATCAAAGCGTAACACTATGTCTCATTGGATCACCTTGCAACCAGACTTCGGTGTCGATTATCAAGCTTGGACGGTGCCAATCAATATGATCTACCTTCGACCAAGTAGAAAAGTGATGAGACACTCGAAAATATAAAGGCAATAGCAGAGTTGGAACCCAATGGGATTGTTCATATAGCTGTTTTTCTTTCTTTTACGCCAATTGTATAAACGTTGTTCCTTCGGCAGCGTTCTCTTACTAGGACATCAACCTCTTGTACAAAACGCCTATTACAGGCCAATTTAAAAATCAATACAATTCATTTTACAATAAATTTCAAAATTTGTTTTTCTTTTTCTGTTTTGTTTTGTAAGAACGTCCAATGATTCATTTTTGATATATGCATTTGAAAATAATTGCTGCTCATAAATATTTACATGCGAAACAAAAGACAATTACTCGTAATTCCAAGAACAGGGGCAAACAAGAAATGTCCAAACCTTACAGTTGCTCTACCCACCAGGTACAGGGACAGAGCCAGCTTGAGAATATGACTAAAAACATTGGTGTTAATTCTCCCCAAGCAGAGTTCATCTATCACCAACAATGGAAGATTATCCCCAGTGGAGTTTATTTCTTCCACGGACAGAAATTCAATCCCCAGTATGATTCATTATCTCCAGCAATAGTAATTCATCCCCAGTTGAGGATATTTCTCTAGATCAACAGATCTTCTGGCAGAGTATCTCTTCCTTATAAAGTCATTCTCTCGCCAATTTATTCTCAAATTATCTTCGGTCGTTACCCCCAGCAGAAACGAAGAACTCAATTCCTTGTACTCTCCAACAGCAATCCAAGATTCATTTTCCCCAGCTAGAGAGTATCACAAGAACATTTCATATGCATACATCATGGCATGCGCATACGCATCATACAAAACAATCTCATTTATTTTGATAACATCATTACTCCATACATGTCATACATCATGACATTACATACGACTAACTCTTTACCTTTTATGGAAAGATACACTCAAATTCTCACAAGTTTTCTTTGGTTCAGTTAAATCGGTTCTAAGATTTCTATTCCAGTTTAAGTTATGAAGCCCGGATCCGACCGGATAATATCTTGATTTCTCCATCATACTGTGAAGCCCGGAGAACGACCGGATAACAGTACCAAGATACTACGAAGCCTGGAATCGACCAGATAGTGGTATATCCCAAATTCAAAGCTATGATGCCCAGAAATCGATCAGAAAATAGTTGAATCCCCAACAAATTACTGTGAAGCCTGGAATCGACCAGATAGAAGTACAAAACAACATGAGGCCTGGAATCGACCATATAGTGGTACATCTTAAATTCAAGCTATGAAGCCCAGATTCAACCAGATAATATCTTGATTTCTCCAAAACACCATGAAGCCTGGAATCTACCAGATAGTGGTATATCATAAACATAAGCTGTGAAGCCTGGAGATCGACCAAAAAACATCATAACCCTTCAACAAGTATTA
Organism: Vicia faba; assembly: GCA_948472305.1. NCBI lineage: Eukaryota > Viridiplantae > Streptophyta > Magnoliopsida > Fabales > Fabaceae > Vicia > Vicia faba. Next base: position 71,019,618 of record OX451741.1, on the reverse strand, counting down.
TGAAGCCTGGAAATCAACCAGATAGCAATACAAGATACCATGAAGCCTGGACTCAACCAGATAATGGTATAAGACATCGTGAAGCCTGGATCACGACTAGATAGAGGCTAAGGATACTGAATCCTGGAATCGACCAGATAACAGTATAACACACTACAAAGCTTGGATTTCGACCAAATAGTAGTTTACCTGGCCAATTACTAAGAAACCCGGAATCGACCGAGTATTAGTATGTATTAAACTCAAGTTGAAGCCCGGATACGACCGGATAACCACTTGATTCCTTCTGAAGCCTGGAGCACGACCAGATAAGAATTGAGAAATTGTGAAGCCTGGAAGACGACCAGATAGCAAGTCTAATCCCATCTCCCCAGTAAGTCACTGTAAAACCTGGAGCACGACAAGATAGCAATCAGTCTTATTTTCCTCAGCAAATCACTGTAAATCCTGGAGCACGACCAAATAGCAGTTCATTTTTCACCTCCTCGACTAAGAGATGATTCCCCAGTAGAGTAACGAACAACTGAAGCTCCTAAAACTCTATTTCTCTCAAGATAGAGACCAACATCCCCAGCGAAGTCCTCCTCAACAACAGGTATATGGGCTCTCGCAAAGGAATCTCGTATGTGATCGACACTTCTTCGAATGGAATCTTTAAGCCCATCTTTCTACATCGACCTCCAAATGGCATCTATAAGCCCATTCTCGGTATCGCAAGGCCAGTACCACTTCATGCGAGTGCAAATTTCTGGGCACTCTAGTGTTCAATCATCTTCCACCTTCAGATCACGAAAAGCAGACAAGCCAATCTACATCCTCAGGTTTAAGAATATTTAACAGGGGAAGTTGTTGTACCCCAAAATTTTCCCTCCCATATTTTTAAATTCATTTCAAGCGAGGTCCTCAAATTGCCCAAGGAAGTCCAAGGGTTGACCAGACTAACTCTCTCCTAAGGCAGTCTACCTCCAATTAGGGTTTCAGTTTGCATCAAGATGCTTGAGTCCAAAGGACCCCAAGTTCTCACCATTGTCCTAATACGTTCTCAAGATCATCCATGTCAAGTTTCAAGCCTTGCAGAGGAAGTTTGCTCAATCAATTGCTCAAAGGGCTAAAAATCGATTGTGTTAGGGCAAAAGTCAATTGTGTCTTACATACAGTCAAACTTCAAGATTTTTGTTCAACATCCTAATTTTGAAGTATTATTCATCATTTGATCAAGGGTTGATCATGATTCCTCAAGGATTGCTCACAATTCATCAAAGCCCAAAAGTTACTAAATTAGGGTTTTATAGGAAAAGTCAACTCAAATTTGACCAAGCATAACTTTCTCATAATTTATCAGAAATGACCCATCCAAAGCTCATTTTAAAGAGGATGTAATTCCCTAAAATTCATATTCAGCTCCCAAGTTCAAAATATGCACTCACAAGAATCTATAAATTTGGACATTATAGGTCATTTTGAAAAGTCAACAAAACACCTTTTTTGTCAAAGCTTCATACATGAACATGGAAGACTCAATTGAGATGAGATCAAACGGATTGCTTAGAGGACATCTTAAGCTTTCTAAAAAGTCCAAGAACACCTCTATAGGGTCACAATTGAGAGAGTTATTCATTGGCAAAGTTGATCCTTTTTGCAAAATTGCCAAAAGTCAAATGTGTCTCAAATTGCAAGTTTTGTCAAATGGGCCCAACTTTTTATGCTTGCATTGAGTTTGTAACATCACCCACGACGCATGATCTCTCCCACTTGTCTTGATTTTATTTTTGTCATTTATTTTGATTTTTATTTCAATTAAATCAAATAAAATCAAAATAAAATCATTAAAATATCAAAACTAATCAAAGCTTGAGATTTTGTGCATTTTTAGGCCTCTTATACAGCTGGAAGAAGAATAAAATCGTGCAAGCTTCAAATGGACACAAAAAGATTGGATTTTCTCAATTTGGAAAGATTTGCACAAAGGATCAAATCTTGAATCAATGATCATTATTGGAGAAGATTTGAAACCAAATTGCAACCCTAATTCGTTCTAGGGTACATATATAACAAGTGCTGATCAAAAGAGGGATGATTGGAGGCGTGCAAAGATGAAAACAACTTTCAAAAAAATCAAGAAAAGTTGAAAACTGTTTTCTCAGTTCCAGGCTTCCTCAAGCCATTCCAGTCACACAAATCGCTTCCTGGACATCCTAGGATCACATTGCAACCCTTAGCAAGCTCCCTCAAGCCCAGAAACGCGATGTAAGTACCCCACGACTTCCATGTTTTCTTGAAATCGTATATCATAATTCTGGCATTGTTAGCATGTTTTATGGACATATTCTTAATCCTTGAATCATTTGCAAGCTAATGGTAATACTTAATTGCATTTTTATTGGCTATACAGCAAGTTGCCATGTTTAGGGTTTTAGTTTCGTTTTTAGGGATTTTGTACACAGGAACAATTGGCCATGGGGAGTGGTACCATGATGCTCGTGAGATTGCAACGAGTTGATTTGTACCACTGGTATTGATTTATCATGTAGGGATAAGATTTTGGAGATGTATAGGTTTGTACCTACGCTCAAATGACTGTAGGTATAAATCAAAAAACTTTTACCAACAGAGGGAGGAAGAAGATGACAACGTGGCCATCCCTGACTGGCCAGTTCAAAATTTGCGTGTTTTATAATGTATTATTTTGTTTTTCCAATATAATGATTGTTTGTTGTTCCATATACAAAAAGCCAAGCTAGCTCAGATGGTCAGCGTGCAATGGAAAATACCAAAGGGCCTGGGTTCGATCCCCAGGTCCCCATATTATTTCATGGTATTTTTTCTTGCATAATCAGGCACACGTGCATACAAGGAGACCACCATGCGCCATCAGCTTTCAACCATCAGATCCATAGCAAGCCAAATTCAAGGTTTCTCACATGAGGGCCTATCATGGGCGTGAGTCAAGCCAATGCACAGGATTTGGAAAAGTCAATAAAGGCCAGAAATTGTTAAGCCTAGAAGTCAGATTGGCACCCCCCCTTCTTCCTACAAAACCAAGCCCTCTCTTATTTCTTTTCTAATTTTTTCCTCTTATTTAAATTTCTTTTATTTAATTATTTTCTAACCAAATTAATTTCTCTTTTTACAAAAAATCATAAAATCAATTTTACCAATTTTAAATTTAGGTTTTATTTTATTTTATCAAATTAATTTTATATTAGTTTTAATTTTAGGGTAATTCTAACCTTTTTTGTAAATATTTAAAATGAATTAGAAAAATTAGGGTTATCATATGATTTAATTTTTATTTCTCTTCTTTTCACAAAATAACAAAAATGCAAAAATAGTTAATTTAATTTATTTTTCTTAAATAAAATTAATTAGTCATTAGGTTTTCTTTTTTTATTCAACCAAACTCTATTTTTTCTCAAAATAACACAAAAACCACAAAAATATGATTTTTCTTTCAATTAGGTTTAGACGGGGTCAAAACCCTAATTTTTCTCATTCTCAATTCATCGCGCGCATTTATTTTTTTTACGATATTAATGTAACTGCTCATGGTATGTAATAGTTTAATTAGTATTTTTCTTTTATTTATCGTTTTGCGGGTTTTTTTGGCTATGTAATTAATACCCCTCCCCGAAGCCTTGTCATAGCGTAGTTTTATTTCTCGCGTTTTAATTTTCGCAAATATTAACTGTTAGATGTATGATAATAGGATTGCATGACAAGATTGTATGTTAATTTAAAATGGTTAGCCAACCCTAAATGTGCAAAGATAATAACTGAAATCAAATCACTCGCACATGCGCACTCCTAGGGTATACTCTCACTTCTGTTGTGTGATGCAGTGGAAGAACCAGACTGTTTTAGGAAAATGCTGGTTTGCGTTTTGCATTTATATTCGCAAAATGTCACGGTAAGCAAGAGTCACCACCCACTTTTATTTTATCCAACTGGAAAGGAAAAAAGCACAGACAAATTCCTTTTTTCGAGATTTTTAGTACGGGGGGTAGATTATAGAAAGAGAAGGTATTAGCACCCTCTCTATCCGTGGTTTTCCACGGGCTCTTAGGTACTTGCTCATCATTTAAAAATTGCTTCCGTGTTTGTGTGTTTTTGAAAAAATTTTGTTTTACTTCGTTTTAACCCTAGCTTCTGTCTTCAAGAGTGTTACGAAGTGTTTTTGAAAACTTTGTTTGAAAAGAGTGTAAGTGTGGAAAAGTTTTGATTTTGAGAAAGTACCTACTAGTATCTACCTACTCTAAAAAAAGAGTGTTTATGTTCTTGTTTCCTTTAGACAGCGCTATCCTACTATTAGTGAGTAGGTAGCACCGTCGTTGGAGTTGTAAGGGTCAATTCGAAAGGGACGTGCGATCACTAAAGTAATGTTAGGACATCTTAGTAATAACCCTAATGTCTTAAGATCATATTCGAGGTAACATTTCTGAGGCAACCTTTCCGAGGCAACATTTCCGTACGGGACATTTGATATTTGTTTAGAAAAGAGGGTCACCACTAAAACACCTTATACTTAATGATCATTTACCGAAGGCAACCGAATTGAGAGTATACCCCAGGAGTGCGCATGTGCGAGTAATTTGATTTCAATTATTATCTTTGCACATTTAGGGTTTGCTAACCATTTTAAAATTAACATACAGTCTTGTCATGCAATCCTATTATCATACATCTATCAATTAATACTTGCAAAAATTAAAATGCGAGAAATAAGACTACACTATTACAAGGCTTCGGGGAGGGGGATTAATTACATAGCCAAAAACCCGTAAAACGATAAATAAAAGGAAAATCCTAATTAAACTATTACATCCCATGAGCAGTTACATTAATTTTGCAAAAATATATAATCATCGTGCAGTGAGTTAAATACGAAGAGACTAGGGTTTTGACCCTTGACTGAACTTAATTGTAAATGATTAAAGTGAACATATTTTTTGTCATTTTTTATTATTTGAGAAAGTAAAAAAAGAGAGAAGGAAATCCTAAATTCTAATTAATTTTAATTGTGAAAGAAATTAGAATTGCCTTATATTAATTAAACTAATTAAATTAAAAAACACATTTACTAAGAAAATAAGTCTTTTTTTTTATGATTTTTTTTGTTGGTTAAAAAAAAGGGGTAATTTTGGTGTTGATAAAAATGGCAGAATAACTAAAGAAAGGAAAATTAAAGAGAGAAAAAAAGAAATAACCCAAGGGCCTGCTGTCAGCGGCTCTGGTCAGAGGATAATGGTCCAGAGGATGGTGGTCCAGAGGATGACGGTCCAGCATATCATGACTAGAGAATGCTTGATATGGTCCTGATTGATGGGTCTAGAAGAAGATGGTCAGAGGATGCTTGATCTGGTCTTGGTAGATGAAACCAGAAGATGACCCTCATAAAGTATAAGCGCTGGATTTGGTGAAAACAAAGGGGGAAAATGCCAAAAAGCTCACGCCTGGGATCGAATCTAGAACATGAGCTTCTGACTTCCTTCTTCTGACCAACTGCGCTGGGTGTTAGTTTATCAATACAATAGAAACAAAAAAATAGATCAGAACTACAGGCTTCTGGCCAAAATAAACGCGCCAGAATTTAAACCGGCCAGTAAAGGTGTGACATGCCATCATCTTCTTCCCTAGATATGTCGTTTAAAACTCTGAACCTTTACCTACAGGCATGGTGATGTAGCTATAACCCTGTGCATTTCAGAAACTGCATACAAGCAATATAAATAAAATTCAAGACCATGGATCAACTAGGTTTGACCCGCTAATCACAATGGTCTCCTCCATTAGGGTCAATTGTTCCTGTATGAAAAATCCCTAAAAATGAACCATGAACCCTAGCCATGGCATCTTGGTATATAGTCAATAAAAATGCATTTAAATACAACCATTAGCTTGCAAACATCTCAAGGATTATGAATATACCAACAAAACATGCTAAATATGCCTGAATTATGATATTCGGAATGAAGAAAAGTTAGAAACCGTGTGATACTTACAATGCGTTTCTGGGCACGAGAATGCTTGCTAATGGTTTAAAAACGTTCCTGGGATATCCAGCAAACGTTTGGGATGGCTAGAAAACTCTGAATTGGCCTGGAACGTGGAAATCAATTTGCCACTTTTCTTGTTTTTTTGAAACTTGCTTTTGTGTTTTGCACGCATCTAATCCTTCTATTTTTGGTATGGATTTATTCAATATATACCATAGAGTGCATTAGGGTTACAAGTTTGCATCAAATCCTTGCAATTATGAAGATTTGATCATTGATTCACCCTTGCATCAAATATTTACAAAACAAGAAAAATTCAATCTTTTTTTGTCCAAAAAAGCCTTGCACGATTTGATTTCATTGCCAATTGTATAAGAGACCCAAACATGCACAAAATCTTAAGATTTGATTAGTTTTGATATTTTCATGATTTTATTTTGATTTAAATTAAATTAATTGAAATAAAAATCAAAATAAATGACAAAAATAAAATGAAGACAAATGGGAAGGATCATTGGTCGTGGATCATGTTACCAACTCAATACAAACACAAAAAGTTGGGCCCATTTGACAAAAATTGCAATTTTGGCCACTTTTGACTTTTGGCAATTTTGCAAAAAAGGTCAACTTTGCCAATGCATAACTCCTGCAATTTTGACCCTAGAGATGTGTTCTTGGACTTTTTAGAAATCTTAAGATGTTATCTAAGCAAAACTTTTGTTCTAATCAAAATTTAATCCTCCATGTTCATGTATGAAGCTTTGACAAAAATGGTGTTTTTGTTGACTTTCCAAAATGACCTATAATGTCCAAATTTATATCTTCTTATGAGTGCATATTTTGAACTTGGGAGCTGAAGATGAATTGTAGGGAATTGCATCCTCTTCAAAATGAGATTTGTATGGTCCATTCTTGATAAAGTATGAGAAAGTTATGCTTGGTCAAAGTTGAGTTGACTTTTCTTGCAAAACCCTAATTTAGCAACTTTTGGGTTTTGATGAATTGTGAGCAATCCTTGAGGAATCATGATCAAACCTTGATAAAATGATGAATAATACTTCAAAATGAGGATGTTGACCAAAAATATTGAAGTTTGACTACATGTGGGCCACTGTTGACTTTTGCCCTAACATAGTCGATTTTCAGGCCTTTGAGTAATTGACTGAGCAAACTTCCTCTGCAAGGCTTGAAACTTGGCATGGATGATCTTGAGAACATATTAGGAAAATAGTGAGCATTTGGGATCCTTTTGATTCAAACATCTTGATGCAAACTAAAACACTAATTTGAGGTAGACTGCTTTAGGAGAGAGTTTGTCTGGTCAACCCTTGTACTTCCTTGAGCAATTTGAGGATCTTACTTGAGATGTATTGAGAAATATTGGAGGGAAAATTTGGGGGTACAACAGCTGCCCCTGTTAAATCTTCTTAAACCTGAGGATGTAGATTGGCTTGTCTGCCTTTCGTGATCCGAAGGTTGAAGATGATTGAACAATAGAGTGCCCAGAAATTTGCACTCGCATGAAGTGGTACTGGCCTTGCGATATCGGGAATGGCCTTATAGATGCCATTTGGAGGTCAAGGTCGGAAGATGGGCTTAAAGATGCCATCCGAAGGAGTTTCGATCGCATAAGAGATTCCTTTGTGAGAGCTTGTATACCTGTTATTGAGGAGGACTTCGTTGGGGAATGCTAGTCTTTGTCTTGGTAAAAGCTGAATTTTAGGAGCTTCGGTCGTCCGTTATTCTACTGGGGAATCGTCTCTTGGTCGAAGAGGTGAAAATGAACTACTATCTGGTCGTGATCCAAGCTTCATAGTGATAAGATAGACTGCTATCTGGTCGTGCTACAGGATTTATAGTGACTTAACAGGGAGATGAGATTAAACTTACTATCTAGTCGTCTTCCAGGCTTTGCAATTTCTCAATTCTTATCTGGTCGTACTCCAGGCTTCAGAAGGAATTAAGTTGTTATTTGGTAGTCTCCGGGCTTCATCTTGCATTTAGGGCATACTAATATGCGTTTGATTCCTAGCTTCTTATTAATTGTCCAAGTAAACTGCTATTTGGTCGAAACCCAAGCTTCGTAGTGTCTTATACTGTTATCTGGTCGATTCCAGGCTTCAGTCCTTTGCCGCTATTTGGTCGCAATCCAGGCTTCGTAACTTCTTACTTCTTATCTGGTCGTGTTCCAGGCTTCAGAAGAAATCAAGTGGTTATCCAATCGCATTCGGGCTTCCATTTTGATTTTAAGGCCTACTAATATTCGGTCGATTTCTGGGCTTCATAGTAATTGGCCGGGTAGACTGCTATTTGGTTGAAATCCAAGCTTCGCAGTGTCCCTTATTCTTATTTGGTCGTAGTCCTAGGCTTCAGTGTCTTTTACCGCTATCTGGTTGTAATCCAGGCTTTACGGTGTCTTATACCATTATCTGGTCGAATCCAGGCTTCATGGTGTCCTGTACTGCTATTTGGTCGATTTCTAGGCTTCACAATACCTTGTTAAGTTGTTTTTCAGTCGATTTCAGGGCTTCATAGCTTGAACTTGAGATATACCACTATCTGGTCGATTCCAGGCTTCGTGGTGTCTTTGTACTGTTATCTTGTCGATCTCCAGGCTTCACAGTAACTTGCATTGCTATCTAGTCGTTCTCCAGGCTTCACAATAACTTGTTGGGGATTAAACTATTTTTCGGTCGATCTCCGGGCTTCATAACTTGAATTTAAGATAAACCACTATCTGGTCGATTCCAGGCTTCGTGGTATTTGGTACTGTTATCCGGTCGTTCTCCGAGCTTCACAATATGATGGAGAAATCAAGATACTATCCGGTCGGACATGGGCATCATAGCTTGAACTGGAGTAGAAACCTTAGCATCGATTTGACTGAACCAGAGAAAACTTGTGACAATTTGATTGTACCTTTTCCTGAAAGGTAAAGAGTTAGTTGTATGTAATGTCATGATGTATGAAATGTATTGAGCAATGATGTTCTCAAAATAAATGAGATTGTGTTGTATGATGTGTATGTGCATGCCATGATGTATGGATATGCCATGTTCTTCTGATATTTTCTAGCTGGGGAAAATAAATCCCGGACTACTTCTAGAGAATACGAGGAGTTGAGTTCTCCGTTCTCGCTGGGGGTAACGACCGAAGATGATTTAAGAATAAATTGACGGGAGAATAACTCGGCTGGAGAATAAACTGGAGAGAGAATGACTCTGGGGAAGAGATACTCTGCCAGAAGATCTGCTGATTTGGAGAAATAACCTCAGCTGGGAAAGAATTACCGTTGCTGGTGATGATGAACTCTGTCGGGGGTTGAATTTCTGCCTGTGGAAGAAATAAACTCCATTGGGGATAATCTTCTAATGCTGGTGATAGATAAACTCTGCTTGGGGAGAATTAAGACCACTGTTTTTTGATAACTTTTACTATGCGGGGAGTGTATGCACCTTTAGTCATATTCTCCAGCTGGGTCTATCCTCGTACCTGGTGAATAGAGCAACCGTAAGGTTTGGACATTTCTTGTTTGCCCCTGTTCCTGGAATTACGAGTAATCGTCTTTTGTTTCGTATGTAAATATTTATGAGCAACAAATATTTTCAAATGCATATATAAAAAATGAATCATTAGACGTCCTTGCAAAACAAAACAGGAAAAGAAAAGCAATTTTGAAATTTATTGTAAAATGAATTGTATTGATTTTGAAGTTGCCCTGTAATAGGCGTTTTGTACAAGGGGTTGACGTCCTAGTAAGAGAACACCGCCGAAAGATAGAAATTATACAATTTGTGTAGAAGAAAGAAAAACAGCTATGTGAAACAATCCCACTGGGTTCCAACTCTGCTATTACCTTTATGTCTTCGAGCATCTCATCACTTTGCTACTTGGTTGAAGGTAAGTCATATTGATTAGCGTCGTCCGAGCTTGATAGGTGATACCTATGTCTTGTTGCAAGATGATCCAATGATACATAGTGTTACACTTTGTTGTACCCCAAATCTTCCCTCTCATATTCCTCAAAACATTGCAAGAAAAATCTCCAAGTTGCTCAAGTTTGCTCAATAGTTGGACAGACAAGCTATCTCCTAAGGCAGTCAACCTCAAATTAGGGTTTTGTGTTGCATCAAGATCTTTGAATCCAAATGACCTCAAGTTCTCCCCAATGTCCTAATATGTTCTCAAGGTCACCCATGCAAAATTTCAAGCCTTGCAAAGGAAGTTTGCTCAGTCAATTGCTCAAGGGTCCAAAAATCGACTCTGCTAGGGCAAAAGTCAACTATGACCTATAAATAGTCAAACTTCAAGATTTTTTTGTCAAAATTCTCATTTTAAAGGATATTTCATCATTTGATCAAGGTTTGATCATGATTCATCAAGGATTGCTCAAAATTCATCAAGATTCAAAAGTTGCTAAATTAGGGTTTTGCAAGAAAGGTCAACTCAACTTTGACCAAGCATAACTTTCTCATAATTTATGAGAAATGACCCATCCAAAGCTCATTTTTTATAGGATGAAATTTTATACAATCAATCTTCATACCCCAAGATCAAAAAATGCACTCAGAAGAAGTTATAAATTTGGACATTATAGGTCTTTTTTGAAAGTCAACAAAAACACCTTTTTTTCCAAAGCTTATAACTTGAGCATGGAATATCAAAATGCGATGAGACAAAAAGGGTTGGTTATAGGACATCCCAAGCTTTCTAAAAAGTCAAAGAACACTTCAAAAAGTTCACAATTTAAGAAGTTATGCATTGTTGAAGTTGGACATTTTTGCAAAATTGCCAAAAGTCAACTATCCCCAAAACTTCAAAATTTATCAAATGGGCCCATTCTTTTCCACTTGAATTGAGCTTGCATAGTTTCCCAAGTGTCCTAGCTTCATCCATGAGCCCATATTTCATTTTTATTATTTGATTTGATCTTTTATTGAATTTATTCATTTTAAATCAAATAAAATCATAGAAAATCCAAATACTTAATAACTCTTGATTTGTTGATTGTTTTAGGCTTTGTTTACAACTAGAATCACCATGGGATTCGCATCAAAGCAAATCATGTGCAAAAAGATTGGATCAAACCAAATTTGGAAAGGTTTAAAGTGGAGATCAAATCAAATTCATATGCATTGATATGGGAAGATTTAGTCCATATTTGTAAACCTAATACACTACACAATACAAAAGCAAGCCAAAGGGGACGGGATCAGGGTTGGCAAGTGCAGAGAGAGGCATTACAAGATTGGAAAAATTCACTAAAAATCTTGAGATTGAAATCATAGTTAGAGGTGTTTTCAAGAGCTGAGACTTATCTCAATTGATTCCTGGGCGTTCACTCAAGCTATCTGGATCCAAAGCAAGCTTGTTCAGACATCCAAGCGCGTTGTAAGTGTCAGGAAACCCAGCTCTGTTCTTGAAATCGAAACTCACCATTCTTGTATCCATTGAATGAAATAATTGTATATTTGTAATCCTCAAAACATTTCCAAGCTATTTGCATCATTTAATTTAGTTTATATAACCTATAATGCAAAACACCATAGCTAGGGTTCTTGGAAGCATTTTTGGGGTTTTCTATTTCTGGAATAATTGATCCACAAGCAGGGCATGGCTTTGATCAAGAGGCCATAACGAATCCAACCATGTTCTTGGAATGGATTTATATGGCCTGGAGGGAGTTTTAGCATAAGCCTGCGTCTTTTGCTGCGGATTCAAATCCGCAGGTAATGTTGTTACAGGTCTGAGGACATGGATGAGTTCATGTCATCCTCCGGTTGGCCCATTCAAATATTTTTTGCGCGTTTTATTTTTTGCTGGAAGTTACTTTGTTTTAATATATTATGATTAAGATGTATTATAACAACAAATGAAGCAGCATGGTGCGTTGGCAAGGCAAGCGTTCAAATCTCCTTCAGGACCTGGGTTCGAATCCCAGGTCCCCCACTTCTTCAATGTTTTTTCTCTTCAGGTACTCCCATGCGCGCATAAGCTTGCAGAACACCGTGCATCCTCATCCATGCAATAACGAGATGGCCAAAGGCCATATCTGGTGGTCCAAGAGTGGATGTCCACCATAGTCCAAGTCCACGCGTGCCCATTGAATTCCAGAAAGACAAAGAAGGCTAGCACATATTGGGCCACGAATTTGCTATCAACACCACCTAATCAAGCCCAAACTCTCTCTTTTATTTATCTTATTTTATTTTAATTGTCTTATTATTTTTATTCAATTTTCTAACCATTAACAAAATTCCTTTCTTTCATCAAATAAAATCACAAAAAATATTTATTTTTATCAAACTTTAATCTTTTATTTTTTTAAATAAATTTATTAATTAATTAGGTTTTAATTAGAGAACTTTAATTCCTTTTGTAAAATAAATAAAATTAATTAGACTTAACTAGTTTTTAACCATTAATTTAATTATTATAATTTCTTTCCTAAATAATCAAAAAATCCAAAAATAATTTATTTTTATTAATTAATTCACTTAATTTAATTTAGTAATTAATTTAGGATTTATTTCTTTCTTAAAATAAAAACAACAAAAAACCTAAAAAGGATTTCTTCTTTAACCAAAAGGGTCAAAACCCTAATCATGCGTCCGATTTAATTTTTGCGTCGCGATTTACTTTTTATCCAATAATGTACCTGTTTCCGGATTGTAATAGTTAAATAGGACTTTTAGTTATTTATATTGCTTTATTTCATTTTTCAAAGGGTTTGTCTTTGGCGATGTAAATACCTGACGCCTTGTAATAATTTAGTTTAAATTTCATATTTTAAATTTTGCAAATTATAACTGTTAGATGTTTGATAATAGGGTTTGCATGACAAGACCGAATGCTTAAACTAAAATCAAATTAGATCACCCTTAACATGTGCAAAGATAAAAATAACTGAAAACGACACACTCGCACATGCGCACTCCTAGGGTACACCCCACTTGGTTGCCTTCGTATGCAGTCATTGAGTATAGGCCATTTTAGAGGTCGCCCTCTTGTCTAAAAAGATCATAGTCGCCTCGAAACGGTTGCCTCGGATATTATTGCCTCAAACAAATGATCTAAGACTTTAGGGTTTCCGCTAAGGCATCCTAACATTGCTTTAGTGACCGTATGTCCCTCATTCGAATTGACCCTTAAACTCCAACGACGGTGCTACCTACTCATTAATAGTGGGATAACATTGTCTAAAGGAAAATAACATAGAACAATTCCTTTTTCGAGTAGGTAGATTAGCTCTTAGATACTTCCTCTTTCAAAACAAAAATTTTCACACTTACACTCCTTTTCAAACAAAGTTTTCAAAAACACTTCATTACACTCTTGAGGACAGAAGAAAGAGTTAAATCAAAGTTAAAAACAAAAACTTTTCAAACACACAAGCACAAAGAAAACAATTTTGAAAACAATGAGCAAGTACCTAAGAGCCCGTAGATAACTACGGATAGAAAGGGCGCTAATACCTTCCCTTTCTATAATCTACCCCCGTACTCTGAAAATCTCAAAAAAAGGAATTTTTCTGTGCTTTTTTCCTTTCCTTGTTGGATAAAATAAAAGTCGGTGGCGACTCTTGCTTACCGCGACATTTTGCAAAAACAAACGCAAAACGTAAACCAACATTCCAAAAACAATCAGTTCTTCCCACCGTATCACAGAACTGGCGACTCTGCTGGGGAATTTTAAGTGGGGTGTACCTCAGGAATAAGTTCATAATGTTTTCAATTGCTTGACATTGTATGCTTTATCTTTGTGGGTTGAATCAGAGTTACTATAGATCCTAACCCGGATCTGGGGGATACCTTTTAGGTAAGTAGCAATAAACTGTGAGGGAACTGTACAGCGTAGACCGATACAGTTGAAGCAGTAGCTACATTGGTGTGGCATTTTAGTTTGTACCGATATCCCTTATGGCGCAACGAGGAGAATATGGGTCTTCTAAAGGGTCATTAAGCACCAACTGACCTTAACACCTATAATTGACCAACTTGGCCATAGAACCGTAGCAGTATGCTACACTCATTGAGACCAAACTCTCGCGATGATTCCGGCCGCAAGAAAAGGTTGCTAAACTGGAATTATGACCGATCGAGGGTGGTCAATGATATTGAGATCCTCTAGAACCCGGTTACTATTTTTAGGACAGGTTTGAACCAACTGAACTGAAAGAGGGTAGTACCTAAGCTCCTTGCCAGCGTGAAATCTAAGGGCTATCTGTGTGACTTGTATGCCCTTACCATGTTTGCTATTTGTGGATACTTGTGGCGTGTTTTCTATCATGACATCATGACATCATGACATTGCATGCATCTTGCATTGGACTAACCCATTTCAATGACAAAAGGGATTCATCTTTGTTCTGTTTAGTAGGTCATGGCACCCATGCGTAGAAACACTATTCGGATCAACTTTGTCTAGATTCCCACTCAGCTTAAGGAGTTGGTTACAAAGATTTCAGATACTTTCTCCTTTATCAGAAGACATGGTCACCTCCTGGGTTTGGTCACTTCCAAATTGGACGAGCAGATGATGAGTGTCTTAGTCCAGTTCTTTGATCCACTCTACCATTGCTTTACTTTTCCGGACTACTAGTTGGTCCTTACATTAGAAGAGTTCTCTGATCTGCTTGGTATCTCTATTCAGGAGCAGAACCCGTTCACAGGTTGGGAGAAGATCCTTAGGCCAGAAGAGATTTCTTCAGCCCTCTATCTAAAAAAGGTTGAAGTAATGGCTAATTAGGAGACTAGAAGTGGGACAAAAGGCTTTTTGACTAAGTTCTTGGTTGGTAAGGCTAATCATTTCTGGGACAGTCTAGACTTCCAGGCATTTGAAGACATTTTGGCTCTTCTCATATATGGTTTGGTGTTGTTTCCTAACTCGGATTCTTTCGTTGACGTGAATGCAGTGAAGATTTTCATATCTGGTAATCCAGTACCCACTCTCTTGGGTGACATTTTGCACTCTCTTTATGCCCGTACTACTCGGAAACGGGGAATCCTTATATGCTGTGCGCCATTGCTGGCGAGGTGGTTTATTTCTCACCTCCCCAAATTAGTTTTGAAGAACAAGGAAGGCATGGGTTGGGCCTACAGGATTATGTCTCTCTCTCACATGGACATCATTTAGACTATCAAGGGTATGGAAGATGTGGCTATTATTGATCGATGTGGGGAATACCCCAATGTTCCACTGATAGGAACCAATTGAGGGATCACTTATAATTCGTGCTTGGCCTTACATCAGTTTGGGCGAGCTAGAAGGGAAGGACCTCATGAGTTGCTAATGCCTAGTATTGTCTTTGACTTCCAAGGGGATAGTGACGAGCAATGCCGCAGATTCATAAGAGCTTGGGATAGAGTACACAGGTCTGATCCGCACAAGCTGGGTGTAAAGACTTATCTTCCGATGGAGCCATATCTCTGATGGCTTCGAATCCGTGCCCAAAAGCTGGGAATGTTGTACGAAGCCGTCTTGCCTATAACTATTGAAGTTGCTGATGAAGAAGGGGTTCCTCCTACCATCCTCCATCCATACATGCCTACTGACATAGGGGCATTAAAGAGATCATGGATGCAACTGAGAGAAGAGCGGGATACTTACAGAGAAAAGTATCACGAGCAAGAGCAGAAGATCCAGAAGTTGACAAGGCAACTGGAGAACGAGCGGATCCTTAATGACTATGTCCGCACCGACAAGAAATGACCATGGGAGCACTGATTGTATTTTGATTATTTCTAGTTTTGATTTACTTTTCATTTTTTCTTTCTTGTAACACCTTAAAGGCATTTGTTGAACAATTGAATTCAAAGTTTATCTAATAAAAGTGTGTGTCATTTTTTGTTTACGAATTTGAATCCCTAAAGTCTTTGAAATCATATCATGCGTATATCATTCCCATCTACCTCCTAACATGGTACCCTTAAAGGTTTTTTCTCATCTTCTTCGCTGTTTATTTCAGCATCATGTCTTGTGAACCATCAACTGAACAAGAAATTAAGGCTCTGCAGGCTCAAAACGCCCAGTTCCAAGAATTGTTCATGAGTTTGGCTAAGGGTCAGCAAGATCTGAAGACCCTTATCTTGAAAGAGAAGAAGAAGAAGAAGAAGAAAAAGAAGACGGTCCTATTTAATATGGGTCGTAGATTCAGAAACTATTTGCGAGAAGAGGTTGATTTGACCCACTCATCTGGAGGGGGAGATAATCGGGAAGAAAGGAGGGCTCCTAGCCCCGTGGTTTCAGACAACGAGACTGACTTCGACGAAGACCAGTATCCTCCGGCTGAGGATAGATATAAGCAACTGGAAGACCGGTTGAGCATGATGGAAGTTCAGAAAGTTCCTGGTCTGGACTTTGGTGATCTGGGTTTTTCCTCTGGGGTGGTGATTACCCACAAATTTAAAGCACCTGCCTTTGCTAAGTACGACGGGGTTTCTTGCCCAAAGTTGCACCTTCGTTCGCATGTAAGGAAGATTCAGCCATACACCGCTGACAAGAACCTATGGATACACTTCTTTCAAGACAGTCTTTCAGGGACTCGGCTTGAATGGTTTTACCAGCTAGAAGGAGCCAGTATTCGTAATTGGGAAGATTTGGCTGCTGCTTTCTACAAGTAGTACCAATACAATGTCGACCTCGCTCCCTCGCGTACCCAACTCCAGGGTATGTCTATGGGTGCGGGTGAAGGTTTCAAAGATTATGCTCAGAAGTGGAGGGACCTTGCTGGAAGAGTGCAACCACCCTTGGATGATAGGGAGTTAGTAGATATGTTTCTGGGGACCTTGTCTGGTCCGCATTTCAACCATCTGATTGGGAGTTCTTCGTTCGGGTTTACAGAGTTGATTATGACCGGGGAAAGGATTGAGGCCGGTATCAAATCCGGTAAAGTACAGAAGGGTGCTGCATCAAGCACCAAGAAGAAGCCTTTTAAGAAGGAGTCCAGTGTTGTTTACAACTCAAAAATCCATAATATACCTGAACTCCGCCAAGCAGTCAATGTGGTGGTTATATCAAGACATGTTGGTGCTCCTCAGCGCAACAATCAGCCAAGGGCCGAGAGGCTGCAAAGTCAATTCACTCAGCTTAACATGACTTTATCCCAAATTCTGTTGCAGTTATTGAAGACCAACCTGGTGACTCCGAGGGAGGCCCCAAAGATTCCTAACACAACATCACCGATGTACGATCCGAATGCCTATTGTGCTTTTCACTCTGATAGCCCGAGGCATGATACGGATAACTGTTGGGTCCTGAAGAACAAGGTACAGGACTTGATTGATGCTAAGGAGATTGAGTTCGAGGAACCTGAAAGACCTAATTTTGTGACTTCTCATATGCCCAAGCATGGAGTGAATGCTATAGATGAAGACTAGTTTGTGGTTTCTGTGAAAGACATTGTTACTCGATGACTATGAAGAAGAACCTTTTGTTAGCCGGTTTATTTTCGGGTTGTGACGAAGGTTGCCGTATGTGTTTTGTCCTACCTACCAGTTGCCATCTTTTGAAGTCAGGTGTCGAACACCTGATGGATAATAAAGAAATTCTGTTTGAAAAGACTCTTGTTCCTTTGGTTCCTACTGACGAAGTTTCTATAATTATCATCTTCGACAATTCTTCCAAGGCTTCCTCGAGAAAGCCTATTAGAATTACATTTGTTCCAAGAATCGCACCATTAATCATCACTGTTCCTGGGCTTATCCCCTATACATCCAATAAAGTTGTCCCTTGGCATTACGGGGCTAACGTGTATTATCACGGAGTTAAGGAAGACTTGAGTGCTGAAGAGGCTGATACTGACGTCAGAAATATTGTGGGATCTAGTAAAGTCACCCGCAGCGGAAGACTTTTCTCCCCTAAGATCTCTGCACCAATTGTCCAGAAGCCTGTTGTTATTACACCTGCCAGTGTACCTGCTGTTGTCCCTATTCAAGTTCCCATTCTTACCACTGTTGTCGAGTCATCTGACACTCGGGGCAAAGAGATCACCCGTGAGCCTACCCAGACAGAGGCACCGAAGAAGATTACTATCGAAGCCTCTAGACAAGAGATGGAGGAAATTTTGAAGATCATCAAAAAGAGCGACTATAATGTAGTCGAGCAGCTGGGGCAAACCCCATCCAAGATCTCTATGTTGTCTCTGTTACTTTGCTCAGAAGCCCATGCCAAGGCTCTGATCGCTTTTCTGAAGACTGCACACGTACCGCAAGAAACGTCAGCTGATCAGTTTAAAGATTGTGTGGCTAGTCTGACTGCTGATAATGGGTTGGGTTTCTCTGACGCCGACTTGACTGATAAGGGGAAGAATCACAATGACGCCTTGTATGTCTCCATTGAATGCAGGGGAACTACTCTTGCTCACGTGTTGGTAGATACCTGATCTTCGTTGAATGTGTTACCTAAGAAAGCTCTAGACCGGTTAGACGGTGAAGGGTTGGAGCTGAAACCAAGCAACATTGTAGTCAGGGCTTTTGACGGGTCCAAGAGAATGGTAAACGGAGAAGTGGATATTTCGATTAGGGTTGGTTCTCAGGTTTTCACATCTACATTCTATGTGATGGACATTCGGCCATCTTATTCTTGTTTGTTGGGTCGCCCATGGATCCACAAAGCTAGATCAGTGACGTCTATGCTCCACCAGAAGCTAAAATACCCAGTGAAAGGGAAAATTGTGATAGTACAAGGAGAGGAGGAGTACATGGTGAGCCACCTCAACTCTTTCTGATATGTAGAGATGGATGGAGAGTTCATTGAGACCCCATTTCAGCATTTTGAAGAGGTTCCCCAGATGCTAGCATCAACTGAAACTGTTGTTAAAGATCCTCCAATGAAGATGGCTTCCTTCAAGGATGCCCGGGCTGTTGTTGAGAAAGGTGGGTGTGCAAATTGGGGCCAACTCCATGATTTTGCACATAAGACTAACAAGTTTGGTTTGGGTTTCACTGTAGAAGCTCAAAGGGCTATTCGGAGTGCACGGATCGGAAGACCTCCCCTATTTATCAACAACTCAGGAGTAAATTCCATTGAAGACGATGTTGAAGAATCTGAGTTTGGTAGTTGGATTTATCCCATTACTGAAGGTGGACTGAGCAATTGGACAACAAAGGACTTCGCCCCAATTTCTTTTATTGCCCAGTAATGAGACTTTTTGTTTTGAATTTGTAACAAACAATGTTTTAAACTTTACGGTCCTGTGTCTTACCCGGGGCACCGTGGCTTCATTTGTGAGGGCTTTATGTGTGTCATCTAGATATATCATTAATAAAAGCATTGAACTTTTCTTGCATTTCAAATTTTGCGCTCCTTATTTTTTCTTTTATTATATATTGCAAAACAACTATTTTACACACACTCACATATACAGGTCTACATCCACCCTGGATCTCACTGGTAACGACTCTGCTACTGCCAGTTATGACTTCGAAAGTCCAATCAACTTAGCCGATGACGAAGGTAAAGATGATTGCGAAGTGCCTGGTGAACTTGATAGACTGTTACTTCAAGAAGAGAGGGTCATACAGCCGCGTGAGGAGCATGTGGAATCAGTAAATCTGGGTACAGAGGTAGACAAGAAAGAGGTCAAGATCGATGCAAATCTAGAGCCTAGTGTTAAGCAACGGCTGATTCAGATGCTGCGTGACTACGTTGATATCTTTTACTGGTCTTAAAAAGATATGCCTGGGTTGGATACCGATATTGTGGTTCACCGATTGCCTACCAAGGAAGACTGTCCTCCTGTGAAGCAGAAAGTTCGTCGAATGCGCCCGAATATGTCTGAGAAAATCAAGGCTGAAGTTATGAAACAGTTCGATGCCGGTTTTCTAGCAGTTACTTCTTACCCGCAGTGGGTGGACAACATGGTTCCAGTTCCGTAGAAAGATGGTAAAGTTCGAATGTGTGTTGATTATAGGGATCTGAACAGGGCAAGCCCCAAGGATGATTTCCCTCTGCCTCATATCGACGTTCTGGTTGACAACACCGTGCAGCATAAAGTCTTCTCCTTTATGGATGGTTTTTCCGGTTATAATCAGATTAAAATGGCTCCCGAAGAGATGGAGAAGACAACCTTTTTTACCCAATGAGGTACCTTTTTCTACAAGGTCATGCCTTTTGGATTGAAGAATGCTGGGGCAACATATCAGTCCGCCATGGTCGCTTTGTTCCATGACATGATCCATCATGAGATTGAGGTATATGTCGACGACATGATTGCAAGATCCCAGACTGAGGAGGAACATCTAGTCCACCTTCATAAGTTATTTGACAGATTGAAGTTGTACAAGTTGAGGTTAAACCCGAATAAGTGCACCTTCGGGGTGAGATCTGGTAAGCTGCTAGGTTTCGTCGTAAGCGACAAAGGCATTCAACTGGATCCTGCAAAGGTGAAGGCTATACAGGAAATGCCAGCTCCCCAAACAGAAAAAGAAGTCAGAGGGTTTCTGGGACGTTTGAACTACATTACCCGATTCATCTCACACCTGGCCGCTACTTGTGAGCCAATCTTCAAGTTACTGAAGAAAGATCAAGTAGTAAGATGGAACGATGAATATCAGGCTGCTTTCGAAAGGATCAAAGAATATCTCCAAGAGCCTCCTATTCTGATGCCTCTAGTTGAAGGGAGACCTTTGATCTTATACTTGATAGTAATCGACAATTCAATGGGGTATGTGCTGGGGCAGCATGACGAGTCTGGCCGAAAAGAGCATGTTATTTATTACCTTAGCAAAAAGTTTACCGACTGCGAGACTCGATACTCGTTGCTTGAGAAAACTTAATGCGCTTTGGCATGGGCTGCTCGCCGGTTGAGACAGTATATGCTGACTCACACTACTCTATTGATATCAAAGATGGATCCAATCAAGTATATCTTTGAGAATCCTGCCTTATCCAGAAGAATTGCAAGATGGCAGATGATCTTGACTGAGTATGACATCCAATACACGACCCAAAAGGAAATCAAGGGAAGTGTGCTGGCAGATCATTTATCACATCAGGCAGTGGACAATTACCAGTCTATGAACTTTGAATTTCCGGATGAGAATATCATGATAGTGATTGATTGCGAAGAACCTGGACCAGTTGAAGGACCTGAGGAAGGATCTCGATGGTCTATTTACTGTGATGGAGCTTCAAACGCTTTGGGAAATGGCATTGGCGCCGTGATCATATGTCCTAAAGGCTCTCATACTCCATTTACCGCCCGACTATGTTTCAACTGTACCAACAATATGGCGGAGTATGAAGCGTGTATCATGGGTCTTCGAGCAGCTATTGACCTAAGGATTAAGTTCTTGAGTGTTTTCGGAGATTCCGCTCTCGTGATCAGTCAGATCAAAGGCGAGTGGGATACGAAACACCCAAATCTTATTCCTTACAAGGAGTATGTATTGACGTTGCTTCCACACTTCGAGGAGATAACCTTTGAACACTTCCCTAGAGAGGAGAATCAGTTGGCAGACGCGCTGGCTATGATGTCTTCTATGTTCAAAGTCAATTGGGACAACGAAGCTCCCCGGATCATCATTGAAATATTGGACGAACCTGCACATTGTTGTGATATTGAGACTGAAGACGTAGCAGATAAAACCTGGTTTCATGAGGTGAAGATATACCTTGAGGCTCAGGAATACCCTGAGGGTGCATCTGTTAATGACAAGAAATTTCTGAGGAGGTTCGCGGCGAAGTTCTTCATCAGCAATGAAATCCTTTACAAGCATAACCATGATTCAACCTTACTGCATTGTATGGATAAGAACGAAGCAGAAAGGGTCATGGCAGAGTTACATGAAGGTACTTTCGGAACTCATTCCAGTGGACACACCATGGCAAAGAAAATCCATCGGGCAGGATATTTTTGGTCCATAATGGAAACCGACTGTTATCAGAATTCTCGGACCTGTCACAAGTGCCAAGTCTATGCAGATAAGGTGCATATACCTCCAGTTCCTCTGAATGTCTTGACGGCACCATGGCCTTTTGCAATGTGGGGCATTGATATGATCGGGGAGATCAGACCTACGACATCTAACGGGCATCGTTTCATCTTGGT
Organism: Vicia faba; assembly: GCA_948472305.1. Taxonomy (NCBI): domain Eukaryota; kingdom Viridiplantae; phylum Streptophyta; class Magnoliopsida; order Fabales; family Fabaceae; genus Vicia; species Vicia faba. The sequence continues at coordinate 70,997,574 of OX451741.1, read as the reverse complement.
AGCTATGATCGGTGGAAATAGAACTGACTGTGTTTTAATGCTGGTTCACGAAATTTCGCGGTAAGCAAGAGTCGCCACCGTCTTTTATTTTCTCCAACTAGGAAAGGACAAAAGCACAGCAAAATTCCTTTTCGAGATGTTTCTCGGGTTCGGGAGGTAGATTATAGAAAGGGAAGGTGTTAGCACCCTTTCTATCTATGGTTATCCACGGGCTCTTAAGTACTTGCTCACTATGTTTTCAAAAGATTTTTGCTTTTCTTGTGTTCGTGGGTTTTGAAAAAGTTTGTTTGAAAACTTCAATTTAACTCTTGTATCAGTCCTCAAGATTGTATGAAGTGTTTGTTGGAAAACTTTTGTCCGAAAAGTGTAAGTGCGAAAAGTGGTTTTGTTTTGAAAGAGCAAGTACCTGAGAACCTTTACCTACTCAAAAGAAATTAAGCTGTGTAAATGTCCTTTAGACAGTACTATCCCACTATTGAGAAGTAGGTAGCACCGTCGTTGGAGTTTTCGGGTGAATTCGATTTTAGGGACATGTGTGGTCACTAAAGCAATGGTAGGACGCCTTAGCGGTAACCCTAATGTCTTAGATCTTTTTTTATCGAGGCAACCATTTTGAGGCAACTTGATCTTTAGACAGGAGGGAAACCTCTAAAACACCCTATACTCAATGACCACGTCGAGGCAACCAAGTGAGGCGTACCCTAGGAGTGGCATGTGCGAGTGTGTCAGGTTTCAATTATGTTATCTTTGTACATGTCATGGTGAGCTACGGGTTGATTTTATTTTAAGAGAGATCTTGTCATGCATAGCCTATTAGCATACATATAGCAGTTAATAGTTGCGGAAAGTAAAACTAAGCTATTACAAGGCGTCGGGTATTTACATCGCCAAAAACAAACCCTTGAAAAGTAAATTGCGGAAAATAAATGAAAGCGATAAAAAGTCCTAATTAAAGCTATTACATCCTCGAAGCAAATACATAATAATGATAAAAAATAAATCAAGAATAATCACGCGCGCGCGAGAACAAATTGGATCAGAGAGTTTTTAGGGTTTTGACACTTTTTTGAGAAAGAAAGAAGTTTTTGTTATTTTGCATTAAATTAAACCTAAAACTATGTTGATTTTAGATTTATTGGGAAAATATTAAAATTAACCTAATTAACTAAGTAAATTAATTATGTTAGTATTTATTTACAAAATAACTAATTAGATTTAATAACTAAAAATATTATATTTTTTAGGTTTTCTGAATTTATTATGAAAACCTTAAATTCCTTGAAAGAACTAAAACCCTAATTTTGGCTGCCTTAGGAGGTGATTTGACTGTCTACCTCTTGAGCCATCTTGAGTAATTTGAAGATTATTCTTGACAAATCTTGAGGAATATGGGAGGGAAAATTTTGGGGTACAACAGTTGCCCCTGTTCAATCTTCTTAGACCTGAGGATATAGATTGGCTTGCGTGTCTTTCAAGATCTGAAGGTGGAAGATGATTGAACACTAAAGTGCCCAGAAATTTGCACTCGCATTGTGTAGTATCATCAATGTGGTGTCGGGAATGGGCTTACAGATGCCATTCGGAGAGATGATGGATAGGAGGATGGGCTTATAGATGCCTTCTAGAGATTGTTTGTTGAATTGTAACTCTGCAAGTTGAAAGAATGGACCTATGTAGGGTTGCCTGATGATGAGTCCGTGTAAAACTGCATCTTGGAAGAGAAGGAACCGGTGTAGGGTTGCTTCATGATGGTCAAGTAGATAGTTGTCCTGTCTGGTTTCAGGTATTAATATCTGACCGGAGAAAGAAAGATAGTTTTCCTGGCTTGCTACAGGTATTAATCTTCAATCCCTTCGTGTAGATAGCTTTCGTGGCTGGTTTCAGGTATAGATCTACAATCAGTCGTCCACAGATATTTCCTGGCTAGTTACAGGTGTTGATCTGGGACTTAAGAAAGGTTGGTCGCTGAGATAGTTGTCCTGTCTGGTTTCAGGTATTAATCTCTGACCTGAGAAAGAAAGATGGTTTCCTGGCCTGTTACAGGTGTTGATCTTCAATCTCTTCATGTAGATAACTTTCCTGGCTAGTTACAAGTATAGATCTACAATCAGTCGTCCACAGATATTTCCTGGCCTGTTACAGGTGTTGATCTGGAACTGGAAAGGTTGATGGTAATCATCTTTTGATTGACCTTTTCCCGAAAAGGCAAAACGTTAGTTGCATGCAACATCATGATGTATGAAATGTATGATGCCATGATGTTCTCAAAGTAAATGATATTTATGTTGTATGATGCATATGCATGTCACAATGTATGAAGATGTGATTCTTTAGTTGGGGAAGATAAATCCCGGAGCTGTTGGAGAATAGTGTTGAGTCTTCGTTTCCGCTTGGGATGATGAACGAAGATGATTGCCAAAGTAAACCGGTAGGAGAGGATGACTCAGTTGGGGAATAAACCTGGTGAAGAGATTACTCTGTGAGGAAATACTCTGTGGGAAGAGATGCTTCGCTGAGATTTTAATGATGAAATCCACTGGGGATTCCGTTGATAAGCTCTGTTAGGGATCTTGATGATGAATACCGCTGGGGATAGAAAGAACTTCGCTGGGGATGATCTTTCCATTGCAACTTGCTGAGGATAACCCAGTTAGACTCTGGTGGGGATTACCTTTGTACTCTACAGTGGACAAGCTTCCAGAATCTACTGGGGAGATGATTCACTTCTGGCGGGGAAGCCTTTTAGACAGCGTTGGGGAAATGGCTCCACTGGGGGTATCTTGTATTCCGTCGGGGAACAATCTTATATTTCGTTGAGGAATATTAAGACTGTCGGGGATGCTTGCTGCGGAATATCTGTATACTCCGACGGGGAATATTAAGATCTACTGGGGATACCCAACTTTTCCAAGACTGATGGTAGACCAACTCTGCATGGGGAGAGGATTGCTGATTTGCTCATGGTTGCAAGTCTTAGTTGGGAGAGCTACCATTACTGTCTTACTCTTGGGGAGTGAAGGTATCTTGGTCACATTCTTCAGCTGAACTTACCTGGGTACCTTGGTGGACAGAGCAACTAGATCGCTTAGACAATTCTTATTGCCCCTACTTCTGATGTCACCCGTGATCAGTCCTTTGTTTCGTATGCAAATATTTATGAATAGCAATTAATGTCAAATGCATATATCAAAAATGAACATTGGACGTTCTTTGCAAAACAAAACAGATAAAAGAAAAACAATTTGCAATTTGTCTGAAAATGAGCTTGTATTGATTTTGAAGTTTGCTTGTAAATAGGCGTTTTTGTACAAGAGGCTGACGTCCTAGTAAGAGAACTCCGTCGAGCAAACAAAATTTATATAATTCGTGAAAAGAAAACAAAACAGTTATGTGAAAAATCACACTGGGTTCCAACTCTGCTATCGCCTTTATGTCTTCAAGCGTCTCATCACTTTGCTGCTTAGTTGAAGAGGAATCTGATTGGTTGATGTCGTCCGAGCCTGATAGTTGATACCAAAGTCTGGATGCAGGGTGATCCAATGATACATAGTATTACGCTTATCCCTAACTTTTGCCTGGACCGCCCTTTCGGGTTTTCAGTCCACCGGGATACCCATTTTTGCCCAAGCCGCCTTTTCAGGTTTTCGACTTGCCGGGTGTACAGATTTTTTTTTATTTTCATCCCTTATTTTTTCCCGAACCCTTTTGGTTCGCCGGGAAGCCCTTATTTTTGCCTAGGCCAGTCGACCTAGCGGGTCTTTAATCATGCGTAGTATCTTTTCACTATGTCTGCATTGGCGGGGTGAGGAAGGTCGTCACCTTCCATGGTGGTTAGAATCATAGCTCCTCTTGAGAAGATGTTCTTAACCACAAATGGCCCTTCGTAAGTAGGGGTCCATTTTCCCCTGGGATCACCTTGAGGTAGAATGATGCGCTTGATTACCAGGTCTCCGACTTGATACTCTTGTCGTCTGACTTTCTTGTTAAATGCCTTGATCGTCCGTTTTTGGTACGTCTGACCATGACAAATAGCAGTGAGTCTCTTTTTGTCGATTAGGTTTAGTTGATCAAGCCGAGTCTGGATCCAGTCATCTTCGCTTAAACCTGAATCCTTCATAATCTGGAGAGAGGGGATCTGAACTTCAATGGGCAGGACTGCCTCCATGCCATATACCAAGGAATAGGGTGTTGCCCCTGTTGACGTTCGTGCTGAGGTACGGTACCCATGAAGAGCAAATGGTAACATCTCATTCCAATCCTTGTAAGTCATCGTCATCTTCTGTACAATCTTCTTGATGTTCTTATTAGCCGCTTCTACAGCCCCATTCATCTTCGGCTGGTAGGGAGAAGAGTTGTGGTGCTGTATCTTGAATTGCTCGCAGAGCTCAGTGATCATCTTATTGTTAAGATTGGTACCATTATCCGTAATTATCCTCTCTGGTACACCGTATCGACATATCAGTTTGTGCCGAATGAACCGTGCCACGAAGTTCTTGGTTACGGTGGCAAAGGAAGCTGCTTCAACCCACTTTGTAAAGTAATCAATCGCTACCAGGATGAAGCGATGCCCGTTGGATGTTGTAGGTCTGATCTCGCCGATCATATCAATGCCCCATATTGCAAAAGGCCAAGGTGTAGTCAAGACGTTCAAAGGAACTGGAGGAATGTGCACTTTATCAGCATAGACCTGGCACTTGTGACACGTCTGAGAATGTTCATAACAGTCGGCTTCCATTGTGGACCAGTAATATCCTGCCCGAAGGATTTTCTTTGCCATGGTATGTCCATTGGAGTGAGTTCCGAAGGTACCTTCATGCAGCTCTACCATGATCCTTTCTGCTTCATTCTTATCCATACAACGCAGTAAGGTTGAATCATGGTTACGTTTGTAAAGAATGTCATTGCTGAGGAAGAACTTTGCCGCGAACCTTCTCAGAAACTTCTTGTCATTAACGGATGCACCCTCGGGGTATTCTTGAGCTTCAAGGTACCTCTTTACTTCATGATACCAAGGTTTTTCTGTTACCTCTTCGGTCTCAAGATCACAGCAATGTGTAGGTTCATCTAGTTTCCAAATAATGATCCGGGGAGCCTCGTTGTCCCATTTGACTTTGAACATAGAAGACATCTTAGCTAGCGCGTCCGCCAACTGATTCTCCTCTCTTGGGAAGTGTTCAAAAGTTATCTCCTCGAAATGGGGAAGCAACGTCAACACATACTCCTTGTAAGGAATAAGATTTGGGTGTTTCGTATCCCACTCGCCTTTGATCTGACTGATCACGAGAGCGGAATCTCCGAAGACACTCAGAAACTTGATCCTTAGGTCAATTGCAGCTTAAAGACCCATGATGCAAGCTTCATACTCCGCCATGTTGTTAGTGCAGTTGAAACACAGTCAGGCGGTGAGCGGTGTATGAGAGCCTTTAGGAGATATGATCACAGCACCAATACCTTTACCCAAAGCGTTTGAGGCTCCGTCAAAGTGCATAGACCATCGGGATCCTTCCTCGGGTCCTTCATCCGGTCCAGGTATCTCGCAATCAGTTACTACCATGATAGCCTCGTCCGGGAATTCAAAGTTCATAGACTGGTAGTCATACACTGCTTGATGTGCTAAATGGTCTGCCAATACACTTCCCTTGATTGCTTTTAGAGTTGTGTACTGGATGTCATACACGGTCAAGATCATTTGCCATCTTGTTATTCTTCTGGACAAGGCATGCTTTTCGAAGATATACTTGATTGGGTCCATTTTTGAAATAATAGAGTAGTGTCAGTCAACATATACTGTCTTAGCCGGTGAGCAGCCCATACCAAAGCGCAACAAGTTTTCTCGAGCAGTGAGTATCGGGTCTCACAGTCGGTAAACTTTTTGCTAAGGTAATAAATAGCATGCTCTTTTCGGCCAGACTCGTCATGCTGACCTAGCACGCACCCCATTGAGTTGTCCAGTACTATCAAGTATAAGATTAGAGGTCTCCCTTCGACCGGTGGCATAAGAATGGGTGGCTCTTGGATATACTCTTTGATTCTTTCGAAAGCGGCCTGACATTCATCGTTCCAACGTACTACTTGATCTTTCTTCAGCAGCTTGAAGATTGGTTCACAAGTAGCAGTTAGGTGTGAGATGAATCGGGCAATGTAGTTCAGCCGTCCTAGAAAGCCTCTGACTTCTTTCTCTGTCTTGGGAACTGGCATCTCTTGTATGGCTTTCACTTTGGCAGGGTCCACTTGAATACCTTTGTCGCTCACGACGAAACCTAGTAGTTTTCCAGATCTCACCCCGAAGGTGCACTTGTTCGGGTTTAATCTCAGCTTGTACAGTTTCAACCGGTCAAACATCTTCTGTAGATGGTCAAGGTGTTCCTCCTTAGTTTGGGACCTCGCAATCATATCGTCGACATATACTTCAATCTCATGATGGATCATATCATGAAACAAAGCAACCATGGCACGTTGGTAGGTTGCCCTAGCATTTTTCAACCCAAAAGGCATGACCTTGTAGCAAAAGGTACCCCACTGAGTAATGAAAGTGGTCTTCTCCATGTCTTCAGGAGCCATCTTTATCTGATTATAACCAGAGAAACCGTCCATGAAGGAGAATACCTTATGCTGTGTAGTGTTTTCAACCAGAACGTCGATGTGAGGCAGAGGGAAGTCATCCTTAGGGCTCGCCCTGTTCAAATCCCTGTAGTCAACACACATTCTGACCTCACCATCCTTCTTTGGCACTGGAACCACATTGGCAACCCACTGAGGTAAGAAGTCACTGCTAGAAAACCGGCATCAAATTGTTTCATAACCTCATCTTTGATTTTCTCGGACATCTCTGAACGCATACGGCGGACCTTCTGTTTTACCGGAGGGAATTCTTCCTTGGTAGGCAGGTGATGAACCACAATGTCAGTGTCCAGCCCAGGCATATCTTCATAAGACCAGGAAAAGATTTCCACGTAGTCGTGCAGCATCTGAATCAAACGTTGTTTCACACTAGACAACAGATTCGCACTGATCTTGACTTCCTTCCTGTCTGTCTCAATACCCAGATTTACCGTTTCCACTAGCTCTTCATGTGGCTGAATGGCCCTCTCTTCTTGGAGTAGCAGTCTTGCAAGCTCACCAGGCACTTCGCAATCATCTTCACCTTCATCTTCGGCTAAGTTAATCGGATTTTCGAAATCATAACTGGCAGTAGCAGAGTCTATACCAGTGAGATCCAGAGTGGATTGAGACTTGTATATGTGAGTGTGTAAATAGCTGTTTTGCAATCTATAATAAAGAAAGACAAGGAGCGCAAGATTTGTAATGCAAAAAACGTCCAATGCTTTTATTAATGATATATGAAAATGACACACAAAAGCCCTCACAAATGAAGCCACGGTGCCCCGGGTAAGACACCGGGCCATAAAGTTTCACAATATTGTCTGTTACAAATTCAAAACAAAGGAGTTCATTATTGAGTAACAAAAGTAATAGGGATGAAGTCTTTCGCGGTCCAGTTACTTGGTCCACCGTTGGTTGTAGGGTAGATCCAACTGTCGAATTCAGATTCCTCCACATCATCTTCAATGGCATTTACTCCCGAGTTGCTGATGAACACAGGAGGTCTTCCAATCCTTGCCCTACGAACAGCCTTCTGAGCTTCTACAGTGAAACCCAAACCAAACTTGTCAGTCTTCTGAGTGAAATCAGGAAGTCGGCCCCAGTTTGCGTACTCACCCTTCTCAATAACAGCCCGGGCATCCTTTAAGGAAGCCATCTTCAAAGGAGAATCTTCAATCACAGTCTCTGCTGATGCCAGTTTTTGAGGGACCTCTTCATAGTGGTAAAATGGGGTCTCAATGAACTCCCCGTCCATCTTTATGTACCGGAACGAGTTGAGGTGGCTGACCATATATTCTTCCTCCCCCTGAACTGTCACAATCTTCCCTCTGATCGGGTACTTCAGCTTCTGATGGAGTGTGGAGGTCACAGCTCCAGCTTTGTGGATCCATGGACGACCCAGCAAACAAGAATAGGATGGTTGGATTTCCATCACATAGAATGTAGAATCAAAGACCTGAGAGCCAACTCTAATTGGAATATCGACTTCACCATGCACCATCCTTTTAGACCCATCAAAGGCCAGGACAACAATGTTACTTGGCTTGAGCTCCAAACCTTCGCAATCCAATCTGTCTAGAGCTTTCTTGGGCAAGACGTTCAATGAGGAACTAGTGTCAACCAACACATGCGCAAGAGTAGTGCCCCTACATTCAATAGAGACATGCAGGGAATCGTTATGGTTCTTCCCTTTAGCAGTCAGATCAGCGTCAGAGAAACCCAAACCATTATCAGCGGTTAAATTGGCCACACAGTCGGTAAACTGGTCAGCTGACATCTCTTGTGGCACGTGGGCCGTCTTCAGGAAGGTAATCAGAGCCTTGGCATGGGCCTCTGAACACAACAACAGTGATAGCATACAAATCTTAGAGGGGGTTTGCCCCAGCTGCTCGACTACATTATAATCACTCTTCTTGATAATCTTAAGAATCTCTTCCATATCTTGTTTGGAAGCTTCAACATTGCTGGTCTTCGGTGCCTCCGTCTGGGCAGGCATACCAGTGGATATCCCTTTGCCCCGAGCATCAGATGACTCGGCAGCAGGGGTAGAAATAGGAACTTGGTCAGGAAGGGAAGTAGGCACACTTGCAGGTGTGATGACAAGGGGTCTCTGGATAGGTGGCGCAATATCTGGTGAGAAACGTCTACCACTGCGGGTGACTTTGGCAGGCCCGGTAATGTTGCTGACGTTGGTACCAGCATCAAACTCTTGCTTGACTCCAAGAACATAAACATCTGCCCCATAGTGCCAAGGGACAGCTTTTTCGGATGTATAGGGGATGGGCCCTGGAACAGTGATGATTATAGGTGCAATCTTCTGAACAAGCATGATTCTGACAGGCTTCTTCGAGGGAGAATTGTTGAAAATTGTAACAATGGACACTTCTTCAGTAGGGGTGGCAGGAACGCCAATCTTCTCAAATAGGATTTCTTTATTATCCATCAGGTTTTGGATGCCTGGCTTCAAAAGAGGACAACCAGTAGGTGAAACAGAACATAGGTAGCAACCTTTACTACATCCTGGAAATAAACCGGCTAGCAACAGGTTCCTCTTGACGGTCATCAGCAGGATGACAATATCATCCACAAAGGCTACAAACAAGTCTTCCACCACAACATTCACTCCATGCTTGGGCATGGGAGCAGTCACAACGTTAGGCCTCTCGGGCGCCTCGAATTCAATCTCCTTAGCATCGATTAGGTCCTGGACCTTATTCTTCAGGGCCCAACAATCATCCGTAGTATGCCCCGGGCTATCAGAGTGATAAGCGCAGCGGGCGTTAGGATTGTACTTTGGAGATGTTGTGTGTACAATCTTCGGAGCTTCTTTCAGAGTCACCAGATTGGTTGTCAGTAACTGCAACAATATCTGGGACAAGGTCATACTGAGGCGAGTGAACTGCCTTCGGGGTCTCTCACTCCTTTGTTGGTTATGATGCTGAGGAGCAGCAGCAGGTTTTGAAATAACCACCACATTGACAGCTTGGCGGCGTTACGGTCTATTATGTCTCCTTGAACCATAGACAACACTAGATTCCTTCTTGAATGGTTTCTTTTCAGTGCTCGAGGAAGCAACCTTCTGTATCTTCCCAGACTTGATACCAACTTCAATTCTCTCACCAGTCAAGATAAGGTCTGTAAACCTGGCTGAAGAATTTCCAATCAAATGGTTGAAGAACGGACCAGACAGGGTCCCCAAGAACATATCAACAAGCTCACGGTCAGTTAAGGGTGGCTTCACCCTTCCAACAAGGTCTCTCCACTTTTGAGCATATTCCTTAAATCCCTCACCCGTCCCTAGTAACATACCCTGGAGTTGGGTACGCGTAGGAGCGAGGTCAGAATTATACTGATACTGCTTATAGAACACAGTAGCCAAATCTTCCCAGGTACGGATACTGGCCCCATCCAGCTGATAGAACCATTCATGTTGAGTCCCTGAAAGACTATCCTGGAAAAAATGGATCCACAAATTCTTGTCAACAGTGTAAGGTTGGATATTCCTTGCATACGACCGGAGGTGCAGCTTTGGGCAGGAAGCTCCGTCATATTTGGCAAAAGCAGGTGCCTTAAACTTATGGGGAATCACCACCCCAGAGGATAAGCCTAGATCTCCAAATTTCAACCCGGGAACATTCTGTATCTCCATGGCGCTCAGGCAGTCCTCCAACTGTTTGTACCTATCCTCAGCCGGAGGGTACTGTTCTGCATCATAATCCGTCTCGTTGTCGGAGACCACGGGACTAGGAACCCTTCTCTCTTGTGGGTTGTCTTTCCCTACTGATGAGGTAGTCAGCTCAACCTCATTCTGTAATCCATTCCCAAATCTGCGTCCAGTGTTGAACAAGACGGTCCTCTTCTTCTTCTTCTTCAGAATCAGAGTCTTCAACTCCTGTTGACCCTTGGCTAGGCTCGCAACCAACTCTTGGAACTGGGCATTCTGGGCCTGGAGGGCCTTGATAGCTTGTTCGGTGGAAGGTTCAGAAGACATGATGATTGCTGAAATAAACAGCGAAGAAGATAAGTGACCTGTAAAAAGGGGTACCTGTTATGCATATGATGAACTAAAATGCGTATGCTTTATGTTTTCAAAGACAATCGGGATTCAACTTTGTAGACAAAAAAGAAACACACTTTATTAGATTTAACTTTGGAATTTAAATTGTTCAACAAATTGCCCTTAGGTGTTACAAAAATGGAAATACTGAAAAGTAAATAAAACCGTAAAAGAAATCATCAATAGATCCATCAATTCTCCCATGGACTCTTCTTCTCAGTGCGGATATAGTCATTCAGGATCCGCTCGTTCTCCAATTGCTTTGTCAGCTTCTGGATCTTTTGTTCTTGTTCATTGAACTTTTCCCGATAAGAATCCCGTTCTTCTTGCAGTTGCGCCCAAGACCTCTTCAGTGTGCCAACATCAGTAGGTGTATGAGGATGGAGAACAGTGGGAGGAACCCCGTCCTTATCAGCAGCTTCCAGAGTAATAGGCCTGACAGCTTCGTATGGCATACCTAACTTTTGGGCACGGATGCGGACCCATCTGAAATATGACTCCATAGGCAGAGAAGTTTTTGGTCCCAACTCATGTGGGTCAGCTTTGTGGACTCTATCCCAAGCTCTGATGGACCTACGACGCAACTCGTCGCTATCTACCTGAAAATAAAAGACAATATGAGGTATCAACATCTCATGAGGCCCTTCTCTTCTGGCTCTTCCAAACTGACAGAGAGCTAAACATGGGTTATAAGATATTCCTCCACGGGTTCCGATCAATGGAACATTAGGATACTCTCCACAACGATCAATGACGGCCACCTCATCTAAGCCTCTGAGAGTCCAAATAATGTCTTCGTCAGCAAGAGACATTATCCTATGATCCCACCCCTTCCTTCTTTTTTCTTCAGTACAGATTTGGGGAGGTGAAAAAAAAACAACCTCGCCAATAAAGGAGCACAACACAACAAAGTTCCCCGTCTTCGAGCAGTACGAGTATAGAGCTGATAAAGGATATCACCCAAGAGAATGGGTACAGGATTCCGAGAGATGAAGATCCTTATGGCGTTAACATCAACAAAGGTGTCAGGATTTGGAAACAATACCAGACCATAGATTAAGAGATCCAGAGTGTCTTCGTATGCTTTGAAGTCTAAGTCATTCCAGAAACCATTAGCTTTGCCAACCAGAAACTTAGCCAAAAAGCACTTAACTCCACTCCTAGTTTCCCAGTTATCCATTACTTCCTCTTTGGTCAAGTGAAGGGCTGTAGCAATCTCTTCAGGCCTAAGAGTCTTTTCCCAACCAGTAAATGGGGTCTGTTCCAAAACAGGGATACCCAGCAACTCAGAGAATTCTTCCAGGGTAGGGACCAGCTGGAAGTCTTGAAAGGTGAAGCAATGGTATAGCGGATCATAAAATTGGACTAGGACACTCATCAATTGTTGGTCCCACTTTGAGGTGACTAAACCGAGAAGAGAACCATGCCTCCTGATGAAGGTGGTAGTGTCTGGAATCCTGTCAATCAACTCTTTAAGCAAAGCAGGTGGTTGAACAAAGTTGAGCCGGATAGTATTCCTACGCATGGGCATCATGATGTCCTACAAAACAGAGCAAAGATGAAACCCTCCTGTCTTTGAAATGGGTTAGTCCTTATGCAGGATGCATGCAATGTTATGATGGTATGATGTCATGGTAAAGGCACACCACAAGTATTTACAAAAGGCAAACATGGTAAAGGCACACAAGTCACACAAAAGAGCCCTTAGAGTTCAGGATGGCATGAAGTTTATGTACTACCCTCTTTCAGTTTCAGTTGGTTAAGACCTGTCCTAAAAATAGTAACTGGGTTCTAGAGGATCTCAATATCACTGACTACCCTCAATCGGTCATAATTCCAGTTTGGCAACCTTTTCTTGCGGCCGGAACCATCGCGAGAGTTTAGCCTCAATGAGCGTAGCATACTGCTACTGTTCTATGGCCAAGTTGGTCAATTTAAGGTTCTAAGTTTAGTTGGTGCTTAATGACTCCTCAGAAGACCCATATTCTCCTCGTTCCAACACAAGGGATATCGGTACAGACCAAGGTGTCACACCAATGTAGCTACTGCTTCACCCGTGTCGGTCTACGCCGGACAGGTCCCTCACAGTTTATTGCTACTTACCTAAAAAAGGGCACCCCAGATCTGGGTTAGGATCTATAAGACTCTGATACAAGCCCACAAAATTTAAAGCATACAAAGCATACAATTGAAAACACAAGTGATCTAATCCTAAGGTATACCTCACTTATAATAGTCCCCAGCAGAGTCTCCAGTTCTGTGATCGGTGGAAATAGAACTGACTGTTTTTTAATGCTGGTTCGTGAAATGTCACGGTAAGCAAGAGTCGCCACCGTCTTTTATTTTCTCCAACTAGGAAAGGACAAAAGCACAACAAAATTCCTTTTCGAGATTTTTCTCGGGTTTGGGAGGTAGATTATAGAAAGGGAAGGTGTTAGCACCCTTTCTATCTGTGGTTATCCACGGGCTCTTAAGTACTGGCTCACTATGTTTTCAAAAGATTTTTGCTTTTCTTGTGTTCGTGGGTTTTGAAAAAGTTTGTTTGAAAACTTTGATTTAACTCTTGTATTAGTCCTAAAGAGTGTATGAAGTGTTTGTTGGAAAACTTTTGTCATAAAAGTGTAAGTGTGAAAAGTGGTTTTGTTTTGAAAGAGCAAGTACATGAGAACCTCTACCTACTCAAAAGAAATTAAGTTGTGTAAATGTCCTTTAGACAGTACTATCCCACTATTGAGAAGTAGGTAGCACCGTCGTTGGAGTTTTCGGGTCAATTCGATTTTAGGGACATGTGTGGTTACTAAAGCAATGGTAGGACGCCTTAGCGGTAACCCTAATGTCTTAGATCGTTTTTTATCGAGGCAACCGTTTCGAGGCAACTTGATCTTTAGACAGGAGGGCGGCCTCTAAAACACCCTATACTCAATGACCACGTCGAGGCAACCAAGTGAGGCGTACCCTATGAGTGGCATGTGCGAGTGTGTCAGGTTTCAATTATGTTATCTTTGTACATGTCATGGTGAGCTACGGGTTGATTTTATTTTAAGAGAGATCTTGTCATGCATAGCCTATTAGCATACATCTAGCAGGTAATAGTTGCCGATAGTAAAACTAAGCTATTACAAGGCGTCGAGTATTTACATCGCCAAAAACAAACCCTTGAAAAGTAAATTGCGGAAAATAAATGAAAGCGATAAAAAGTCCTAATTAAAGCTATTACATCCTCGGAGCAAATACATAATAATGATCAAAAATATATCAAGAATAATCACGCGCGCGCGAGAACAAATTGGATCAGAGAGTTTTTAGGGTTTTGATCCTTTTTTGAGAAAGAAAGAAGTTTTTGTTATTTTGCATTAAATTAAACCTAAAACTAATTAATTAATAGAAAAGAAATATTTTTTGGTGTTTTATGTTTCAAGGAAATAAATAAAAGATGGTCAAAATTGTCAAGAAACCCTAATTCTATGTTGATTTTAGATTTATTGTGAAAATATTAAAATTAACCTAATTAACTAAGTAAGTTAATTATGTTAGTATTTATTTACAAAATAACTAATTAAATTTAATAACTAAAAATATTATATTTTTTAGGTTTTCTGAATTTATTATGAAAGTAAATATTAATTTGTTAGTGTTAATAATTAATTAAAAAACTAATAAAAACAATTTAAATAAAATAAAAGGAGAAGAAGAAAATAAAACCCATGGGGGTGCTGGCCCAAGTCAGGAGGTGTGTTTGGAAATTTGTGGCCCATTATACTTTTCAACCACGTTGACTGGGAGTATGGTGAGGATTCCACTCTTGTCCATTGGGTTTCAGTTTGATGACATCTGGCGCACTGATTTTTGAGGTGTATGGTGGACAACTTTTGGAAAACTGCATGTGAACATATAGAGAAAAATAGAATAAGTGTTTTGGGGGGCCTGGGATTCGAACCCAGGTCCCAATGCTTATTGGACGCTTGCTCAACCACCCCACCACGCTGCCTTAATTGTTATTGACATAAGAGACAATCATTATATTGGGAAACAAATTAATATGCTGTAAAACAAAAATAAACGCGCGCTCTTTTAAATTGGCCAATGGGACGCCAACACCTCATCATATTCTTCATTCGTACCTGCATATTCAGAATCAGATAGCGGGGGTTTTTAACCTCCACTATCTAGCTACACGAAAAATAGCGATTAGCACCATGATACATAAAAATATTTCGCGAGGGGTCAGTTGTGTTCGTCTTGTTCTCATGATCTCAACCATGTGTCTTATGAGTCCTAATTTTGCCTGGTTCAGAAAGCCCCAATTTAAAGTTCAAGAACCCTAGAATTTTGTTCATGGCATTCTTCGATTCATGGCGTTCAGTTCAATTAAACCATACCATTAGCTTCGTATGGTTCCTAGCAATGCAAATCAACCAAGAAAACATGTTAAATATGCATGAATTAAACAATACGATTTTGGATAAAAGCTGCAAACCGTGAATCTGTATATGGTGATTCTTTAAGCTTTGATGCGTGAATTCAATTGCAAAATGTTCCTGACACTTCCTGCAATGTGTTTGAATGAATAGAATGCCTTGAATTGGCCTGGAATACAAGAATAAGTTTTCACTTTTTCTTGGAATTTCTTGAATATGCTAGGGTTGTTTCTGCATCTTTTTCACGTCCTCTAGGGTCTAGCCGGCTTGCTTGCATATAAGGCAATTGAATTAGGTCAAAAAATTGGATCCAACCCATGAGCATTGATGTTTAAATCTTTGATTGGAAATCAAATATTTTTGATTCTTCATGATTGAACAAAGTTGCCAATTTTGGATTTTTTTGTATCTTTGACTTGTGCACGAATTTGCCAGCATGTCTAGGCCATATTTGCTTCACAAAAAGATTTAAAAACCAAATCTTGCATTTTCCTACAATTTAAATTAATTAAATAAATTAATATTAATTAAAAATCCAATTAATCAATAAAAATAAGAAAATAAATTCAATTAAGCTTGATGGGTCGTTCATAGGTCATGGGTGAAGTTTCAAGAAGAGATTTGAGGCCCATTAGCAAAAAGAAGGTGTTTTGAGCAAAGTTGACTTTTGCAAATTCATGAAAATTTCCCAACTTCTCCAACGCACAACTTGCTCAATTTTGATCATATGACCATGTTCTTGGACATTTTGGAAAGCTCTTGAAGTCCTCTAACCAATGCCTTTGGTCCCATGTCATTTGGATTTACCAATCTCAAGTTATGGCCTTTGACTCCAAGTGTACTTTTGTTGACTTTTGAAATTGACCTATAATGTCAAACTTGGTAACTTTTTGTGAGAGAATTTATTGAACTTGAAATGTGAAGATGGATTATAGGACATTGCATCCCCTTCAAAATGAGCATTGGATGGGATTTTTCTGATAAACCATGAAAAGGTTATGCCCTGGTCAAGATACAGTTGACTTTTCTGCTGTCCAAAAATAGTAACTTTTTGCACCTTGATGATTTTTGAGCCATTCTTGTGGAATCTTGATCAAGGTTTGATCAAATGATGGTTGTGGAATCAAAATGAGATGTTGACCAAAAATTCTGTCTTTTGACTACAAAATGACCATTTTGCCCTTGTAGTTGACTGTGGATCAAATGGGGCTTTTGACTGTGCAAATTGGCATTGTGAGTCTTGAAACTTGGCATGTAGGTGCTTGAGAATGTATATAAGCCTATGAGACTTGATTGAACCATTGAAAACCTTAAATTCCTTGAAAGAACCAAAACCCTAATTTTGGCTGCCTTAGGAGGTAATTTGACTGTCTACCTCTTGAGCCATCTTGAGTAATTTGAAGATTATTCTTGAAAAATCTTGAGGAATATGGGAGGGAAAATTTTGGGGTACAACAGTAGAAATTGATTACTTTACAAAGTGGGTAGAAGCAGCTTCCTTTGCTACCGTAACCAAGAATGTCGTGGCACGGTTCATTTGGCACAACCTGATCTGTCGATACGGTGTACCAGAGAGGATCATTACAGACAATGGTACAAATCTCAATAATAAGATGATCACCGAGCTCTGCAAGCAGTTCAAGATACAGCATCACAACTCTACTCCCTACCGGCCGAAGATGAATGGGGCTATGGAAGCGGCTAATAAGAACATCAAGAAGATTGTGCAGAACATGACAGTGACATACAAAGATTGGCACGAGATGCTACCATTTGCTCTTCATGGGTACCGTACCTCAGCGCAGACATCAACAGGAGAAACACCCTATTCCTTGGTATATGGCATGGAGGCCGTATTACCCATTGAAGTTTAGATACCCTCTCTTCAAATCATGAAGGATGCAGGTTTGAGTGAAGATGACTGGATCCAGACCCGGTTTGATCAGCTGAACTTAATTGACGAAAAGAGACTTACTACTATTTGTCATGGTCAGACGTATCAAAAGCGGATGATCAAGGAATTTAACAAGAAAGTCATACGACAAGAGTATCAAGTCGGAGACCTGGTTATCAAGCGCATCATACTGCCACAAGCTTATCCCAGGGGAAAATGGACCCCTACCTACGAAGGGCCATTTGTGGTTAAGAACATTTTCTCAGGAGGAGCTATGATTATAACCAACATGGATGGTGCCGACCTTCCTCACCCCGTCAATGCGGACATAGTGAAAAAATACTACGCATAATCAAAGACCCGCTAGGTCGACTGGCCTAGGAAAAAATAAGGGCTTCCTAGCGAACCAAAAGGGTTCGGGCAAAAATAAGGGATGAAAATGAAAAATTGTACACTCGGCAAGTCGAAAACCTGAAAAGGCGGCTTGGGCAAAAAAGGGTATCCTGGTGGACTGAAAACCCGAAAGGGAGGTCCAGGCAAAAATTAGGGATCAAAAGCATAACACTATGTATCATTGGATCACCTTGCATCCAGACTTCGGTATCGACTATCAAGCTCGGACGACACTAATCAATCTGATCTACCTTCAACCAAGTAGCAAAGTGACGAGATGCTCGATGACATAAGGGAAATAGCAGAGTTGGAACCCAGTGGGATTATTCACATAGCTGTTCTGTTTAGTTTTTCACAAATTGTGTAAATTCTATTATTCGGCGGTGTTCTCTTACTAGGACGTCAGCCTCTTATACAAAAACGCCTATTTACAGGCCAAACTTCAAAATCAATACAATTCATTTTCAGAGAAATTTCAAACTGTTTTTCCTTTATCTGTTTTGTTTTGCAAAGAACGTCCAATGTTTATTTTTGATATATGCATTTAACATTAATTGCTGCTCATGATTGTTTACATACGAAACAAAAGACAATTACTCGTAATATCAGAAACAGGGGCAATGAGAAATGTCCAAACTGTACAGTTGCTCTGTCCACTAGGTACAAGGTAAATTAAACTGAAGAATATGGTTGAGATGCATTCACTCCCCACAGGAAAAGACAGCAATGTTAACTCTCCCCAGCTGAGACTTGCAACTGTGAAATCGGTAATATTCTCCCTAAGCAGATTTTATTTACCATCAGCACTGAAAGGTCTTAATATTCCCCAGTGGAGTATAAGAATATTCCCCGGAAGAATACAAAATATCCCCAGTGGAATTTGAAATTTTCCCAGCGGAGTCTGAAAAAGCTTCCCCAGTGGAGTCCGGAGAATCATCCCCAGTAGAATTTGGAAGGTTGTCCCCAGTAGAGCTCAAAGGATTATCCCCATTAGAGTCTAAAAGGTTATCCCCAGTGAAGTCGCAACTGAAAGGTCATCCCCAGCGGAGTTCTTTCCTTTCACAAACGGGAATTCAATCCCCAACAGGATTCAGTATCACCAGCAACGGTAATTCATCCCCAATGGAATTTACAGGTAGAATCCTCAACAGAGCATCTCTTCCCTACAGAGTATCTCCTCATCAGTTTATTCCCTAATGGAGTTATCCTCTCCTGAAGGTTTATTCTCGCAATCATCTTCGTTCGCCATCCTCAGCGAAAATGAAGAATCCAACTCTTTTCTCTAGCAGCTATCCAGGATTTATGTTCCCCAGCTAAAAGCATTACATTTCCATACATCATGACACATGCATATACGCATCATACAACACAATCTCATTTATTTTTAGAACATCATTGCTTGATATATATCATGAATTGCATACGACTGACCTTTACCTTTCAGGAAGGATGCAATTAAATTCTCAGCTATGAAGCTTTTACCCAAGTCGAAGTACTGACTGGTTCTTAAATATCAACTGAATTATTCTCGGTTGAATTATAGATAAGATTCTAAATCTCGACAATTTCCTCCATAGAAGTTTGGACGAGTTCTTAAATCTCAACAGAATTATCCTCCGTTGAAGTACAGACAATCCTAGATCTCGATGAAGATGTTTCCCTCAGTCGAAGTACTGACCGGTTCTTAAATCTCAACTGAATTAGTCTCGATTGAATTATAGATAAGGTTCTAAATCTCGAAAATTTTCCTCCGTAGAAGTATGGACGAGTTCTTAAATCTCAACAGAATTATCCTCGGTTGAATTACAGACAAGTCATAAATCTCGATGAAGGTGTTTCCCTCAGTCGAAGTACTAACCGGTTCTTAAATCTCAACTGAATTATCCTCGGTTGAATTACAGATAAGGTTCTAAATGTCGACAATTTTCCTCCGTCGAAGTATGGACGAGTTCTTAAATCTCAACAGAATTATCCTCGGTTGAATTACAGAGAAGTCCTAAATCTCGATGAAGATGTTTCCCTCAGTCGAAGTACTGACTGGTTCTTAAATCTCAATTGAATTATCCTCGATTGAATTACAGATAAGGTTCTAAATCTCGGAAAAGTTCCTCCGTTGAAGTATGGATGAGTTCTTAAATCTCAACAGAATTATCCTCGGTTAAATTATAGACAAGTCCTAAATCTCGATGAAGACAATTCTCCTCCGTTGAAGTACTGACCGGTTCTTAAATCTCAACTGAATTATCCTCGGTTGAATTACAGATAAGGTTCTGAATCTCGATAGGTTTCCCCCCAGTTGAATTACGGACAAGTTCTTAAAACTCAGCAGAGATTTTCTCTCAGTTGAAGCACAGGCAAGTTCCTAAATCTCAACAAAGATCATGCTTCCCCAGCGGAATCTTCTACAACAACAGGTATGCAAGTTCTCTCTAAGGAATCTCTTATGCGATCGACACATCTCCAAATGGCATCTGTAAGCCCATTCGCGACATCACAAGGATGATACCACTTCATGCGAGTGCAAATTTCTGGGCACTCTAGTGTTCAATCATCTTCCACCTTCGGATCACGAAAGGCATGAAAGCCAATCTACATCCTCAGGTTTAAGAAGATTGAACATGGGAAGCTGTTGTACACCAAAATTTGCCCTCTCATATTCCTCAAAACATTGCAAGAAAAATCTCTGGGTTGCTCAAGTTTGCTCAAGAGTTGGACAAACAAGCTATCTCCTAAGGCAGTCAACCTCAAATTAGGGTTTTGTGTTGCATCAAGATCTTGGAATTCAAATTAAATCAAGTTCTCCCCAATGTCCTAATATGTTCTCAAGGTAACCCATGTCAAATTTCAAGCCTTGCAGAGGAAGTTTGCTCAGTCAATTGCTCAAGGGTCCAAAAATCGACTATGCTAGGGCAAAAGTCAACTGTGACCTATAAACAGTCAAACTTCAAGATTTTTTGTCAACATTCTCATTTTAAAGTATATTTCATCATTTTATAAAGTTTTGATCATGATTCATCAAGGATTGCTCAAAATTCATCAAGATTCAAAAGTTGCTAAATTAGGGTTTTGTAGGAAAAGTCAACTCAACTTTGACCAAGCATAACTTTCTCATACTTTATGAGAAATGACCCATCCAAAGCTCATTTTTAAGAGGATGCAATTTTCTAAAATCCATCTTCATACCCAAAGATCAAAAAATGCACTCACAAGAAGTTATAAATTTGGACATTATAGGTCATTTTTGAAAGTCAACAAAAACACCTTTGTTGCCAAAGCTTATAACTTGAGCATGGAATATCAAAATGCAATGAGACCAAAAGGGTTGGTTAGAGGATATCCAAAGATTTCTAGAAAGTCAAAGAAAACTTCCAAAAGTTCAAAATTGAAGATGTTATGCATTGTTGAAGTTGGACATTTTTGCAAAATTGCCAAAAGTCTACTATCCCCAAAACTTCAAATTTTGTCAAATGGGCCCATTCTTTTCCACTTGATTTGAGCTTGCATATTTCCTAGGTGTCCTAGCTTCATCCATGAGCCCATATTTCATATTTATTATTTTATTTTATATTTTATTAAATATATTCATTTTAAATAAAATAAAATCATAGAAAATTCAAATACTTAATAACTCTTGATTTGTTGAATGTTTTAGGCTTTGTTTACAGCTAGCATCACTATGGAATTCGTATCAAAGAAAATCATGTGCAAAAAGATTGAATCAAACCAAATTTGGAAAGGTTTAAAGTGGAGATCAAATCAAATTCATATGCATTGATATGGGAAGATTTAGTCCATATTTGTAGACCTGATACACTACACAATACATAAGCAAGCCAAAGGGGACGGGATCAGGGTTGGCAAGTGCGGAGAGAGGCAGTACAAGATTTGAAAAATTCACTAAAAAGCTTGAGATCGAAATCATAGTTAGAGGTGTTTTCAAGAGCTGAGACCTATCTCAATTGATTCTTGGGCATTCACTTAAGCTATCTGGATCCAAAGCAAGCTTGTTCAGACATCCAAGCGCGTTGTAAGTGTCACGAAACCCAGCTCTGTTCTTGAAATCGAAACTCACCATTCTTGCATCCATTGATTGAAATAATTATATTTGTAATCCTCACAACATTTCCAAGCTATTTGCATCATTTAATTTCGTTTATATAACCTGTAATGCAAAACACCGTAGCTTGGGTTCTTGGAAGCGATTTTGGGGTTTTCTATTTCAGGAATAATTGATCCACAAGCAGGGAATGGCTTTGATCAGGAGGCCATAACGAATCCAACCATGTTATTGGAATGGATTTATATGGCCTAGAGGGAGTTTTAGCATAAGCCTGCGTCTTTTGCTGCGGATTCAAATCCGTAGGTAATGTTGTTACAGGTCTGAGGACAGGGATGAGTTCGTGTCATCCTCCGATTGGCCCATTCAAATATTTTTTGCGTGTTGTATTTTTTGCTAGCATTTACTTTGTTTTAATATATTATGATTAAGATGTATTATAACAACAAATGATGCAGCATGGTGCATTGGCAAGGCAAGTGTTCAAATCTCATTCAGGACCTGGGTTCGAATCCCAGGTCCCCCACTTCGTCAATGTTTTTTCTCTTCAGGTACTCCCATGCGTGCATAAGCTTGCAGAACACCGTGCGTCCTCATCCATGCAATAGCCAGATGGCCAAAGGCCAGATCTGGTGGTCCAGGTATGGATGTCCACCATAGTCCAAGTGCACGCGTGCCCACTGAATTCCAGAAAGTCAAAGAAGGCCAGCACATATTGGGCCACGAATTTGCTATCAACACCACCTAATCAGGCCCAAACCCTCTCTTTTATTTATCTTATTTTATTTTATTTGTTTTATTATTTTTATTCAATTTTCTAACCAATAACAAAATTCCTTTTTTTCGTCAAATAAAATCACAAAAAATATTTTTTTTTATCAAACTTTAATCTTTTATATTTCTTAATAAATTTTTTAATTAATTAGGTTTTAATTAGAGAACTTTAATTCCTTTTGTAAATTAAATAAAATTAATTAGGCTTAACTAGTTTTTAACCATTAATTTAATTATTATAATTTATTTCCTAAATAATCAAAAACTCCAAAAATAATTTATTTTTATTAATTAATTCATTTAATTTAATTTAGTAATTAATTTAGGATTTATTTCTTTCATAAAATAAAAACAACAAAAAACCTAAAAAAGATTTCTTCTTTAACCAAAAGGATCAAAACCCTAATCATGCGTCCGATTTAATTTTTGCGTCGCGATTTACTTTTTATCCAATAATGTACCTGTTTCCGGATTGTAATAGTTAAATAGGACTTTTAGTTATTTTTATTTCTTTATTTCATTTTTCAAAGGGTTTGTCTTTGGCGATGTAAATACCTGACGCCTTGTAATAATTTAGTTTAAAATCCGTATTTTAAATTTTGCAAATTATAACTGTTAGATGTTTGATAATAGGGTTTGCATGACAAGGTCGAATGCTTAAACTAAAATCAAATTAGATCACCCTTAACATGTGCAAAGATAAAAATAACTGAAAACGACACACTCGCACATGCGCACTCCTAGGGTACACCCCACTTGGTTGCCTTCGTACGCAGTCATTGAGTATAGGTCATTTTAGAGGTCGCCCTCTTGTCTAAAAAGATCATAGTCGCCTCGAAACGGTTGCCTCGGATATTGTTGCCTCAAACAAATGATCTAAGACTTTAGGGTTACCGCTAAGGCATCCTAACATTACTTTAGTGACCGTATGTCCCTCATTCGAATTGACCCTTAAACTCCAACGACGGTGCTACCTACTCATTAATAGTGGGATAGCATTGTCTAAAGGAAAATAACATAGAACGATTCCTTTTTCAAGTAGGTAGATTAGCTCTTAGATACTTTCTCTTTCAAAACAAATTTTTTCACACTTACACTCCATTTCAAACAAAGTTCTCAAAAACACTTCATTACACTCTTGAGGTCAGAAGCAAGAGTTAAATCGAAGTTAAAAACAAAAACTTTTCAAACCCACAAGCACAAAGAAAACAATTTTGAAAACAATGAGCAAGTACCTAAGAGCCCGTAGATAACTACGGATAGAAATGGTGTTAATACCTTCCCTTTTCTATAATCTACCCCCCGTACTCAGAAAATCTCAAAAAAAAAGGAATTTTTCTGTGCTTTTTTCCTTTCCCTGTTGGATAAAATAAAAGTCGGTGGAGACTCTTGCTTACCACGACATTTTTCAAAAACAAACGCAAAACACAAACCAGCATTCCAAAAACAGTCAGTTCTTCCCACCGTATCACACGCTTCAATCCCTAATTTTTTCTTAGACTGCCCTTTCGGGTTTTCAATCCATCGGGATACCCTTTTTTGCCCAAGCCTCCTTTTCAGGTTTTCTACTTGCCGGGTGTACAGTTTTTTTTTCATTTCATCCCTTACTTTTTCCCGAACCCTTTTGGTTCGCCGAGAAGCCCTTATTTTTTCCTAGGCAAGTCAACCTAGCGGGTCTTTGATTATGCGTAGTATTTTTTCACTATGTAAGCATTGACGGGGTGTGGAAGGTCATCACCATCCATGGTGGTTAGAATCATACCTCCTCTTGAGAAAATTTTCTTAACCACAAATGGCCCTTCGTACGTAGGGGTCCATTTGCCCTTGGGATCACCTTGTGGCAGTATGATGCATTTGATCACCAGATCCCCAACTTGATACTCTTGTCGTATGATTTTATTGTTAAATGCCTTGATCATTCGCTTTTGGTACGTCTGACCATGACAAATAGCAGTAAGTCTCTTTTCGTCGATTAAGTTCAGTTGATCAAGCCGGGTTTGGATCCAACCGTCCTCGATCAAACCTGCATTCTTCATAATCCGGAGAGAGGGTATCTGGACCTCAATGGGTAGGACTGCCTCCATGCCATACACCAAAGAGTAGAGTGTTACCCCTGTTGACATCCGCGCTAAGGTACGCTACCCATAAAGAGCGAATGGTAACATCTCATGCCAGTATTTGAAGGTCACTGTCATCTTCTGCACAATTTTCTTGATGTTCTTATTAGCTTCTTCAACAACCCCATTCATCTTCGGCCGGTAAGGAGAAGAGTTGTGATGCTGTATCTTAAACTGTTTGCAGAGCTCAATGATCATTGTATTGTTGAGATTTGTACCTTTGTCTGTAATGATCATCTCCGGTACACCATATCGACAGATCAGATTGTGTCGGATGAACCGCGCCACGACGTTCTTGGTTACTGTAGTAAAGGAAGTTGCCTCAACCCACTTCGTGAAATAATCAATTGCTACCAGAATGAAACGATGCCCGTTAGACGCAGTAGGTCTGATCTCGCCTATCATATCAATGCCCCACATTGCAAAAGGCCAAGGAGATGTCAAGACGTTCAGAGGAACTGGAGGTACATGCACCTTATCAGCATAAACTTGGCACTTATGACATGTGAGAGAATGCTGATAACAATCGGCTTCCATAGTAGACCAACAATATCCTGCCCGTAGGATCTTCTTTTCCATGGTATGTCCACTGGAATGAGTTCCGAAAGTACCTTCATGTAACTCTGCCATAATCCTTTCTTCCTCGTTCTTGTCCATACATCGCAGTAAGGTTGAGTCATGGTTACGCTTGTACAGGATACCATAACTGATGAAGAACTTCACCGTGAATCTCCTCAGAAACTTCTTATCATTAACAAATGCACCCTCGGGGTACTCTTGGGCCTCAAGATACCTCTTTACCCCCATGAAACCAGGGTTTATCTGCTACTTCTTCAGTCTCAATGTCACAGCAATGTGCAGGTTCGTCCAACCTCTCGATGGTAATCTGGGGAGCTTCATTGTCCCACCTGACCTTGAACATAGAAGTCATAGTAGCTAGCGCGTCCGCTAACTGATTCTCTTCTCTCAGAAAGTGTTCAAAGATTATCTCCTTGATGTGTGGAAGCAACATCAATACATACTCCTTGTAAGGAATAAGATTCGGGTGCTTCGTATCCCACTCGCCTTTGATATGACTGATCACTATAGCGGATTCTCCTAATACACTCAAGAACTTAATCCTCAAGTCAATGGCAGCTCGAAGACCCAGGATGCATGCTTCATACTCCGCCATATTCTTGGTGCAGTTAAAACATAGTCGGGCGATGAACAAATTATGACAGCCCTTAGGAGATATAATCACAGCGCCAATGCCATTACCCAATGCGTTTGAGGCTCCGTCAAAATACATAGACCATTGGTATCCCTCCTCGGGTCCTTCATCCGGTCCAGGTTTTTCACAGTCGGTTATCAACATGATGTTCTCATCCGGGAACTCGAAATTCATGGATTGGTAGTCATCCACAGCCTGATGCGCCAAATGATCTGCCAATACACTTCCTTTGATTTATTTTTGTGTTGTGTATTGGATATCATACTCAGTTAAGATCATCTGCCATCTTGCTATTCTTTCGGATAAGGCAGGCTTTTCGAAGATATACTTGATTGGGTCCATCTTTGATATCAATAGGGTAGTGTGAGTCAGCATATACTGTCTCAGCCGGCGAGCAGCCCATGCCAAAGCACAACAAGTTTTCTCAAGTAGTTAGTATCGGGTCTCACAGTCGGTAAACTTTTTGCTAAGGTAGTAAATTGCATGCTCCTTTCGGCCAGACTCGTCATGCTTCCCTAGCACACACCCCATTGAATTATCTAGCACTTTCAAGTATAAGATCAAAGGTTTTCCTTTAATTGGAGGCATTAGAATATGTGGCTCTTGGAGGTATTCCTTTATCCTTTAGAAAGCGGTCTGACATTCATCATTCCATTTTACCACTTGATCTTTCTTCAGCAGCTTGAAGATCGGCTCACAAGTAGCAGTCAGATGTGAAATGAACCTGACAATGTAATTCAGGCGTCCCAAAAAACCTCTAACTTCCTTTTCCATTCGGGGAGATGGCATCTCCTGTATAGCCTTCACCTTTGCGAGATCCACTTGAATACCTTTATCACTAACGACGAAACCCAACAACTTACCAGACCTTACCCTGAAGGTGCACTTGTTCGGGTTTAACCTCAGCTTGTACATCTTCAACCTGTCGAACAGTTTCTAGAAATGGTCAAGGTGTTCTTCTTCAGTCTGGGATCTTGCAATCATGTCATCAACGTAAAACTCAATCTCATGGTGAATCATGTCGTGGAACAAAGCGACCATGGTGCGCTGATAAGTTGCCCCAACATTCTTCAACTCGAAAGGCATTACCTTGTAACAGAAGGTGCCCCATTGTGTAATAAAAGTTGTCTTCTCCATGTCCTCGGGAGCCATCTTAATTTGATTGTAACCAGAAAAACCATCCATAAAGGAGAAGATCTTGTGTTGCGCGGTGTTGTCGACCAGAATATCAATGTGAGGAAGCGAGGAATCATCCTTGGGGCTCACCCTGTTCAGATCCCTATAGTCCACAAACATCCGTACCTTACCATCCTTCTTAGTCACTGGAACGACGTTGACAACCCACTGTGGGTAAGACGTAACAGCTAGAAATCCGGCGTCAAACTGCTTCATGACCTCAGCTTTGATTTTCTCAGACATCTCAGGGCGCATACGGCGAACCTTCTGCTTTATCGGAGGGTAGTCTTCCTTAGTTGGCAGGCGGTGTACCACAATATCAGTATCCAAACCAGGCATATCGTCATAAGACCAAGCGAAGATCTCAACATAGTCGCGTAGCATCTGTATCAACCGTTGTTTGACACTAGGCTCCAGATTTGCACCTATCTTGACCTCTTTCTTATCTTCCTCTGTACCCAAATTTACTGATTCCACTGGCTCTTCATGAGGCTGTATGGCCCTCTCTTCCTGTAGTAACAGTCTAGCAAGTTCGTCGGGCACTTCACAATCATCCTCACCTTTCTCCTCGGCTTGGTTGATCGGATTTTTGAAGTCATAACTGGTAGTAGCAGAGTCGTTATCAATGGGATCCAGAGTGGATGTGGATCTGCATTATGATATGTGAGTGTGTGTAAGACAATAGATGTTTTATAAAGTGCGAGATAGAAAGGAAAAACAAGGAGCACAAAATTTGTAATGCAAGAAAATGTCCAATGCTTTATTGATGATATATGAAAATGACAAATAATAAGCCCTCACAAACAAAGCCAAGGTGCCTTGGGCAAGGCACCGGGCCGTAAAGTTTCAAATTGTCTGTTACAAATCTCAAAACAAAAGTCAATTACTGTGTAATAAAAGAAACGGGTACGAAGTCCTTCGCTATCCAGTTTTTCAAGCCACCATTGGTTGTAGGGTAGATCCAGCTGTCGATATCTGAATCTTCTTCATCATCTTCAATTGCATTCACTCCCTGATTACTGATATGCAGAGGAGGTCTTCCAATCCGCGCGCGCCGAACAACCCTTTGAGCTTCTGCAGTAAAGCCTAAACCAAACTTATCAGTTTTGTGTGTGAAATCAGGGAGCTGGCCCCAATTTGCACACCCACCTTTTTCAATTACAGCCCTGGCATCCTTAAGGGAAGCCATCTTCATCGGAGGTTTGTCAGCAACAACTTCATTCAACGCCAGAGTCTGGGAGACCTCTTCAAAGTTCTGACACGGGGTTTTGGTGAATTCCCCATCCATCTCCACATAGCGAAAGGAATTGAGATGACTCACCATGTACTTCTCCTCACCTCGTACCGTGACGATCTTCCCCTTTACTGGATATTTCAACATCTGATGGAGCGTAGAAGTCACTGCCCCAGCCTTATGAATCCAAGGGCGACCCAACAAGCAAGAATAAGATGGTCGGATATCCATCACATAGAAAGTAGATGCAAAAGTCGGAGAGCTAACTTTAACAGGGACGTCCACTTCCCCGTGCACCATCCTTTTTCACCCTTCGAAAGCCCTAACCACAATATTGCTCGGCTTCATAATCAAACCTTCACAGTCTAGAAGGTCTAATGTTTTCTTTGGTAAAACATTCAATGAGGACCCAATATCCACCAGTACATGGGACAAAGTAGTGCCCCTACACTCGATCGAGACGTGCAGAGCATCATTTTGATTTCTTCCTTTAGCAGTCAGATCTGTGTCTGAGAAACCCAACCCATTCTCAGCAGTCAAACTAGCTACGCGGTCTTTAAATTGATCAGCATAAGTTTCCTGCGGCACATGCCCAGTTTTGAGGAAAGAAATTAAAGCCTTTGCATGGTCTTCCGAACATAATAACAAGGACAACATAGATATTTTTGACGAGGTCTGCCCCAGCTGCTCGACTATGTTGTAGTCACTCTTCTTGATAATCTTCAGGATTTCCTCTATCTCCTGCTTAGAGGTTTCTACAATGATCTTCTTAGGCGCCCTCGTCTGGGAAGGCTCACCTGTGATTTCTTTGCCTCGAGTCCCAGATGGTTCGGTGACAGGGGTGATAACTGGAATAGGAACTGGGATAGTAGCTGATGTACTAGCAGATGGAATGACAACAGGTTTATGGACAGTCGGAGGGGAAATCTCGGGAGAAAAGAGTCTTCCACTTCTGGTGACCTTGCTAGCCCCGACAATATTTCTGATATCAGCATCAGCTTCTTCAATCTTTAAGTCTTGTTTAATTCCATGGTAATACACATCGGCCCCATAGTGCCAAGGGACAGCCTTATCTGAAGTGTATGGGATAGGACCAGGGATAGTAATGATTAACAGAGCGATTCTTGGAACGGGTGTAATCCAAATAGGCTTTCTCGAGGAAGCCTTGGAAGGATTGTCGAAAATGGTTATGATGGCAACATTTTCAACTGGAACTAACAGAATCATAGTCTTCTCGAACATGATCTCTTTGTTATCCATCAGGTGTTGAACACCTGATTTCAATAAGTGGCAACCAGCAGGCAAAATTGAACATATGTGGCAACCTTCGCCACAGCCCGGAAATAAACCGGCCAACAATAGATTCTTCTTAACTGTCATCAAAGGAGTAGAAATTTCTTCCACGGAGGTCATAAATAAATCATTGTCTGCAGCATTTACTCTATGACCATGCTTGGGCATGGGAGCAGTTATGACGTTGGGTTTCTCTGGAGCGTCAAACTCAATCTCTTTAGCTTCGATCAAGTCTTGCACCTTATTCTTCAAGGCCCAACAGTTGTTTGTATCATGACCTGGGCCATCGGAGTGATAGGCGCAGCGGGAATTCGGGTTATATAGCAGAGATGTGGTGCTGGGATTCTTTGGGGCTTCCCTTAGAGTTACCAGGTTGGTCTTCAACAATTATGGTAGAATTTGAGTCAAGGTCATATTAAGTCGTGTGTACTTTCTCTGCGGTCTCTCCATTCTTTGTTGACTGTTGCATTGTGGGGCTGATCGCACTAAATCGCACCATGTTTCTGACTCAAATATCACATGTTTTCCTTAGTTTTTATTGTCATTTTCTCGTATTATGTTCCTTTTTCCTTTGTTTTCAGGATTCTTGTCATTTCAGAGCCTTCTATGAAGAAACGAGCCAAAACGCCAAGAAATTAGGTTTTTTCAAGATATTCTGCACTTAGGGCGTTGAGCGCCGCGCTGGCTACAGGGAACGCGATGACGTGGCCCACTTTCACCCAGAGATCAACTGCCACGTTCCCATGATGTGGCAGTTCCATGCACCGCGCCCGCGGCCACCCCCACCGCGCCCGCGGCCTTCACAACAAGCTTCCCGCTCAAAAGAAGTTAAGGGGCATGCTGGTCCTTACGCACCTCAAAGATCCTCTATAAATAGTTTTCGATTCTCATTCTTTAGTTTCATCCAAGCTTAGTACAATCTTAAGCCATATACTATCAGTTTCTGTAAAGTAATAATCTCTTCACATCGGGGTGTTATTGCGGTGTAGATTGAGTTGTAATCGAGTCTTGGAGCACTTTGGTTGAAGTTCATCATACCAGCCTTACCTTTCCGTAGATTTGTATCAGATTCAAGTCTCCGACCGTAGCAAGGTTCTATTTTATTGCATTTCTTTATTTAATTGCTCTTACCATAGTCTACACGTTTTATAGACTTTAAATGCTCTTACCATAGTCTACACGTTTTATAGACTTTAAATGCTCTTACCATAGTCTACATGTTTTATAGACTTTAAATGCTCTTACCATAGTCTACACGTTTTATAGACTTTAAATGCTCTTACCATAGTCTACATGTTTTATAGACTCGCACTTATTATGTCTGGCTAAACTATAAAGGTTAGGATGTAATGATTGTCATCGTGGTTGTGTTCCAATTATCATGCTAGTGAAAATACTCTGGGGATGTTTTGCTTCTAACTTAAGTCAATTGTGTTTTAATGTTTATTGGGTAAGATCGAAAGCCGTCCAAACTAATGATACGACTTGATTATTATTTAACCAAACAAAAAGAGCGAAAGCCGTTGATTGGTTAAATAGGAATCATTGACCTTTTTAGAAAACGATTTTGAAACTATTTTCGGACGCGTTTGTAGGGTTTGAAATCTGACTCTTGGTCAAAAGCCAAAAGTCTCTTTAAGTTAATCTTTCCAAGTAAAATTACTTTTCTGTTAAGTCAAAACTATCAATTTCTTAAAAATAGGTTTACCTCTTTAACGCGGAAGGCACCCTTTATATGTGACAATAAAGGAATTTAATTTAAAGAGTAAACTCGGTTCTTAGTAGTCAAAAGCTACAAGTTCCCGTTAAATTGATTCTTTGCTATCAATAGAAAATACTGCCCCATAAGTAGTTTCATCTACGCATGACCGGACCAATATCTGATTACATGATTTACATTCCAACCTGTCTTTTAAACTGTTATTTACTTCGCTCATTTACTTTGTTGCACTGCACTCACATCAATATTCTTGTTCGCCTTAGATAAGCACCTTAGCAATAGAGTTGATAGATTGACAATTGGTCTCTGTTGTTCGATAATCTTATATATTACTTCGATAGGCTGTACACTTGCAGTACTACATTTAGGCTATACGTTACAGATTAAACCCATCAAGTTTTTGGCGCCGTTGCCGGGGACCAACTTCGTCAAATTTCGTACCCTATTATTATCCCGTTTAGACTAAGGCTATTCTAGCCGGTAGATGCGTAGAAATCGTAGCACCGGCAACCTAATAGATCCTTTAGTAGAACCTGAACGTTACGCTCGTGCCCGTCTTTTTATTCGCAAGATAAGAAGAGCTATGGCAGAAGATCGTAACCAAAGACCGCTCAAGGAATTCGCCCAACCATCTAACGAGGAACCTAGTTCTAGTATAGTAAACCCTGCTATAACTACAAACAACTTTGAACTAAAGCCCTCGTTACTACAATTAGTACAACAAAACCAATTCGCTGGTCTCGCTACCGAGAACCCGAATCAACATTTAAAGGTATTTATCCAGTTAGCTGACACCCTTAAGGCAAATGGAGCCACACCCGAAGCTATCCGATTAAGACTGTTTCCTTTTTCCCTTAGAGGTAAAGCTCACGACTGGTTAGACGCCCTTCCAACTAACTCAATAACAACTTGGGAGGACCTTAGGAGAGCTTTTCTTGCGAGGTATTTTCCACCAAGCAAGACCGCTGTTCTTAGGAACCTGATCACTTGTTTCACCCAAAACCAAGGCGAATCACTTTTTGATGCCTGGGAGAGATATAAAGAACTTTTAAGAGTTTGTCCGCACCATGGCCTGGAGCAATGGTTAATCATACATACCTTCTATAATGGACTCCATTACAACACAAAGATGTCCATAGACGCTGCCGCAGGCGGAGCGTTGATGAACAAACCTTACCCTGACGCTTGTGCCCTAATAGAGGACATGGCCCAAAACCACGCCCAATGGGGATTAGAACGAGCGACAGTAGAGAAAAAGGAGAACCATGGAGGAAAGCATGAGGTAAGTTGCATGGACATGATTAATGCCAAGATGGACGCCCTAGCCTTGAGAGTCGAGAACATGTCTCAAAACCCAACCACAGTAGCAGCAATCCAATCGGAGTGCGAACTCTGTGGAACTCAAGGACATCAAACCGTTGACTGTAACCTTTTGAACGAATCAAGCTCAGAGCAAGTTAACTATACTCAAGGGAACCCTTTCTCGAATACCTACAATCTTGGATGGAGGAACCACCCGAATTTCTCTTACAAAAACAACAACCCTATCCAAAATCCCGGACCTTCGAGACCTCAAGGATTCCAAACGCAAAAACAAAACCAACCTATGCAAATAGTACCCCCAAGACCAAACCTTAAAGAAACCATAGACACCTTTATTCAGGCTCAAACCCAGCAAAATAAGGAGTTTATGAACCAACACATTCACACGAACGAACTAGTTACTCAATTAGCAACCAAGTTTGACCAGATAATAACCCACACCAAAATGCTTGAGACTCAGATTTCCCAAGTAGCCCAAAACACCTCTGTACAAGTTGCACCTGGAGGACAATTCCCTGGACAAACTCAACCAAATCCAAAAGGCCAAGCAAATTCTATCACATTAAGAAGTGGAACTGCTTATGAAGGGCCTAGAAATCCTAACTTAAGCACATCAGAAAAACCTATGGAAGATGCTACGCCCAAAGACCAGGTGGAGGAACCAGAGAAACCAGAAAAGCAATCAAAACCAGAAGTAGAGAAAAACACTCAACAACCTTATAAACCACCTATTCCATTCCCCCAGAGGCTGAAAAACACCAAAGTAGAAAACCAGTACCAAAAGTTTATTAAGGTAATAGAGAAACTTCATGTTGAGATTCCTTTTACTGAAGCTATAACCCAGATACCATCATATGCTAAGTTTTTGAAAGATATTTTGACCAATAAACGGCGACTCGATGATCCCAAGCCTTTAGAATGTCATTTTATATCCGAAAATAAACTCGCCAAGAAAGATAAAGACCCTGGAAGTTTTTCTATCCCTTGCATCCTAGGTAACCATATGATAGACAAAGCATTTTTAGACCTAGGAGCAAGCGTAAGTCTGATGCCTCTGGCCGTCTGTAAGAGGTTAAAATTAGGAGAACTTCAACCTACTAAGATGTCCTTACAACTAGCTGATAGATCTGTCAAATATCCCATGGGTATTTTAGAAGACATACCTGTCAAGATTGGTCAGTTGTACATTCCGACCGACTTCGTCGTAATGGATATCAAAGAAGATGAAGACATCCCAATCCTCTTAGGAAGACCCTTCCTATCGACCGCCGGAGCTATAATAGATGTTAAGAAAGGGAAACTGACTTTCGAGGTAGGAGATGAAAAGATTGAGTTCATTTTATCAAAATTTCTAATGGCACCAGTGATAGGAGATGCGTGTTATGCCATCGACATCATTGATGAATGTGTAAATGAGCTCGAACAAAACGAATTCTTAACCAAATTACCATCAACCCCTATTTTAGAGGATGACGGATTTGAGAGTATCGAACCGTACATTGACGACAACCTTTTCGAATGCTTAGCTCTTACCCATGACCTTATGCCACGTACTGAGAAAACCACTATAGAACTTAAGGAACTACCCAAGAATCTAAGATATGAGTTTTTGGATGAGGAGATGAATAGACCTGTTATAATTAGCGCCACTCTAAACCAAATAGAAACAAATCAACTCTTAGATACCTTGCGAAAATATCCCTCAGCTTTAGGGTATAAAGTTTCAGATTTAAGAGTTATAAGCCCATCCATATGCATGCATCGGATTATGCTAGAAAAAGATTCAAAACCCTCAAGAGAACATCAAAGAAGAATAAACCCTATCATGAGTGATGTAGTCAAGAAAGAAGTTCTTAAGTTATTAGAAGCTGGTATCATATACCAAATTTCGGATAGTGAATGGGTAAGCCCAGTCCATGTGGTACCCAAGAAAGGAGGTATCACTGTTCTGAAAAACGAAAAAGGTGAGCATGTGGCAAAACGAACAGAAGGAGGATGGCGTATGTGTATAGATTACAAAAAGTTGAATAAGGAAACGAGAAAAGACCATTTCCCTCTCCCATTTATAGATCAGATGCTTGAACGTCTAGCAAGACACTCATGTTTCTGCTATCTTGATGGGTATTCGGGGTTTTTCCAAATCCCTATTCACCCAGAGGACCAAGAAAAAACCACATTTACCTGCCCTTATGGAACATTCGCATATAGACGAATGCCCTTTGGACTCTGTAATGCACCTGCCACTTTCCAACGTTGTATGATGTCAATTTTCGCAGACTACTTAGATGGAATTATGGAAGTATTTATGGACGATTTTTCAGTGTGTGGGTTTGATTTCAAAAACTGCCTCTCGAACTTGGAGAAAATCTTAAAAAGATGTGTGGAAGTAAACCTTGTGTTGAATTGGGAAAAGTGCCACTTTATGGTAAGTGAAGGGATAGTCTTGGGACACATTATTTCTGAAAGAGGTATAGAAGTCGATAAGGCCAAGATAGAAGTTATAGAAAACTTAAACCCACCTAAGACCGTTAGGGAAATAAGAAGTTTCCTAGGACATGCCGGGTTCTACCGACGTTTCATCAAGAATTTTTCCGCAATAACAAAACCTTTAACTAACTTATTGATGAAGGATGTCGAGTTTGAATTCGACCAAAAATGTCTTGAGGCCTTTGAAGTTTTAAAGCAAGCTCTTATTTCAGCACCTATCATAAGACCACCTGATTGGACACAACCCTTTGAAATCATGTGCGATGCTAGTTATTTCGCCGTAGGAGCTGTACTAGGGCAAAGAAAAGACAAAAAACTGCATGCAATTTACTACGCTAGTAGAACACTAGACGCTGGCCAGCTAAATTATACAACCACAGAAAAAGAATTGCTAGCCGTAGTTTTTGCTATTGATAAATTTCGATCTTATTTGGTGGGAGCAAAAATAATAGTATACACAGATCATGCAGCAATCCGGTACTTGTTAAGTAAGAAAGATGCTAAGCCTAGATTGCTCAGATGGGTACTTTTACTCCAAGAATTTGACTTGGATATTAAGGATAAAAAAGGAGCTGAAAACTTAGTAGCTGATCATCTCTCTAGGTTAGAACACCTTAAGCCTGAACTTATACCTATAGACGATCACTCTACTTATGAAAGATTAATAGCTGGGATAAACTCAACTGAAGAAGAGACCTATGAGGAAATCTCAACCATGAACAACATACCATGGTACGAAGATATTGTGAATTATCTAGCCGCTGATATCATACCCCCTGACTTAAGCTACCAACAAAATAAGAAGTTTTTTAGAGATGTTAAACACTTCTTTTGGGATGAACCCCTCCTATTCAAAAGAGGAATAGATAATATATTCCGACGATGTGTGCCGGAGGAAGAAGTAGGCAACATCATTAAACATTGTCATGCTTCACCTTATGGTGGACATGCAAGCACGTCTAAAACATGCGCCAAAATATTTCAAGCAGGTTTTTATTGGCCTACTGTATGGCGCGATGTCCACACTTACATTACAAAATGTGACCGATGCCAACGCACTGGGAACATCTCAAGACGTCATGAAATGCCTTTAAGTAACATCCAAGAAGTGGAAATATTTGATGTCTGGGGTATAGATTTCATGGGACCTTTTCCTTCCTCAATGGGTAACAAGTATATCCTAGTAGCTGTCGATTATGTCTCAAAGTGGATCGAAGCTGTTGCATCACCCACAAACGATACCAAGGTAGTTATCAAATTGTTTAAGAATATTATTTTTCCTAGGTTTGGAACCCCGAGGTTAGTCATAAGTGATGGAGGATCGCATTTTATATCTAAGATATTTGACAAGCTTCTAAGAAAATACGGAGTAAAACATAGAGTAGCATCACCATATCACCCGCAAACCAGTGGCCAAGTAGAGGTATCAAATAGGGAGATTAAGCAGATCCTAGAAAAAACCGTATCACTATCCAGAAAAGACTGGTCTGGAAAACTTAAAGACGCCTTATGGGCTTATAGAACGGCTTATAAAACCCCTATTGGAACAACTCCTTATCAATTGGTTTATGGAAAGTCCTGTCATTTACCCTTCGAACTAGAACATAAAGCATATTGGGCCATTAAATCCTTGAATCTAGATTACCTAAAAGCCGGAGAAAAACGTATCCTGGACATTCACAAGCTAGAAGAGCTTCGCTTGAATGCCTATGAGAATGCCATCATATATAAGGAAAGAACCAAGATGTGGCATGATAAAAAAATCATCAAGAAAGATTTCAACATTGGTGACCCTGTTCTCCTATTTAACTCAAGGTTACGACTTTTTCCTGGTAAGCTTCGTTCAAGATGGACAGGTCCATTTGAAGTGTCAAAAGTTCTAAAGTCTGGAGCAGTAGAAATCAAAAACAATTCATGCGCTCCATTTGTGGTAAATGGACAAAGACTGAAGCTCTACAAAGGAGGCGATTTGCCTGTTGACTACTCTAGTCATATTCTTATAGACCCACCAATACCCACATAAAGTAAGATCTAATCGTCAAGCTAAACGACGTTAAACAAGCGCTGCATGGGAGGCAACCCATGGTTTATTCTTTATTTTATTTTATTTTATTTTAGTAATTTATATATTTTATCTGGACTAATTTCTTGTGTTTATATTTTCAGGATGCATTACCCCGATGGTATGGTTGTGATTTTCAGAGATGAAGCACAAAAGGCCCGATTTGCTACCTTATCTGCTAGACCTATGGTACCCACTAGGTACCCCGATCAGAGCTGCATGGAGGCACTCGGGATTGAGCCAAGTATTAGGTATCTATGCAACCAACTTAGCTGGGATTCTTATGCTGATGATGTCCACAAAACCTACAGGAACCTTACTCTGGAGTTTCTTAGCTCTATGGACTATAACCCACGAGTGGGTGAAGGAGATGAGCGAGGATGCCTAAGTTTCAGATTGTTTGGTACCGAGTATACCCTGACTACCAAAGAATTTGGGGATTTTCTTGGTTTCCAAACTGGACCGACCGCTATCACTGAGTTTCCATTGAGTTGCTACATGGACAGAGATATTGATAAATTTTGGCAGGACATTACTGATAGAGCCAGCCTTGACCCCTCTACCCAGCTGTCCCGGAAGATCCATAACCCGGCCTTCCGATACTTCGAGATGATCCTGTGCCACACTTTCTTTGGGAGGAGTTACTGTGACCACTTGGTCACCGCTGAGGAGATCCTTTTCCTATACTGTGCCAGTCAGTCCAGACCTATAGCTAGTGGAGGTTTTCTGATAGAGAGCCTCGAGCAGACTGCTCGATCCGCTGTAGGGCTCATTCATTCCGGAGGGAATGTGACACAGATAGCTTCTGCTTTGGGTTTGGACAGTATGATAGCACAGCTGACCCCATACTGTGGATATACTTTTCTGGATTTAGACTTTTGCATGGATCGTGGATTCATGAGGAGGGCCTCTTTCCACCCATATCGGTACAGATTGCTTATCAATGACCAGACAGTTTACACCTTCACAATGCCAGACCCTCAGATGACTTGTGTTTCCAACTCTGCTAATTGGAACTATTCTGTAGAAGGTTGGGGTGAGATATCAGAGTACACTCCAGAATACACTCCTGCTTCCGAAGATCTCACTCCAGAATACACCCCTGCTTCCGAAGATCTCACTCCAGAATACACCCCTGCTTCCGAAGATCCCACTCAGGACTACACTCCTGCTCCCGAGGACTCCACTCCGGATCACACATCCCGAACCGAGGTTACACACACTACTGTTCTTACTAATAACCTCAGCTTGCAGGAACCTGATATTCGCACTCTATTGACTGCTATGCGCACTGAGATAACCACTCTCCGCAATGAGGTGGCTGACCTTCATTTGCAGTTGGAAGTGAATGATGTTACCTTTGCTGGTGAGTTAGATGAATTGGCTCACGAGGTGGCAGAGATTCGACGCCAGCTGACTGAGCTGCGTGGCCCAGGCACTCCTGTAGAGCATCCTATCGGTTGGCAATAGATCTGTATTGTTCACAAGATATCTAGTTTCAATATTATTAGTATTATGTTGATTTCCTTTTCAGACTCATTTTTATTTTGCATTATCTGTTTCCTGCGTTGTTAATATTTATTTTAGTGACCCAATGTCCGTACCTATATATATATATATATATATATATATATATATATATATATATATATATATATATATATATATATATATATATATATATATATATATATATATATATGCATATGTTTTATTTATTTACTAATGTTTTTGTTTTTCTGGTCACCATAGTTTTAATATAAAAATAAAATAAATATACATGTGTATGTGTATTCACGTACATATATGCACATTCATAAGAAAAATAGGTACACCTCCAGAAATTGAAGCTAATGGCGAGGAAGAAAAAGCCCAATGGAAAGGAAGCCAGGCCAGCCCAACTGACCTCGACCTCACCGCGCCCGCGGTAGGCCCTGCCGCGCCCGCGGTGACGCAACGGTCACCTAACGGCTAGTTGCTCGTTTTCCCCCCCATTTTACCACTTTTTCCATTTCCAATCCCATTTTCTTCCATTTTTAACCCACCATAACTTCCTTTATTACCCATACCAACCCACTACATTTATTTCCATTATTCTCATCATAAATATTTACAACCACCATTTTTTCTTTCCTTCCTATAAATACCCCCACTATTTCATTTTCTTCCTCACACCTTCATTACTTCTACATCCCATTCTTTCTCTCTATTCAACCACAAGAAAATCCTATGGAGTATCACGGTTACATTTTGCGTGGTGGCCAAGCCGGAGAAAGGCAACTAAAGCGGCTTGAAAAATTGCTGACAACACCAATACACTCTACCAGGTATATCGATGAAAACTGTCTATATTCATTAGGTATATACCATAGTGTATTCTTCCTTCTAGATAAAATAGGTATGCATGATATTTTTGCTACTCAAGCACCAACCTACCCTAGGCTGACGTTCGAGTTTTTAAGTTCTTTAATTTATAACGTCTCTCCTAACACTGCTAGCACCGTAGGTGGAGTCAAATTTAGAATGTTTAATGTTGATATGATTACTCCACTGACGGTCTAGCCGCCATGTTAGGATTGCCTTATGGGGATGGTGCCATTTGTGAAGCACCTTTAGACACGGATTGGGCATTTGAAGCATTTTGGGCCAGAATTACTAAACAAAATGCAACATCTTTTGATGGCCTTCTTGCTTCTCACATCCACAATCCTGCCCTTCGTGTCTTTAGATTTCTTTTAGCATCCACCATCTTTGCTCGGGAAAACCCAAACAAGGTGAATGCTAAAGAATTAATTATCATGCAGAGCTGCCTCACAGACACCAAAGTTAATCCCGTCCCATTCATGATTGCCCACATGCACCATGTTTTAAGAAAAGGTGGGCCGATTTCCTTTGGTGGACTGATTACCACTATTGCCCGTGCCATAGGATTGGATACGGAACTTGCCACCCTTGAACCACTTCCTCCTCGGATTGCAAATCTTAAATTTTTCAGGGATATGCGTTTATGCAAGACGAGGAAGGAAGGTGGTTACTTCCTCATGGTTGGAGGTGCTGCTATACCCAGTGTTGTTATGCCTTGCACCCGTCGTACTGATATTAGATTTGAGCGTAACTGGACCTACGATCTCAATGTTCCTGCTTTTATTGGTCCGTTGCCCCCAAATCTACCTTTAAATGAGGGTAACAACACTGATGATGAGTACGATTTCCAAACAGAGGAACCACCCCATTTTTCACCACCACACACGACACCTTCTACCTCTAACCCACATGCAGGTACAACTCCTAGTTTCCATGTCACTAAGGACATGTGGCGTGAGCATATGGCCCGAGAGGCCCAGAGGGACACCCTCCTTGCTACCTTGCAGCAACAGGCGGCCGACAACATGGCCTTCATGCAAGCGTCCCAAGAACAAAATGCTAGCTCT
Source organism: Vicia faba (assembly GCA_948472305.1). Lineage (NCBI taxonomy): Eukaryota > Viridiplantae > Streptophyta > Magnoliopsida > Fabales > Fabaceae > Vicia > Vicia faba. Next base: position 70,957,322 of record OX451741.1, on the reverse strand, counting down.
CTGCGCACTATTATGGAAAGTCAGCTGGCTTTCCAGAGAGAACAGCACCTACACCAGACCACATACGCTCGTCACTTCCAATTGATGGAGGCAACCCAAGGCACCCTCATTGGTCGGACCCAAGAGCTACAAGCGGCAAATGCCGCCTTGTCAGAGAGACTGGAGCAGCTTGTTTTGGACCGAGATAGCCGTCGTCGCAGCCGTAGCCGCCGTTCCGGTCATACCAACCAGGATGGTGAAGGTCCTAGTGGCCCCCACTAGTGTTTTCAGGTACCTCCTCCTACCTTATTTTGGAACATTGAGGACAATGTCTGATTTAAGTGTGGGAGGAGCATTTATCGCTTTTATTTTTATTTTTCGCTTTTATTTTCCGTTTTTCCTGCTTTTATTTCCCTTCCGCATTTTTCCTTTTTTATATTCGTAGTTAATAAAATGCATGTGATAGGCGAGTCTTTCTGCGTAGTGTACCCTTTCATTTCCCCCACCTTTTAGCCTTACAAAATTTTTCTTTTTCAAAGATTTATGGTTGTTTTTAAGGATTTGGGCTATGAGACAGGTCCTAGATAGGGTCTGTTTCTCGGACACTCACTTTTTGAAAAATTCGTTATCATTTTTACACCATAAGCCTTTTTGAATATTTAGATTAGATCCTTTCTCCCCAATATGCTATGATTTTGAATAAAACTGTACAAATAGGTCTTCAAGTAGTTTATCTTAGCAATCAGCTCCGGCCTAAGCATGCTCTAAGTGTGGGACCGATGAATATAAGTGGATGATCTCTATTTTGCCTTAAAAGTTATAAAATAAAGTATGAATACGACTACGAGTTGGGTGATCCTCACAAAGATTACTCAACTCAAGAAAGTTGTAAGCACTAACAAAATCAAAGAAAAAAATATATAAGGCATATCTGTTGTAGTTGGTTCAGAGGTATCTGGTGCTGAACTTGGTAGGGCGGACTACGGTCCGATCCCCCGCAACTGCAAATGGGTAAAATAAAAAGGGATTAAACCAACTCTTGTACCAGAATCCCATCACTTGAGATCAGAGTCACTAACCGGTCACTACACCATGAGTATGTACGGATAACGGGCTTAATGTGATTGCGCCTGAATGAAAAAGGACCTCGTAAAAAGGGGAAGTCTGAGCATAGTAAGGATATTAGGATCGATCTGTATACTTATGAGGTTTATGTCCGCATTTCTGCGAGTAGTGTAATTACGATACCCTTGATTCAGATAGTTAGTGCCTGACAACACACCCTTACTCGGACTTAGAAGCCCTCTTTGCCCAAAACCTGTATACACCATAATTTTATTTTATCTACTTCTAAGAGTTGTTGCTTGAGGACAAGCAAAGGTCTAAGCGTGGGAGGATTTGATCGCACTAAATCGCACCATGTTTCTGACTCAAATATCACATGTTTTCCTTAGTTTTTATTGTCATTTTCTCGTATTATGTTCCTTTTTCCTTTGTTTTCAGGATTCTTGTCATTTCAGAGCCTTCTGTGAAGAAACGAGCCAAAACGCCAAGAAATTAGGGTTTTTCAAGATATTCTGCACTTAGGGCGTTGAGCGCCGCGCTGGCTACAGGGAACGTGATGACGTGGCCCACTTTCACCCAGAGATCAACTGCCACGTTCCCATGATGTGGCAGTTCCATGCACCGCGCCCGCGGCCACCCCCACCGCGCCCGCGGCCTTCACAACAAGCTTCCCGCTCAAAAGAAGTTAAGGGGCATGCTGGTCCTTACGCACCTCAAAGATCCTCTATAAATAGTTTTCGATTCTCATTCTTTAGTTTCATCCAAGCTTAGTACAATCTTAAGCCATATACTATCAGTTTCTGTAAAGTAATAATCTCTTCACATCGGGGAGTTATTGCGGTGTAGATTGAGTTGTAATCGAGTCTTGGAGCACTTTGGTTGAAGTTCATCATACCAGCCTTACCTTTCCGTAGATTTGTATCAGATTCAAGTCTCCGACCGGAGCAAGGTTCTATTTTATTGCATTTCTTTATTTAATTGCTCCTACCATAGTCTACACGTTTTATAGACTTTAAATGCTCTTACCATAGTCTACACGTTTTATAGACTTTAAATGCTCTTACCATAGTCTACATGTTTTATAGACTTTAAATGCTCTTACCATAGTCTACACGTTTTATAGACTTTAAATGCTCTTACCATAGTCTACATGTTTTATAGACTCTCACTTATTATGTCTGGCTAAACTATAAAGGTTAGGATGTAATGATTGTCATCGTGGTTGTGTTCCAATTATCATGCTAGTGAAAATACTCTGGGGATGTTTTGCTTCTAACTTAAGTCAATTGTGTTTTAATGTTTATTGGGTAAGATCGAAAGCCGTCCAAACTAATGATACGACTTGATTATTATTTAACCAAACAAAAAGAGCGAAAGCCGTTGATTGGTTAAATAGGAATCATTGGCCTTTTTAGAAAACGATTTTGAAACTATTTTCGGACGCGTTTGTAGGGTTTGAAATCTGACTCTTGGTCAAAAGCCAAAAGTCTCCTTAAGTTAATCTTTCCAAGTAAAATTACTTTTCTGTTAAGTCAAAACTATCAATTTCTTAAAAATAGGTTTACCTCTTTAACGCGGAAGGCACCCTTTATATGTGACAATAAAGGAATTTAATTTAAAGAGTAAACTCGGTTCTTAGTAGTCAAAAGCTACAAGTTCCCGTTAAATTGATTCTTTGCTATCAATAGAAAATACTGCCCCATAAGTAGTTTCATCTACGCATGACCGGACCAATATCTGATTACATGATTTACATTCCAACCTGTCTTTTAAACTGTTATTTACTTCGCTCATTTACTTTGTTGCACTGCACTCACATCAATATTCTTGTTCGCCTTAGATAAGCACCTTAGCAATAGAGTTGATAGATTGACAATTGGTCTCTGTGGTTCGATAATCTTGTATATTACTTCGATAGGCTGTACACTTGCAGTACTACATTTAGGCTATACGTTACAGATTAAACCCATCAGGGGCAACGGTGGGTCTTGATATTACTACCGCATTTACTGCTTGACGGTGTTCAGGTCTGCTTTAGCTCCTCGAGCCGTAGACTGCACTAGCTTCTTTCTTACCGGTTATAGGATTCTTTTATGCACTTTATGAAGTACCTTTCTATATTTTACCACTTCAGATACCAGATTCTACTCTCTCCCCAGTCAAAATCAATTCAGTAAACCCAGATGACGAACTGCCAATCAGATGATTGTAAAATAGACCAGACAACGTCCCTAGAAACATGTCAACCAACTCCCTATCAGACAAAGGGGGTTGGACTCTTCCATCCAGATCTCTCCACTTTTGAGTATAGTCCTTAAAACCTTCACTTGCACCCATAGACATACCCTGAAGCTGAGTACGAGTGGGAGCAAGGTCAGTGTTATACTGATACTGCCTATAGAAACCAGCAACAAGGTCCTCCCAATTTCGGACGTTGGCTCCTTCCAACTGATAAAACCATTGAAGTTGAGTCCCTGACAGACTATCTTGAAAGAAATTCACCCACAAATTACTATCATCTGTGTAAGGTTGGATTTTTCTGACGTACGAGCGGAGATGGAGTTTTGGACAGGATACTCCATCGTACTTAGCAAAAACCAGAGCTTTAAACTTATGAGGGATCACCACCCCAGATGCCAGTCCCAGTTCTTCAAAATCCAAACCAGGGATCTTCTGACACTCCATAGAACTCAGCCGGTCTTCAAGTTATTTATACCTATCCTCAGCAGGAGGATACTGTTCTTCATCATAATCTGTATCATTGTCGGAAACTGCAGGACTGAGGCCCTTTTCTTCTTCTTGGTCATCCCCTCCTTTGGATGAAAAGTACAGATCAACTTGTTATTTGAACCTATCTCCAAACCTTTTTCCCATACTCAGAAGAACGACCTTCTTCTTCTTCTTCTCTTTCTCTTTCAGAATGAGAGCTTTCAAATCCTCTTGCCCTTTAGCCAAGCTCAAGAACAACTCTTGGAATTGGGCATTTTGTGCCTGAAGCTCTTAGATAGCTTGATCGGAAGACATTTCTGCTGAAATAAACAGCGAAGAAGATGAGAAACCTGTAATGGTACCTGTAATGACGTGCATGATAATGGGATGCGTATGTAATGATTTCAAAGACTTTGGGAGATTTAAATTTGTAAAACAAAAATAAAACAAACTTTATTATATTAACTTGTAAAAATGTTTAACAATGCCTTTGAGGCATTACAAAAGAAATAAATGGAAAACAAATATAAACTAAAGAAAGCCAAATACAAAAAATCCCATGGACGCTTCCCCTTGGTGCTGACATAGTTATTGATTGTTCTTTCATTCTCAAGTTGCCTCGTGAGCTTCAAATTTTTCCTTTCTTGCTCATGATACTTGTCTCAGTAGGTATCCCTTTCCTCTTTCAGCTGAATCCAGGATCCCTTCAATGCCCCAATATCAGTGGGCATGTAGGGATAAAGGACTGTATAAGGAACGCCCTCTTCATTGGTGGGTTCCACAATCACTGGAAACACGGCTTCATAAGGCATCCCAAGATTCTGAGCTCGAGCTCGGACCCACTAGAGATAAGGCTGCATAGGGAGAGAATTCCTTGGTACTAGCTCTTGAGGGTTAGATCTATTCACCATGCCCCAAGCTCCTATAAACCTCCGGCGGTGCTCGTCAACATCCTCCTTGTAGTCAAATGCAATATCTGTAAGAAGTAGCTCATGAGGACCGTCTCTCCGAGCCCGACCAAACTGTCACAAAGCTAAACAAGGACTGTAGGTTATTCCCCCTATGATTCCAAGAAACGGGACATTAGGGTATCCCCCACATCGATCAATGACAGCAATGCTTTCCATAGCCTTAGAACTCCAAAGAATGTGTGTATGGGCAAGGGACATTATTCTGTAAGACCAACCTAAACCTTCTTCATTCTTCAATATAGACTTGGGGAGGTGCAAAATAAACCACCTCGCCAGCAGCGGCATGCAACACATGAGGGTCCCTCTTCTTCGCACAGTACGTGTATAGAGGGCATGCAAGCTATCACCTAGAAAAGTAGGTACAAGATTGCGAGACTGGAAGATCTTAACCGCATTCACATCTATGAAGGAATATGGATTCTGGAAAAGAACCAAACCATAGATAAGGAGATCCAAGATGTCTTCAAAAGCCTAAAAATCTAAGTTATCCCAGAACTGCTGAGCTTTATCTATTAGAAACTTGGCTAAGAAACCTTCAACCCTGCTTCGTGTTTCCCAATTAGATACTACATCAGCCCTTTTTAGATGCAAAGCTGAAGCAATGTCCTCTGGTCTAGGAGTCTCTTCCATACCTGTGAAAGGCATCTGCTCAAGGATGGATATGCCAAATAAGTGAGAAAACTCTTCCATAGTGGGAACTATCTGATAATCCGGGAAAGTGAAGCAATGATGCACCAGATTGAAGAATTGGAAAAGCACATTCATCATCTGCTCATCAAACTTTGAGGTAACCAAGCTAAGAAGTTGACCATGTCTCCTAATGAATGAAGAAGTATCAAAAACTATCGAGGCTAAATCTCTGAGTTGAGCAGGTACTTGTACAAAGTTAACTCGAATGGTGTTTCTGTACACGGAAGCCATAATCTGCAAAACAGAACAAAGATAAATCCCCTCGGTCTTTGAAATGGTTAGTATAATGAAGTATGCATGCTATGTTATGATACATGATGTCATGACACAACATACAACAGGTATAGAAGATAACAGACATGGTAAAGGCAAACAAGTCACACAAGAGCACTTAAGTTTCAGGCTTGCATAGGGTCTAGGTATTACCCTCTTGAAGTTCAGTTGGTTTCAACCTGTCCTAATAATAGTAACTGGATTCTATAGGTTCTCAATATCACTGACCATCCTCCATCGGTCATGGTTTTAGCTCACGCAATCTTTTCTTGCAGCCGGAACTATCTCGAGAGTATGGTCTCAATGAGTGTAGTATCGAGTATCAACCAGTTCTCATCTTTACACCGAGGCCGGCTATCTCACTACTTCCTACTGGCCAAGTTGGTCAATTATGGGTTCTAAGGTCAGTTGATTCTTAACGACACATATAGCAGCCCCGTATTCTCCTCGTTTCTCCACAAGGGATACCGGTACCAACCAATGTGCCACATCAACATAGCTACTGCTTCAACCGTATCTGTCTACTCTGTACAGTTCCCTCACAGTTTATTGCTACTTACCTAAAAGGTGCCCCCCAGATCCGAGTTAGGATCTTATAGTAACTCCAGATACAAAACCCTTTAAGGTAAAGCAATCAAATCAAACAAGAGAAGAAATTTATGATGAACTAATCCTAAGGTATACCCCACTTACTTCATCCCCAGCAGAGTAGCCAGTTCTGTGATACGGTGGAAGAACCAGACTGTTTTAGGAAAATGATGGTTTACGTTTTGCGTTTGTGTATGCTAAATGTCGCGGTAAGGAAGAGTCGCCACCGACTTTTATTTTATCCAACTGGAAAGGAAAAAAGCACAAAAAATTCCTTTTTTCGAGATTTTGAGTACAGGTGGTAGATTATAGAAAGGGAAGGTATTAGCACCCTCTCTATCTGTGGTTTTCCACGGGCTCTTAGGTACTTGCTCATCATTTAAAAATTGCTTCCATGTTTGTGTGTTTTTGAAAAGTTTTTGTTTTACTTCGTTTTAACCCTTGCTTCTGTCTTCAAGAGTGTTACGAAGTGTTTTTGAAAACTTTGTTTGAAAAGAGTGTAAGTGTGGAAAAGTTTTGATTTTGAGCAAGTACCTACTAGCATCTACCTACTCGGAAAAAAGAATGTTTATGTTCTTGTTTCCTTTAGACAACACTATCCTACTATTTGTGAGTAGGTAGCACCGCCGTTGGAGTTGTAAGGGTCAATTCGAAAGGGACGTACGATCACTAAAGCAATGTTAGGACGTCTTAGTAATAACCCTAATGTCTTAAGATCATATTCGAGGCAACATTTCCGAGGAAACCTTTCCGAGGTAACATTTCCGAGGCAACATTTCCGAACGGGACATTTGACCTTTGTTTAGACAAGAGGGTCACCACTAAAACACCTTATACTTAATGATCGTTTACCGAAGGCAACCGAAGTGAGCCTGTGCGAGTGATTTGATTTCAATTATTATCTTTTCACATTAAGGGGTTTGCTAACCATTTTAAAATTAACATACAGTCTTGTCATGCAATCCTATTATCATACATCTATCAGTTAATACTTCCAAAAATTAAAATGCGAGAAATAAGACTACGCTATTACAAGGCTTCGGGGAGGGGGATTAATTACATAGCCAAAAACCCGTAAAACAATAAATAAAAGGAAAATCCTAATTAAACTATTACATCCCATGAGCAGTTACATTAATTTTGCAAAAATATATAATCAGCACGCGGTGAGTTAAATACGAAGCGACTAGGGTTTTGACCCTTGACTGAACCTAATTGTAATTGATTAAAGTGAACATATTTTTTGTCATTTTTTATTATTATTTGAGAAAGTAAAAAAAGAGAGAAGGAAATCCTAAATTCTAATTAATTTTAATTGTGAAAGAAATTAGAATTGCCTTAAATTAATTAAATTAAAAAACAAATTTACTAAGAAAATAAGTCTTCTTTTTTATGATATTTTTTGTTGGTTAAAAAAAAGGGGGTAATTTTGGTGTTGATAAAAAAGGCAGAATAACTAAAGAAAGGAAAATTAAAGAGAGAGAAAAAAAAGAAATAACCTAAGGGCCTGCTGTCAGCGGCTCTGATCAGAGGATGATGGTCTAGAGGATGGTGGTCTAGAGGATGGTGGTCTAGTGGATGACAGTCCAGCAGATCATGACTAGAGGATGCTTGATCTGGTCCTGATTGATGGGTCCAGAAGAAGATGGCCAGAGGATGCTTGATCTAGTCTTGGTTGATGAAACCAGAAGATGACCCTCAGAAAGTATAGGCGCTGGATCTGGTGAAAACAAAGGGGGAAAATGCCAAAAAGCTCACGCCTGGGATCAAATCCAGAATCATGAGCTTCTGACTTCCTTCTTCTGACCAATTGTGTTGGGTGTTAGTTTATCAATACAATAGAAACAAACAAATAGATCAGAACTACATGCTTCTGGCCAAAATAAACGCGCCAGAATTTAAACCGGCCAGTAAAGGTGTGACACGCCATCGTCTTCTTCCCTGGATATGTCGTTCAAAACTCTGAACCTTTACCTACAGATATGGCGTTGTAGCTATAACCCTGTGCATTTCAAAAACTGCATACAAGCAATATAAATAAAATTCAAGACCGTGGATCAACTAGGTTTGACCCGCTGATCACAATGGTCTCCTCCATTAGGGCCAATTGTTTCTGTTTGAAAAATCCATAAAAATGAACCATGAACCCTAGCCATGGCATCTTGGTATATAGTCAATAAAAATGCAATTAAATACAACCATTAGCATGCAAACATCTTAAGGATTATGAATATACCAACAAAACATGCTAAATATGCCAGAATTATGATATTCAAAATCAAGAAAAGTGAGAAACTGTGTGATAGTTACATTGCGTTTCTGGGCACGAGAATGCTAGCTAATGGTTGAAACACGTTCCTGGGATATCCAGCAAACGTTTGGGATGGCTAGAAAACTCTGAATTGGCCTGGAACGTGGAAATCAATTTACCACTTTTCTTGACTTTTTTTGAAACTTGCTTTTGTGTTTTGCACGCCTCCAATACTTCTGCTTTTGGTCTGGATTTGTTCAATATATATCATAGAGTGCATAAGGGTTACAAGTTTACATCAAATCCTTACAATTATGAAGATTTGATAATTGATTCACCCTTGCATCAAATCTTTCTAAAACAAGACAAATTCAATCTTTTTCTGTCCAAACAAGCCTTGAACGATTTGATTTCATTGCCAGTTGTATAAGAGACCTAAACATGCACAAAATCTCAAGCATTGATTAGTTTTGATATTTTCATGATTTTATTTTGATTTAAATTAAATTAATTGAAATAAAAATCAAAATAAATGAAAAAAATAAAATGAAGACAAATGGGAAGGATCATGGGTCGTGGATCATGTTACCAACTCAATACAAACACAAAACGTTGGGCCCATTTGACAAAAATTACAATTTTGGCCCCTTTTGACTTTTGGCAATTTTGCAAAAATGGTCAACTTTGCCAATGCATAACTCCTGCAATTTTGACCCTAGAGATGTGTTCTTGGACTTTTTAGAAAGCTTAAGATGTCCTCTAAGCAACCCTTTTGGTCTAATCTCAATTTAATATTCCATGTTCATGAATGAAGCTTTTACAAAAAAGGTGTTTTTGTTGACTTTCCAAAATGACCTATAATGTCCAAATTTATATCTTCTTATGAGTGCATATTTTGAACTTGGGAGATGAATATGAATTGTAGGGAATTGCATCCTCTTAAAATGAGCTTTGGATGGGTCATTCTTGATAAAGTATGACAACGTTATGCTTGGTCAAAGTTGAGTTGACTTTTCCAACAAAACCCTAATTTAGAAACTTTTTCGGTTTTCATGAATTGTGAGAAATACTTGAGGAATCATGATAAACCCTTGATAAATTAATGAATAATAATTCAAAATGAGGATGTTGACCAAAAATCTTGAAGTTTGACTGTATGTGGGCCACAGTTGACTTTTTCCCTAGCATAGTCGATTTTCAAGCCTTTGAGCAATTGACTGAGCAAACTTCCCCTGCAAGGCTTGAAACTTGGCATGGATGATCTTGAAAACATATTAGGATAATAGTGAGAATTTGGGATCCTTTTGATTCAAACATCTTGATGCAAACTGAAACCCTAATTTGAGGTAGACTGCTTTAGGAGAGAGTTTGTCTGGTCAACCCTTGTACTTCCTTGAGCAATTTGAGGATCTTACTTGAGATGTATTGAGAAATATTGGAGGTCCAATTTTAGGGTACAACAGGTTGCCTTCGGTAAAAGATCATTTATTATAGGGTGTTTTAGTGGTCGCCCTCCTGTCTAAACAAAGATCAAAAGTCCCGTTCGGAAATGTTGTCTCGGAAAGGTGGCCTCGGAAATGTTGCCTTGAATATGATCTTAAGACACTAGGGTTATTACTAAGACGCCCTAACATTGCTTTGGTGATCGTACGTCCTTTTCGAATTGACCCTTACAACTCCAACGATGGTGCTACCTACTCATTAATAGTGGGATAGTATTGTCTAAAGGAAACAAGAACAAAAACATTATTTTTTTCGAGTAGGTAGATGCTAGTAGATACTTGCTCAAATCAAATTTTTTCACACCAAACACTTTTCAAACAAAGTTTTCAAAAACACTTCATAACACTCTTGAAGACAGAAGCAAGGGTTAAAATGAAGTAAAACAAAAACTTTTCAAAACGCACAAACACGGAAGCAACTTTTAAAATGATGAGCAAGTACCTAAGAGCCCGTGGAAAACCACAGATAGAAAGGGTGCTAATACCTTCCCTTTCTATAATCTACCCCCCGTACTTCGAATATCTCGAAAAAGGAATTTTTCTGTGCTTTTGTCCTTTCCAGTTTGGATAAAATAAAAGTCGGCGGCGACTCTTGCTTACCACGACATTTTGCAAATGCAAACGCAAAATACAAACCAGCATTTTTCCTAAAACAGTCAGTTCTGCCACCGTATCAAAGACAGGTTGAATCAACTAAACTTCAAAAGGGTACTTACTTAAGGAATCCATGCAATCATAAACCTAAGGACTTATTTGTATGCTTGTATATATTTATTTTTACATAACATCATAACATCATAACATGACATGTCACATTAACCATTTCAAGGATTTTTAGGAGTTATCTTTGTGTCTGTTTCGTAGGATATGGCTTCCACTCGCAGAAATACTATCCAAGTAAACCTCGTCAGAGTGCCTCCTCAACTCAAAGAGTTGGCATCAAGGGTTCTTGAGAATTATCCATTCACCAAGAGACATTTTCGACTCTTCAATTTGGTCACCTCAAGCCCTGATAAAGACATGGTGAAAGTTCTCTTTCAATTCTTTGACCCTCTACACCATTACTTTACATTTCCCGATTACCAGTTGGTGCCTACCATGGAAGAGTTTTCCCAGTTATTGGGAGTGTCTGTTCTCAATCAATTACCCTTCAACATTATGTAAAGAGACCTAAAACCCGAGGATATTTCTCAAGCTTTGTATTTACAATGGTCCGACGTTGTGGAAAATTGGAAAAAAAGAAGCGGTGTCAAAGGGTATTTACAAGCCTTTGAAGAAGTGCTGGCCCTTCTCATATATGGGATGGTACTATTTCCTAATCCGGACCAACTCATAGATGTGAATGCGGGCAAAGTTTTTCTGTCTCGTAACCCGGTGCCTACTTTACTTGGGGACATTTTGCACTCTTTTCACACTCGCACCATAAAGAGAAGAGGGACCCTTATGTTTTACACTCCTCTGTTGGTTGGGTAGTTTATTTTGCACCTACCTCGATCTATTTTGAAGAACGAGAAAGGCTTGAGATGGCCTAAAATATTTATGTCCCTCACGCATATGGATATTCACTGGTGCCCTCTATCTTTGGAAGACATTATCATCATTAATCACTGGGGAATTCCCTAATGTCCCTCTCCTATGCATTAGGGGAGGAATCACTTATAACCCTTGTTTGTCGTTGTGGCAGTTTGGGTACGCTAGGAGGGATGGTTCTTATGATGCACTTGTTCAAGGAATTACATTCGACTATGATAGTGATGTCCAAGGTTACCGTTAGAGGTTCATACAAGCTTGGGGCATGGTGAATAAAGTTGATAGAAAGACATTGCGGCATAAGAACTTCATTCCTTTAGAGCCTTATCTTAAGTGGGTACGAGCACGCATTCAAAATCTCATGATGCCTTATGAGGCCATTCTACCTATCATCTTGGAACCTATTGCCTAGAGAGATGTTCCTTACATTATTCTCCATCCTGACATTCCGACTACTCTCGAGGAGTTGCAAAGATCTTGGATTCAACTCAAAGAAGAACGAGACACCTTTGAAAGCCAGTTCTATGCAAGCGAGAAGAAGGTTTTGGAGCTTACAAGACAAATTTATTAAGAATAGAGTTTGAATGCTACATTGCACCAAAAAGGATGCGCTCATGGGAAGTTTGAGTCCTGTTTGTTTTAGGAGTTTTGTTTTATCTTTGTTTCTTTCATTGTAAGCCCAAGAGGAATCATTGTAACCGTTTAAACTTATGAATGTAATTAATGTTTATTCTCACTTTGTCTAAACAAATTTAAATCTTAAAAGTCCTTGAAAGCATTGCATAAGCATATCATGCATATCATTACATAAGCAGGTGTTCCAAAACAGGTTTCTTATCTTTTCGTTGTTTATTTCAGCAAAAAGAAATGGCTCTTGAACAGACAGTTAAAGATCTTCAAGCATAAAATGCTCAATTACAGCAGATGTTCCTGGCTCTAGCCAAGGGACAAGAAGACCTGAAGGCTCTGATTCTCAAAGACAGGAAGAAGAAGACAAAGAAACCAGTGGGTGTCCTGAATATGGGAAGGAGGTTTAGAGGACCAACAAAGTGAGCTATAGACTTCACAACTCCATCAAACGAGGGAGACAGGAAGAAGGAGAAGCCAAAAGAAGACAACCCGAGGGACTGATAAAGAAGAAGCTGATTACTCTAAGGACCAATATCCTCATGCTGATGATAAATACAAGCAGCCGGAGGATAGTCTTAATGCTATTTAAATTCAGAGGGTACCTGGCCAGGATTTTGAAGAATTAGGGTTTGTCTATGGGGTGGTCATTCCTCATAAGTTCAAGGTTCCCGTATTTGCTAAATATGACGGGGTTTCGTGTCCTAAGCTGCATCTAAGATCCTATGTTATGAAGATTCAACCTCACACTACTGATGGGAATTTATGGGTGCATTTCTTCTAGTAAAGTATATCAGGGACTCAATTGGAATGGTTCTATCAGCTGGACACAACCAACACCCACAATTGGGAGGATCTGGCAACCGCTTTCTACAGGAAGTACCAATACAATGCTGACCTCGCTCCAACCCATACATAACTTCAAAGCATGTCTATGGGTTCTAGTCAGGGCTTCAAAGAATACGCCCAGAAGTTGAGATATCTTGTGGGAAGATTCCAGCCTTCTCTGTCTGATAGAGAGCTGGTAGATATATTCTTGGGTACTCTATCTGGTCCATTTTTCAACCATTTAATTGGAAGCTCTTCGGCTGGGTTTACTGAGTTGATATTGACTGGTGAGCAAATAGAAGCTAGTATCAAGAGTGGTAATATTCAGAGAGATGCATCTTCAAGTACAGTGAAGAAACCATTATCTGGGAAGAAGGAAGTAAGTGTTGCCTACAGTCAGAGGAATCAAAGCAAAGTTGAACTCCGTCCAACGGTAGCAGCTGTAATGATCTCCAATCCTGCATCAAATCAGCAACAAAACAATCAGCATAGACAGGATGCGCCCAGAAGGAAGTTCAATTGGATTAACATGTCTTTATCTCAGGTTTTGCCACACCTGTTAAAGTCTAATTTGGTTACTCTAAGGGAGGCTCCTAAAAATCCAAATACTACATCTCCCTGATACAACCCAAATGCTCGATGTGCCTACCACTCTAACAGTCCAGGGCATCATACAATTGATTGTTGGGCTCTGAAAAACAAAGTGCAAGATCTCATTGAGGCCAAGGAGATTGAATTTTACCCTCTAGAAACCCCCAATGTGATAACGGCACCAATGCCCAAGCATGGTCGGGGTGTTAATGTTGTTGATGACGACTTGTTTGTTTCTTCTGTTAATGAACTAGTTACTCCTCTTATAATTGTTAAGAATAACCTTTTACGAGCCGGTTTATTTTTGGGCTGCGTTGAAGGTTGCCACCTGTGTATGTCTCTACCCAATGGATGCTTGTTGTTGAAGATGGGTGTCCAGCACCTGATGACCAACAAAGAAATTATGTTTGAGAAAGCTCTCCCTGCAAGAAGTCTGTGTGAAGATATATCAATTATTACCATTTCCGAAAATCCTCCCAGGGTCTCCTCCAAAAGACCTGTCAGGCTTACATTCGTTCCTAAACTTGCTCCCTTGATTATCACTTTTCTTGGGCCGATACCATATTCCTCCGATAAAGTTATTCCTTGGAATTATAGGGTTGGTGTTTACTACTATGGCATCAAGCAAGACCTCTTGACTATTAAAAATGAAGTTGCCAAAGATACTGATCCTGACATCGACAACATTGTTAGGACAAGTAAAATTACCAGGAGCGGAAGGATTTTCTCTCCTGAAATCTCTTCGAAGACTGTTTCCACTCCTTTGGTTATTCCTGTTGCCACTCTTGTTGTTACTCATGTTACTAATCCTACTGTCATCCATATTATTATCCCTGCTACTGAGTCAGCTAAGACTCGGGGAAAAGAGGTACTGGTTGAGCCTGCCTAGATGGAGGCACCTAAAGAAGCCATTCCTGAAGCCTCCAAACGAGAAATGGAGGAAATTCTGAAGATTATACAAAAGAGTGATTACAATATGGTGGAGAAATTAGGGAAAACCACTTCAAAACTCTCAATGGTGGCCTTATTGTTATGCTCTGAAGCCCATGCTAAGGCTTTGGTAAAGTTCCTGAAGTCTTCTCATGTGCCTCAAGATACTTTCGCTGACCAATTTGATAATTGTGTTGCTAGTTTGACAATTGACAACGGACTTGGTTTCTCTGATGCTGATTTAACACCAAAAGGAAGAAAGCATATTGATTCCCTGCATGTCTCTATTGAGTGCAGGGGCACTACCCTAGCTCATGTTCTGGTGGATATAGGTTCATCATTGAATGTCTTACCTAATAATGATTTGGAAAGATTAGATTATGAAGGACTCACACTGAAACCCAATAATATTATGGTGAGAGCTTTTGATGTTTCTAAGAGAATGGTGCATGCAGAGGTAGACATTCCTATTAAAGTCGGTTCTCAGACCTTTGAATCTACTTTTTACGTAATGGACATCCACCCATCTTACTCCTGTTTATTGGGTCACCCTTGGATCCATGGGGATGATGCTGTTACTTCTACACTGCATCAAATGCTGAAGTACCCAGTTAATGTAAAGATTGTTATAGTCCATGGCGAGGAAGAATATATGGTGAGTCACCTGAACTCTTTCCTGTATATTGAGATGGATGGAGAGTTCATTGAGACCCCCTGCCAAAATTTTAAAGAGGTTCCTCAGACGATTGCTGCAACCAAGACTGCTACTAAGTTCCAAATATTACCAGACCTCCATTGAAGATGGCTTCACTGAAGGATGCCAAGACAATAGAAGAAGAATGTGGTGTACCATTTAGGGCCAACTCCCTGATATCCCCTACAAATCTGATAAGTTAGGTTTAGGTTTTACTTCAGGAGCCCAAAAAGTTGTTCATCGTGCTCGCGCCGGAGGACCACCACTACGCATCAGCAACCATGGAATCAATGCTTTAGAGGACAGTGATAGCAATTGCGACATGGACAAATGGATCTTCCCAACTATCAACGGTGGACTCAACGATTGGGAGGCCAAGGATTTTGTTACCATTACTTTTATCCAGGAGTAATTATCTTTTTGTTTTTTCCGATATGTAATGTTTGAACAATTTAAACTCTGAAGCCTTGGGTCTTACCCGAGTCACAATGGTCTATTTCTGAGGGTTATCACTTAATATTCATATGTCATTAATAAATCATTGGACATTTTGCATACAAATTTTATGCTCTCTATCTTTCTTTTCTGTTTTTACTTTATCAAAATAGCTATGCTCTCTTACACACACCCATACATTAAACTGCAGATCTATAACCACTCTGGATCCCATTGATAATGGTTCTGCTATTTCCAATTATAACTTTGAAAATCAGATCTACCAAGCCGAGGACGAAGGTGAGGAAGATTGTGAAGTATCAGGAGAACTTTCCAGACTGTTACAACAGGAGGAAAGGGTAATACAACCCCGTGAAGAGCCAGTTGAGACAGTAAACTTGGGTACTGAAGAGGACAAAAAGAAAGTCAAGATAGGTGCCAACTTGGAGCATAGTGTCAAGGAGCGGTTAATACAGATGTTACATGATTATGTGGAGATCTTTGACTGGTCATACAAAGACATGTTGGGGCTTGACACTGATATTGTGGTTCATCGTCTGCCAATAAAAGAAGACTTCCCTCCAGTGAAGCATAAGGTTCATCGTATGCGTCCTGAGATGTCAGAAAAGATCAAGGCTGAAGTCATGAAAAAATTTAATGCATATTTCTTAGTTGTTACTTCTTATCCATAATGGGTTTCTAATGTTGTTCTGATACCTAAGAAGGATGGTAAAGTACGCATGTGTGTGGGTTACAGAGACTTGAACAGGGCAAGCCCCAAGGATGACTTTCTGCTTCCCCATATTTATGTTTTGGTTGACAATATCGTGCAGCATAAGGTGTTCTGCTTCATGGATGGTTTCTCCAGGTACAATCAAGTCAAAATGGCGCCTGAAGATATGGAGAAAATAACCTTCGTCACGCAGTGGGGCACTTTCTGCTACAAAGTTATGCCATTTGGGTTAAAGAACGCCAGGGCAACCTATCAGCGTGCCATGGTTGATTTATTTCATGATATGATTCATCACGAGATAAAGGTCTACATTGATGATATGATATCCAGGTCTCAGACTGAAGAGGAACACTTTGATCACCTGCATAAGCTGTTTGAAAGACTGAAGAAGTACAAACTGAGACTGAACCCGAATAAGTACACCTTTGGAGTAAGATCTGGTAAGCTCTTAGGCTACGTTGTCAACTGCAAAGGCATTTAAGTAGACCATGCAAAGGTTAAAACTGTACAAGAAATGCCAACTCCTCATACTGAGAAGGAGGTTAGGGGATTCTTGGGACGTCTAAACTACATCGCCAAATTCATTTCCCATCTAACCGCTACTTGTGAGCCAATCTTCAAATTACTGAAGAAAGATCAAGCAGTGAGGTGGAATGGTGACTGCCAGACCGCCTTTGACAAAATCAACGAATATCTTCAAGAGACTCCAATTTTAATGCCTCTAGTTGAAGAAAGACATTTGATCATGTACTTAACAGTATTAGAGAATTCAATGGGGTGTGTGTTGGTGCAACATGACGAGTCTGGTCGAATAGAGAATACAATATACTACCTTAGAAAAAAGTTTATCGATTGTCAAACAAGATACTCACTACTCGAGAAAACTTGTTGCGTTTTGGCATGGGCTGCTCGTTGACTGAGACATTATATGTTGACTCACACTACCTTGTTGATATCTAAAATGGATCCTATCAAATACATCTTTGAGAAGCTATCTCTAGAAGAATAGAAAGATGGAAAATGATCCTGACAGAATATGATATTCAATACACCGCCCAGAAAGCAATCAAGGGAAGTGTATTAGATGATCATTTGGCTCAACAGGCTGTGGACGACTACCAATCCATGAATTTTTAGTTCCCGGATGAGAACATCATGTTAGTGACTGATTATGAAGAACCTGGACCAGATGAAGGACCTGAAAAAGGATCCCGATGGAATATGGCTTTTGAAGGAGCTTCTAACGCACTCGGCAATAGCATCGATGTTGTGATTATATCTCTCGAAGGTTGTCATACTATTTTCACTGCCATGCTATGTTAAAAACTGTACCAACAACATGGTTGAATATGAAGCATGCATTATGGGTCTCAAAGCTGCTATCGATTTAAGAATCAAATTCCTAAGTGTACATGGAGACTCGGCCTTGGTAATCAGTCAAATAAAAGGAGAATGGGAAATGAAGCATCCTAATCTCATCCCCTACCGGGAGCATGTGATGACATTAATTCCATATTTTGAAGAAGTTACCATTAAGCATTTTCCACTAGAGGAAAATCAACTAGCGGACGCGCTAGATACTATGTCATCCATGTTTAAGGTCAGATGGGATAACGAAGATCCTCAGATCACTATTATAGAGAGAATGGACGAACCAACATACTATTATGAGGTTGATATTGAAGAAGTAGTGGACAAAACTTGGTTCCACAAAGTGAAAAGATACCTCGAAGCCCAAGAGTATCCTGAGGGAGCTTCAATCAATGATAAGAAGTTCCTAAGAAGGTTCCCTGCCAAGTTTTTCCTTAGTAACAGAATCCTCAACAAGCGCAACCACGATTCTACTTTGCTTCGGTGTGTAGACAAGAGCGAAGCAGATAAGATTATGGCAGACATGCACAAAGGCACATTTGGCACCCATTCTAGTAGGCACACAATGGCTAAGAAGATTATGAGGGCAGGATACTACTGGTCCACTATGAAAGCCTACTGTTATCAGCATTCCCGAACTTGTCACAAGTTCCAGATCTACGTTGATAAAGTACATGTGCTTTCGGTTCCCTTGAACGTCTTGACTGCTCCATGGCCTTTCACAATGTGTGGCATCGACATGATTGGGGAGATTAGACCTACATCTTCTAATGGGCACTTCTTCATCCTGGTTGCCATTGATTACTTCACAAAGTGGGTCGAGGCATCCTCATTTTCTTCTGTTACCAAGTATGTTGTGGATCGGTTCATCAGACATAACCTTATCTGTAGGTATGGTATTCCAGAAAGAATCGTTACAGATAATGGTACTAATCTTAATAATACTATGATCACCGAGCTCTGTACACAATTCGAGATTCGGCATCATAACTCTTATCCTTACCGGCCTAAGATAAATGGAATTGTAGAGGCTTCTAATAAAAACATCAAGAAGATCATACAGAAGATGATGGTGACATATAAAGACTGGCATGAGATGTTACCATTTTCTCTTCATGGTTACCGTACCTCAATATGCACGTCAACAGGGGAAACTCATTTCTCTCTGGTATATGGTATGGAAGTTGTCTTACCCATCGAGGTCATGATCCCTTCCTTGAGAATCATGAAAGATGCAGTGCTGAACAAAGATGAATGGGTTTAGACTCGATTTGACCAATTAAACTTGATTGATGAGAAGAGGCTCGCGAATGTCTACCATGGTCAGATTTACCAAAAACGTATGATTAAAGCTTTTAACAAGAAGGTCAGACGTCAGGTATATCAAGCTGGTGACCTAGTAATCAAGCGCATCATATTGCCGCATGGTGATCCCAGGGGCAAATGGACCCCCACATACGAAGGGCCATTTGTGACCAATAACATATTTTCTTGTGGATCCATGATCTTAACCACTATGGACAATGACGACCTTCCGAACCCTGTAAACACGGACATAGTTAAAAGATACTACGCATGAACAAATACCCGCTAGGTCGACTGGCCTAGGAAAAAATAAGGGCACCCCAGGGAACAATAGGGTTATTGAAAAAGTTAGGGATATATATGAAACATTTGTACACCCGGCAACTCGAAAACCTGAAAAGGCGGCTTGGGCAAAAATGGGTATCCCAGTGGACTGAAAACCCGAAAGGGAGGTCCAGGAAAAACTTAGGGATTTAAAGCATACAACTATGTCCCGTCGGATCACCTTACAAGAAGACTTCGGTAGCAAGTGTCAAGTTCAAATGGTACTAATCAATCCAGTCATCTTCGGACAAGCAGCAAAGGGATGGGACACTTAAAGACATAAAGGCAATAGAAGAATGGGAACCCAATGGGATCATTTCACATAGTTGTTTTTCTTTGTATACTATTTTTGTATAGTTTTCATTATTACGACGACATTCTCTTATTAGGATGTTCGTGTCCTTGTATAAAAACGCCTATTATAGGCAAAACTTCTTCAAATTAATACAAAACTATCTCTTTGAAAATGCAAAACAATTTGTTTTTATTTTTATGTTTTGCATGCAAAAACGTCCAGTGATTATTTTTGAACATATGCATTTGAATGTCATTACCATTTACAAATACACGCATAAAAAAACAAAAAGATAATTACTAATGGCTTTAAGAAATGAGACAATGTCTAAAAAAGGCCATTTGCAAATCCCTGCAGCTAATTTCTCCAGTAGGTACAGAGACAGAGACATCCTACTACAAAGTCACTACCATATCCTCAGTATACAGCCTAATGATGTCAAAGTTTCTAATATCACCGACAGAGCAAGAATCTCCAATTATTTCCCCAAGCAGTTTATGGAGTTTCCCTTCCTCAACAAAGTTTATTTCTCTAACAACGGAAATCCGTCTCCCAACATTTCAACTTTAACAAAATTTGAAGACTTACATTCTTCATCCCTAGTGTTGCACCCCAAAATTTCCCCTCTCATTTTACTCAACACATGCTCATTGAGGTTCTTAATTTGCCCAAGGATGCCTAAGGATTGACCAGACAAATCCTCCTCCAAAGACAATGAGCCTCAAACTAGGGTTTCCATTTTTATCAAGATGTTTGAGTTCCAAGGGTCCCATCTGATTTCCATTGCCCTAATATGTTTTCAAGATCATCCATGTCAAGTATCATGCCTTGCACAAGAAGTTGCTCAGTCAATTGCTCAAATGCCTAAAAATCAATTGTACTAGGTCAAAAGTCAATTGTGGTTCTCATGCAGTCAAACTTCAAGATTTTTTGTTAACGTAAACATTTTGAAGTGATGTCCATCATTTTATCAAGGGTTGATCATCATTCCTCAAGGAATGCTCCTAATTCATCAAAACTCAAAAGTTGCTAAATTAGGGTTCCTATAGGAAAAGTCAACCAATCTTTGACCAGGCATAACTTTCTCATACTTTATCAGAAATTTCTCATCCAAGGCTCATTTTTAAGATAATCCAATTCCCTATAACTCATCTTCAGACCTCAAGTTCAAGAAATGCACTCATGAAAAGATATAAACTCAGACATTATAGGTCCTTTTTAAAAGTCAACAAAAACACCTTTTGGGTCAAAGCTTCTTACATAAACATAGAAGATCCAATTGAGATGAAACCAAAGAGGTTGCTTAAGAGACATCCTAAGCTTTCTAAAAAATCAAATATCACCCTCATAGGATTAAAATGGAGAGAGATATGCATTGTCAAAGTTGGCCAATTTTTGAAAAAAATGCATGAAGCAAATATTGACCAAACTTGAATTTCTACTATAAGCCCACCCATACATTTTTCTACTATTTATGCTATTTATTTTGATATTTTATTCATTAAAATTCAAAATTAAATAAATAAATAATAGAAATAATGTAAATTTTGATGTGAATCCATTTCGGGGAAGTTTTATGCTGGTTTATGTCAATTGATTTCGTACAATAACCCTTCAAATATGTCTAGGTTCGTCCACATGTGAAAATGGCATAAAATCATCAAATATGGCATTTTTTTCAAATTTTGATCATGGTCTTAAAACACAACATTATGTGGGAGATTATTTCCATGCTTTCTTGTCTCCTCATTCTCCTCTATAAATATAGAGTCATACAAGATTGAAAGACACGAAATTCTTCTCTAAAAATCTCTCAAAAAGCTCTTCAAAAAGCTCTCTAAAAGCTCTTCAAAAAGCTCTCCATAAATCAAAGAATTTGTGCAAGTCATATCTCGAGGTTCCGGTCTCTACCTTTATTGTCGAACCCCTTTCCTTTGTCTTTCTTATCTTTTGATGATTGAGCCTGCAAAGCCATATTACTTTTTGACTTGCCTGTAGCTCTTTCAGCTATTCTTTGTTCATGAGATTCAAGCATTCCTTCAAGCTCTTTCTTCTACAAAATTGTCTTGTCCTTTGACTCTTCTATTTCAACTACCACATGGTCGAACTTCGGGGGTAAAGATCTCAAGATCTTTGAAACAACTGCTCTTGGTTTTAGTATCTTGTGATACGGTGGGATAACTGACTTTTTGGTTTTATCCAAATATGCGGATATCAAGAGTCACCATCGACTTTTATTTTATCCAATTGTGATACGATGGCAGAACTGGATTGTTTTGGAAATGCTGGTTTGCATTTTGCGTTTGTGTTTGACAAATCTCGCGGTACGCAAGAGTCGCCACCGAATTTTATTTTATCCAATTGGAAAGGAAAAAAGCACAGGAAAATTCCTTTTTCGAGATTTTGAGTATGGGGAGTAGATTATAGAAAGGGAAGGTGTTAGCACCCTTTCTATCCATGGTTTTCCACTGGCTCTTAGGTACTTGCTCATAATTTTAAAATTGCTTCTGTGTTTGTGTGATTTGAAAAGTTTTTGTTTTACTTTGATTTAACTCTTGCTTCTGTCTTCAAGAGTGTTACGAAGTGTTTTTGAAAACTTTGTTTAAAAACTGTATGGTGTGAAAAAGGTTTATTTTGAGCAAGTACCTACTAGGATCTACCTACTCGAAAAAAGAATTGTTCTATGTTCGTTTCCTTTAGACAACACTATCCTACTATTAGTGAGTAGGTAGCACCGTCGTTGGAGTTTTAAGGGTCAATTCAAAAGGGACTGTACGATCACTAAAGTAATGTTAGGACGTCTTAGTAATAACTCTAATGTCTTAAGATCGTATTCTAGGCAACCTTTCCGAGGCAACTTTGATCTTTGAGACAAAAGAGCGACCACTAAAATACCCTATACTCAATGATCGTTTACCAAAGGCAACCGAAGTGGGAGTATACCCTAGGATTGCGCATGTGCGAGTGATTCAATTTCAAGTTATTTATCTTTGCACATTTAGGGTTCACTAACCGTTTTAAAGTTTACATACATTCTTGTCATGCATCCCTATTATTCATATATCTAACTGTTAATATTTTGCGGAAATTAAAAGTGTGGAAAGTAAAGCTACGCTATTACAAGGCTTCGGGTATTAATTACATAGAAAAAACAACTCGTAAAAACAATAAATGAAAAGGAGAAAAATCCTAATTAATCTATTACAACTTGTGAGCAATTACATCAATATGGTAAAAAATAAAGCGCGCGCGATGAATTAAGAACGAGAAAGAACTAGGGTTTTGCCCCCGTCTAACCTAATCGAAAGAAAAAGTTATGTTTGTTGTTTTGATTATTTTTCAGGAAAATAAGGTTTGAATTAAATATGTACAAAACTACCAATTAAATTAAATTAAAGAAAATAATTTATACTTGACCTATTTTTGCATTTTTGTTATTTTTAAGAAAAAGACAATACAATTAAATTAAACTAAAACCATAATTTTCTAATTGTTTTTAATTTATTTACAAAAGAATTTAAGTTACCCTAAAATTAAATAAACTAATTAAATTAATTAATTTTTTGATAAAAAATAACCTAAATCTAATTGGATGGAAAATTGTTTTTTTATGATTTTTTTAATAAAAAAAGAATTAATTTTATGTTAGTAAAAATAATTAAAACAATTAATAAAGAAAAAATTTAAAAAAGGAAAACGAAGAATTGGGCCTGAGAAATCAGCAAAATGGGGGGTGTGAATAGCAAGCCCTGGGCCCAAAAGGAAGTGATCCACGTTGACTCCCATGTTCCCATGCTATGCATTGACTGTGGTTGTTGGTGGTCCTTCATATGATGGCCTCTAGATCTGGCCATATGGAGATCCAAAGGTTGAATCTTGAGGATGCATGGTGATCTTCCTTCCTATACACGCGCCTGATCATGGAAAGAAAAAAAGTGAAATAATGGGGGGACCTGGGATTCGAACCCATGCCCCATGACCTTTCCACTTGCACCAATGCCAACTGTGCTGCGTGTTTTCTTTGTATACAAAATAAACAATAATCATTATATTAAAAACAAACGAAATAAAGAAATATTCGCGCGAAAATTCAAATGGACGAGTAGGGGGTGCCACGCCATCATCCCTGTCCTCTCTCCGTTGGTAAAAGTCAAAGACTTTTACCTACGGACAATATCCGTCTCTACAACCCTCGTTTGTTTCAAAACCTCCCATGGACATGATAAATGGAGTCTAAGGCCATGAATCAAACCGTCTTGACCTGCTAAGCATTATGGTGCCTTTCTTGTGGCCCAATTTTGCCTGCATAGAAAGATCCTAAAATGAGACACAAAATCCTAGCCATGGAAAATTCTGATACAGTCCACAAAAATGCAATTGAATGTTATAGATAGCTTGCAAATGTTTCAAGGAGCGAGAATATATAAGTATTTCATGCTATAGATGCCAAAATCATGCAATTCAATTTCAAGAACAAGCCAAAGTCGTGAACCACTTACATTGGGTTTTAGCGCAGGAAAATCCCTGTTCTTGATTGGTATAGCTTGCTTGTGATCCCAGGAAGCGAATGAGATGGCTAGAGGGTCTTGAAAGCGCTTGGAAGTAGCAAAATGGATTACCACTTTTCTTTGAATTTTTCAAGTTTGGTTCTGCCTTTGTGCGCCTCCAAACCTTGTGATTTTGGTCTGCAATTATCACCTATATACTGAGGAATGAATTAGGTTTACAAAAGTGTTCTCAATCTTTATCAATTATGGCTTTTGATCTTGATTTGATTCACTTGAAAAGCTTTATAAAAATAGGCCAAAACTAATCTTTTTGTGCTCACCTATGCCTTGCACGAGTTGATTCACTTGCTAGCTGGATATAGGACCTGAAACATGCACAAGATCTTGAGGTTTCAATGATTTGGATGTTTCATGATTTGTTTTGATTTAAATTGATTTAATTGTAATAAAAAATCAAAATAAATAGAAAAAATAGGATAAAGAAAAATGGGAAGAGCTAGGGCTCGTGGACCATGCTACCAACTCAAAACAAGTGCAACAAGTTATGCCCATTTAGCAAAAATTGCAATTTGAGGCATTTTTGACTTTTAGCAATTTTGCAAAAAAGGTCAACTTAACCAATGCATAAATTCCTCAATTTTTACTCTTTGAAGGTGTTCTTGGACTTTTTAGAAAGATTGAGATGTCCTCTAATCAAACCTTTTGGTCTCATCTCAATTTGGTATTCCATGTTCCTGTATGAAGCTTTGACAAAAAATATGTTTTGGTTGACTTTTCAAAATGACATATAATGTCAAAATTCATAACTTCTTGTGAGTGCATATTTTGAACTTGGGAGATGAAGATGAATTGTAGGGAATTGAATCCTCTTAAAAATGAGATTTTTATGGGTCATTTCTCATAAAGTATGAGAAAGTTATTCTTGGTCAAAGTTAAGTTGACTTTTCCTACAAAACCCTAATTTAGCAACTTTTGGGTTTTGATGAATTGAGAGAAATCCTTGATAAATCATGATCAAACCTTGATAAAATGATGGATAATACTTTAAAATGAGAATTTTGACCAAATATCTAGAAGTTTGACTGTATGTGGGGCACAATTGACTTTTGCCCTAGCACAGTCGATTTTCAGGCTTTTGAGATATTGACTAAGCAAACTTTCTCTGCAAGGCTTGAAACTTGACATGGATGATCTTGAGAACATATTAGGGAAATGGTGAGAATTTGAGACCCTTTGGACTCACATATCTTGATGCAACATGAAACCCTAATTTTGAGATAGACTTCCTTAGGAGAGAGCTTGTCTGGTCAACTCTTGGACTTCCTTGAGCAATTTGAGAACCTCACTTGAAATGTATTGATAAATATGGGAGGGAAAATTTTGGGGTGCAACAGCTGCCCCTGTTCAATCTTCTTAAACCTGAGGATGTAGACTGGCTTGTCTGCCTTTCGTGATCCGAAGGTGGAAGATGATTGAACACTAGAGTGCCGAGAAATTTGCACTCGCATGAAATGGTACTTGTATTGCGACATCGAGAATGGGTTTATAGATGCCATTTGGAGAAGTGTCGATCGCATAAGAGATTCCTTAGCGAGATCTTGTATACCTGTCGTTGATGAGGATTCCGCTGGGGAGTGCTGGTCTCTGTCTTGAGAAAAGTTGAATTTTAGGAGCTTCAGTCGTCCGTTATTTTACTGGGGAATAGTCTCTTGGTCGAAGCGGTGAAGGTGAACTATTATCTGGTCGTGATCCAGGCTTCATAGTGATAAGATCGATTGCTATCTGGTCATAATCCAGGCTTTACAGTGATCTACTAGGGAGATGAGATTAAACTTGCTATCTGGTCGTAATCCGAGCTTCGCATTTCTTAATTCTTATCTGGTCGTAATCCGGGCTTCAGAATGAATTAAGTTGTTATCCGGTTGCATCCGGGATTCAACTTTACTTTAGGGCATATTAATATCCGGTCGACTCCGGGCTTCTTAGTAGTTGTCCAGGTAAAACTGCTATTTTATCGAAATCCAAGCTTCACAGTGTCTTGTATCGCTATTTGGTCGTAATCCAGGCTTCACGATGTAATATACCATTATCTGGTCGAATCCAGGCTTCATGGTGTTCGGGGAAAACAAGGTATTATCCATTTGAATCTGGGCTTCATAACTTGAGTTAAAGATATACCACTATCTGGTTGTAATCTAGGCTTCGTAGTATTCTTGGCTGCTATCTAGTCGTAATCCAGGCTTCGTAGTATTCTTGGTTGCTATCTGGTCGTAATCCAGGCTTCACAGCGTCTTCTACCATAATCTGGTCGAGTCCAGGCTTCGTGGCGTCTTGTATTGCTATCTGGTCATAATCCAGGCTTCACAATAACTTTGTTTAGCGGCTATCTGGTCGACTCCGTGCTTCACGGCTTGTGTTTATGATATACCATTATCTGGTCGTAATCCAGGCTTCATGGTGTTTTTGTATTGCGATCTGGTCGTAATCCAGGCTTCACAATAACTTGCTGGGGATTAAGCTATTATTCAATCGAATCCGGGCTTCGTAGCTTAAATCTAAGATAAACCACTATATGGTCATAATCCAGGCTTCGCGGTATTCTGATACTGTTATTCGGTCGCTCTCTGGGCTTCACAATATGATGGAGAGATCAAGATACTATCCGGTCGTGCCCGGGCTTCATAGCTTGAACTTTGTGAGAATTTGATTGTATCTTTTCCTGAAAGGTAAAGAGTTAGTCATGTGTAATGTCATGATGCATGGCATGTATTGAGCAATGATGTTCTCAAAATAAATTAGACTGTGTTGTATGACGCGTATGCGCATGTCAGGATGTATGCAATATATTGTGATGTTTTCTAGCTAGGGAAAATAAATCCCAGACTGCTGCTGGAGGAGCTTCGCTCGCTAAGGATAACGACCGAAGATAATTTGAGAATACATTGGCAGGAGAATAATTATGTTGGAGAATAAACTGGTGAGAGAATGACTTTGTGGGGAAGAGATATTATGTCAGAATGTTCGCTAATTTGGAGAAGTAACCTCGACTGTGGATGAATTACCGTTGTTGGCGATGATGAACTCTGTCAGGGATGAAATTTCTGTTTGTGGAAGAAATAAACTCCACTGGGGATGGTCTTCCATGACTGGTGATAGATGAACTCTGCTTGGGGAGAACTAACACCATTGTCTTTGATATCTTTTCACTCTGTGGGGAGTGTATGTACTTTCAGTCTTATTCCTCAGCTGGGTCTATCCCTATACCAGGTGGATAGAGAAACTGTAAGGTTTGGATATTTCTTGTTTGCCCCTTTTCCTGAAATTACCGGTAATCGTCTTTTGTTTCGCATGTACATATTTATGAGCAGCAGTTATTGTCAAATGCATATATCAAAAATGAATCATTGGACGTTCTTGCAAAACAAAACAGGAAAAGAAAAACACAAATTTGAAATTTATTGTAAAATGAATTGTATTGATTTTGAAGTTGGCCTGTAATAGGCGTTTTTGTACAAGAGGTTGACGTCCTAGTAAGAGAACGCCGCCGAAAGATAGAATTTATACAATTTGTGAAAAACAAAGAAAAACAGCTATGTGAATAATCCCACTGGGTTCCAACTCTGCTATTGCTTTTATGTCTTCGAGCGTCTCATCACTTTGTTGTATGGTTGAAGGTAGATCAGATTGATCGGCGTCGTCCGAGCTTGATAGTCGATACCGAAGTCTGGTTACAAGATGATCCAATGAGACATAGTGTTACGCTTTGATCCCTAATTTTTTCTTGGACCTCCTTTTCGGGTTTTCAGTCCACCGGGATACCCTTTTTTTCCCAAGCCGCCTTTTCAGGTTTTCGACTTGCCGGGTGTATAAATTTTTTCATTTTCATCCCTTACTTTTGCCCGAACCCTTTTGGTTCGTCGGGAAGCCCTTATTTTTGCCCATGCAAAGGCTCTAATTGCTTTCCTCAAGACTGCGCATATGCCGCAGGAAACTTCAGTCGATCAATTCAAAGACTGTGTAGCTAGTTTAACTGCCGACAATGGGTTGGGTTTCTCAGACTCAGATCTGACTGCTAATGGAAGAAATCACAATGATGCTCTGCACGTCTCGATCGAGTGCAGGGGCACTACTATGGCCCATGTACTAGTGGATATTGGGTCCTCGCTGAATGTTTTGCCAAAGAAAGCATTAGACTGTCTGGACTGTGAAGGTTTGATTCTAAAACCGAGCAATATTATGGTCAGGGCTTTCAACGGGTCAAAAAGGATGGTGCACGGGGAGGTGGACGTCCCTGTTAAAGTTGGCTCTTAGACTTTTGAATCTACTTTCTACGTGATGGATATTTGAACATCATATTCTTGCTTGCTGGGTTGCCCTTGGATTCATAAGGCTGGGGCCATGACTTCCACGCTCCATCAGATGTTGAAATATCTAGTAAAGGGGAAGATTGTTACGGTGCGAGGAGAAGAGGAGTACATGGTGAGTCATCTCAATTCCTTTCGCTACATGGAGATGGATGGGGAGTTCATCGAAACCCCGTGTCAGAACTTTGAAGAGGTCCCCGAGACTTTGGCGTCATTTGAAGTTGCTACTGAAAAACCTCCGATGAAGATGGCTTCTCTCAAGATTGCCAGGGCTGTAGTTGAAAAAGGTGGGTGTGTAAATTGGGGTCAGCTCTCTGATTTCACACACAAAACTGACAAATTTTGTTTCGCCTTTACTACAGGGGCTCAAAAGGCTATTAGGCGCGCACGAATTGGAAGACCTCCTCTGCATATCAGCAATCAGGGAGTTAATGCGGTTGAAGATGGTGAAGAAGATTCAGATATCGACAGCTGGATCTTCCCTACAACCAATGGTGGATTGAACAACTGGACGACAAAGGACTTCATACCTGTTTCTTTTATTACACAGTAATTGACTTTTGTTTTAAGACTTGTAATAAACAGTTTGAAACTTTACGGCCCGGTACCTTACCCGAGGCACCTTGGATTTGCTTGTGAGGGCTTATTATTTATCATCTTCATATATCATCAATAAAGCATTGGACGTTTCTTGCATTACAAATTTTGCGCTCTTTGTTTTTCTTTTTTGTCTCTCACTTTATCAAAACAGCTATTGTCTTACACACACTCACGTTTCATAATGCTGATTCATATCCACTCTAGATCCCATTGATAACAACTCTGCTACTGCCAGTTATGACTTCGAAAATCTGATCAACCAAGTCGAGGACGAAGGTGAGGATGATTGTGAGGTGCCCAGAGAACTTGCTAGACTGTTACTATAGGAAGAGAGGGCCATACAACCTCATGAAAAGCCAGTTGAATCTGAATTTGGGTACAGCGGAAGACAGGAAAAGGTCAAGATAGGTGCGAATCTGGAGCCTAGCGTCAAACAACGGTTGATACAGATGCTATGTGACTATGTTGAGATCTTTGCCTGGTCATAAGAAGATATGCCTGGTTTGGACATCGATATTATGGTACACCGCTTGCCAACTAAAGAAGACTGCCCTCCGGTAAAACAGAAGGTTCACCATATGCGTCCTGAGATGTCTGAGAAAATCAAAGCTGAGGTCATGAAACAGTTTGACGCCAGATTTTTAGCTGTCACTTCTTACCCGCAGTGGGTTGCCAACATTGTTCTGGTGCCTAAGAAGGATGGTAAGGTACGGATGTATGTGGACTATAGAGATCTGAACAGGGTAAGCCCCAAGGATGATTTCCCACTTCCTCACATCGATGTTCTAGGTGACAACACCGTGCAGCATAAGATCTTCTCCTTTATGGATAGTTTTTCTGGTTACAATCAGATCAAGATGGTTGCCGAGGACATGGAGAAGACAACCTTCATTACTCAATGTGGCACCTTCTGTTACAAGGTAATGCCTTTCGGGTTGAAGAATGTTGGGGCAACGTATCAGCGCACCATGGTCTCTTTGTTCCACGACATGATTCACCATGAGATTGAGGTTTATGTTGATGACATGATTGCAAGGTCCCAGACTGAGGAAGAACACCTTGACCATCTCCAGAAACTGTTTGACAGGTTAAAGACGTACAGGCTGAGGTTG
Source organism: Vicia faba (assembly GCA_948472305.1). Classification (NCBI taxonomy): domain Eukaryota; kingdom Viridiplantae; phylum Streptophyta; class Magnoliopsida; order Fabales; family Fabaceae; genus Vicia; species Vicia faba. Next base: position 70,927,047 of record OX451741.1, on the reverse strand, counting down.
AACCCAAACAAGTGCACCTTCGGGGTAAGGTATGGTAAGCTACTAGGTTTCATCGTCAGTGATAAGGGCATTCAGGTGGATCCTGTCAAGGTAAAAGCCATATAGGAGATGTCGGCTCCCCGCACAAAAAAGGAAGTTAGAGGCTTTTTGGGACGTCTGAATTACATCGCCAGGTTCATTTCACACCTGACCGCTACTTGTGAGCCAATCTTTAAGCTGCTGAAGAAAGATCAAGTGGTAAAATAGAATGATGAATGTCAGGCCACTTTCGAAAGGATCGAGGAATACCTCCAAGAGCCACCAATTCGGATGCCTCCAGTTGAAGGAAGACCTTTGATCTTATACTTAACAGTGTTGGATAATTCAATGGGGTGCATGCTGAGGCAGCATGACGAGTCTGGCCGAAAAGAGCACGCTATTTACTACCTTAGCAAAAAGTCTACCGACTGTTAGACCCGATACTCAATGCTCGATAAAACTTGTTGCACTTTGGCATGGGCTGCTCGCCGGTTGAGACAGTATATGCTGACTCACACCACCTTATTGATCTCAAAGATGGATCTAATCAAGTATATCTTCGAGAAGCCCGCCTTGTCCAGAAGAATAGCAAGATGGCAGATGATCTTAACTGAGTACGACATCCAGTACACAACCCAAAAAGAAATCAAAGGGAGTGTACTGGCGGATCATTTGGCGCATCAGGCCGTGGATGACTACCAATCCATGAATTTTGAGTTCCCGGATGAGAACATCATGTTGGTGACCGACTGTGAAGAACCTGGACCGGACGAAGGACCTAAGGAGGGATCCTAATGGTCTATTTATTTTGATGGAGCATCAAACGTGTTGGGTAATGGCATTGGCGTTGTGATCATATCTCCTGAAGGCTGTCATACTCCATTCACCGCCCGATTATGTTTTAACTACACCAACAATATGGAAGAGTATGAAGCCTGTATCTTGGGCCTTAGAGCTGCTATTGATCTGAGGATCAAGTTCTTGAGTGTATTTAGAGATTCTGCTCTGGTGATCAGTCAGATCAAAGGCGAGTGGGATACGAAGCACCCAAATCTTATTCCTTACAAGGAGTATGTACTGACATTGCTACCGCACTTTGAGGAGATAACCTTTGAACACTTCCCGAGAGAGGAGCATCAGTTAGCGGACGCGCTAGCTACCATGTCTTCTATGTTCAAGGTTAGGTGGGACAATGAAGCTCCCCAGATTACCATCGAGAGATTGGACGAACCCGTACATTGCTGTGACATCAAGACTAAAGAGGTAGCAGATAAACCTTGGTTCCACGAAGTGAAGAGGTATCTTAAGGCTCAAGTGTACCCCGAGGGTGTATCTGTTAATGATAAGAAGTTCTTAAGAAGATTCGCTGCGAAGTTCTTCATCAGTAATGGGATCCTTTATAAGCGTAACCATGATTCAACCTTACTGCGATGTGTGGACAAAAGCGAGGCGGAAAGGATCATGACAGAGTTACATGAAGGTACCTTTGGAACTCATTCCAGTGGACATACCATGGCGAAGAAGATCCTACGGGCAGGATATTATTGGTCCACTATGGAAGCCAACTGTTATCAGCATTCTCGAACCTGTCATAAGTGCCAAGTCTATGCTGATAAGGTGCATGTACCTCTGGTTCCTCTGAATGTTTTGACAGCTCCTTGGCCTTTTGCAATGTGGGGCATCGACATGATCGGCGAGATCAGACCTACTGCGTCCAACGGGCATCATTTCATTCTCGTAGCTATTGATTACTTTAAGAAGTGGGTTGAGGTAGCTTCTTTTGCTACAGTAACCAAGAATGTCGTGGCGCAGTTTATCCGACACAATCTGATCTGTCGATATGGTGTACTAGAGAGAATCATTATGGACAATGGTACAAATATCAACAATACAATGATCACCAAGCTCTGCAAACAGTTCAAGATACAGCATCATAACTCTTCTCCCTACCGGCCAAAGATGAATGGGGTTGTTGAAGCGGCTAACGAGAACATCAAGAAGATTGTGCAGCAGATGACGGTGACCTACAAAGACTAGCACGAGATGTTACCATTCACTCTTCATGGGTACCGTACCTCAGCACGAACCTCGACAGGGGAAACACCCTACTCCCTGGTTTATGGAATGGAGGCGGTCTTACCCATTGAAGTCCAGATACCCTCTCTTCGGATTATGAAGGATGAAGGTTTGAGCGAGGATGATTGGATCCAGACCCGACTTGACCAGCTGAACCTAATTGATGAGAAGAGACTTACTGCTATTTGTCATGGTCAGACGTATCAAAAGCGAATGATCAAGGAATTTAACAAGAAAGTCAGACAACAAGAATATCAGGTCGAGGATCTGGTGATCAAGCGCATCATACTGCCGCAAGGTGATCCCAGGGGCAAATGGACCCCCACATACGAAGGGCCATTTGTGGTTAAGAACATTTTCTCGGGAGGAGCTATGATTCTAACCATCATGGATGGTGACGACCTTCCTCACCCCGTCAATGCAGACATAGTGAAAAGATACTATGCATAATCAAAGGCCCGCTAGGTTGACTGGCCTAGGCAAAAAAAGGGCTTCCCGGTGAACCAAAAGGGTTCGGGAAAAAGTAAGGGATGAAAATGAAAAAAAACTGTACACCCAAGCAAGTTGAAAACCTGAAAAAGCGGCTTGGGAAAAAAAGGGTATCCCGGTGGACTGAAAACCCGAAAGGGCGGTCCAGGCAAAAATTAGGTATCAAAGGGTAACACTATGTCTCATTGGATCATCTTGCGACCAGATCGCGGTATCGACTATCAAGCTCGGACGGTGTCAATCAATCTGATCTACCTTCGACCAAGTAGCAAAGTGATGAGACGCTTGAAGACATAAAGGCAATAATAGAGTTGGAACTCAATGGGATTGGTCACATAGCTGTTTTTCTTTCTGTTACAAAAATTGTATAATTCCTGTCTTTCGGCGGCGTTCTCTTACTAGGACGTCTGCCTCTTTGTACAAACCTTCCTATTACAGGCCAAATTCAAAATCAATACAATTCATTTCCACGAGAAATTTCACCTTGTTTTTCTTTTTCTGTTTGTTTTGCAAGAACGTCCAATGATTCATTTTTTATATATGCATTTGAAAATAATTGCTGCTCATAGATATTTACATGTGAAACAAAAGACAATTACTCGTAATTCCAGGAACAGGGGCAAACAAGAAATGTCCAAACCTTACAGTTGCTCTACCCACCAGGTACAGGGATAGAGCCAGCTTGAGAATGCAACTAAAGATACATACATTCCCCGCAGAGTAGGAAGTATCCAAAAACAATGGTGTTAGCTCTTCCCAGCCGAGCTTCATAATCAAAAATAAGTCGGCAAAATTCTCCCCAAGCAGAGTTTATCTAGAACCAATAATAGAAGTAAACCATCAATGGAGTTTATTGCTTCCACACGCAGAAATTCAATCCCTGACAGAGTTCATCATCGCTAGCAACGGTAATTCATCCCCAGCAGAGTGGTTTCTCCAAATCAGCAGATCCTCCAGCAGAATATCTTTCTTCCCCCACAGAGTCTCTCCCGGTGGAATAATCTTAAGCAGAACAGACGCAAGTCTCCAGATAATCATCTTCAGTTACTATCCCTAGCGAGATCGAAGAACTCAACTCCTTGTACTCTCCAACAGCAGTCTGGGATTTATTTTCCCCAACTAGAGAACATCATAAGAACATTGCATATCCATACATCATGGCATGCACATACGCATCATATAGCACAATCTCACTTATTTTGAGAACATCATTACTTAATACATGTCATACATCATGACATTACATACGACTAACTCTTTACCTTTCAGGGAAAGATACAATCAAATTCTCACAAGATTTCTCCAGTTCAGTCAAATCGATGCTAAGATTTCTATTCCAGTTCAAGCTATGAAGCCCGGATTCGACTGGATAATATCTTGATTTCTCCAAAATACTATGAAGCCTGGAATCGACCAGATAGTGGTATATCCTAAATACAAGCTATGAAACCCGGAAATCGACTGGAAAATAGCTTAACCCTCAGCAAGTTATTGTGAAGCTTGGAAATCGACCAGATAGCAATACTAGATATGATGAAGCCTGGACTCGACCAGATAATGGTATAAGACATTGTGAAGCCTGGATCACGACCAGATAGTGGCAAAAGACACTGAAGCCCGGGACACGACCAGATAATAGTATAAGGTACTGCAAAGCTTGGAATTCGACCAAATAGCAGTTTACCCGGCCAATTACTAAGAAGCCCGAAATCGATCGGGTATTAGTATGCCTTAAATTTAAGTTGAAGCCCAGATGCGACCGGATAACAACTTAATCCCTTCTGAAGCCTGGAGCACGACCAGATAATAATTGAGAAATTGCGAAGCCTGGAGAACGACCAGATAGAAAGTTTAATCTCATCTCCTCAATAAGTCACTGTGAAGCCTGGAGCACGACCAGATAGCAGTCAGTCTTATTTATCTTAACAAATCACTGTGAAGCCTAGAGCACGACCAGATAGCAGTTCATTTTCACCTCCTCGACTAAGAGATGATTCCCCAGTAGAATAACGGACAACTGAAGCTCCTAAAATTCTATTCCTCTCAAGACAGAGACCAGCATTCCCCAATTTAGTTCTCCTCAACAACAGGTGTACGGGCTCTCGCAAAGGAATCCCTTATGCGATCGACACTTCTTCTGATGGCATCATTAAGCCCATCTTCCGACATCAACCTCCAAATGGAATCTATAAGCCCATTCCCGACATCTCAAGACAAGTACCACTTCATGCGAGTGCAAATTTCTGGGCACTCTAGTGTTCAATCATCTTCAACCTTCAGATCACGAAAGGAAGACAAGCCAATCTACATCCTCAGGTTTAAGAAGATTGAACAGGGGCAGCTGTTGTATGCCAAAAATTTCCCTCCCATATTTCTCAAGACATTTCAAATGAGGTCCTCAAACTGCTCAAGGAAATCCAAGGGTTGACCAGACAAACTCTCTCCTAAGGCAGTCTACCTCAAATTAGGGTTTCAGTTTGCATCAAGATGCTTGAGTGCAAAGGATCCCAAATGCTCACCATTGTCCTAATATGTTCACAAGGTCATTCATGTCAAGTTTCAAGCCTTACAGAGGAAGTTTGCTCAGTCAATTGCTCAAAGGCCTGAAAATCAACTATGCTAGGGCAAAAGTCAATTGTGGCCCACATGCAGTCAAACTTCAAGATTTTTAGTTAACATTCTCATTTTGAAGTATTATTCATAATTTGATAAAGGGTTTATCATGATTCCTCAAGGATTGCTCACAATTCATCAAAACTCAAAAGTTGCTAAATTAGGGTTTTGCAGGAAAAGTCAACTCAACTTTGACCAAGTGTAACTTTCTCATACTTTATCAAAAATGACCCATCCAAAGCTCATTTTTAAGAGGATGCAATTCCCTACAATTCATTTTCAGCTCCCAAGTTCAAAATATTCACTCACAAGAAGATATGAATATGGACATTATAAGTCATTTAGAAAACTCAACAAAAACACCTTTTGGGTCAAAGCTTCATACATGAACATGGAAAACTCAATTGAGATGAGACCAGAAGGGTTGCTTAGAGGATATCTTAATATTTTTAAAAAGTCCAAGAACGCCTCTCTAGGATCAAAATTGAAAGAGTTATGCATTGGCAAAGTTGACCCTTTTTGCAAAATTACCAAAAGTCAAATGTGTCCAAAATTGCAATTTTTGTCAAATGGGCCCAACTTTTTATGCTTGCACTGAGTTTGTAATGTGACCCACGACCAATGATCCCTTCCACTTGTCAATTTATTATTTTTGTCATTTATTTTGATTTTATTTCGGTTAAATCAAATAAAATCAAAATAAAATCATGAAAATAGCAAAAACTAATCAAAGCTTAAGATTTTTGCATGTTTAGGTCTATTATACATCTGGAGATAGAATCAAATCGTGCAAGGTTCATTTGGACCTAAAAAGATTGAATTTGGATTGATTTAGAAAGATTTGGTACAATGATCAAATCATGAATCAACAATCATAATTGGAGAGATTTGATACAAGTTTGTAACCCTAATTCCTTCTAGGGTACATAAGGAACATGTTCAGATCAAAAACACAGGGAGGAGAGGCGTGAAAAACAGAAAGCAAGTTTCAAAAAAATTGGAGAAAAGTGGCAAACTGATTTCCACATTCCAGATCAATTCAAAGCATTCTAGTGATCCCAATCGCTTGCTGGGTATCCCTGGATCATGTTGCAATCGTTAGCAAGCATTCTCGCGCCTTGAAACACACTGTAAGAGTCGTACTATATCCATGTTTTCTTGATTTCGAATCCATTAATTCTGGCATCTATAGCATGAATAATTGACACATTCTTCATCCTTGTGATGTTTGCAAGCTAATGGTAATAACCAATTGTATTTTTGTTGACTATACAGCAAGTTGCCATGGCTAGGGTTTTAGTTTCGTTTTTAGGGGTTTTGTCTGCAGGAACAATTAGCCATGGATAGTGGTACCGTGATGCTCGTGAGGTTGCAATGAGTTGATTGGTACCACTGGTTATGATTTATCATGCAGGGATAAGATTTTGAAGATGCACAGGGTTGTACCTACGCCCAGATTACTATAGGTAAAAGTCCAGAAACTTTTAGCAACGGTGGGAGGAAGAAGAAAGTAACGTGGCCTTCCCTGATTGGCCCATTCAAATTTCGCGCGTTTTCAAAATTCACTTTTTGTCTTTATCATATAATATTTGTTTATTGTTATTCATACAAAAAACCAAGTCATCTCAGATGGTCATCATGCAGCGTGAGAATGCCTAGGGGCCTGGGTTTGATCCCCAGGTCCCCATATTGTTCAATATTACTTTGCTTTGCATAATTAGGTACACAGGCGTCCCACAAGACCACCATGTGCCATCAGCCTTCAACCACCAGATCCCCAGCATGCCAGATCCAAGGCCTCTCACATGGAAGTCCACAATACACCCCAGTCAAGTGCATGCATGAGATCAGGAGAAGTCAAAGAGGCCAGAAGTTATTGGGCCAAGAGTTTCCAACGATACCCCCCTCCTTTGCTATTTACCACCAGGCCCACTTCTCATTCTTTCTTTTTATTTTCTTTTATTTAATTTGTTTAAATTATTTTTTAACCAAAATTAAATTCTTTTTTCCAAAAAAATCATAAAATCAATTTCACAAATTTAGAATTAGGTTTATTTTATTTTATCAAATTTAATTTAATATTAGTTTAAATTTAATTTAGGGTTAATTATAACTTTTTTCCCATATTTATAATCAATTAGAAAAAATTAGGGTTAACATGTGATTTTATTTTTATTTCTTTTCTCAATAAAACAAAAAATACAAAAATAGGTTAATTTAGTTATTTTTATTAATTTAAATTAATTAGTAATTAGGTTTTTTTATTTATTCAATTAAAATCTTATTTTCTCAAAACAATCAAAAACAACAAAAAATGATTCTTCTTTTGTTAGTTTTAATTAGGTTTAGATGGGGTCAAAACCCTAATTCTTTTTCATTCGATTCATCGCACGCGCTTATTAGTTTTACAATATTAATGTAACTGCTTACGGTATGTAATAGTTTAATTAGGATTGTGATACGGTGGGAGAGAACTGACTGTTTTTTGGAATGCTGGTTTGCGTTTTGCATTTGTTTTCGTAAAATGTCGCGGTAAGCAAGAGTCGCCACCGTCTTTTATTTTATCCAACAAGGAAAGGAAAAAAGCACAGAAAAATTCCTTTTTCGAGATATTTCTCGGGTTAGGGGGGTAGATTATAGAAAGGGAATGTGTTAGCACTCTTTCTATCCGTGGTTATCCACAGGCTCTTAGGTACTTGCTCATATTGTTTTCAAAAATGCTTTTCTTTGTGTTTGTGGGTTTGAAAAAGTCTTTGTTTGAAAAGGAGTGTAAGTGTGAAAAAGATTTTGTTTTTTGAAAGAGCAAGTACTTAAGAACCATCTACCTACTCGAAAAAAGAATCATTCTATGCTAATGTCCTTTAGACAATGCTATCCCACTATGAATGAGTAGGTAACACCATCGTTGGAGTTTAAGGGTCAATTCGAATAAGGGACATGCGGTCACTAAAGCAACGTTAGGACGCCTTAGCGGTAACCCTAATGTCTTAGATCATTTTATCTGAGGCAACCGTTTCGAGGCAACTATGATCTTTGGACAAGAGGATGACCTCTAAAACTTCCTATACTCAATGACCGCGTATGAAGGCAACCAAGTGGGGTGTACCCTAAGAGTGCGCGTGTGCGAGTGTGTTGTTTTCAGTTATTTTGTCTTTGTACATGTCAATGGTTATCTATGTTGATTTTAGGTTAAAATATTCAATCTTGTCATGCATGCCTATTATCAAACATCTAACAGTTATATTTTGTGGAAAATAAATTGTTGAAATTAAATTACAAGGCGTCGGGTATTTACATCACCAAAAGCAACCCTTTGAAATTAAATGCAGAAAAATAAATAAAGCGATAAATAAATGGTCATAATTATCTATTACATTCCGGGAACAAGTACAATATTGGATAAATAGATCGCATGCGAAAAATTAAATCGGGCGCAAGTTCTAGGGTTTTAACCCTTTAATTGTTAAAGAAAAGATTTTTTTGGTTATTTTTGAATTAAGAAAGAAATTAAACTATCCTAAATTAATTATTAAATTAAATTAATTAAACTAATTAATAAAAATAAATATTTTTGGGTTTTTTGATATTTAAAGAAAGAAAATAAAATTGATCAATGTTAATAAAAACCTAATTATGTCTAAGTTAATTTTAATTGTTTATAAAATATATTAAAGTTATCCTAATTAAAACTAAATTAATTAATTGATTTGTTAAAAAATAAATACTAAAATTTAAATGAATAAAGAAAATATCTTTTGGTTTTTATTTTATAGAGAAAATTAATTGATTGGTTTTTTAATAATAAAAATAATAACAATAAATAATTAAACAAAATAAAAAGAAATAGAAAGAGTTAGGGGTGTGGGCCTGATTAGTGGTGTTTGAATTGCAATTCTATGGTCCAATAACATGCTGGTCTTGTTGACTTTGTGAGATTCCTTGTGCGCCCTTTGACTTGGTCCCATGGTAGACCATCATCCTGGATCACCAGATCTGGCCTTGGGCCATCTGGCGCTTGATTGAGTGAGGATGTATGATAGGCCATGAGCTTGGATTTGCACTGGATAACCTGTAGAAAAATAACAAATTCAATTTGGAGGACCTGGGATTCGAACCCAGGTCCTATTGGTATTTGCAACGCTTGCTTCGCCACTAGGCCATCACGCTTCATCTGTTAATATATTAAACAATAATGCTAATATGCCAAAACAAAGATTATTGGTCAGAAAAGAAAAAAAATGCACGCGATTTGAATGGTCCACTGGGAATTGCCACGTCTTTGTCCCCTACCTCCAGCCCCTGTAACTTTACCTACGGATTTAGATCCGCAGCTAAATTCGTAGGTCGATCCCAAAATTAATTCTAGGCCATGAAAATGACCCCCAAGGACATGGTTAGGTTCGTCTCTCTCTCCTGAGTGCAACCATGTCCATCACGAGATCCAATTTCACCTGAAATGCAAATCCCTAAAATCTAACACAAAACCCTAGCCATACGGTTATGGGGTTATAGTCCATATAAATGAAATTAAATATTGCCAAAAGTTCAGAAATCTCATAAGCATCACAAATATGTCCATGATTTTCCAGAATGATGCAAAAATAGAGAGCTACAATTTTGAAAACAGGGCCAAGAAACGTGATACTTACAATGCGTTTTGATGCATATGAGAGCTTTCTTTGGATTGCAGAAGGTTGAGTAGACACCCAGCAATCGATTGGTGTTGAGTTTTGCTTCTGAAAACGCCTCAAAGTAGGATTTTGGTTCACACTTTTTTGTGAATTTTGCAAGTTTTGTTTTCAGTGTTCTTGCGGCCTCTATCCCTTGTAATTGTGCCTCAAGCTTCCTTATGTATCATGGAATGTGTTAGGTTAAGATTTGTGGATTGAATCTTTGCACATCAATGCCATGGGATTTGATTTGATTCACCATTGAAAACTTGCCAATTTTGTCAAAAACTCAATCTTTTTGCACATGGAATGCTTGATACGAGTTTGATACCCTTGATGGTGATGATTCAGTCCTGAAAATAGCAAAAGATCTCATGTAATCAAGTTTTGGGATTTTATTTGATTTAATTTTATTTAAAATGAAATAATTCAATAAAAAAATCAAATAAAATAATAAAATTGATAAATGGACACAAGGATGAAGCTAGGACACGTGTGCAATGTGGCAAGTTCAAATCAAGTGGAAAGGAATTGGCCCATTTGACAAAATTTGATGTTTTGGGGATAGTTGACTTTTGGCAATTTTGCAAAAATGCCCAACTTCAACAATGCATAACTTCTTCAATTTTGCACTTTTGGAAGTGTTCTTGGACTTTTTAGAAAGCTTGAGATGTCCTATAACCAACCCTTGTAGTCTAATGTCATTTTGATATTCCATTCTCAAGTTATAAGCTTTGGCAAAAAAGGTGTTTTTGTTGACTTTCAAAAATGACCTATAATGTCCAAATTTATAACTTCTTGTGAGTTCATTTTCTGATCTTGGGGTATGAAGATGGATTGTAGGAAATTGCATCCTATTCAAAATGAGCTTTGGATGGGTCATTTCTCATAAATTATGAGAAAGTTATGCTTAGTCAAAGTTGAGTTTACTTTTCCTACAAAACCCTAATTTAACAACTTTTGAGTTTTGATGAATTTTGAGCAATCCTTGATGAATCATGATCAAAACTTGATCAAATGATGAAATATCCTTCAAAATGAGAATGTTGACAAAAAAATCTTGAGGTTTGACTGTATTTGGGTCACAGTTGACTCTGGCCCTAACACAATCGATTTTTGGACTCTTTAAGCAATTGATTGAGCAAACTTCCTCTGCAAGGTTTGAAATTTGACATGGATGATCTTGAGAACATATTAGGTCATTAGGGAGAATTTGAGGTCATTTGGTCTCAAAGATCTTGATGCAACACAAAACCCTAATTTGGGGTTGACTGCCTTAGGAGATGATTTGTCTGACCCACTCTTGAGCAAACTTGAGCAACTTAGAGATTTTTCTTGCAATGTTTTAAGAAATATGAGAGAGCAAATTTTGGGGTACAACAAATTCCCCTGTTCAATCTTCTTAAACTTGAGTATGTAGATTAGCTTTCGTGCCTTTCGTTATCCGAAGGTGGAAGATGATTGAACACTAGAGTGCCCATAAATTTGCACTCGCATGAAGTGGTATCAGCCTAGTGATGTCGGGAATGGGCTTACAGGTGCCATTTGGAGACTGTTGATAGGAGGTCTGAACTTCGAATGGAATAAGAATCAGGGAGATCTTAGCGTCGATCTGACTGAACCAGAGAAGGTCTTGGACTAACTTTGACTGGATAAGAATCAGGAAAATCTTAGAATCGATTTAACTGAACCAGACGAAAGTCTTGGAATATCTTCAACTGGAATAAGAATCGGGGAGATCTTAGTGACGATTTGACTGAACCAGAGAAGGTCTTGGATTGACTTTGGCTAGATAAGAATCAGAAAAATCTTAGAATCGATTTAACTGAACCAGACGAAAGTCTTGTGATATCTTCAACTGGAATAAGGATCGGAGAGATCTTAGCATCGATCTGACTGAACCAGAGAAGGTCTTGGATTGACTTTGACTGGATAAGAATCAGAAAAATCTTAGAATCGATTTAACTGAACCAGACGAAAGTCTTGGAATATCTTCAACTGGAATAAGGATCAGAGAGATCTTAGCGTCGATCTGACTGAACCAGAGAAGGTCTTGGATTGACTTTGGCTAGATAAGAATCAGAAAAATATTAGAATCGATTTAACGGAACCAGATGAAAGTCTTGTGATATCTTAAACTGGAATAAGAATCAGGGAGATCTTAGCGTAGATCTGACTGTACCAGAGAAGGTCTTGGATTAACTTTGACTGGATAAGAATCAGAAAAATCTTAGAATCGATTTAGCTGAACCAGACGAAAGTCTTGGAATATCTTCAACTGGAATAAGGATCAGAGAGATCTTAGCATCGATCTGACTGAACCAGAGAAGGTCTTGGATTGACTTTGGCTAGATAAGAATCAGAAAAATCTTAGAATTGATTTAACTGAACTAGACGAAAGTCTTGTGATATCTTCAACTGGAATAAGAATCAGGGAGATCTTAGCGTCGATCTGACTGAACCAGAGAAGGTCTTGGATTAACTTTGACTGGATAAGAATCAGAAAAATCTTAGAATCAATTTAACTGAACCAAACGAAAGTCTTAGAATATCTTTCTGAGGAATCCGCTGAAATAACCCTCAATGGATGTAGTTTTTGAGGGGACTACCAGGTCATATAAGTAGTCAACGGTGTTTATTGATTCGTCTTTCCCTAAAAAGGTAAAGAGTTAGTCATATGCAATGTCATGATGTATGAAATGCATGATATATATCAAGTAATGATGCTCTCAAAATAAATGAGATTGTGTGGTATGATGCGTATATGCCTGTATCATGATGTATGGAAATGTAATGTTTCTAGTTGGGGAAAATAAGTCTTGGATAGTTGCTGAAGAATAGAGCTGGATTCTTCGTTTTTGCTGGGGATGGAGAACGAAGAGAATAAACCTGCAGGAGAGGATGACTCCGTTGGGGGAATAAACTGATGAGGAGATTACTCTGTGGGGATGGGATATTCTGCTGAAGATTCCACTGATAAATTCTGTCGGGATGAATTATCGTTGCTGGTGATATTGAATCCTATTGGGAATTCAATTCCTGTTTGTGAAAGTAAAGAACTCCACTGGGGATGATCTTCGGTTGCGACTTCTCTGGGAATAACCTTTTAGACTTTTATGGGGATAATCCTTTGAGTTCTGCTGGGAATGATCCTTTGAACTCGGCTGGGGAGATTTATTTTTGTACTCCGCTGGGGATAAACTTCCAGAGTCTACTGGGGATGATTCTCCAAACTTCGTTGGGGAAGCTTTTTCAGACTGCGGTGGGAAAATTTTAACTCCACTGGGGATATCTTGTACCCTTCCGGGGAGCATTCTTATACTCCGTTGGGGAATATTAAGACTGTCGGGGATATTAAGCCTCTTCAGTGTTGATGATAGATAAACTCTGCTTGGGGAGAATATTATTGATTTATTCACAGTTGCAAGTCTCAGCTGGGGAGAGCTATCATTACTGTCTTACTCTGCGGGGAGTGAAGGTATCTTGGCCATATTCTTCAGCTGAATCTACCTTTGTACCTGGTGGACAAAACAACTGTATAGTTTGGACAACTCTTATTGCCCCTGTTTCTGATGTTACCAGTAATCGTCTTTTGTTTCGCATGTAAATATTCATGATCAGAAATTAATGTCAAATGCATATATCAAAAATGGACATTGGAGGTTCTTTGCAAAACAAAACAGATAAAGGAAAAACAGTTTGAAATTTCTTTGAAAATGACTTGTATTGATTTTGAAGTTTGGCCTGTAAATAGGCGTTTTTGTACAAGAGGTTCACGTCCTAGTAAGAAAACGCCGCCGAGTAGATATAGTTTATACAAATTGTGAAAAACAAAACAGCTATGTGAACAATCCCACTGGGTTCCAACTCTGCTATGGCCTTTATGTCTTCGAGCATCTCATCACTTTGCTGCTTGGTTGAAGATGAATCAGATTGATTAGTGTCGTCCGAGCTTGATAGTCGATACCGAAGTCTGGATACAAGGTGATCCAATGAGACATAGTGTTACGCTTTAATCCCTAATTTTTGCCTGGACCGCCCGTTCGGGTTTTCAGTCCACCGGGATACCCTTTTTTGCCCAAGTCGCCTTTTCAGGTTTTCGACTTGCCGGGTGTACAAATTTTTTCATTTTCATCCCTTATTTTTGCCCGAACCCTTTTGGTTCGCCGGGAAGCCCTTATTTTTGCCTAGGCCAGTCAACCTAGCGGGTCTTTGTTTATGCGGAGTATCTTTTCACTATGTCTGCATTAATGGGGTGAGGAAGGTCGTCACCATCCATAGTGGTTAGAATCATAGCTCCTCCTGAGAAAATGTTTTTAACAACAAATGGCCCTTCGTAAGTAGGGGTCCACTTGCCCCTGGGATCACCTTGAGGTAAGATAATGCGCTTGATTACCATATCTCCAACTTGATACTCTTATCGTCTATCTTTCTTGTTAAATGCCTTGATCATCCGTTTTTGGTACATATGACCATGACAAATAGCAGTAAGTCTCTTTTCGTCGATTAAGTTCATCTGATCAAGCCGGGTCTGAATCCAGTCATCTTTGCTTAGACCTGCATCCTTCATGATTCGGAGAGAGGGTATCTGAACTTCAATGGGCAAGACTGCCTCCATGCCATAAACCAAGGAATAGGGGGTTGCCCCTATTGACGTCCGTGCTGAGGTACGGTACCCATGAAGAGCTCACGGTAACATCTCGTGCCAGTCTTTGTATGTCACTGTCATCTTCTGCACAATCTTCTTAATGTTCTTATTAGCCGCTTCAACAGCCTCATTCATCTTCGGCCGGTAGGGAGAAGAGTTGTGATGATGTATCTTGAACTGCTTGCAGAGCTCAGTGATCATCTTGTTGTTGAGATTGGTACCATTGTCCGTAATGATCCTCTCTGGTACACCATATCAACATATCAGATTGTGCCGAATGAACCGTGCCACGACATTCTTGGTTACGGTAGCAAAGGAAGCTGCTTCAACCCACTTCGTAAAGTAATCAATAGCCACCAGGATGAAATGATGCCCGTTGGATGCTGTAGGTCTGATCTCGCTGATCATATCAATGCCCCACATTGCAAAAGGCCACGGAGCTGTCAAAACATTCAGAGGAACCGGAGGTATGTGCACCTTATCAACATAAACTTGGCACTTGTGACATGTCCGAGAATGCTGATAACAATCGCCTTCCATAGTGGACCAATAATATCCTGCCCGAAGGATTTTCTTTGCCATAGTGTGCCTACTGGAATGAGTTCCGAAAGTACCTTCATGTAGATCTACCATGATTCTTTCTGCCTCGTTATTATCTACACATCTCAGTAAGGTTGAATCATGGTTACGCTTGTAGAGAATACCATTGCTAATGAAGAACTTCGCCGCGAACCTCCTCAGAAACTTCTTATCATTAACAGATGCACCCTCGGGGTACTCCTGAGCGTCAAGATACCTTTTTACTTCATGAAACCAGGGCTTTTCTGTTACCTCTTCAGTCTCAATGTCACATCAATGTGCAGGTTCGTCCAATCTTTCAATTATAATCCGGGGAGCCTCGTTGTCCCAATTGACTTTAAACATAGGAGACATCGTAGCCAGCGCGTCCGCCAACTGATTCTCCTCTCTTGGGAAGTGTTCAAAGGTTATCTCTTCGAAGTGCGGGAGCAATGTCAACACATACTCCTTGTAAGGAATAAGATTTGGGTGTTTTGTATCCCACTCGCCTTTGATTTGACTGATCACGAGAGCAGAATCTCTGAAGACACTCAAAAACTTAATCCTTAGGTCAATTGCTGCTCGAAGACCCAAGATGCACGCTTCATACTCCGCCATATTGTTGGTGCAATTAAAACATAGTCGGGCGGTGAACGGAGTATGAGAGCCTTTAGGAGATATGATCACGGCTCCAATGCCATTACCCAAAGCGTTTGAAGCTCCATCAAAGTACATAGACCATTGGGATCCTTCTTCAGGTCCTTCATCCGGTCCAGGTTCTTCATAATCGGTCACTATCATGATATTCTCATCCGGAAATTCAAAGTTCATATATTGGTAACCATCCACTGCCTAATGTGCCAAATGGTCTGCCAACACACTTCCCTTGATTGCCTTCTGGGTCGTGTACTGGATTTCATACTCAGTCAAGATCATTTTCCATCTCGCTATTCTTCCGGACAAGGCAGGCTTTTCGAAGATATACTTGATTGGATCCATTTTTTATATCAATAAAGTAGTGTGAGTCAACATATACTGTCTCAGTCGGCGAGCAGCCCATGCCAAAGCGCAACAAGTTTTCTCGAGCAGTGAGTATCGGGTCTCACAGTCGGTAAACTTTTTTCTAAGGTAATAAATAGCATGCTCTTTTCGGCCAGACTCGTCATGCTGCCCCAGCACACACCCCATTGAATTATCGAGTACTGTCAAGTATAAGATCAAAGGTCTCCCTTCAACTGGAGGCATCAGAATGGGTGGCTCTTGGAGATACTCTTTGATCCTTTCGAAAGCGGCCTGGCATTCATCGTTCCAACGTACTACTTGATCTTTCTTCAGTAACTTGAAGATTGGTTCACAAGTAGCGGTCAGGTGTGAGATGAATCGGGCAATGTAGTTTAGTCGTCCCAGAAAGCCTCTGACTTATTTCTCTGCTTGGGGAGATGGCATCTCTTGTATGGCCTTCACTTTGGCAGGATCCACTTGAATACCTTTGTCGCTTACGATGAAACCTAGCAGCTTACCGGATCTCACCCCGAAGGTTCACTTGTTCGGGTTTAATCTCAGCTTGTACAACTTCAACCTGTCAAATAGCTTCTGAAGGTGGTCAAGATGTTCTTCCTCCGTCTGGGATCTTGCAATCATGTCATCGACGTATACCTCAATCTCGTGAAGGATCATGTCATGAAACAAAGCAACCATGGCACGCTGATACGTCGCCCCAGCATTCTTCAATCCAAAAGGCATGACCTTGTAGCAAAAGGTACCCCACTGAGTAACAAAAGTTGTCTTCTCCATGTCTTCGGGAGCCATCTTAATCTGATTATAACCGGAGAAACCATCCATAAAGGATAATACCTTGTGTTGAGCGGTGTTGTCAACCAGAACGTCGATATGAGGTAGAGGAAAATCATCCTTGGGACTCGCCCTGTTCAGATCCCTATAGTCAACACACATTCGAACCTTACCATCCTTCTTCGGTACAGGAACCACGTTGGCCACCCACTGTGGGTAAGAAGTAACTGCTAGAAAACCGGCATCAAACTGTTTCATAACTTCAGCCTTGATTTTCTCAGACATCTCTAGGCGCATTCGGCGGACCTTCTGTTTCACCGGAGGACAGTCTTCCTTGGTAGGCAGGCGGTGAACCACAATATCGGTATCCAACCCAGGCATATCTTCATAAGACCAGGCGAAGATCTCAATGTAGTCACACAGCATTTGAATCAATCATTGCTTCACACTAGCTTCTAGATTTGCACCAACCTTGACCTCTTTCCTGTCTTCCTCCGTACCCATATTTATTGTTTCCACCGGCTCTTTATGTGGCTGAACAAACCTCTCTTCCTGAAGTAATAGTCTTGCAAGTTCACCCGGCACTTCGCAATCATCTTCACCTTCGTCTTCGACTAAGTTGATTGGAATTTCGAAGTCATAACTGGCAGTAGCAGAGTCGTTACCAGTGAGATCCAGAGTGGATGTAGACCTGTATATGTGAGTGTGTGTAAAATAGCTGTTTTGCAATATGTAATAAAAGAAAAACAAGGAGCGCAAAATTTGAAATGCAAGAAACGTCCAATGCTTTTATTAATGATATATATAAATGACACACATAAAGCCCTCACAAATGAGGCCACGGTGCCTCGGGTAAGACACCAGGCCGTAAAGTTTAAAACATTGTCTGTTACAAATTCAAAACAAAAGTCTCATTATTGGGTAACAAAAGAAAATGGGATGAGGTCCTTTGCGGTCCAGTTTCTTAGTCCTCCATCAGTAGTAGGATAGATCCAACTGTCGAACTCAGACTCTTCAACGTCGTCTTCAATGGAATTTACTCCTGAATTGCTGATGAACAGGGGAGGTCTTCCGATCCGTGCATTCCGAACAGCCTTTTGAGCTTCTGCAGTGAAACCCAAACCAAACTTGTTAGTCTTCTGTGCAAAATCAGGGAGTTGTCCCCAATTTGCACACCCACCTTTATCAACAACAGCCTGGGCATCCTTAAAGGAAGCCATCTTCATAGGAGAATCTTCAACAACAGTCTCAGTTGATGCCAGTGTCTGGGGAACCTCTTCAAAATGCTGAAATGGGGTCTCAATGAACTCCCCATCCATTTCTACATATCATAAAGAGTTGAGGTGGCTCACCATGTACTCCTCCTCTCCCTGCATTGTCATAATTTTCCCTTTCACTGGGTACTTCAGCTTCTGGTGGAGCATTGAGGTCATTGCCCCAACTTTGTGGATCCATGGACGACCCAGCAAACAAGAATAAGATGGCCGAATGTCCATCACATAGAATGTAGAGGTGAAAACCTGAGAACCAGCCTTAATCGGAATATACACTTCTCCATGCACCATCCTCTTAGACCCATCGAAGGCCCTGACGATAATGTTGCTTGGTTTCAACTCCAACCCTTCACAGTCCAACCGGTCTAGAGCTTTCTTAGGCAAGACGTTTAATGAGGAACCAATATCCACTAATACATGAGCAAGAGTAGTGCCCCTTCATTCAATGGAGACATGCAGGGCGTCATTGTGATTCTTCCCTTTAACAGTCAAGTCGGTGTTAGAGAAACCCAACCCATTATCAGTAGTCAGACTAGCCACGCAATCTTTAAACTGATCAGCTGACGTTTCTTGTGGTACGCGTGCAGTCTTTAGGAATGAAATAAGAGCCTTGGCATGGGCCTCTGAGCATAGCAACAATGATAACATGGAGATTTTGGACGGGGTTTGCCCCAGTTGTTCAACTACATTGTAGTCACTCTTTTTGATGATCTTTAAAATCTCTTCCATCTCTTGTCTAGAAGCTTCAATAGTAATCGTCTTTGGTGCCTCCGTCTGGGCAGGCTCATCAGTGGTCCCTTGGCCCCGAGTGTCAGATGACTCGGCGACAGGGGTAAGAATAGGAACTTGAACAGGAATAGCAGTAGGTACAATGGCAGGTGTAATAACAACAGGTTTCCGAACAGTTGGTGGAGAGATATCAGGGGAGAAAAGTCTTCCGCTGCGGGTGACTTTAGCAGGTCCAACAATATTGCTGACGTCAGTATCAGCATCCAACTCTTGTTTAACTCCATGAAAATAAACATCAGCCCCGTAGTGCCAAGGGACAGCTTTATTAGATGTATAGGGGATAGGCCCTGGAACAGTGATGATCAACGGTGCGATTCTTGGAACATATGTAATTCTAACAGGCTTTCTCGAGGAAGGCTTGGAAGAATTGTCGAAAATGGTGATTATAGTGTTGTACCCCAAAATTTGCCCTCCCATATTCTTCAAGATGTGTCAAGATCATGGTTCAAAATCTCCTTAAGGGTTGCACAGTCCAATTGCCTCCTAACACAGTCAAAATTAGGGTTTTGGTTCTGGCAAAGAAATTGAGGTTTCCAAGGGTCCAATCAAGTCCCATATGCCTACATACATTGTCAAGCATCCATATGTCAAGTTTCAAGACTCACAACATCAAGTTACACAGTCAAAAAAACCCTAATTGCTTCACAGTCAACTGCAGGGGTAAAATAGTCATTTGACAGTCAAAAGTCAAAATTTTTGGTCAACATCTTATTTTGAAGCCACAATCATCATTTGATCAATTCTTGATCATGATTCCACAAGCATGGTTCAAAAAGTATCAAGATGCAAAAGTTGCTATTTCTGGACAGTTGAAAAATCAACTGCAAATTGACCAAGGCATAACTTCTTCATGGTTTATTAGAAAAATCCCATCCAAAGCTCATTTTGAAGGGGATGACATTTCCTACAACTCATCTTCACACTCCAAGTCCAAGAAATGCTCTCACAAAAAGTTATCAATTTAAACATTATAGGTCATTTTCAAAAGTCAACAAAAAGGCACTTTAAGTCAAAGACCATAACTTGAGATTGGTAAATCAAAATGACATGGGACTAAAGGAATTGGTTATAGGACTTCAAGACCTTTCCAAAATGTCCAATAACATTTTCATAGCTTCAAAATTGAGCAAGATATGCATTGGAGAAGTTGGGAAATTTTTGGGAACTTTCAAAAGTCAACTTTGCCTAAAAAGCTTCAAATTTGCTAATGGGCCTCAAATTCTTTCTTGAATCATTACCCAAAGCCTATGCACGACCCATTGAGCTCAAAATAATTTATTTTCTTATTTTTAATTAATTAATTGAATTTTTATTATTATTAATTCATTTAATTGGTTTTAATTATAGGAAAATTAAAAAAGATATGCTTTGGATCTTTTGGTGGAGCAAATCTGATCAGGGCAAGCTGGCAAAGTCGTTTCTCAATCAAACAAGGAAAATCATCCATATTTGGCAAGGTTTCATTGAAAAAGATTGAAAATTTCATGATTGAAAATCAAAGATTGCAAACATTAATTCATGGACTTTTGGGCCAAGGTTTTGACCTAAATTCACTCACATACATATGCTGAATGAAACCCTGAACCCTTACACGAAAAATCTGCCACAAAAACACTATTGCAAAATTGAAAAAAAGTCAAGAATTTTGGAAACTGAATTCCCATTTGTAGGCCAATTCGAGCCCTTTTCTTGTTTCCAATACCTTGCTGGTAGTTTCCTGAACACATTGCAATCAAGAACGAGTCTTGAAACCCAAAGAACGTGCAAGAACAAGCCCTACGGTTTGCATTACTTTCCAGAATTTCATATCATGATTCATGCGCATTTGATACATATTGTTGGGTGTTTTGTATTCACAGGAACCTTCTGAAGCTAATGACATGGTTTAATTGCATTATAGGGCTTTGAATCATGATTTTCCATTAACACGTTTTAGGGTTTCAGAGCTCCCATATTGGGGTTTTCCTTGTACTGTAAAATTGGACCTCAAGACCAATATAGACGAACTCGTTGCAACAAGACGAAACCATTAAGATACTCGCGCTTAATTTATATAATCTGTGCGCGTAATCGCTATTTTTTGGACTTTTGCTTTGTGGGGGTTTAAAACCCCCGCTATCTTGTTTACAATTGCAGGTGAAACGAAGAAGACATCATGCGTGGCATTACGTGACTGGAACATTCAAATCCAGCGCGCGTTATTTCGTTTGGTGGTCATAATATTTGTTTTTATTATATAATAATTGTTGTCCACTCATATGACAAACGCGTTGGATGGCTCAGTTGGCAAAGGCATAATGACAAGAGGTACTGGGACCTGGGTTCGATTCCCAGGTCCCCCCATATAATTGATGATTTTTGTTTTAACATGTTCTAGTGCAGCATTCGTTCAATGTCCCACCATACATCCTCGCGCCAAAGCTTGCCAAGCGCTCATGATGATCAATCCAGTGGCTACAGAGTGAAGAGCATGGTACACCCTAGTCAGCCAGCAAGCACGTGATGCCAAAAAGTCAACAAGGCCTTGTGTTCTTGGGCCTAAATTGCTTCAATCTCACCTCCACTTTGGGCCTGACACCCCCTTGGTTTGCATAGTTTTCTTTTCTTTTTCTTTCTAATACTTTTAATTGTTTTTAATTATTATTATTAATTCACCATAAAATAAATTTTTTTCCAATAAAATCAGAAACTCAAAAAAAAAATTTTTATTTATTTATTTAAATTTGCCATTAACATATTTTTGTAAATAAATTCTAATAACTAATCTAGGTTAATTTAGTTTTAAAATTCGATCTTTTTCTTAATAAATAAAAATGGCATAGAATTAGGTTTTGACACTTTTTATCTTTTTTCTTAATTAATTATTATTATCATCATTTATTATTATTATTAATTACTATTATTTTTGTACATAAATATGTAAATTAATTAATTAGTAAATTAGGTCAACTTTGACATTTTCATTAATAATTAAAATAAACATAGAACTAGGGTTTTCTTTAATTCTTTTTTTCTTATTTTCATTAAATACAAAAAACATAAAAACACTTTCTTGTAAATAATTGAATAATTAGATTTAGGTTTAATCTTAATTTCATACAAAAGACACAAAAAACTCATAATTTCTCAAGGGTCCAAAACCCTCGGACGTCCAGTTTAATTTATGCTTTCGTACGTTATCATTATTTTCTTATTGATTATTATGTAATTGTTCAAGGAATGTAATAGTAATTAGGTTTATTGCTTTTTTACTTTCCGCATCTTTAGTAAAAATGGGTCTTTGTATTTTGGCGATGTATAGACCCGCGCCTTGTAATAGCGTAGCTTTTATCTTTCTGTATTTAATTTCCCGCACAATTATTAAACTGTTAAACTCGCATGAAAGAATGTATGGTAATTAAAAAACAACGCGTAGCTCACAATGCCATGATCAAAGATAAAACATAACATGAAAACAACATACAATGCACCCACCACTTCTAGGGTACGTCTCACTTGTTGCCTTCGAAACGCGGTCGTCAAGTATAGGACGTTTTAGCGGTCGCTCTTATGTCTAAGATCCAGTCGCCTCGAAACGGTTGCCTCAGATTAAAAAGGATCTAGGACATTAGGGTTACTTATAAGGTGTCCTACTGTTGCTTCGGTGACCACACTGTCCCTACAATCGAATTGAGCCGAACGCCTCCAATGGTGGTGCTACCTACCTCTCAATGGTGGGATGGCACTACCTTAAGGACTTTTACACAGTCTAATTCCTTAGGGTAGGTAGATGACTCATGCATACTTGCTCTCTTAAAAAAAAACAAATCAAAAATCTTTTCACACTGACACTTTCAAAAGCTTTCAAAACAAATTTTTCAAACACTCTTGAGGACAGATACAAGAGTTAATCAGAAATCTTTCACTGAAAATTTTTCAAACCCACTCACATTTGAAAAGCAAACATTTTGAAAACATAAGAGAAATTATCTAAGATCCCATGGATAACCATGGATAGAAAGGGTGCTAACACCTTCCCTTTCTATAAATCTACCTCCCGAACCGAGAAACAATCTCATAAGGAATTTTGCTGTGCTTTTGTCCTGTCCATGTTGGAGAAAATAAAAGATGGTGGCGACTCTTGCTTACCGCGACATTTCGCGAACCAGCTTAAAAACAGTCAGTTCTATTTCCACCGATCACCAGAACTGGCGACTCTGCTGGGGATACTTTAAAGTGAGGTGTACCTTAGGATAGATTATACTTATGTTTTCAATTTCCTGATTTGTGTGCTTTAATATTATTGGGCATGTTTTGGGAGCTCTATAGATCCTAACCCGGATCTGGGGGATACCTCTTAGAAAGTAGCAACAAGACTGTGAGGGAACTGTGCGGGGTATACCGACACGGTTGAAGCAGTCTGCAACGTCGATGTGGCACTTTGGTGAGTACCGGTAACCCTTGAGTCAAGTCAAGGAGAGTACGGGGCCTCCGCGTGGTGTCGTGAAGCATCAACTGACCTTAGGAAACTTAATTGAACCATCCTGGCCTCTTTAGGGTAGTGAGATAACTGACTTTGGTGCAGTCCGAAGTTGGTTGATACTCGATACTACACTCATTGAGGGTTGTTTTCTTGGAATATTTTGATCGCCAGTTCAGTGGCTAAATCGAAACAATGAACACAGAAAACAATCCAATGATATTGAGATCCTTAGAATCCGGTTACTTTTGATAGGACAGGTTTTGAGCCCACCAACCTCAAGAGGGTAATACCTAGACCCCATGCTGGCCTGAACTCTAAGGGCTGTCTTGTGTGACTTGTGTGCCTTACCATGTTTGCTTTTTGTGGATACTTGTGGTGTGTTTTTATCATAGCATCATAACATCATACAACATCATATGCATCCACTAACCACTTCAGGGGTTCGAATCTTCATCTTTGTTCTTGTTTTGTAGGACATGGAAACTATCCGTAGAAAGATAATTCAGATCAACCTCATAAGGGTCCCTCCTCAGCTTAAGGAACTTACATCCCGGATTCCCGAGAGCTCTTCTTTCAGTGAGAAACATGGAAGACTCATCAGTTTGGTCAACACCAACATTGAGGAAGATATGATAAAGGTCCTCTTCCAGTTCTTTGACCCTCTTCACCACTGTTTTACTTTCCTGGATTATCAATTGGTGCCTACATTGGAAGAGTTCTCCCAGCTTATGAAGATCTCTATCCTTAGTCAACTATCCTACAACAGTACGGAAAGGGAGCCAAAACTTGAAGAGGTTGCTAAAGCATTATGCCTACAACCATCTAACATCAAGGGACATTGGGAAGTTAGAGGTGGTATCAAAGGATTCTTGGCCAAGTTTCTGTTTGAAAAAGCACAAGAATGTTGGAACTCCCTTGACCTACAAGCCTTTGAAGAATTTGTAGCCCTCCTTGTCTATGGGTTGGTGTTGTTCCCTAATCCAGATCAGCTTATAGATATCAATGCTGTCAAGATCTTCATGTCCAGGAATCCTATACCTACGTTGCTTGGGGACATCCTTCACTCATGTTACACTCGAACCATGAGAAAAAGAGGTGTTCTCATGTGCTGCACTCCTCTCCTGGCAAGGTGGTTTATTTCGCACCTTCCACAATCAGTTTTGAAGAACGAGCGGAGTTTGAGATGGTCACAACGATTGATGGCTCTTACACATGCTGATATACATTGGTGTTCTCGGTCCAGAGAGAATGTCACTATCATTGATCGTTGCGGGGAGTATCCTAATGTTCCTTTACTTGGAATCAGAGGAGGTATTACTTACAACCCCTGTCTGGCTTTGAGGCAGTTTGGATATGCTCGGAGGGATGGCCCTCATGATATGTTGATTCCTGACATAGTTTTTGACTTCGACAATGATGCACAAGGACTTCGCCAGAGGTTTATCAGAGCTTGGAGGATGCCCAACAAGCTAGACAGCAAGACACTGGGGCACAGGAACTCCATCCCATTGGAGCTTTATCTCAAGTGGGTACGAGCCCGCTCCTAGAAGCTGGTGATGCCATATCCTCATGTTCTCCCTATGATCAAAGAGCCAGTGTTGGAAGGAGAGGTGCCCTACACCATTCAACATCCTGACATGCCTACATCCTGGGAAGAAATGCAGAAGAGCTGGATCCAGCTTAAGAAAGAACGGAATTCTCTTGAAGCCTGTCTACATGCTAGTGAGAAGAAGGTCTTGGAGCTCACCCGCCTACTACACGAGGAAAAGACTCTCAACACTTACATAGCTCCAAAGAGGATGCGCAGTGTCTTTTGGGATTAGTTTACTTTGTAATTTTTGCCCATGAGGCTTTGATGTACTGAACAATTATTTCTTAATAATAACGTGTGTTCCTTTTTGTCTACAACAAATTTGAACTTTCGAACCCTTGAATGCATTGCATAAATAGCATATCATGCATCATGTGCATAACAGGTACTTTCTCTTACAGGTTGCTTAATCTTCTTCGCTGTTTATTTCAGCAATCTCATCATGAATCCTGAATCATCTACTGAGCAATCCATCAAGGCCCTACAGGCTCAGAACGCCCAGTTCCAAGAGTTGATCATGAGTTTAGCCCAAGGTCAAGAGGAATTGAAGGCTCTGCTGGTCAAGAAGAAGAAGAAGAGAACTGTACTATTCAACACTAGCCGGAGGTTCGGCAACACACTGCAAAATGAGGTTGATCAAGCTGGTTCTTCTGTAGGGAAAGGCAGTCCCCAAGGGGGAAGGGTTCCTAGTCCTGTGGTCTCTGACAACGAGACTGATTTCAATGAAGAGCAGTACCCTCCCGCTGAAGACAGGTACAAGCAGTTAGAGGATCGTCTGAATGCCATGGAAATTCAACAAGTGCCTGGGTTGGATTTTGGAGACCTGGGTCTATCTTCTGGTGTGATAATCCCACATAAGTTCAAGGCACCATCTTTCGCAAAGTATGACGAGGCGTCCTGCCCTAAGCTTCATCTCAGATCTTATGTGCGGAAGATCCAACCATACACTGTGGACACGAACTTATGGATCCATTTCTTCCAGGAGAGTCTTTCAGGGACTCATCTCGAATGGTTCTATCAGCTGGATGGAACCAAGGTTCATAACTGGGAGGACTTGGCTACTGCTTTTTATAAGCAGTATCAGTACAATGCCGACCTCGCTCCTACATGTACCCAACTCCAGGGTATGTCGCTAGGATCGGGAGAAGGTTTTAAAGAGTACGCGCAGAAGTGGAGGGACCTGGCTGGCAGGGTGCAGCCACCGTTAACCGACCGTGAACTCGTGGACATGTTCTTAGGGACCCTATCCAGGCCGTTCTTCAATCATCTCATTGGCAATTCTTCTGCAGGGTTTACAGATCTCATTCTGACTGGTGAGAGGATAGAGGCTGGGATGAAATTAGGGAAGATACAGAAAGGTGCGTCCTCAAGTTCTGAGAAGAAGCCTTTCAAGAAGGAAGCCAGTGTTGTGTATGGGCCCAGGAGGCAAAATAAACCGGAACGCCGCCAAGCTGTCAACGCAGTGGTAATTGCAAAGCCTGCGGCCGCTCCTCGGCAACCTAACCAACCAAGGGGTGAGAGACCCATAAGAGAATACACTCGGCTCAGCATGACTCTCTCTCAGATCTTGCCACAACTGCTATCGACCAACTTGGTAACCGTCAGAGAAGCTCCGAAGGTGGTAAACACAACCTCTCCGAAGTACAATCCCAATGCCCGCTGTGCTTATCACTCTGATAGCCCGGGGCATTCTAATGATGATTGTTGGGCCCTGAAGAATAAGGTCCAGGACCTTATCGACGCTAAGGAAATACAGTTTGAGGTGCCCGAAAGGCCCAACGTTATGACTGCTCCCATGCCCCAGCATGGAGTGAATGTTGTTGACGAAGACTCGTACGTAACCTCTGTGAATGATATTGTGACTCTGTTATTGTCCGTGAAAAGGAACCTGTTGCTAACCGGTTTATTTCCGGGTTGTGGCAAGGGTTGCCTTATGTGTGTTGTTTCACCTACTGGTTGTCCGTTGCTGAAGTCAGGCGTCCAAAACCTGATGGATAGAAAAGAAATCTTGTTCAAGAAGACTGCTGTTCCTGTGATTCCTACTGAAGAAGTATCTGTCGTCACTATTTTCAACAATCCCACCAAGGCTCCCCCAAGGAAGCCGATCAAAATCATGTCTGTTGCACCTATTATCATTACTGTTCCGGGGCCCCTCCCCTATAAATCTGACAAGGCTATCCCATGGCACTATGGGGCAGATGTGTATGTACTTGGAGTGAAGCAGGAGTTCAACACTAGTACCGGTATCAGTAACATCACCGGTCCCGCTAAAGTTACTCGCAGTGGCAGGCTCTTCTCGCCTGACATTGCGCCACCAGTTATCCGAAGACCTCTTATCATCACGCCTACAAATGCACCTGTTCAAGTTTCTACCCCTGCTGCCGAGTCATCTGACACTCGGGGCAAAGGGATTGCCGATATGCCTGCCCAGATGGAGGCACCAAAGACTGTTAATGTTGAAGCCTCCCAGCAAGAGATGGAGGAAATTCTCAAGATCATCAAGAAGAGTGATTTCAACGTCGTTGAACAGCTGGGGCATACCCCCTCTAAGATCTCTATGCTATCACTGCTGTTGTGCTCAGAGGCCCATGCCAAGGCCCTGATTTCCTTCCTAAAAACGGCTCACGTGCCACAAGAAACATCTGCGAATCAATTTACCGATTGCATGGCCAACTTGACCGCTGACAATGGGTTGGGTTTCTCTGATGCTGATCTGACCGCCAAGGGAAAGAACCATAATGATGCCCTGCATGTCTCCATCGAATGCAGGGGCACTACTCTTGCACACGTGTTGGTTGACACCGGTTCTTCGCTGAACGTACTTCCCAAGAAGGCCTTAGATAGGTTGGATTGTGAGGGTTTGGAGTTGAAGCCTAGTAACATTGTTGTCTGAGACTTTGACGGGTCGAAAAGGATGGTACATGGTGAAGTAGATATTCCAATCCGGGTTGGTTCTCAAGTCTTTGACTCAATGTTCTATGTGATGGACATTCGTCCATCCTATTCTTGTTTGCTGGGTCGGCCTTGGATCCACAAGGCTGGGGCTGTGACCTCCACTCTACACCAGAAGCTCAAATACCCTGTCAGAGGGAAGATTGTTACGGTGAAGGGGGAGGAAGAATACATGGTTAGTCATTTGAACTCGTTCCGGTATATAGAGATGGAAGGGGAGTTCATTGAAACCCCCTTTCAACATTTTGAAGAGGTGCCTCCAACATTGGTGGCAGCTGAGACAGTAATTGAAGAAGACTCTCCTTTGAAGATGGCTTCCTTGAAGGACGCCCGGGCTGTGATTGAAAAAGGTGAATGTGCAAACTGGGGCAGGCTTCCTGATTTCACACCAAAGACTGACAAGTTTGGGCTGGGTTTCACTGCAGAGGCTCGGAGGGCTGTACGCAAAGCAAGGATCGGAAGACCTCCCGTGTTCATCACCAACCCGGGAGTGAATGCTATTGAAGGCGATGCGGAGGAATCAGAGTTTGATAGCTGGATCTACCCGACGACCGGCGGTGGACTGAACAATTGGACCGCAAAAGACTACATACCTGTTACTTTTGTTACTCAGTAATGAATTCCTTTGTTTTTTAAATTTGTAACGAACAATAAATTGAAACTTTATGGCCCGGTGTCTTACCCGGGGCACCGTTGGCTTCATTTGTGAGGGCTTATTACCTGTCATTTCCATATATCATGAATAAAGACATTGGACATTTTTCGCATTTCAAATCTTGTGCTCCCTTTCTTTCTTTCTTTATATATTGCAAAACAGCTATATTTACACACACTCACCTATATAGGTTTCAATCCACTCTGGATCTCACTGGTAACGACTCTGCTACCGCCAATTATGACTTCGAAAATCCGATCAACTTAGACGAAGATGAAGGTGAAGATGATTGCGAAGTTCCTGGTGAGCTTGCAAGACTGCTACTCCAGGAAGAGAGGGCCATTCAGCCACATGAAGAGCCAGTGGAAACGGTAAATCTGGGTACTGAAACAGACAGAAAGGAAGTCAAGATCGGTGCCAATCTGGAGCTCAGCGTGAAACAACGGTTGATTCAGATGTTGCATGATTATGTGGAAATCTTTGCTTGGTCTTACGAAGACATGCCTGGGTTGGATACCGACATTGTGGTCCATCACCTGCCTACCAAGGAAGACTTCCCTCCGGTAAAACAGAAGGTCCGCCGTATGCGTTCAGAGATGTCCGAGAAGATCAAAGTTGAGGTTATGAAGCAATTTGATGCCGGGTTTCTAGCAGTGACTTCTTACCCTCAGTGGGTTGCCAATGTGGTTCCAGTGCCAAAGAAAGACGGTAAGGTCCGAATGTGTGTTGACTACAGGGATCTAAATAGGGCGAGCCCCAAGGATGACTTCCCCCTGCCTCACATCGACGTTATGGTTGACAATACTGCTCAGCACAAAGTGTTCTCCTTCATGGATGGCTTTTCAGGTTATAATCAGATTAAGATGGCTCCTGAAGACATGGAGAAGACCACTTTTGTAACTCAGTGGGGCACCTTCTGCTACAAGGTCATGCCTTTCGGGTTGAAAAATGCTGGGGCAACCTACCAACGGGCCATGGTTTCTTTATTTCATGACATGATCCACCATGAGATAGAGGTATACGTTGACGATATGATTACAAGGTCTCAAACTGAGGAGGAACACCTGGACCATCTGCAGAAACTGTTTGACCGTCTGAAGTTGTATAAGCTGAGGTTGAACCCAAACAAGTGCACCTTTGGGGTGAGATCTGGAAAACTGCTAGGCTTCATCGTGAGTGACAAAGGTATTCAAGTGGACCCTGCCAAGGTTAAAGCCATACAAGAGATGCCAGTTTCGAAGACAGAGAAAGAAGTCAGAGGCTTTCTAGGACGTCTGAATTACATTGCCCGATTCATCTCGCACCTAACTGCTACCTGTGAACCAATCTTCAAGCTGCTGAAGAAAGATCAAGTAGTATGTTGGAATGATGAATGTCAGTCCGCTTTCGACAGAATCAAAGAGTATCTCCAAGAACCACCCATTCTTATGCCACCGGTTGAAGGGAGACCTCTAATACTATACTTGACAGTACTTGACAACTCAATGGGGTGTGTGTTGGGGCAGCATGACGAGTCTGGCCGAAAAGAACACGCCATTTATTACCTTAGCAAAAAGTTTACCGACTGTGAGACCCGATACTCACTGCTCGAGAAAACTTGTTGCGCTTTGGTATGGGCTGCTCGCCGGCTGAGACAGTATATGCTGACTCACACTACTCTGTTGATTTCAAAAATGGATCCAATAAAGTACATATTCGAAAAGCCTACTCTGTCTGGAAGAATAACAAGATGGTAGATGATCTTGACAGAATACGACATCCAGTACACGACTCAGAAAGCAATCAAGGGAAGTGTGTTGGCAGACCATTTGGCACACCAGGCAGTAGACGACTACCAGTCAATGAACTTTGAATTTCCTGATGAGAACATCATGGTAGTGACTGATTGTGAAGTACCTGGACCGGATGAAGGACCTGAGGAAGGATCCCGATGGTCTATGCACTTTGACGGAGCCTCCAACGCTTTGGGTAACGGTATCGGCACTGTGATCATATCCCCAAAAGGCACTCATACTCCACTTACTGCCCGACTATGTTTCAACTGCACCAACAACATGGCGGAGTATAAGGCATGCATCATGGATCTTCAAGCTGCGATTGACTTAAGGATCAAGTTTCTGAGTGTCTTCGGAGATTCCGCTCTCGTGATCAATCAGATCAAAGGCGAGTGGGATACGAAACACCCAAACCTTATTCCTTATAAAGAATGTGTGTTGACATTGATCCCCCATTTCACAGAGATAACTTTTAAACACTTCCCAAGAGAGGAGAATCAGTTGGCGGACGCGTTAGCTACGATGTCTTCTATGTTCAAAGTCAAATGGGATAACGAAGCTCCCCGGATCATTATCTGGAAACTGGATGAACCTGCATATTGTTGTGATCTCGAGACTGAAGAGGTAACTGAAAAACCCTGGTATCATGAGGTGAAGAGGTATCTGGAAGCTCAAGAATACCCCGACGGTGCATCTGTCAATGACAAAAAATTTCTGAGAAGGTTTGCAGCAAAGTTCTTCCTCAGCAACGGCATTCTGTACAAGCGGAACCATGATTCAACCTTACTGCGTTGTGTGGATAAGACTGAAGCAGAAAGAATCATGGCAGAGCTACATGAAGGTACCTTCGGAACACATTCCAGTGGACATACTATGGCAAAGAAAATCCTTCGGGCAGGATATTTCTGGTCCACAATGGAAGCCGACTGTTACCAACATTCTCGGACATGTCATAAGTGCCAGATTTATGCAGATAAGGTGCACGTTCCTCCAGTTCCTCTGAACGTCTTGACATCACCTTGGCCTTTTGCAATGTGGGGCATTGATATGATCAGCGATATTAAACCTACGGCATCCAACGGGCATCGCTTCATCCTGGTAGCGATCGATTACTTTACAAAGTGGGTTGAAGCAGCTTCCTACGCTACCATAACCAAGAACGTCGTGGCACGGTTCATTCGACACAACCTGATCTGCCGATACGACGTCCCAGAAAGGATCACTACGGACAATGGTACCAATCTCAACAACAAGATGATCACTGAGCTCTGCGAGCAATTCAAGATACAGCACCACAACTCTTCTCCTTACCGGCCGAAGATGAATGGGGTTGTCGAAGCAGCAAATAAGGATATCAAAAAGATTGTGCAGAAGATGACAGTGACCTATAAAGATTGGCACGAGATGTTACCATTTGCTCTTCTTGGGTATCGTACCTCAGCAATGACGTCAACCGGGGCAACTCCCTTTTCCTTGGTCTATGGCATGGAGGCAGTCTTGCCGATTGAAGTCCAGATACCCTCTCTCCGGATAATGAAGGATGCAGGCTTGAGCGAAGATGACTGGATCCAGACTCGACTTGATCAGTTAAACCTAATTGACGAAAAGAGACTCACTGTTATTTGTCATGGTCAAACGTATCAAAAACGGATGATCAGGGCATTTAACAAGAAAGTCAGACCGCAAGAGTATCAAGTTGGGGACCTGGTAGTCAAGCGCATCATTCTTCCTCAAAGTGATCCTAGGGGCAAATGGACCCCTACGTACGAAGGGCCATTTGTGGTTAAACATGTCTTCTCAGGAGGAGCCATGATTCTAACCACCATGGACGGTGACGACCTTCCTCACCCCGCCAATGCAGACATAGTAAAAAGATACTACGCATGATAAAAGACCCGCTAGGTTGACATACCTAGGCAAAAATTAGGGCTTCCCGGCGAACCAAAAGGGTTCGGGAAAAAATAAGGGATGAAATGAAAAATCTGTACACCCGGCAAGTCGAAAACCTGAAAAGGCGGCTTGGGCAAAAATGGGTATCCCGGTGGACTGAAAACCTGAAAGGGCGGTCCAGGAAAAAGTTAGGGATTAAAGCGTAATACTATGTCTCATTGAATCACCTTGCATCCAGAATCTGATATCAACATCAGGTTCAGACGGCATCGATCAATCAGCTTCATCTTTAACTAAGCAGCCAAGTGATGAGACGCTCGAAGACATAAAGGCGATAACAGAGTTGGAACCCAGTGGGATTATTCATTTCACATAGCTGTTTTGTTTTCCTTTTCACAAGTTGTACAAACTCTGTTTTGTTCGGCGGCGCTCTCTTACTAGGACGTCAGCCTCTTGTACATAAGCGCCTATTTACAGGCAAATTCAAAAATCAATACAAATTCACTTTTCAGACAAATTGCCAATTGTTTTTCCTTTTTCTATTTTGTTTTGCAAAGAACGTCCAATGTTCATTTTTGATATATGCATTTGACACTAATTAATAACTCATAAATACTTGCATACGAAACAAAGGATTAATTACAGGTGACATTAGAAACAGGGGCAATAATGAGTTGTCTAAGCAATCTAATTGCTCTGTCCATCAGGGTACCAAGGTAAGTTCGGCTGAAGAATGTAATCCAGATACCTTCACTCCCCGCCGAGTAAGACAAGAATCGGCAATACTCTCTCAAGCAGAGTTGGTCTCCCCAAGCAGAGTTAATCTACTGTCAGCCTTAAGGAATTTGGATATCCCCAGAAAATCTCAATATTCCCCAGCGGAGTATGCAGACATTCCTAACAAGCATCCCCGGCAATCTTGATCTAAGATTGTTCCCCGACGGAATACAGAACATCCAGTGGAGCCATTCCCCAGTCCTGAAGTAGTGAAAAACACAAGAAGGGGGGGTTGAATTGTAAAACTGAAAATCAATGCAATGAACAAGATATTTTTATCCTAGTTCGTTTGATCTCAAACTACTCCAGTCCACCCATCAAGGTGATTTCTCCTCTCTCCAACGAGGTCTTAATTCACTATATTCAACTGAATATTACAGACAGCTTTAACAACTGCTAAAGCCTTCTTGATGCAAACCACAACCCGGTTTGTCAAGGAAACACTTTCTTACAAAAAGATAAATCTAAGTGTGTGAATGTTTTCTACAAAACTGTATCACAATTGTGATGTATACACAACTTAAAGCTTAGAAACTAGATTGCTAAATAATGATTGAATATGAGAATGTGTAGTGTTTAGCAAAACTGAGAGAGGGAACATTTTGATCAGCTTTTATGCGTGTAAAGATTTGGAGAGCATTAGCCAATTCAATCTTCAAAGTCTTGTTTATATAGCACTGAGATGTTGAACGTTGGAGCAATATTCTTGATTCAATGCTAATAACAAACTTTCCTTATCGAGCAGATCTTGTCTGGAATGAGGCCGTTGGTATTAATTTGCTTTTAATGCACAGTACCGTTGCTTACTTAATGCAAGTTCTGGCTTGGCTCATTCTGACTCTACTTAGCTACTGATGAACTGTTGTGTTTCTTTATCAGAGCATTGAGCGCAGTCTTGTTCATCAGGCTTCAGCATATACGTGAGTTAAGCTTCTAATTCTGACATTCTGATATGGCAACTTCTGATGCTGATGTCAGGAACCAAATTTTTGATGCTGATTAGGTGTGATCTTGCTTATATCAATCAGAGTATCTGCAAATCAGAACATAATAATTTAGGCAGCAGATAGTTCATACATGAATCATATAAATAATATATCTTTTCACTTTGTTATCATCAAAACTTAAACATAGGGTAGTAGATTCAAACTTTGTTCTAATAATCTCCCCCTTTTTGATGATGACAAAAACTAGATATTTTTAAATGAAAATAACGTGAAAAGGTATCAGAGAGATGCATCAGAGTAAGAGGTAAAAAGATATCAGAGTTGAGAGATACTCCCCCTGAGTTTATTACTTCCCTTTGATTACAAGTGTTCTTCAGGATCAGATCTTTTTGCCTTTCTTTGAACATCAGAGTATCAGAGTCTTTGACTATCGGAAGCTTTAGATCAGCATATCAGAGCAGAGCTTCAGATCAGCATATCAGAGCTTTTCTTGTCAGAGATTTGCTTTGGATCAGAGTATCAGAGCGGATCAGAGCTTCATATCTTTTAGTCTTCAGAGTGTCCAGGAGCTTCCTTGTACCTGTAGACTTTAAGCAAAACAGAAAAAACATTTTCAAGTAATAGAGTTAGAATGTTTGAGAATTTCTGTCTTAGTTAACCGTTATTGTTTAAAATATCATTCTTGTTCTCCCCCTTTTTGTCAGCAATCAAAAAGTGTAGGTGAGTGCTAAAACAATTAAGATCAGAAAAACTAGTCATATTGAA
The DNA here is from genome assembly GCA_948472305.1 of Vicia faba. Classification (NCBI taxonomy): domain Eukaryota; kingdom Viridiplantae; phylum Streptophyta; class Magnoliopsida; order Fabales; family Fabaceae; genus Vicia; species Vicia faba. Next base: position 70,892,307 of record OX451741.1, on the reverse strand, counting down.
GGGTTCAGAATCAAACAAAACATATTCAAATAGTACATAAGAAAATCAAAGAAAACATGAAAAAGACATGAATGAAAAAAAACTAAGGTTGAGGAGGCAAGCGTGTGAACAGGTTCTCCAGCATGGCTTTGATCTGATCAGCAGTCTCATTCTGCTTGTGCACCATGCTGACAACAGTGTCAATCTTGCTATCCTGCACATCCATTCCTTCTTTCATCTTCTGGTCGTTTTCATCCATCCTCTGCTGCAGACGCATGTCATTCAGCTTCAGTTCTTCCAGAGTCTGCCTGTCCAAGGCAGCTTGAGAAGCATCAGAAGCAGGAAGCTTCTGAGAGCTTTCTGCAACATCTTCTGCTTGATTTGCTTCAGCTTGAATGGTATTGTCTTCTTCTGGTTGCACCTTTGAAGCTGGCTGTTTCTCAGACCAAGGTTCACTATCCAGAGGGAGCACAGCTTCCTGAGGCAGCAGACTGTCAACTTCCTTCAGCAGCTTGCTGAAGTTCTGTTGTGCCTGCTCATAGTTGATATCCTGCAACTTGAGGGCTTCAGCACGTACCCAAAGTCTGAATTGTGACCAGAGCTGGTCAGAAGCAGTTGGGTCAATCATTCCAGGACAGACTTGCTTCAAAGAAGCAATCCATTGCTGCACACCTGTTTCAAAATTCATAATACCAGAGCCAACATCTGGTTGTTTTGGTTTAGGGATGGGAATTTTGTGTTTTAGATCAGCAAGACGGTCAAGACTGGTTAAGTCTATGAAAGTCCTGCTGGGGTTTTCTGTGGTTTTCTTGGCAGCTGTTTGTTTTGGAGAGGGAGTGGGAGAATCAGAGATTATGATTGGAATGCTTGGTGTTTTGAGAGTATTGGGTGGTGTAGATTCTGGTGAGGATGGCAACTGAGCCAAGGTGATTGTTGTTCCACCTGGCAGCTGGATTGCCAGAGGTGATGGTTGAGGTGAATGAGGTTTAGATGGTTGTGGAGAAGGAGTTTCAGAGTGATGAAACTCATGTTGAGGTGATGGTGGATGAATTTCTGGTTGAGGAGAGGGAGACGGAATTGCTGGTTGAGGAGAAGTTGTTGGAATTTCTGGTTGTTCAGGGATAAGGGGTTCTTCGGGAATTAATGAGAGTGGTTGTTGTTGTTCTTGTTCTTCAGCAGATTGCTGTTGTTCTGGTTGTGGAGGAGGGACAATCTGTGGTTCAGAGTTTGGTTGATCAAAAGTGTGTTGATCAATGTCAGACAGCACTTTGTCAATTGCTGATGTTGTTGAGATTGTTGGTTTGGGATGTTTGGTTCTGGGTCTTCTGAGTTTTAATGCCTCAGAAGGGTCATCTTCTAGTTCAGTTTCATCTATTGTTGGGATGGGGATTGAGATTCTATGAGAGGTTTGAGGAGGAATAAATGTGGAATAGTAGAAGAATTTAAAACAGAAGCAGCAGATAAATTACCTCTTTTCTTGGGTGTCTGCTGGAATGATCCTTCTGAAGGTGCCTTCCTCTTCTTCGTCTTCTTCAGAGTCACTTCTTGCTGAGGTTGATGCAGAGCTTTGATAATCAGATTTGGATCTGTACCATCTTCCTTGCATGCATCCAAGTATCTGAGAACCACCTCTGGTTTAGATTCTATCTCAGAAAATAAAGGAAAGTCACTCAGAGGAACTCTTCTGCTGGTGATATCAGCAATAGGAGTAGCTCTGGGTTCCTTTTGGATATTCTCTATCAACTTCATTTTCTTCAAGTTCTTCGCGTTCAGAGGTTTCCCAACTGTTGGTTCAATGGTGCTTAACTCTTGAGCTTCTATCAGATGCTCAATCAGCCTATTCTCTGTCAGAATATCTGATATCAACCTTCCAAAGGGTATCCAATCCCTCTTTGTTCTTTCTTCTTCCCTGGTTTCCTTCACACTTGTTCTGAGGTGGTTGAACAGAAGATGAGCCAAGTTGATTTTTACCTTCTGATCAATAAAGTAGATCAGAAACTTTTGATCCACATTTATATAATCAGGTGAACTAGTTGGCTTCCTATGGTTGAAGCACCCCAGAATTATCTTAGCCCAAACTCTGCGATGATCCTTCAGATCTTTGATCTTGCTGCTGGGCACCCCATGGGTGAAAATCCTTGCAGCTATCACGCCCACATCAGCACATCTTTCAGCCATATCAACACAGCGGACGCCACCGCCACTGTAACTGATTAACCTTGCAATGTGATCCTCAGTGATCACAATCTTCTTCCCCATAACGAAGGAGGTAACTAGATGCGTTGAAGCCTTCGCATGAATCCAGAATTCCTTGACTAGCATAGGGAATGTTGGTCCAACCAATCTGTCAAAATACCTTTCCCATTTCTGTGCCCTAACTTCTTCTGTTAGGCCAAAACCGTTCTCCTTCAAGCTTCCAAAATCAACGATCAATTCAGATAACACTTCAAGATTCTTCACAGGAGTGAGGAGTGTTCTGAATGGCACTTGATACTGTTCAGATGATGCTTTCTTCTGAGGACCTACAGAAGCACTGCTGGAGGTTGCCATGTTCACACTAAGAGATTTTGAGAAGAAACTGAGAAAAAGAGGTTTTGCAAGAGATGAACACAGAAATATGCAGAGAGTGCTTGAGTATTAGTGAGAAACTGTAAAGAGTTGGAATGAGAGGTTAATGTGTTTAAATAGAGTTTCAAAATATTTTGAAAAAATAAACATTTTTAAGAGAGAGAAAAGTCATGATTGCATTTTAAAAGCGTGATTACTTTTATTAAATGCTTGCTGATTTTGGGGGATTTGAGAAAGATACTTAAAAACGGTTACCAGACATGTGTCTCAATGCACCCAATCAGCGCTTTGCCTTCTCAGAAGCGTGCACGCGTTCTGCTTCAGAGATTTGCTGATGATTGGATGACACTTGTTTGATGTAGTGATCAGCACGTCTGTCTTTGAGCTTAGAATCTCAGATCTTTAGACTTGCATCTGATACAATCTGCATGTTCTATCTTTCTGAAAGAAGATTGATCAGAAGTTCACAGTAAAACAATTACATTCTGAAGGTAAATATATGGAATTAAAACATTTTCACTCTGGACAGACTTTCATGCTGAGATGTTTCAGAATGGAATTAAACCTATCTTCTGAAAGGGGTTTAGTAAAGATATCAGCCCATTGATGGTCTGTATCTATAAATTTTAAGTTCAAAATTCCTTTCTGAATATAGTCCCTAATGAAGTGATGTTTTATTTCTATATGCTTAGCTCTAGAATGTAAAATGGGATTCTTACTTAAGCAAATAGCAGAAGTATTATCAGAGTATAGGAATGTTACTCTCAAAAATCTGGAAGTCTTCAAGCTGACTTTTCATCCAGAGCATTTGTGTGCTACATCCTGCTGCTGCTATGTACTCAGCTTCTGCTGTTGATAGCGCAATTGTTGATTGCCTTTTGCTGGACCAAGAGATCAGATTTTCTCCCAGAAACTGGCAGCTTCCAGAAGTACTTTTACGTTCCACTCTGTCTCCAGCAAAATCAGCATCGCAGTAGCCTACTAAGCTGTAATCACTAGATTTTCTATAAAACAAACCCAGATTAGTAGTACCTTTCAGATACTTGAAAATTCGCTTAACAGCTGTTAAGTGAGATTCTCTAGGATCTGATTGGAATCTAGCACAGATACAAACACTGAATAATATGTCAGGTCTTGAAGCAGTCAGATAGAGGAGAGAACCAATCATACCTTTATAGACTTTCTGTTCTACATTTTTGCTTACCTCTTCTCTTTCCAGAATGCACGTGGGATGCATTGGAATCTTTGATGGCTTACATTCTGAGAGGTCAAATTTCTTCAGAAGATCTCTGATGTATTTGCTCTGATGAATGTAAGTTCCCTCTGGAGTTTGATTAATCTGAATTCCTAGAAAGAATTTCAGTTCCCCCATGAGGCTCATCTCAAATTCTGCCTTCATACACTCAGCAAATTTTCTTCCAAGAGAAGGATTAGTAGAACCAAAAATAATATCATCAACATAAATTTGACAGACTAAGATGTCATTCTTAACTGATTTACATAATAGAGTAGTGTCCACTTTCCCTCTGGTGAATTCATTTTCTAATAGAAAGTTACTTAGCCTTTCATACCAAGCTCTGGGAGCTTGTTTCAGACCATATAGTGACTTCTTTTGTTTGAAAACATGTTCTGGATGTTTTGTATTTTCAAAACCAGGGGGTTGGTGTACATAAACTTCTTCTTCTATATAACCATTTAAGAATGCACTTTTGACATCCATCTGATACAGAGTGATGCCTCTGTTAACAGCAAATGAAATTAAAAGTCTGATAGATTCTAACCTGGCGACTGGGGCAAAGGTTTCTGTATAGTCTATCCCCTCTTGCTGACTATAACCTTGTGCAACCAGTCGTGCCTTGTTTCTGATGACTTCAACTTGTTCATTTAGCTTGTTTCTGAACACCCATCTTGTTCCAATGACATTGAATCCTTTTGGTCTGGGAACGAGATCCCATACGTCGTTTCTGGTGAATTGATTCAGCTCTTCTTGCATTGCCAGAATCCAGTCATTATCCAGAAGTGCTTCATCAATAGAAGAAGGTTCAATCAGAGACACAAGTCCCATGAGAGTTTCTTCAGAGTTTCTGAAGCTTGCTCTTGTTCTGATTGGATCTTCCTTTCTTCCTAAGATAATCTCTTCTGGGTGATCCAAGCTGCTTCTAGGTAATCTCTTATGAGGTTGATCAGCAGCTGTTGTAGGATTGCTAGCAGTGCTCCTTTCAGACGTTGAAGGAGTGTCTGTATTGAGAGCTTCTGATGACTTGTCTTCAGAACCTGTAAATTCAATTTCCATACCTGCAAAAACTTCATTCTGCTTTGACTTTTCAGAGTCAAGCTTATCATCAAAACGAACATTGATTGATTCTTCCACAATCTGTGTTTCTGTATTGTATACTCTGTACACTCTTGAGCATTCAGAGTATCCTAACATGATACACTTCTGTGCTTTAGAGTCAAACTTGTTCAAATAATTCTTTGTATTTAATATAAAGCAAGTACATCCAAATGGATGAAAATATGAAATGTTGGGCTTTCTGTTCTTCCACAATTCATATGGAGTCTTTTCCAGAATAGGTCTTATTGAGATTCTATTCTGAATGTAGCACGCTGTGTTTATTGCCTCTGCCCAGAAGGTCTTGGCAACGTTTGTCTCATTGATCATGGTTCTGGCCATTTCTTGCAGTGTTTTGTTCTTTCGTTCTACAACTCCATTTTGTTGGGGAGTTCTAGGACAAGAGAAATCATGCATAATGCCTCTGTCATTAAAGAATGACTCAAAATCTTTGTTTTCAAATTCTCCACCATGATCACTTCTGACTTTAACGATTCTAAGATCCTTTTCATTCTGAACTTGGTTACAGAAGGTAACAAACACAGAGTGTGACTCGTCCTTGTGTCTTAAGAACTTTACCCATGTCCATCTGCTATAGTCATCTACGATTACTAACCCATACTTATTACCACTGATTGAAGCAGTTTTAACTGGTCCAAATAAGTCAATGTGCAGAAGTTCTAATGGCTTAGAGGTGGAAACAACATTTTTGGATTTAAAAGAAGGTTTTGCAAATTTGCCTTTCTGACATGCTTCACACAGAGCATCTGAATTGAACTTCAAATTAGGTAGTCCTCTGACCAAATTGAGTTTGTTAATCTGAGATATTCTTCTCATACTAACATGCCCCAATCTTCTGTGCCAGATCCACTGCTCGTTGTTAACAGACAGAAGGCATTTTACATTCTGACTCTTTAGTTCAGAAAGTTTGATTTTGTAAATGTTGTTTTTCCTCTTACCATTAAACAGGATAGTCCCATCTTTCTGACTAACATCTTTACATGATTTTTGATTAAAGATTATATCATAACCGTTATCACTTAATTGACTTATGGATAACAGATTATGCATCAATCCATCTACTAGCAGAACATTATTAATAGAGGGAAGATTTCCATTACCTACAGTTCCAGAGCCAATTATCTTTCCCCTCTGATTGCCTCCAAAGCCAACGTGGCCTCCAGGCTTAAGTTCCAGGCTTTGGAACATATGCCTTCTTCCCGTCATGTGTCGTGAGCAGCCAGAGTCCAGGTACCATGACTGGTGTTTCTGACTTGCTGCTAAAGATATCTGCAACATGTATTATTTTATCCTTAGGTACCCAGATTTTCTTGGGTCCTGATTTGTTAGTTTTACCAAAACTCTGGTTGAATTTTGGTTTCACAGAGTGCTTACTGCTAGTGTATTTAATATCATGTGTGTGACCATACACAAAATGTGAATTCAGAGGAGTGTGTTTAATGGTTAAGTCCATGACATTCTTTGGTGTAGGAACCTTACCTTGGTATCCTATTCCTTTCCTGCCGTTTCTGCTAACTCCATAGATCATTGAAGCCATTTTGCTTCTATCTATGCTTTTAGCGAGGAACTTCTGGAAACTGTGATCATACTCCTTGATGATCTCATCAGCGTTGCTGGGAGTTTCAGAAATTGGTTCCTTCTGAGAGTTTTGTAAAGTGTTTTCTAATTTTGAAATCTTATTTCTCAGCTCAGAATTCTTCAATTTTAGACTCTCAGTCTTATTAGAGTCAGATTCAAGATTCCTTTTCAGGTCTCTGAATTTAACTCTAATTTGCTGATACCGTTCCAGAATCTCATTAAGGCTTTCAGCAAGTTCAGCCTTTGTAAAGTTAACAGCAAAGTTAGGAAATACCTCTTCAGTATCTGATTCTGAGTCTGATTCAGAAGCTTCACTATATTCTGAGATGTTAGCCATGAGAGCTATGTTTGCCCTCTCATCATCTGATTCTGAGTCAGCTTCAGACGAGTCAGAGTCATCCCATGTAGCCATGAGACTTTTCTTCTTCTCTCTTCCAAACTTCTTTTTGGGCTTTTCCCTCTGAAGCTTTGGGCAGTCACTCTTATAGTGTCCTTGCTCATTGCACTCATAGCAGATGATGTCCTTGGTGTTTGGCTTTTTGCTACTGGAGGAGCCTTCAGATCTTCTGTATCCAGAGGAAGAATCTGTCCTTCTGTATCTGGAGGAAGACTCGTTCTGATCAGATCTTCTGGGATTCCTGAACTTCCTTTGTCTTTGCTTCCACAGTTGATTTACTCTTCTGGAAAGGAGAGAGAGTTCGTCTTCTTCTGATGAGGATCCATCAGATGTTTCTTCAACTGCCTGCAAAACTTTAGACTCAAATTTTTTGTTAGATTTTAATGCTAAAGGCTTACCTTGCTTCTGAGGCTCGTCAGCTTCTAGCTCTATCTCATGACTTCTGAGGGAGCTGATAAGTTCCTCCAGAGTGATTTTGTTGAGATCTTTAGCTAGCTTCAGAGCTGTAACCATAGGTCTCCACTTCTTGGGTAAACTTCTGATGATTTTCTTGACATGGTCAGCAGTAGAGTATCCTTTGTCCAGAACCTTGAGACCAGCTACCAGAATCTGGAATCTTGAGAACATTGTTTCAATGGATTCAGATTCTTCCATTTTGAACGCCTCATACTTCTGAATGAGCGCCAGAGCTTTAGTTTCTTTGACCTGAACGTTGCCCTCATGCGTCATTCTGAGTGAGTCAAAAATATTCTTTGCTTTGTCTCTGTTGGAGATCTTTTCATATTCAGTATAGGAGATGGCGCTGAGGAGGATGGTTCTGGCCTTGTGGTGATTCTTGAAGTCACGCTTTTGTTGGTCAGACATTGTTTTTCTATCAATCTTCTGACCGGTTGCATTCACAGGGTGCGTGTATCCATCTGTCACCATATCCCACATATCAACATCATGTGCCAGAAAGAAGCTTTCAATTCTGTCTTTCCAGTAATCAAAGTTTTCTCCATCAAAGACTGGAGGTTTGCCGCTGAATCTGTCTCTGTCCTTATTGTTGTCATTGTTGGTGTGAGAATTGTTTCCTGCCATTGTGTTTTTCTGACGCTGGATCTTGTACTGACACGGTTAAGTGTTTTAGCTCAGAACCAGGCGCTCTGATGCCAATTGAAGTAGTGAAAAACACAAGAAGGGGGGGTTGAATTGTAAAACTGAAAATCAATGCAATGAACAAGATATTTTATCCTGGTTCGTTTGATCTCAAACTACTCCAGTCCACCCGTCAAGGTGATTTCGCCTCTCTCCAACGAGGTCTTAATTCACTATATTCAACTGAATATTACAGACTGCTTTAACAACTGCTAAAGCCTTCTTGATGCAAACCACAACCCGGTTTGTCAAGGAAACACTTTCTTACAAAAAGATAAATCTAAGTGTGTGAATGTTTTCTACAAAACTGTATCACAACTGTGATGTATACACAACTTAAAGCTTAGAAACTAGATTGCTAAACAATGATTGAATATGAGAATGTGTAGTGTTTAGCAAAACTGAGAGAGGGAAGATTTTGATCAGCTTTTATGCGTGTAAAGATTTGGAGAGCATTAGCCAATTCAATCTTCAAAGTCTTGTTTATATAGCACTGAGATGTTGAACGTTGGAGCAATATTCTTGATTCAATGCTAATAACAAACTTTCCTTATCGAGAAGATCTTGTCTGGAATGAGGCCGTTGGTATTAATTTGCTTTCAATGCACAGTACCGTTGCTTACTTAATGCAAGTTCTGGCTTGGCTCATTCTGACTCTGCTTAGCTACTGATGAACTGTTGTGTTTCTTTATCAGAGCATTGAGCGTAGTCTTGTTCATCAGGCTTCAGCATATACGTGAGTTAAGCTTCTGATTCTGACATTCTGATATGGCAACTTCTGATGCTGATGTCAGGAACCAAATTTCTGATGCTGATTAGGTGTGATCTTGCTTATATCAATCAGAGTATCTGCAAATCAGTACGTAATAATTTAGGCAGCAGATAGTTCATACATGAATCATATAAATAATATATCTTTTCACTTTGTTATCATCAAAACTTAAACATAGGGTAGTAGATTCAAACTTTGTTCTAACAAGTCCAATCTGAAAAGTTTCCCCAGGAGAGTTGAATCATCCTCCCCAGTAGATTCTGGAAGCTTATCCCCAGTAGATTCTGGAAGCTTATCACCTGCAGAGTACAAAAGCGCCCCCCGGCTTTATTCAAAGGTTATTTCCCCACCAGGATATAATTGGGTTATCCTCAGCCAATTGCCACGGAAAGATCGTCCTCGGCGAAGTTCTTTCTACCCCCCAGCGGAGTTCATCAAATCTTCCAACTGAGCTCAACAATGGTATCCCCATCGGAGTTATCATCAAACCTCAGCAAAGTATCGCTTCCCATAGAGTAATTCCTCACAGAATAACCTCTCCAACAAGTTTATTCCCCAACGGAGTCATCTTCTCCTACCGGTTTATTCTTGCAACCATCATCCCCAGCAGAAACAAGGAACTCTACTCTTCAATATTAGCCCAGGAGTTAACTTCCCGGCATTCATCAAGGATTTATTTTCCTAGACGAAAATACATTCATAAACATCGCATCTTCATACATTATAGCATGCATATACGCATCATGAACATACAAATCTCAGTCATCTCACATTTCATACATCATGACATCGCATACAACTAACGTTTTGTCTTTTCAGGACAAAGGTCAATACAAAGATGATTACTATCAACTATCGCAATTCCAGATTCGATACATGTATCTAGCCAGGGCATATCTGTGAGCAATTACCTGTGGATTCGACACCTGTATCTAGCCAGGGCATATCTGCATTTCCGGACTCGCTTCCTGTATCCAGCCAGGGCACGTCTGAAGAGTTTGAAGATCCGATTCCTGTATCCAGCCAGGGCGTATCTGTTGACGACTATTTCCGGACTCGATTCCTGTATCCAGCCAGGGCACGTCTGAAGAGTTTGAAGATCTGATTCCTGTATCCAGCCAGGGCGTATCTGTTGACGACTATTTCCGGACTCGATTCCTGTATCCAGCCAGGGCACGTCTGAAGAGTTTGAAGATTCGATTCCTGTATCCAGCCAGGCCGTATCTGTTAACGACTATTTCCGGACTCGATTCCTGTATCCAGCCAGGGCACATCTGAAGAGTTTGAAGATCCGATTCCTGTATCCAGCCAGGGCGTATCTGTTGACGACTATTTCCGGACTTAATTCCTGTATCCAGCCAGGGCACGTCTGAAGAGTTTGAAGATCCGATTCCTGTATCCAGCCAGGGCGTATCTATTGACGACTATTTCCGGACTCGATTCCTGTATCCAGCCAGGGCACGTCTGAAGAGTTTGAAGATCTGATTCCTGTATCCAGCCAGGGCGTATCTGTTGACGACTATTTATGGACTCGATTCCTGTATCCAGCCAGGGCACGTCTGAAGAGTTTGAAGATCCGATTCCTGTATCCAGCCAGGGCGTATCTGTTGACGACTATTTCCGGACTCGATTCCTGTATCCAGCCAGGGCACGTCTGAAGAGTTTGAAGATCTGATTCTTGTATCCAGCCAAGGCGTATCTGTTGACGACTATTCCGGACTCGATTCCTGTATCCAGCCAGGGCACGTCTGAAGAGTTTGAAGATTCGATTCCTGTAACCAGCCAGGGCATATCTGTTGATGACTAATTCCAGATTCGATTCATGTATCTAGCCATGGCACATCTGTGAGTAACTGATTGTAGACTCGATTCTTGTATCTAGCCAGGGCACATCTGCATGAAGAGTTTAAAGATTCGATACCTGTATCCAGCCAGGGCACATCTACATAAAGAGTTTAAAGATCAACCCCTGTAACAGGCCAGGTAATTATCTTTCTTTCTCAGGTACGCAAGTTCTCACTAAGGAATCTCTTATATGATCGACACTTCCAAATGGCATCTATAAGCCCATTCCCGACAAGGTTCTGTCACATCTCCAGATGCCATCTATAAGCCCATCCTCCCATCCATTATCCTCCAAATGGCATCTATAAGCCCATTTCCTACATCACCTTGCTGATACTCTACTACGTGAGTGCAAATTTCTGGGCACTCTAGTGTTCAATCATCTTTCACCCTCGGATCACGAAAGGCACACAAGCCAATCTACATCCTCAAGTCTAAGAAGATTGAACAGGGGCAACTGTTGTACCCTAAAATTTGCCCTCCCATATTCTTCAAGATGTGTCAAGATCATGGTTCAAAATCTCCTAAGGGTTGCACAGTCCAATTGCCTCCTAACACAGTCAAAATTAGGGTTTTGGTTCTGGAAAAGAAATTGAGGTTTCCAAGGGTCCAATCAAGTCCCATATGCCTACATACATTGTCAAGCATCCATATGTCAAGTTTCAAGACTCACAGCATCAAGTTACACAGTCAAAAAAACCCTAATTGCTTCACAGTCAACTGCAGGGGTAAAATAGTCATTTGACAGTCAAAAGTCAAAATTTTTGGTCAAAATCTTATTTTGAAGCCACAATCATCATTTGATCAATTCTTGATCATGATTCCACAAGCATGGTTCAAAAAGTATCAAGATGCAAAAGTTGCTATTTCTAGACAGCTAAAAAGTCAACTGCAAATTGTCCAAGGCATAACTTCTTCATGGTTTATCAGAAAAATCCCATCCAAAGCTCATTTTGAAGGGGATGACATTTCCTACAACTCATCTTCACACTCCAAGTCCAAGAAATGCTCTCACAAAAAGTTATCAATTTCAACATTATAGGTCATTTTCAAAAGTCAACAAAAAGGCACTTTAAGTCAAAGACCATAACTTGAGATTGGTAAATCAAAATGACATGGGACCAAAGGAATTGGTTAGATGACTTCAAGACCTTTCCAAAATGTCCAAGAACATGTTCAAAGCTTCAAAATTGAGTAAGATATGCATTGGAGAAGTTGGTAAATTTTTGGGAACTTTCAAAAGTCAACTTTGCCTAAAAAGCTTCAAATTTGCTAATGGGCCTCAAATTCTTTCTTGAATCATTACCCAAAGCCTATGCACGACCCATTGAGCTCAAAATAATTTATTTTCTTATTTTTAATTAATTAATTGAATTTTTATTATTATTAATTCATTTAATTGGTTTTAATTATAGGAAAATTAAAAAAGATATGTTTTGGATCTTTTGGTGGAGCAAATCTGATCAGGGCAAGCTGGCAAAGTCGTTTCTCAATCAAACAAGGAAAATCATCCATATTTGGCAAGGTTTCATTGAAAAAGATTGAAAATTTCATGATTGAAAATCAAAGATTGCAAACATTAATTCATGGACTTTTGGGCCAAGGTTTTGACCTAAATTCACTCACATACATATGCTGAATGAAACCCTGAACCCTTACACGAAAAAGCTGCCACAAAAACACTATTGCAAAATTGAAAAAAGTCAAGAATTTTGGAAACTGAATTCCCATTTGCAGGCCAATTCGAGCCCTTTTCTTGTTTCCAATACCTTGCTGGTAGTTTCCTGAACACATTGCAATCAAGAACGAGTCTTGAAACCCAAAGAATGCGCAAGAACAAGCCCTACGGTTTGCATTATTTTCCAGAATTTCATATCATGATTCATGCGCATTTGATACATATTGTTGGGTGTTTTGTATTCACAGGAACCTTCTGAAGCTAATGACATGGTTTACTTGCATTATAGAGCTCTGAATCATGATTTGCCATTAACACGTTTTAGGGTTTCAGAGCTCCCATATTGGGGTTTTCCTTGTACTGTAAAATTGGACCTCAAGACCAATATAGACGAACTCGTTGCAACAAGACGAAACCATTAAGATACTCGCGCTCAATTTATATAATTTGTGCGCGTAATCGCTATTTTTTTGGACTTTTGCTTTGTGGGGGTTTAAAACCCCCGCTATCTTGTTTACAGTTGCAGGTGAAACGAAGAAGACATCATGTGTGGCATTACGTGACTGGAACATTCAAATCCAGCGCGCGTTATTTCATTTGGTGGTCATAATATTTGTTTTTCTTATATAATAATTGTTGTCCACTCATATGACAAACGCGTTGGATGGCTCAGTTGGCAAAGGCATAATGACAAGAGGTACTGGGACCTGGGTTCGATTCCCAAGTCCCCCCATATAATTGATGATTTTTGTTTTAACATGTTCTAGTGCAGCATTCGTTCAATGTCCCACCATACATCCTCGCGCCAAAGCTTGCCAAGCGCTCATCATGATCAATCCAGTGGCTACAGAGTGAAGAGCATGGTACCCCCTAGTCAGCCAGCAAGCACGTGATGCCAAAAAGTCAACAAGGCCTTGTGTTCTTGGGCCTAAATTGCTTCAATCTCACCTCCACTTTGGGCCTGACTTTTCATAGTTTTCTTTTCTTTTCCTTTCTAAAACTTTTAATTGTTTTTAATTATTATTATTAATTCACCATAAAATAAATTTTTTTCCAATAAAATCAGAAACTCAAAAAAAATGTTTTTATTTATTTATTTAAATTTGCCATTAACATATTTTTGTAAATAAATTCTAATAACTAATCTAGGTTAATTTAGTTTTAAAATTCGATCTTTTTCTTAATAAATAAAAATAGCATAGAATTAGGTTTTGACACTTTTTATCTTTTTTCTTAATTAATTATTATTATCATCATTTATTATTATTATTAATTACTATTATTTTTGTACATAAATATGTAAATTAATTAATTAGTAAATTAGGTCAACTTTGACATTTTCATTAATAATTAAAATAAACATAGAACTAGGGTTTTCTTTAATTCTTTTTTTCTTATTTTCATTAAATACAAAAAACATAAAAACACTTTCTTGTAAATAATTGAATAATTAGATTTAGGTTTAATCTTAATTTCATACAAAAGACACAAAAAACTCGTAATTGCTCAAAAGGGTCCAAAACCCTCGGACGTCTAGTTTAATTTATGCTTTCGCACGTTATCATTATTTTCTTATTGATTATTATGTAACTGTTCAAGGAATGTAATAGTAATTAGGTTTATTGATTTTTTACTTTCCGCATCTTTAGCAAAAATGGGTCTTTGTATTTTGGCGATGTATAGACTCGCGCCTTGTAATAGCGTAGCTTTTATCTTTCTGTATTTAATTTCTCGCACAATTATTAAACTGTTAAACTCGCATGAAAGAATGTATGGTAATTAAAAAACAACGCATAGCTCACAATGCCATGATCAAAGATAAAACATAACATGAAAACAACACACAATGCACCCACCACTTCTAGGGTACGTCTCACATGTTGCCTTCAAAACGTGGTCGTCAAGTATAGGACGTTTTAGCGGTCGCTCTTATGTCTAAGATCCAGTCGCCTCGAAACGGTTGCCTCGGATTAAAAAAGATCTAGGACATTAGGGTTACTTCTAAGGTGTCCTACTGTTGCTTCGGTGACCACAATGTCCCTACAATCGAATTGACCCGAATGCCTCCAACGGAGGTGCTACCTACCTCTCAATGGTGGGATGGCATTACCTTAAGGACTTTTACACAGCCTAATTCCTTAGGGTAGGTAGATGACTCATGGATACTTGCTCTCTTAAAAAAAAAAACAAATCAAAAATATTTTCACACTGACACTTTCAAAAGCTTTCAAAACAAATTTTTCAAACACTCTTGAGGACAGATACAAGAGTTATTCAGAAATCTTTCACTGAAACTTTTTCAAACCCACTCACATTTGAAAAGCAAACATTTTGAAAACATAAGAGCAAGTATCTAAGAGCCCATGGATAACCATGGATAGAAAGGGTGCTAACACCTTCCCTTTCTATAAATCTACCTCCCGAACCGAGAAACAATCTCATAAGGAATTTTGCTGTGCTTTTGTCCTGTCCATGTTGGAGAAAATAAAAGACGGTGGCGACTCTTGCTTACCGCGACATTTCGCGAACCAGCTTTAAAACAGTCAGTTCTATTTCCACCGATCACAATAGCAACTTCTTCAGTATGAACTAAAGGAACAACAGACTTCTTAAACAGAATTTCTTTACTATCCATCAGGCGTTGGACACCTAATTTCAAAAGATGTAAACCGGTTGGTAGGGCAAAACACATACGACAACCTTCGTCACAACCCGGAAATAAACCGGCTAACAAAAGGTTCTTCTTTACAGTCATCAAGGGAGTGGCAATATCTTTCACAGAAACTACAAATGAGTCTTCCTCTACATCATTCACTCCATGCTTGGGCATAGGAGCAGTCACAACATTAGGTCTTTCGGGCGCCTCGAACTCAATCTCCTTAGCATCAATTAAGTCCTTTATTTTGTTCTTCAAAGCCCAACAATCATTTGTATCATGTCCCGGGCTATCAGGGTGAAAAGCACAGCGGGCATTAGGGTTGTACTTAGGCGATGCAGTGTTGGGATTCTGCGGAGCCTCCCTTGGAGTTACTAGATTGGTTTTCAATAACTACGGCAGAATCTGAGACAAAGTCATGTTGAGATGGGTGAATTGCCTTCGAGGTCTCTCGGCCTTTTGTTGATTGTTGCGCTGAGGAGCTCCAACAGGTCTTGAAATAACAACCGTATTAACAGCTTGGCGACGTTCGGGTCTATTCTGGCTTTTCGAACTGTAAACAACACTGGACTCCTTCTTAAAAGGATTTTTCTCGGTGCTTGATGAAGCACCCTTTTGTATCTTACCAGACTTAATACCAGCCTCAATCCTTTCATCGGTCATAATTAGCTCTATAAACCCAGACGAAGAGCTTTCAATCAGATGGTTGAAAAACGGACCAGACAAGGTCCCCAGAAACATATCCACTAGCTCCCTATCAGCCAAGGGTGGTTGCACTCTTCCAACAAGATCCCTCCACTTCTGAGCATAATCTTTGAAAACTTCACCCGTTCCCATAGACATACCCTGGAGTTGGGTACGCGTGGGAGCGAGGTTGGCATTGTATTGGTACTTCCTGTAGAAAGCAGCAGCCAAATCTTCCCAACTGCGGATACTGGCTCCTTCTAACTGGTAAAACCATTCAAGCTGAGTCCTTGAGAGACTGTCTTGAAAGAAGTGGATCCATAAGTTCTTATCAGCGATGTACGGCTGAATCTTCCTTACATACGATCGGAGGTGCAGTTTCGGGCAAGAAACTTTGTCGTACTTAGCAAAGGCTGGTGCTTTGAATTTGTGGGGAATCACCACCCCAGATGACAGACCCAGATCACCAAAGTCCAGACCAGGCACTTTCTGAACTTCCATCGCACTCAACCGATCTTCCAATTGCTTGTATCTATCCTCAGCCGGAGGATACTGGTCTTCGTCGAAGTCCGTCTCGTTGTCTGAAACCACAGGGCTAGGAGCCCTCCTTTCTTCTTGACTATCTTTCCCTCCAGATGAGGTGGTCAAATCAACTTCATCTGGTAGCTTGTTTCCGAACCTGTGACCCGTGTTAAACAGGATTGTCCTCTTCTTCTTCTTCTTCTCTTTCAGAATAAAGGTCTTCAGATCTTGCTGACCCTTAGCTAAATTCATGAACAACTCTTGGAACTGGGCGTTCTGGGCCTGCAAAGCCTTGATTTCTTGTTTCGTTGATGGCTCAGAAGACATGATGCTGAAATAAACAGCGAAGAAGATGAGAAAACCTGTAGGGGTACCTGTTATGAGGTGCATGGAATGAAATGCATATGCTATGATTTCAAAGACATCGAGAGATTCAAATTTGTAAACCAAAAAGGAAACACACTTTTATTAGATAAACTTGAAATTCAAATTGTTCAACAAATTTCCCTTAAGGCGTTACAATAAAGGAAATGCTGAAAAGTAAATAAAAACTGGAAGTAATCAAAGGACATCAGCGCTCCCATGGTCGTTTGCCTTTGGTGTTGGCATAGTCGTTAATGGTCTGCTCATTCTCCAATTGCCTAGTCAACTTCTGAATCTTCTGCTCTTGCTCGCGATACTTTTCTCGGTAAGTATCCCACTCTTCTCTCAGCTGCATCCATGATCTCTTTAGTGCCCCAATGTCAGTGGGAATGTAAAGATGGAGGACGGTAGGTAGAACCCCCTCTTCATCAGCAACTTCAACAATGATAGGCAAGAAGGCCTCATACGGTATTCCCAGCTTTTGGGCACGGATACGAACCCATCTGAGATATGGCTCCATCGGAAGAGAAGTCTTTGGGCCTAGCTCGTATGGATCAGATCTGTGCACTCTATCCCAAGCCCTTATGAATCTGCGGCGTTGCTCATCACTATCCCCTTGAAAATCAAAGATGATACTAGGCATTAGCAATTCATGAGGACCTTCCCTCCTAGCACGCCCAAACTGACGTAAGGCCAAGCACGGATTATAAGTGATCCCTCCATTAGTTCCTATCAGTGGAACATTGGGGTACTCCCCACATCGATCAATAATAGCCACCTCGTCCATACCCTTGATAGTCTAGATGATGTCATTATGAGAGAGAGACATGACCCTATAGGCCCATCTCATGCCTTCTTTGTTCTTCAAAACTGACTTGGGAAGGTGAGAAATAAACCACCTTGCCAACAATGGAGCACAACACATCAAGGTTCCCCGCTTTCGAGCAGTAGGGGCATAAAGCTGATGAAGAATGTCACCCAAGAGAGTGGGTATAGGATTACCAGACATGAAGATTTTTACCGCATTCACATCAACAAAGGAGTCAGAGTTCAGAAACAATACCAAGCCATATATCAGAAGAGCCAGAATATCTTCGAATGCCTGGAAGTCTAGACTATCCCAGAAGTGATCAGCCTTACCAACCAAGAACTTAGTCAGAAAGCCCTTTGCTCCACTACGAGTTTCCCAATTAGCCATTACCTCATCCTTTGTCATATGAAGGGCTGAAGCAATCTCTTCCGGCCTAAGGATCTTCTCCCAACCTGTGAACGGGGTCTGCTCCAGAATAGGGATACCCAGCAGATCAGAGAACTCTTCTAAGGTGGGGACCAACTGGTAGTCCTGAAAAGTAAAGCAATGGTACAGTGGATCATAGAATTGGACCAAGACACTCATCATCTGCTCGTCCAATTTGGAAGGGACCAAACCTGAGAGGTGACCATGTCTCCTGATAAAGGAGGTAGTATCTGACATCTTTGCAACCAATTCTTTAAGCATAGAGGGAACTTGGACAAAGTTGATCTGGATGGTGTTCCTACGCATGGGTATCATGACCTATAAAACAGAACAAAGATGAATCCCTCCTGTCTTTGAAATAGGTTAGTCCAATGCAAGATGTATGCAATGTTATGATGTCATGATGTCATGATAGAAAGCACATCACAAGTATCCACAAATAGCAAACATGGTAAAGGCACACAAGTCACACAAAGAGCCCTTAGATTTCAGGCTGGCAAGGAGCTTAGGTACTACCCTCTTTCAGTTCAGTTGGTTCAAACCTGTCCTAAAAATAGTAATCGAGTTCTATAGTATCTCAATATCACTAACTACCCTCGATCGGTCATAATTCCAGTTTAGCAACCTTTTCTTGTGGCCGGAATCATCGCGAGAGTTTAGTCTCAATGAGTGTAGCATACTGCTATTGTTCTATGGCCAAGTTGGTTAATTTAAAGGTACTAAGGTTGGTTGGTGCTTAATGACCCCTTAGATGACCCATATTCTCCTCGTTCCAACACAAGGGATATCGGTACAATCTAAAGTGCCACACCAATGTAGCTACTGCTTCAACCGTATCGATCTACGTCGTACAGTTCCCTCACAGTTTATTGCTAATTACCTAAAGGGTGCCCCCAGATCCGGGTTAGGATCTATAGTAACTCTGATACAAGCCCACAAATATAAAGCATACAAAGCAAACAATTGAAAACACAATGATCTAATCCTAAGGTACATCCCACTTATAAGATTTCCCTAGCAGAGTCGTCAGTTCTGTGATACGGTGGGAGAGAACTGACTATTTTTTAGAATGCTGGTTTGCATTATGCGTTTGTTTTCGCAAAATGTCGCGATAAGCAAGAGTCGCCACCGTCTTTTATTTTATCCAACAAGGAAAGGAAAAAAGCACAGAAAAATTCCTTTTTCAAGATATTTCTCGGGTTCTGGGGGTAGATTATAGAAAGGGAACGTGTTAGCACCCTTTCTATCTGTGGTTATCCATGGGCTCTTAGGTACTTGCTCATATTGTTTTCAAAAATGCTTTTCTTTGTGTTTGTGGGTTTGAAAAAGTCTTTGTTTGAAAAGGAGTGTAAGTGTGAAAAAGATTTTGGTTTTTGAAAGAGCAAATACTTAAGAACCATCTACCTACTCGAAAAAAGAATCTTTCTACGCTAATGTCCTTTAGACAATGCTATCCCACTATGAATGAGTAGGTAGCACCATCGTTGTAGTTTAAGGGTCAATTCGAATAAGGGACATGCGGTCACTAAAGCAACGTTAGGACGCCTTAGCGGTAACCCTAATGTCTTAGATCATTTTATCCGAGGCAACCGTTTCGAGGCAACTATGATCTTTGGACAAGAGGATGACCTCTAAAACTTCCTATACTCAATGACCGCGTATGAAGGCAACCAAGTGGGGTGTACCCTGAGAGTGCGCGTGTGTGAGTGTGTTGTTTTCAGTTATTTTGTCTTTGTACATGTCAATGGTTATCTATGTTGATTTTAGGTTAAAATATTCAATCTTGTCATGCATGCCTATTATCAAACATCTAACAGTTATATTTTGCGGAAAATAAATTGCGGAAATTAAATTACAAGACGTCGGGTATTTACATCACCAAAAGCAACCCTTTGAAATTTAAATGCGGAAAAATAAATAAAGTGATAAATAAATGGTCCTAATTATCTATTACATTTCGAGAATAAGTACAATATTGGATAAATATATCGCATGTGAAAAATTAAATCGGGCGCAAGTTCTAGGGTTTTGACCCTTTAATTGTTAAAGAAAAGATTTTTTTTGGTTATTTTTTAATTAAGAAAGAAATTAAACTATCCTAAGTTAATTATTAAATTAAATTAATTAAACTAATTAATAAAAATAAATATTTTTGGGTTTTTTGATATTTAAATAAAGAAAATAAAATGGATCAATGTTAATAAAAACCTAATTATGTCTAAGTTAATTTTAATTGTTTATAAAATATATTAAAGTTATCCTAATTAAAACTAAATTAATTAATTGATTTGTTAAAAAAGAAAATACTAAAATTTAAATTAATAAAGAAAATATCTTTCGGTTTTTATTTTATAGAGAAAATTAATTGATTGGTTTTTTAATAATAAAAATAATAACAATAAATAATTAAACAAAATAAAAAGAAATAGAAAGAGTTAGGGGTGTGGACCTGATTAGTGGTGTTTGAATTGCAATTCCATGGCCCAATAACATGCTGGCCTTGTTGACTTTGTGAGATTCCCTGTGCGCCCTTTGACTTGGTCCCATGGTAGACCATCATCCTGGATCACCAGATCTGGCCTTGGGCCATCTGGCGCTTGATTGAGTGAGGATGTATGATAGGCCATGAGCTTGGATTTGCACTGGATAACCTGTAGAAAAATAACAAATGCAATTTGGAGGACCTGGGATTCGAACCCATGTCCTATTGGTATTTGCAACGCTTGCTTCGCCACTAGGCCATCATGCTTCATCTGTTAATATATTAAACAAAAATGCTAATATGCCAAAACAAAGATTATTGGTCAGAAATAAGAAAAAAACGCGCGCGATTTGAATGGTCCACTGGGGAATTGCCATGTCTCCGTCCCTTACCTCCAGCCCCTGTAACTTTACCCGCGGATTTAGATCTACATCTAAATTCGTAGGTCGATCCCAAAATTAATTATAGGCCATGAAAACGACCCCCAAGGACATGGTTAGGTTCGTCTCCCTCTCCTGAGTGCAACCATGTCCATCACGAGATCCAATTTCACCTGAAATGCAAATCCATAAAATCTAACACAAAACCTTAGCCATACGGTTATGGGGTTATAGTCCATATAAATGAAATCAAATATTGCCAAAAGATCAGAAATCTCATAAGCATCACAAATATGTCCATGATTTGCAAAATGATGCAAAAATACAGAGCTACAATTTTGAAAACAGGGCCAAGAAACGTGATACTTACAGTGCGTTTTGATGCGTATGAGAGCTTGCTTTGGATTGCAGAAGGTTGAGTAGACACCCAGCAATCGATTGGTGTTGAGTTTTGCTTCTGAAAACGCCTCCAAGTAGGATTTTGGTTTCACACTTTTTTTTATGAATTTTGCAAGTTTTGTTTTCAGTGTTCTTGCAGCCTCTAGCCCTTGTAATCGTGCCTCAAGCTTCCTTATGTATCATGGAATGTGTTAGGTTAACATTTGTGGATTGAATCTTTACACATCAATGCCATGGGATTTGATTTGATTCACCATTGAAAACTTGCCAATTTTGTCAAAAACTCAATCTTTTTGCACATGGAATGCTTGATACGAGTTTGATACCCTGGATGGTGATGATTCAGTCTTGAAAATAGCAAAAGATCTCATGTAATCAAATTTTGGGATTTTATTTGATTTAATTTGATTTAATTTGATTTAAAATGAAATAATTCAATAAAAAAATCAAATAAAATAATAAAATTAATAAATGGACACAAGGCTGAAGCTAGGACACGTGTGAAATGTGGAAAGTTCAAATCAAGTGGAAAAGAATGGGCGCATTTGACAAAATTTGAAGTTTTGGGGATAGTTGACTTTTGGCAATTTTGCAAAAATGCCCAACTTCAACAATGCATAACTTCTTCAATTTTGCAATTTTGGAAGTGTTCTTGGACTTTTTAGAAAGCTTGAGATGTCCTCCAACCAACCCTTTTGGTATCATCTCATTTTTATATTCCATGCTCAAGTTATAAGCTTTGGCAAAAAAGGTGTTTTTGTTGACTTTCAAAAATGACCTATAATGTCCAAATTTATAACTTCTTGTGAGTGCATTTTATGATCTTGGGGTATGACGATGGATTGTAGGAAATTTCATCCTATTCAAAATGAGCTTTGGATGGTTCATTTATCATAAAGTATGAGAAAGTTATGCTTGGTCAAAGTTGAGTTGACTTTTCCTACAAAACCCTATTTTAGCAACTTTTGAGTTTTGATGAATTTTGAGCAATCCTTGATGAATCATGATCAACCCTTTATCAAATGATGAAATATACTTAAAAATGATAATGTTGACCAAAAATCTTGAGGTTTGACTATATTTGGGTCACAGTTGACTTTGGCCCTAGCATAGTCGATTTTTGGACCCTTTGAGCAATTGACTGAGCAAACTTCCTCTACAAGGCTTGAAATTTGACATGGATGATCTTGAGAACATATTATGACATTAGGGATCATTTGAGGTCATTTGGACTCAAATATCTTGATGCAACACAAAACCCTAATTTGGGGTTGACTGCCTTAGGAGATGATTTGTCTGACCCACTCTTGAGCAAACTTGAGCAACTTAGAGATTTTTGTTGCATTGTTTTGAGAAATATGAGAGAAAATTTTGGGATACAACAAGGATTTTATTTTATTTATCGTTTTACGGGTTTTTGGCTATGTAATTAATCCCCTCCCCAAAGCCTTGTAATAGCGTAGATTTTTATTTCTCGCATTTTAATTCTCGCAAATATTAACTGTTAGATGCATGTTAATAGGATTGTATGACAAGATTGCATGACAATTTAAAAAGGCTAGAAAACCCTAATGTGCAAAGATAATAACTTGAAATTAAATCACTTGCACATGCGCACTCCTAGGTTATACTCTCACTTTGGTTGCCTTTGGTAAACGATCATTAAGTATAGGGTTTTTTAGTGATCGCCCTCCTGTCTAAACAAAGATCAAAAGTCCCGTTCGAAAATGTTGCCTCGGAAAGGTGGCCTCGGAAATGTTGCCTCGAATATGATCTTAAGACACTAGGGTTATTACTAAGACGTCCTAACATTGCTTTGGTGATCGTACGTCCCTTTCGAATTGACCCTTACAACTCCAACGACGGTGCTACCTATTTATCAATAGTAGGATATCATTGTCTAAAGGAAACAAAAATAGAAACGATCTTTTTTCGAGTAGGTAGATGCTAGTAGGTACTTGCTCAAATCAAACTTTTCACACTTACACTTTTTAAACAAAGTTTTCAAAAACAACTTCGTAACACTCTTGAAGACAGAAGCAAGGTTTAAAACGAAGTAAACAAAAACTTTTCAAAACAAACACACACAAGCAATTTTTAAAGATGAGAAAGTACCTAAGAGCCCATGGAAAACCACAGATAGAAAGGGTGCTAATACCATCCCTTTCTATAATCTACCCCCTGTACTCAAAATCTCGAAAAAAGGAATTTTTCTGTGCTTTTTTCCTTTCCGATTGGATAAAATAAAAGTCGGTGGCGACTCTTGCTTACCGTGACATTTTTCAAACACAAACGCAAAACGCAAACCAGCATTTTCCAAAATAGTCGGTTTTGCCACCGTATCACAGCATCGAAGACGTCCTTCCAAATCAAAAGACGGTGATGGTTCCGTATAATCGTCAAGACAAGCAATCATTATCTCTCAAAATAAAAGCCCGCTAAGTCAAAACCTATGAAGGAGACTTAAGGAAAAACCGGGGCATCCTGTTGACTGTAATCACAAAAGAAATAGTTCAGGCAAAAACAAAGGGATAACAAAATCAAAAAAGAAAGAGGTCCTACCAATCCTCAACAGCAATAAGATTACAAAAAATGACTGCCTATTCAAAATAAACTTTCAGTATCCAAACCATCATCGGAACATCAAGGACAGTACCCCAGGACTCAACTGGGATTCTGAACACGCAATTAACTGAGCATAGGACTGAAGGACATCACGAAGAACGGGTGGGTACAAATAAATTTTGAGCCTTTATCCTTTGTTTCTTAAACCAGGAACCAGGCCACGTTATAACCCTTAAAAGTCCTAGCTGAAGCATGGGTTAGTTTGAGAGCATACTATTACAAAGGTATCCTGACTCCTGTAGGACTTGTTACGAATCCTGAGTTGATATCACATTCTTGCAAATTTTGTTTTACTACGCAAAACACATTTTCAAAAAAATTTCAAGACATATATGAGTTTGCATTCTATAAATGACATTGTTTGCATATGACTAGTTGTTTGACAGCAGAGAAATCCGCACAATGGATATTCAATGAAAAGACATCCTCTCAATGGACAGAATCACCTCAGCAGGAAAGACACTTCCAACAATAGGTCTTCCATAAGCAATGGGCATGACATGATGTCTAACACAGCTGGGGCAGTCTCTCCAAAAGTGTCAAATAACAAGGGGCAGATCTCCATCTAAATCACTTGGGGCATTATTCTATCAACGAATCATGTGCCATCAAGAAAACATCTTGACAGTACTATAACACAACACTATGGATGGTGAAAACTCCCTACATCCTGAGAGCGTGGACATAGTCGAAAAAGACCATGCATGAAAAAGACCCGCTAGGTTGACTGGCCTAGAAAAAATAAGGGCATCATGAAGAACCAAAAAGGTTCGAGCAAAAGTTAGGAATATACATATCAAAAAATTGTACACCTGGCAAGTCGAAAACCTGAAAAGGCAGCTTGGGCAAAAGAGGGTATCCCGATGGACTGAAAATCTGAAAAGACAGTCCGGAAAAAGTTAGGGATCAAAGCGTACGACCATGTCCCATCATCTTGTCACTGGCCTATCAGTAGAAGGCTTATCATTCTAATCGGCAGTTACCAAGCACCCCAAGAGTTGGGATAACACTCAATCCACAAAGCCTCTACGGGCACTTTCTCCAGCAGGTACAGGGGGCAGAAAAGTCCTGATGCAAAGTCATTTCCATATCCTCAGCATACGAACCTATAACGTCTACACTCCCCACAAAGTAGAGGCAACGAAAGCCTTGACATCGGCTTCCCCAAACAGGAGTTACTATCCACAGCCAAGTTCCTTCAGAAAACTGACATTTATGTTCCCCAACCAAATTTTGTAATCGCAAGCGGTTCATATAATTTTCTCCCAGGCAGAGTTTATTTCTCTGAATACAAAAACTCAATCCCTGACAGAGTTTCAGCTATAGAAGCTCATCCTCCAACAGAGTCATTCTCCCGCAGAGTTATTCTCAAGTAGAGTCTCTCCCCCCGACAGAATATCCGTAAACAAGGAGCAAATCTCCAGCATAGTCATCTTCGTTCGTCATCCCCAGTGGAAGTAGAAGAACCACTTTTTCTACAATGTTCAAGAATTTAATTTCTGGTAATCTCCAGCAGCAGTCATGGATTTATTTTCCCAGACTCGGACATGTCACAATAGAATTTCATGTTCATGCATCATGACGTGCGCACACATATCGCATACAGCATAATCTCATTTATTTTGAGAACATCATCATACAATGCATTTCATGCATCACATATAAATAATCATGTACCTTTTTCAGGAAAGATGGTTATCATCAACAATTTCCAACAGGTCCAAGATTAGCTCCTGAAACTAAACTGAGTAATTATATGCGCAACCAAAGGCAGCTTTACACGAGTTCGTCATAAAGCAATCTTACACAGGTTTCTCTTAAATGCAGCTTCACACGAGTTTATCCTGAAAAATATTACACGGGTCCCTTCTCACACATCTCCAAATTAAGTTTCACACGAACTTATCACTAAGCAACCTTACATAGGTTCTTTCTCGGTTTCGATGTAGTTTTACCCAAACTCCTCACGAAGCAACCTTACCTAGGTTCCTTCTCGGTTCAGATGCAGTTTTACCCAAACTCCCGACGAAGCAACCTTACCTAGGTTCCTTCTCGGTTCCGATGTAGTTTTCACCAAACTCCCTACAAAGCAACCTTACCTAGGTTCCTTCTCGATTCTGATGCAGTTATACCCAAACTCCCTACGAAGCAACCTTACCTAAGTTCCTTCTCGGTTTCGATGCAGTTTTACCCAAACTCCCCACAAAGCAACCTTACCTAGGTTCCTTCTCGGTTCCGATGTAGTTTTACCTAAACTCCCTACGAAGCAACCATACCTAGGTTCCTTCTCGATTCAGATGCAGTTTTACCCAAACTCCCCATGAAGCAACCTTACCTAGGTTCCTTCTCGGTTTCGATGTAGTTTTACCCAAACTCCCTATGAAGCAACCTTACCTAGGTTCCTTCTCGATTCAGATGCAGTTTTACCCAAACTCCCCACGAAGCAACCTTACCTAGGTTCCTTCTCGGTTCAGATGTTATTTTACCCAAACTCATCCCGAAGTAACCCTACGACCCAGGTTCCTTCTCATAGCCCTACTATCCAGGCTTTCATTTCGAAGTAACCCTACGACCCAGGTTCCTTCCCATAGCCCTATTATCCAGGCTTTCATTTCGAAGTAACCCTACTATCCAGATTCCTTCTCATAGCCCTACTATCCTGGCTTTCTTTTGAAGTAACCCTACGACCCAGGTTCCTTCTCATAGCCCTACTATCCAGGCTTTCATCTCGAAGTAACCCTACGACCCAGGTTCCTTCTCATATCCCTTTTATCCAGGATTTCATCTCGAAGTAACCCTACGATCCATGTTCCTTCTCATAGCCCTACTATCTAGGATTTCATTTCGAGTAACCCTACGACCCAGGTTCCTTTGCATAGCCCTACTATCCAGGCTTTCATTTCGAAGTAACCCTACTATCCAGGTTCCTTCCCATGTGCCATACTATCCAGGCTTTCATCTCTAAGTAACCCTACTATCCAGGTTCCTTCCTATAAGCCCTACTATCCAGGCTTTCATTTCGAAGTAACCCTACGACCCAGGTTCATTCTTATAGCCCTACTATCCAAGCTTTCATTTCGAAGTAACCCTACGACCCAGGTTCCTTCTCATAGCCCTACTATTCAGGCTTTCATTTAGAAGTAACCCTACGACCCAGGTTCCTTCTCATAGCCCTACTATCCAGGCTTTCATTTCGAAGTAACCATACGACCCAGGTTCCTTCTCATAGCCCTACTATCCAAGCTTTCATTTCAAAGTAACCCTACGATCCAGGTTCCTTCTCATAGCCCTACTATTCGGGCTTTCATTTCGAAGCAACCCTTCTATCCAAGTTCCTTCTCTCTTATCTCCAAACAACAATTTACAACACTTTAAGACCTGGACGCGACCAGACACGGACAATTTCACATTTCCCCAGTAATTCGTTGTGCAGCCTGGACCCTGACTAGATAGGTAGGTTACTTCCACCTCCTCAATCAGGAGTTAATTCCCCAGTAGAGTAATGGACAACTGAAGTTCCTATACTCTATTTCCCAGGATATAAATCAACATTCCCCATTGAAGTTCTCCTCAACAGCAGGTATAGAGTTTCTCGCAAAGGAATCTCTTATGCGATTGATATCTTTTTTGGATGGCATCTTTAAGCCCATCTCTAACGATTCTCTGTCAACTTCCAAATGGAATCTGTAAGCCCATTCCCGATATCACCAATCAGTATTACTCCATGCAAGTGCAAATTTTTGGGCACTCTAGTGTTCAATCATCTTCCACCTTCAGATCACGAAAGGTAGACCAGGCAATCTACATCCTTGGATTTAAGAAGATTGAACAGGGCCAGCTGTTGCACCCAAAAATTTGCCCTCTCATTTTACTCAACACATGCTCATTGAGGTCCTCAATTTGCCCAAGGATGCATAAGGATTTACCAGACAAATCCTTCTCCTAAGACAATGAGCCTCAAACTAGGGTTTCCATTTTTATCAAGATGTTTGAGTTCCAAGGGACCCAAATGATTTCCATTTTCCTAATATGTTCTCAATATCATCCATGTCAAGTATCATGCCTTGCACAAGAAGTTGCTCAGTCAATTGCTCAAATGCCTAAAAATCAACTTTACTAGGTCAAAAGTCAACTATGGTCCTCATGCAGTCAAACTTCAAGATTTTTGGTCAACATCAACATTTTAAGTGATATCCATCATTTGATCAAGGGTTGATCATGATTCCTCAAGGAATGCTCCTAATTCATCAAAACTCAAAAGTTGCTAAATTAGGGTTCCTATAGGAAAAGTCAACCAAACTTTGACCAGGCATAACTTTCTCATACTTTATCATAAATTTCACATCCAAGGCTCATTTTTAAGAGAATCCAATTCCATACAACTCATCTTCAGCCCTCCAGTTCAAGAAATGCACTAATGAAAAGATATAAATTCAGACATTATAGGTCCTTTTCAAAAGTCAACAAAAACACATTTTGGATCAAAGCTTCTTACATGAACATGGAAGTTCCAATTAAGAAGAAACCAAATAGGTTACTTAGGGGACATCCTAAGCTTTCTAAAAAGTCTAAGAACACCCTCATAGGATTAAAATTGAGAGATATATGCATTGTCAAAATTGGCCAATTTTTGAAAAAAAAATGCATGAAGCAAATATTGACCAAACTTGGATTTTTTCCAAATGGGCCTATCTTTTCAAGTTTGAAACTCATTCCTAACATGGTCCACGACCTCTAAGCCCACCCATACATTTTTCTACTATTTATGCTATTTATTTTGATATTTTATTCATTAAAATTCAGAATTAAATAAATAAATAATAGAAATAATGTAAATTTTGATGTGAATCCATTTAGGGCAAGTTTTATGCTGGTTTATGTCAATTGATTTTGTGCAATAACCCTTCAAATATGTCCAGGTTCATCCACATGTGAAAATGGTATAAATCATCAAATATGGCATTTTTTTCAAATTTTGATCATGGTCTTAAAACACAACATTATGAGGGAGATTCTTTCCATGATTTCTTGTCTCCTCATTCTCGCCTATAAATATAGAGGCATACAAGATTGAAAGACACAAAATTCCTCTCTAAAAAGCTCTCAAAAAGGTCTTCAAAAAGCTCTCCAAAAGCTCTTCAAAAAGCTCTCCAGAAATCAAAGAATTGGTGCAAGTCATATCTCGAGGTTCCGATCTCTCTCGATTGACATCAAGCCTCAAACCATCCTCTTGAGGTCCTCGGGAGTCTTACAAGGCCCAAGAGAAATCCATCACTTGCCTAGCACGCCCCCATTTGACAACACCAGTTTGGTAAAATTTTAAACTTCGAATCTCTAATTTTAATCATATTTCATGGCATGCTAACGTTTGTTTGAGTTTATATAGAACAATTATGGATGGTTGAATCAGAGGTTCAACGCAAGAATTTGAAAACATCATGTTTAAGGCATGAAGCTTTTGAAGATTCGGGCCTACAGATTTCTGATGATTGCACCCCCTGTTTACTTTTGCTACTAGGCCCATCTTTATTTTCTTGTTTTATTCATTTCATTTATTTCTTTTAATCCCTTTTTTTTTATTTTAATCAATAAACAAATATAAAAATCACATAAAAATAGATTTAGGATTTTTATTAATTAAATTTTAATTTTGGTAAATTAATTAACTAATCACTTTAACTTTTATTTTAAATTAAAATTAATAGAACTTAGGTTTAATTTCATTTTAACTCATTTTCCTTTTCGTAACAAAAAATACCAAAAAAACATAGAATTAATTCCTTTTATTTAAATTTCATGTTTCTTTAATAATTAATTTTTTTTAAATATAGATCTAGGTCAATTATTTTTTAACTTAAACCATTTTCATAAATTAAAACAAAAAACAACAAAAAGATTTTTTATATCTCAGGATTTTCAGACGTCTTTTCAAATTTGCGCGTTATTATTCTTTCGCACTTCCTTTTATTATTGTAATTGTATATTGGGATGTAATAGATGATTAGTAGGACCTTTACGGCTTTTATTTATTTTTCCCCCAGTTTTAGATATGTACATAATCCCCCTCCCCGAAGCCTTGTAATAGCTAGGTTTTATATTTCTGCAATTTTAAATTACTACAATTATTAACTGCTAGATGTATGACTAATAGGATTATATGGCAAGAATAATCAAACATTAGCAAACTTAACACAAGACTAAAATAACTGAACATAACACACCTTGCACATATGCACCCTTAGGGTATATCTCACTTGGTTGCCTCGGAAAATAATGGTCATGTCACTCAAACGTAGTGATGTCTTAGCAAAGACCCTTAATTCTAAAGTCATCATAAAGATCATGGTCCCTAACGTCCCTCGAGTTGCCTATGAAAAATGATATTGTCCCTCGATGTTGCCTATATGATAACAGTCCCTTCGAATGCTAAGATATCTTTACATGTTACCTTTGATAACCATAGCGTCCCTTTTGATAGTCCCTCAACATCCAACGATAGGGCTACCTACTCACTAATAGTAAGATAGCGTTGTCTAAAGGAAACGAGAAAATGAACAATCTTTTTCGAGTAGGTAGAAACTCGTAATTACTTGCTCAAAACAATAAAACTTCTTCACAAACACTTTCAAAACAGTTTTCAAAAACAACTTCGTCACACTCTTGAGGACATATATAGGGGTTATCACGAAGTTAAACAAAAAATTTTCAAAACACACACAAGCAATTTCAAAATGATAAAGTACCTAAGAGCTCATGGAAAACCACAGATAGAAAGGGTGCTAACACCTTCCCTTTCTATAATCTACCCCCCGTACTCAGAAACATCTCGAAAAAGGTTTTTTCTGTTCTTTTTCCTTTTCCTTAGTTGGATGAAATAAAAGTCGGTGGCGACTCTTGCTTACCACGACATTTGCGAATACAAACGCAAAACCAATATAACAGTCGGTTCTGACACTGTATCACACCTAGCAACAATCAGGGATTTATTTTCCCTAGTTCAACAACATTGCAATGGAACAACTGATACGTTCACATATTGCATTCATACATCATTTCACAATACATCATAGCATATGCATAACTGAAACGCTTATAACATTCTCATTTATTTTGAGAGCATCATGCAATTCGTACATCATGACATCACATGAAACCGACTTTACCTTTTTAGGAAAGTTCTCAAGCAGACAAATACTATCAACTATCTACATATTGAAGATTAACTCCCAAAACAAGACAGGGAAACTATCTTTATTTCTCTAAGGTCAGAGATTAATTCCTGAAACCAGACAGGGAAACTATCTCAACGACCAACAATAGCAAGTTCTAGATTAATTCTTGAAACAAGACAGAGCAACTATCTGTGAACAAGTAATTGTGGATCAATTCCCAAAACAAGACGGGCGACTATCTACAAGACCAAGTTAAAGATTAATTCTTGAAACCAGATAGGGAAACTATCTCAAATAATAGCAAGTTCCAGATTAATTCCGGAAACAAGATAGGGCAACTATCTATGAACAATTGACTGTAGATCAATTCCTGAAATAAGACGGGGCGACTATCTACAAGACCAGGTTAGAGATTTATTCCTGAAACCAGACAGGGCAACTATCTCAAATAGCAAGTTCCAAATTAGTTCCTGAAACCAGATAGGGAAACTATCTGTGAACGACTGACTATGGATCAATTCCCGAAACACGACGAGAAATTATCTACACGACCAGATGAAGCAGCCCTACCCAGGCTCCTACTAATATATTTCCAAATGCAGCTTTACACGGGCTCATCCTGAAGCAATCTTACACGGGTTCCTTCTCATAATTTCGAGATACAGCTTTACACGGGCTCATCCTGAAGAAATCTTACACGAGTTCCTTCTCATAATTTCCATATGTAGCTTTACACGGGTTCATCCTGAAGAAATCTTACATAAGTTCCTACTAAGACATTTCCAGATGTAGTCTAACGCAGGCTCATCCTGAAGCAGCCTTACACGATTGCCTTCTAATACAATTCAACTAACTAAAGCCTGGACCCGACCAGATGAAAGTATACCTCAGGTTCAAGTTAAAGCCTGGACCCGACCAGATAACAACTTAATTTCTAAAGCCTAGACCCTACCAGATAACAGTTCAACCTCTTCAATTACTGTAAAGCCTAGAAACCGACTAGATAACAGTTGATTTCATATTCCCTAACAAGTTACTGTGAAGCCTAGAATGCAACCAGATAACAGTCAACATTATTATCTTCAGCAAGTTACTATGAAACCTGGATTTCGACAGGATAAACATCTAACTTTCATCTCTTCAGCCCAGAGATAACTCCTCGGTAGATCCATGGATAACTAAATCTCCTAGACTCTATTTCCCCATAGAGTTTTCCTCAAGCAAAAGAACAGAAATTAACATTCCCCAGCGGAGTCCTCCTCAGACAACAGGAACAGGAATCCCCATTAAGAGACCTCTTATGAAGTCAGCATCTACTTTGGATGGCATCTTTAAGCCCATCTCCGACAACTCTCATTCATATTCTCCGAATGAAATTTGTAAGCCCATTCCCCAAGATCATCAACCAATAGTGTTTCTTCATGTATATGTGAGTGCAAATTTCTAGGCACTCTAGTACTCAATCATCTTCCACCTTCATATTAATGAAAGTTAGACAAGCCAATCTAAATCCTCAGCTTTAAGAAGATTGAATAGGGGCATATATTGTACCCTAAAATTTGCCCTCCCATTTTTACTCAAGACATGCTCATTGAGGTCCTCAATTTCTCAAGGTTGACCAAGAATTAACCAGACAAATTCTCCTCCTAAGCAATGGATTTCCATCTAGGGTTTCATTTCTCACCAATAACTTTGGTTTGTAGAAGCTTCAAATGATTTCCATGGCACCCTGTATTCCTCAGCATAATGGCACAATTGAAAGAAATAAAGAGGTGTACATAACAAGGTGTAGGTCAAAACTGGAAAATATGCCTAAGAGCTTTTGGATCGAAGTAGCTTCGACAACAGTATGCAGTCTAATTTGATGCCCAACGAAGCACTAGGATCGAAGGAATGATAATTCGAAAGAAAGCGTGAGGAGGCTTTTGTGAATTCTTCGATTAATGAAGAGCTAGTAAAGAGTGTCATCAAAGGGTTAGTTTTCGAACCACAGGAATGTAAGCTATTCGAAGCATTACAAGGAAGACACACTTCGACTGACACGTTGTTTTAATTGGCGCTTCGAAAAGAAGAAGTTTTTGAATTCAAAAGCTTCGATCTTATCCAAAGAAACACGTGGAAGTCTAATGGTTCGAAGGATATGCAACCTTCAAACATGGTGTGATCGAAGGACAGTTAAAGACGAATCAGTCTAATATGAGTCATCTTAGAGTTTTAGGATCAATGTGTTTCAGGCATGTGCCTGAACAGACAAGGAAGGAGTTGGGTGATCGAAGTAAAGTCTTGGTGCTCATTGGTTATCCTTCGATTGGTTCATACAAGTTGTATTCACCAATTGAAGGTGAACTAGTGATCAGTAAAGATGGTCTTGTAAACGAAAGCAAAAGGTGGGATTATAGTCAAAACTGTGTTCGAAGGAGGTGAGCAAAACGAAGCTTCGACACAGTCACAATAGTCACAACTGTGTTCAAAGGAGGTGAACACAATGAAGCTTCAAGGAAAGGAAATCGAAAGGAATAAGAATTGAATTCGACTAGGCTGTTTGGATATGGGAATTTTCCAAATCAAACAACTAATGCAGATGGACTCAATCGAAGAAGCCATAATGATGAAACTTTGAGCAATTTGAATTGGAGCTCAGAGTCATCGAAAGGAGAAAAGTTTGGGATCTTGTCGAAAGAGCCAACATAAGAAACCATTGGTGTGAAGTGGATCTACAAGGGCATGTAAGCTTTCGATTCCCATCAAGTTGGAAACCCAAACAACTCATAGCAAGCTGTCCAAACCGTGTGGAGTATTTTTGGATAAAATCTTGGCTTAAAATAGAAAGAATCCATATATTTCCAAATCAAATATTTCCCTTGATTACATATGATATGGTACCATATTTTTTACCCTAATTTGGTCCCATATATATGTACAAGCAAATCAGACCTAAAGGACACGCTACAACTGCCTGAGAAAGCTCCCAAAAATTCCAAAAAAAATTCAAACAAGAAGTAAAACTCATATCACACGATTCAGCTTCCCTCGATCCATTTCGAAGGTTCCATCATCATCCTGAGGATCCCAGGAGTGCATACTAGCCCTCCTCGACGCTTAAGGCATCCTAAAACAAGCATATCTCATTGCTCTGGTAGGGTAAAATTCTCACACTCTAATCTTTCAGTTCATGCAATTTAAATGGATTTGAAGCATAGATCCATATTCATGTTGTGGTTTAGATTTGTGTTTGACATAGCACATGCAAGGTTTAAGGCAGGAATAAAGAAACACCATTGTTAGGGAAGCCTGTGACGTTTTGGTCGTATCTCCCTGTACAAGCACTTTCAATCCAAACTAATGCCATGGTTTTAACGCCTCAGCATTTTATGATGTTTCAAATATATTGTTTTCTTGTTGTTTATATTAATGAATGAACAGATGACCCAGTAGTGAAGGATGCGTGTGTAACCTAGGAGAGCCTGGGTTCGATCCCCAGGTTTTTGCGTTTTTTCTCATTTTATTTTCAGATCCAGCGTAGCATGTTTCAACGTGCCTACCATGCCCCTTCAACTCTCAGCCACCATATTTGTACACATATGATCCAACGCACCCATGAATGTCCCCCGTGGTGCAACCCCAGGAGCCAGGCCTCACAGGATCAGGCGCAGCATTGGGCTCCCTTGTTTGGGCCTTACAAAAATTTCTGAACGCACCCCCTTTTTTCACTTTAGTATCAGGCCCAATTTATTTTCTTTTCTTCACTTTATTTTATTTATTTAATTGTCTTATGTTAAAAAAATCATTTTTATTTAATTAAAAATAAACAAAATCATAAAAAACATTAGACTTAGGATTTTCTAATTAATTTTAATTTTGTAAATTAACTTAGTTAATTGTTTTGGTTTTATTTCATTAATTTAAAAATAATTAGAACTAGGTTAAGTTAATTCAATTATTTTCTTAATAAAAAATGCCAAAAAATATTAGGTTTTGTTTAGATTTAATTCTGATTAATAATTTTCTTTTTTTAATTAAATTTAGTTTTATTTTAATTTAATATTTTCCTAAATTGGCAAAAAACAACAAAAAATAATGTTCTTTTACTTAGAAACATCTTAGAGTTTTAGACGTCTTTTCTAATTCGCGCGCGTTTATTATTTTAGCATTGTTATTTTCATCATTAATGTATCTGCTTATGGGTTGTAATAGAATAACTAGGACATGTACTGTTTTTCCCCAATTTTAGACTTGTAAATTCCCCCACCCCGAAGCAATGTAATAGTTAGGTGTTACATTTTTGTACTTTTAATTTCCCACACTAATTATGAACTGTTTAGATGCATGCTAACTAAGATTGTATGGCAAGAATAAAACAAAACGCTATCAAACCTATATGCAAAAGATAAAAAATAAATGAATACAACACACTCTCACATGTGCACCTCTAGGGTATCCCACTTTAGTTGCCTTCGGAAAAACAGTCACAACTCTCGAAACATGAGGGATTTTAGTGGCTATCCTTTCGTTTAAAGATCATAAGTCCCTCGATGACCCTCTCGATGTTACCTCGGTAAAAATGATCTTAAAACCCTAGGGTAGTTACTAAGATTTCTTGCCCAGTTACCTTTGTGATTGTACAAACGTCCCCTCCAATATCCCTCAAACATTCAACAACTAGAAATACCTACTCACTAATAGTAGGATAGCATTGTCTAAAGGAAATGAGGAAAATAACCAACCCTTTCGAGTAAAAGTAGATAGTTTCTAGATGCTATGCTAAAAAAAAAACTTTTATACTTACACAAAAATTCTTTCAAAAACATTTCCAAAACGCTTTATCAACACTCTTGAGGACTGATACAAGAGTTATCATAAAGCAAGCTGCCTTACTATTGACATTTCAAAAAAATACTTTCCAAAACACACAAAGCACAAGGTATTTCAAAATGAGCTAAGCATCTAAGAGCCCGTAGATAACTACGGATGGAAAGGGTACTAACACCTCCCATTTACATAATCTACCCCCCTTACTCAGAAATAATCTCGAAAGGTATTTTTTTGTTCTTTTCACCCTTTCCTTTGTTGGATAAAAGAAAAGTCAGTGGAGACTCTTGCTTACCGCAACATTTGGGAATACAAACGCAAAAACAGTATAACAGTCGATTCTGCCACCGTATCACACAAAGCAAGATTGGTGGCAAAAGGATTTTGTCAAAGACAAGGAATTGACTGTGATGATCTATTTGCTCTTGTTGCTCGTCTTGAAACTATTAGACTGATCATTTCTTTGACAGCCCAAAGTAAATGGAAGATTTATCAAATGGATGTGAAGTTGGCCTTCTTGAATGGTTATCTTGAAGAATAATCGAGCAACCATTGGGATATTAAGTAAAAGGTCAAGAAGATAAAGTCTTGAAGTTGAGGAAAACATTGTATGGGCTCAAGCAAGCACTGAGATCTTAGAATGTTGGAATCGACAAATACTTTCAAGACAAGAACTTCATCAAGTGTCCATATGAGCATGCACTCTATATTAAAGCGAAAAATGAAGATATTTTGATTGTGTGATTGTATGTATATGACTTGATCTTCACAAGAAACAATCCAAGCTTGTTCAAAGAGTTTAAGAAATACATGTCAAATAAATTTGAGATGACGGATATGGGGCCCATGGCATATCATCTTCGCATTGAAGTAAAGCAAGAAGACAAAGGAATTTTCATCACCCAAGAAAGTTACGCCAAAGAAGTCCTTAAGAAGTTTAAGATGGATGATGGTAATCCAGTTGGCACCCCTATGGAATGTGGCAGCAATTTGAGTAAGCATGAAAATAGAGAGAATGTGGATCCAACTCTTTACAAAAGTTTGGTTGGAATTATATGTTACTTGACAAGTACAAGGCCGAATATTCTCTATGCGTAGGAGTCGTAAGTCGCTACATGGAAGCTCCAACAACAACTCACTTCAAGGTGGCAAAGAGAATCCTTCGATACATGAAAGGTACAATAGACTTTGGCTTGCACTATTACTCTTCTAACAATTATGAGGTTGTTGGCTATAGTGATAGCGATTGGAGTGGAGACTTGGATGATAGAAAAAGCACTACTGGTTTTATGTTCTTTATGGGAGATACTGCTTTCACTTGGATGTCAAAGAAGCAACCAATCGTCACACTATCAACTTGTGAAGTCGAGTATGTCACTGCCACATTATGTGTTTGTCATGCAAGGAACTTGTTGAAAGAGTTAAAAATGACACAAGTAGAACCTCTAGAAATATGTATTGATAATAAATCAGCAATTGTTTTGGCAAAGAATCCAGTCTTTCATGAAATAAGTAAGCACATCGACACCCGTTACCACTTCATAATAGAATAAATTGAGAAGAAGGAGGTGAGGTTGAAGTATGTAATGTCTCAAGATCAAGTTGTCGATATTTTCACCAAGTCACTCAAGTTAAAAACTTTTGTGAAGCTAAGGAGTATGCCTGGAGTCACAAATCAAGTTTAACGGGGGATGTTGAAATTATAAGCTTGATTTGAGCCTAATTATTATTTGTATTTTTGGGCTTAGTTATGTCAGGCTTAACTAATTTTGGGACGGTTTATTTTAATTTTAAAAAAATAGATTTTTATCTGTATTTTTTAAAATAGATTTTTCAGGACTGTTTTTTAAAATATTAGAAATTTTTTTATATTTGTTTTTTCTAAATTGACACACTTCTTCGGCGGGTGGTGGTGGTTGTTTGACGGGAGTTTCAGAGGTGGTTGTGACCACTTGATCAGCTGGGTTTTGGGGTTCTTGAGCCATTAGAGTGAAGATTGAGATGAATTAGGGTATTGGAATGAAAGAGAAATATAAAAGGGAGAGAGTGGGATTGGTTTGGAGTTGGAGACAATGGGCTGGGTTGTTGTGTTTTATGTAAAGAGATTATGATAATGATGGGGAGAACCAGTCTGTCTGGCAGCAGGTACATCACTTTGTGGGCCCAATTACACCTCTATCTCTTTCTTTCTTTTTTTTTCAACTTTCAATTCTTCTTCTATTTCTTTTACTTTAATTATTACTTTTATTTTTTTACAAAAAAACTAACAATAATCACTATTGTGAATATCAATATATCATCACATTTTTTAATTTGAATCCATTATGTTTATTTTTTCATGCAATCAATCGTACTATCAAAATAATATGGCATTACTTTATCCACTTCCTAGAATGAATGTGAATAAAATAGAAAATCGAATTTATTTTTTTATATTTCAGAAATATATTTTTAACCGCATCTAAAATACATACATGGTTTTTTATAAGTGAGTCATACATTTTGTATCTGTCCAAAAAACAGTTAGGAGACGCATTTATAGAATTACCTGTAAAATTTTATTAAGATGCATCGTTAGATTATCCTCTAACAATACCATGTGTTTTACAAGTGAAATATTCATCTTAAATTTGTCAAAAAAAAATAAATCGGAAATACTTAACATTTTAAAAATATCTATACAAACCAAATTTCCAATTGAAATTTTTATGAAAAATTTCTTTGTAATTAAGCATTTAGACATGATAAAGCTCCCAAACTAGCAAAACATTTCAACGTTCTTACCATAATGGAAAGGAACCACACCAACATGCTTCAAGAAAACATAAAAACTCCACGCTGGAAACCAATAACACAAAGTTATCATTTTCTTATCCCTTCATTCTAAATTCCATCAACAATATGTGGTAGATATATAACTTTGTTGGCTCTTATTAATCATCTCAATTGTTAGTTGGCCCCATGCACTCTTTTACATAACATTCAAAGAAGCATTCATTACAATCTCAAATTATCGGACAGCTTAAACAGTAGATAAAAGTGAAAGTCTGTCGATAAAACATACAGTATAGTCCACGATCAACACGACTGTCGGTAATTTATATTTATATTTTTTACCTACAACGATAAAACATATAGTGACGGATTGTGTCCGTCACTACAAATCAATTTTCTTGTAATGATATAAAAAAGAAAAATATATACTTTTTTATTCGTCAAGTTAAATTTGTTCACAATCCGTCACTACAGATCAATTTTCTTATAATGATATAGAAAAAATATATATACTTTTTATTCGTCAAGTTAAATTTGTT
Source organism: Vicia faba (assembly GCA_948472305.1). Taxonomy (NCBI): domain Eukaryota; kingdom Viridiplantae; phylum Streptophyta; class Magnoliopsida; order Fabales; family Fabaceae; genus Vicia; species Vicia faba. The sequence goes on along the minus strand of OX451741.1, from coordinate 70,853,357 downwards.
CACAAATAATTGAATGAAATTATTTATATTTATGGAGCTTAAACCACAAAATACTTGCTAGACATCCTAGCTATTCTTTTTCATGCTCCTTTACTATTACACCTTTAAAATATGGAGTAAAATAATTTTACAATATTTATGTAAAATCATATTGAAACTCATTACTTTTAATCTCCTGCTTCCCAGGGTTATATTAAAAAAAATACTAGTACTACATTAACATTCAAATTAACATATGATTGGTTTTAGACACACCCCGTGTGACTTATGCATGTCAATTAAATGCCATCGATATAATGGATGGGTTATGGAGGACATGCTCACAAATTTCCATTGCCCAGCCTTTTAAGGCAATAAATTCCCTATTTCTTAAATCTGCTTTAATAGCAACCATCACTAAAGGTGCCACATAAATTCCCCAGACATCCCACTATGAATCAGTTAATGTCAGGATTGTGATCTCATGCATGAATTCCAATGAGAATGTCATTTTAAAGTTTAATTCTTGCATATAGTACAATCATTGTAAACACTTAAAAGATTACTATCATCTAATCATACAAATATGATTTTAGAAATAAGTTAAATTAAACTCAAACATTTAAAATAATTTGAGAAGTATAATTAATTCACGTTGTCAAAAACCTTATATTATTTATTTATAAATAAAATATTTTTTGTGTGCAAGTATATCTAATTGAACTACAATAAACGAGAACACTATTGAGTATTTAAAGTTGAATTTGATTTTAAATTTTCCGGTAAAATTACAAGATTCTGATATATATATATATATATATATATATATATATATATATATATATATATATATATATATATATATATATATATATATATATATATATATATATATATATATATATATATATATATATATATATATATATATATATATATATATATATATATATATATATATATATATATATATATATATATATATATATATATATATATATATATATATATATATCAGATATATTTATTATTCAATAAATTCAAAAAAAATATATTTATTTATAACAGTGAGAGTATATATATCAACAAAACTAGGTATGTAAATAAAGATATGGTTATTTTCGTGGAAGTCATTCAAGTGTGTGTAAAGGAAGGTGAATATTAAATCCACTCATAAAGAGGGAAAAAAGTTGTGGCTTTCATTGGTTCTCAAGGATTTATGAAAAGGGTATGGGAAAGACAGCTTCAGTTACGGAGTGAGTAAAAGATAAAGGCATAAAAAAGGAGGTTTCATCCATTCAAGAAGCCAGAGGGAGGGAGGGGTAAGGATTAAAGAGAAAGGAAGTGATCTAAAGTATGTAACTTTGTTATTTCTATGTTTTCATGTCTACCATAAAGGGATATAATAGACCCTAGCTTGTATATATCATCATCATGAATATGTATATAGACATCACATTCACATGTATATTCAAGACCGTCCCAAAGTTATGTTTTATTTTAAAATTATGTTCTTAATAAATAAAAATTATGGGTTCAATTGCACTTAAACAAGATATACCATGACACTTAGTCATATCTATAATTTTAGAATTGATATAGTAAAATAAGAATTTTAATTAGTGGAAATATTTGTAAAAATATTAGGCTAAAAATAAATTTAAAAAATATGTTAAATCTAATAACTTAATTTATTATCTATTTAGTAATAATTTAAATAAATAATAATAAATATACCAACACTAAAAATAAACAATACAACTTTTAATATATATATATATATATATATATATATATATATATATATATATATATATATATATATATATATATATATATATATATATATATATATATATATATATATATATATATATATATATATATATATATATATATATATATATATATATATATATATATATATATATATATATATGGTCTGTCCTAATTATTAGAATTGTCCCAATTCGCTTCTACCTTCAACATGGTCCAACAGCTTTGGCCTACTAGTTATGGTTCTTCGGTCGGACACACTCGGTCGACTATCCCCAGAAACAGAGAGACCCACGATGTCCATTGTCAAGAGTTCCATTCAGATACCTCAGTATCTTCTTCGTTGTTGTTAGGTCTGATACATTTTGCTTCTGCATGAATCTACTTATCATATCTACATTGTATGCTAAGCCAGGCCTTGTATGACAAAGGTATCTCAATGACCCAATAAGTCTTCTGTATTGGGTTGGATTGACATCATCTTCGTCTGAATCTTTCGACAGTTGCAATATTGGTTTAGTAGGTGTCGATGTCGAGTTACATTCTTCCATCTCAAATCTCTTGAGAATTTCACTTGCATATCTTCTTTGATGCATCATCAAACCTCTACTACTCTTGTAAAATTCGATGCAAAGAAAATATGAAATGACACACAGATTTGACATTTCGAATTCCTTGCTGAGATCACCTTTGAAGTTTTCAATATCCTTCTTGTAGATACCTGTTATTAACAAGTCCTTGACATAGAGACATAGTATAAGAAATTCACTATTGCTTCTTCTTACATATACTCCATATTCAATTATGCACTTCACAAATTTCTTCTCGCTTAGAAAACTATCAATCTTCTTATTCGAAATTCTTGTAGCTTATTTCAATCCATACATGGCTTTATGCAGCATGTACACATTTCTTTCTTTGCCATGCTTCACAAATCCAACTGGTTATGCAACATAAACTTCTTTGTCTAAGGGTCCATTCAGGAATGCACATTTCACGTTCATCTGACATATGTGTCAACTGTTCATTTTTTCTATACCAACAACATACCTGATTGTTACGATTATAGCAACAGGTGCAAAAACCTCATCGAAGTCAGTTCCTTCTTTCTGAAGAAATCTTTTCGCCACAAGCCTTGCTTTATGCCGAGTTATTCCCCTTTTAGGATTCAACTTCGCATTGTATACCCACTTAACATTGATTCCATTCTTATCTTGAGGCAATTTGATAAGTGACCAAGTATTATTGTCTTCGATGGACTTCATTTCTTCATTCATTGCTTTCACCCAGTTCGAATCTTTCAATGCTTCAGTTGCATTGACAGGTTCGACATCCGCATAAAAAACATAATGTACTAGCTCACCTTGATTATCAACCACTTCATTTGATGTTATCACATAATCTTGCAACCTTGCAGGCATGTGTCTTGTTCTCTGAGGTCTGCTTGGTCCTGGTTGATCTATAACTTCTTTCTGTCAAACTTTTCTTTCGAGTTCAACTGTTGGTTCTTCAAATAAGATTCTTACTGAAATTTTCTTAACATTTTCTGTCTAATCCCATTCCTTAAGTTCATATATAACCACGTCCCTTTTGATCACAATTTGCTTGTTCACTGGGTAGAACAACTTGTAACCTCTTGTCGAATGATATCCTACTAGGATCATCTGACTCGACTTGTCATCAAGTTTTCTTTTCAACTAATCTGGCACATGTCTATGTGCACTATACCAAACACCTTTAGTGACTCAAGATATGATTCACACCAAACCAACATTCTTCTAGAGTAATTCCTTTTAGCTTTTTTGTCGGACATCTGTTTAAAATGTATGTTGTCATCGACACAACTTCACCCCAAAACTCTTTAGGTAAATGCTTGCCTTTCAACATACTTCTCACCATATTCATGATGGTTTGATTCTTTTTTCCTGCAGTTCCATTATGCTGTGGAGTGCACGGTGGCATCACCTCATGCATAATCCCTTCTTTTTCACACAATGCATCGAAGTCTTTCGACACATACTCTCCACCACCATATGTTCTCAAAACTTTGAACTTTCGACCACTCTGCCTTTCGACCATAGATTTAAACTTGGTAAACACCTCGATCACTTCACTTTTCTTCTTAATCAGTTAAGTCCATATTTTTTTTTTATTAAAATCATCTATGAATGTAACAAATTATTTTTTACCTCCATTCTAATCCATCCAGATTGGTCCATATACATCATAGTATGTGATTTCAATAATAGCCTTCGACTTGCTTCTTGCACCTCTACTGAAGTTGTTCTTGTGATGCTTCGCCCGCACACATTCGTCACACACCTCGTGTGGAATGTCGATTTCAGGTAACCCTGAAACCATATTTCTTCTTTTCAAATCTCTGATGTCTTTAAAGTTAAGATGGCCTAGTCAATAGTTCCATATCCATTCATCTCTGCTAGCTGCATTCAAAAGGTACTTATTCTCCATCACATTTAATTCAATATTAAAGGTTATATTCTGAGATATTGAAGCCTTCAAGATCAACCTTCCATTTACATCGACGACTCTCATAATCTTGTCTTTAATCAGCGCTTTATAATTCTTTTGGACTAACTTCCCTATACTGAGCAAATTTCTCTTCATGCCTAGTATGTACAACACATTGGAAATTACTGACCTCTTGCCATCTTTCCTCATAATTCTAACATCACCAATATCTTTAGTTGCTAGGGTATTGTCATTTGCAAATTTCACTATATTTTTCATCGAGGGTTTTATGTTGACAAACCAATCTTTCCTTCTAGTCATGTGTGATGAGCATCATGAATCCAAGTACCATTGGTCCTTGAATATATCTTCATCTCTTGTTATGACCATCAGCATCATATCTTTTTCTTCATGTTTTGCAAACTTTGCATCACTTTCTTGATTCTTTCGCTTTTCTTGACAATCACTAGAATAGTGACCATACTGCTGACAATTGTAACATTGAATGTGACTTCTGACAGGCTTTCGACCACCACCTCTTAGTTTATTAGCAACACCAAATCTTTGGTTGCCTTGGTATGATCTTCTCTGATCTGACACATTTTCTTCACATTGGTTTCCTCTACCAGTCGAATTGTTGTAACCTCCTCTACCTTTATTGTCGAACCACTTTCCTTTGTCTTTCTTATCTTTTGCTGATTGAGCCCGCAAAGCCATATCACTTTTTGACTTGCCTGTAGCTCTTTCATCTATTCTTTGTTCATGAGATTCAAGCATTCCTTGAAGCTCTTTCTTCTACAAAATTGACTTGTCCTTTGAATCTTCTATTTCAACTACCAAATGGTCGAACTTCAGGGGTAAAGATCTCAAGATCTTTGAAACAACTGCTCTTGGTTTTAGCATCTTGTGATACGGTGGGATAATTGACTTTTTGGTTTTATCCAAATATGCGGATATCCAGAGTCACCACCGACTTTTCTTTTATCCAATTGTGATACGGTGGCAGAACCAGACTGTTATGGAAATGCTGGTTTGCGTTTTGCGTTTATGTTTGCAAAATGTCGCGGTAAGCAAGAGTCGCCACCGAATTTTATTTTATCCAATTGGAAAGGAAAAAAGCAAATGAAAATTCCTTTTTTGAGATTTTGAGTATGGGGGGTAGATTATAGAAAGGGAAGGTGTTAGCACCTTTTCTATCCATGGTTTTCCACTGGCTCTTAGGTACTTGCTCATCATTTTAAAATTGCTTCTGTGTTTGTGTGATTTGAAAAGTTTTTGTTTTACTTCGATTTAACTCTTGCTTCTGTCATCAAGAGTGTTATGAAGTGTTTTTGAAAACTTTGTTTGAAAAGTGTATGGTGTGAAAAAGGTTTATTTTGAGCAAGTACCTACTAGGATCTACCTACTCGAAAAAAGAATTGTTCTATGTTTGTTTCCTTTAGACAACACTATCCTACTATTAGTGAGTAGGTAGCACCGTCGTTGGAGTTTTAAGGGTAAATTCGAAAGGGACGTATGATCACTAAAGCAGTGTTAGGACGTCTTAGTAATAACTCTAATGTCTTAAGATCGTATTCGAGGCAACAATTCCGAGGCAACCTTTCCGAGGCAACTTTGATCTTTGAGACAAAAGAGCGACCACTAAAATACCCGATACTCAACGATCGTTTACCAAAGGCAACCGAAGTGAGAGTATAACCTAGGAGTGCGCATGTGCGAGTGATTCAATTTCAAGTTATTTATCTTTGCACATTTAGGTTTTGCTAACCGTTTTAAAGTTTACATACATTCTTGTCATGCATCCCTATTATTCATACATCTAACAGTTAATATTTTGTGGAAATTAAAAGTGCGGAAAGTAAAGCTACACTATTACAAGGCTTCAGGTATTAATTACATAGAAAAAAACAACTCGTAAAAACGATAAATGAAAAGGAGAAAAATCCTAATTAATCTATTACAACTTGTGAGCAATTACATCAATATGGTAAAAAATAAAGCGCGCGTGATGAATTAAGAACGACAAAGAACTAGGGTTTTGCCCCCGTCTAACCTAATCGAAAGAAAAAGTTATGTTTGTTGTTTTGATTATTTTTTAGGAAAATAAGGTTTGAATTAAATATGTAAAAAACTACCAATTAAATTAAATTAAAGAAAATAATGTATACTTGACCTATTTTTGCATTTTTGTTATTTTTAAGAAAAAGACAATACAATTAAATTAAACTAAAACCCTAATTTTCTAATTTTTTTTAATTTATTTACAAAAGAATTTAAGTTACCCTAAAATTAAATAAACTAATTTAATTAATTAATTTTTTGATAAAAAATAACCTAAATCTAATTGGATGAAAAATTGTTTTTTTATGATTTTTTTAATAAAAAAGGAATTGATTTTATGTTAGTAAAAATAATTAAAACAATTAATAAAGAAAAAAAATTTAAAAAAAGAAAAGGAAGAATTGGGCCTGAGAAATCAGCAAAATGGGGGGTGTGAATAGCAAGGCCTGGTCCCAAAAGGAAGTGATCCACGTTGACTCCCATGTTCCCATGCTATGCATTGACTGTGGTTGTTGGTGGTCCTTCATATGATGGCCTTTAGATCTGGCCATCTGGAGATCCAAAGGTTGAATCTTGAGGATGCATGGTGATCTTCCTGCCTATACACGCGCCTGATCATGGAAAGAAAAAAAGTGAAATAATGGGGGGACCTGGGATTCGAACCCAGGCCCCATGACCTTTCCACCTGCACCAATGCCAACTGTGCTGCATGTTTTCTTTGTATACAAAATAAACAATAATCATTATATTAAAAACAAATGAGATAAAGAAATATTCGCGCGAAAATTCAAATGGACGAGTAGGGGGTACCACGCCATCATCCTTGTCCTCTCTCTGTTGGTAAAAGTCAAAGACTTTTACCTACGGACAACATTCGTCGCTACAACCCTGGCTTGTTTCAAAACCTCCAATGAGCATGATAAATGGAGTCTAAGGCCATGAATCAAACCGTCTTGACCTGCTGAGCATTATGGTGCCCTTCTTGTGGCCCAATTTTGCCTGCATAAAAAGATCCTAAAACGAGACACAAAACCCTAGCCATGGAAAATTCTGATACAGTCCACAAAAATGCAATTGAATGTTATAGATAGCTTGCAAATAAATCAAGGAGCAAGAATATATAAGTATTTCATGCTATAGATGCCAAAATTATGCAATTCGATTTCAAGAACAAGCCAAAGTCGTGAACCACTTACATTGGGTTTTAGCGCAGGAAAATCCTTGTTCTTGATTGGTATAGCTTGCTTGTGATCCCAGGAAGCGAATGAGATGGATAGAGGGTCTTGAAAACGCCTGGAAGTAGAAAAATGGATTACCACTTTTCTTTGAATTTTTGAAGTTTGGTTCTGCCTTTGTGCGCCTCCAAACCTTGTGATTTTGGTCTGCAATTGTACCCTATATACTGATGAATGAATTAGGTTTACAAAAGTGTTCTCAATCTTTATCAATTATGGCTTTTGATCTTGATTTGATTCACTTGAAAAGCTTTCTAAAAATAGGCCAAAACCAATCTTTTTGTGCTCACCTATGCCTTGCACGAGTTGATTCACTTGCTAGCTGGATATATGACCTAAAACATGCACAAGATCTTGAGGTTTCAATGATTTGGATTTTTCATGATTTGTTTTGATTTAAATTGATTTAATTGTAATAAAAAATCAAAATAAATAGAAAAAATAGGATAAAGACAAATGGGAAGAGCTAGGGCTCGTGGACCATGCTACCAACTCAAAACAAGTGCAAAAAGTTAGGGCCATTTAGCAAAAATTGCAATTTAAGGCATTTTTGACTTTTGGCAATTTTGCAAAAAAGGTCAACTTAACCAATGCATAACTTCCTCAATTTTGACTCTTTGAAGGTGTTCTTGGACTTTTTAGAAATCTTGAGATGTCCTATAATCAAACCTTTTGGTCTCATCTCAATTTGGTATTCCATGTTCCTGTATGAAGCTTTGACAAAAAATATGTTTTGGTTGACTTTTTAAAATGACCTATAATGTCAAAATTCATAACTTCTTGTGAGTGCATATTTTGAACTTGGGAGGTGAATACGAATTGTAGGGAATTGAATCCTCTTAAAAATGAGATTTGTATGGGTCATTTCTCATAAAGTATGATAAAGTTATGCTTGGTCAAAGTTAAGTTGACTTTTCCTACAAAACCCTAATTTAGCAACTTTTGGGTTTTGATGAATTGAGAGCAATCCTTGATAAATCATTGTTGTACCCCAAAATTTGCCCTCCCATATTCTTCAAGGTTTGTCAAGAATCATCTTAAAATGGTTCAAGATTTGCTCAAAGACTGCACAGTCCAAATACCTCCTAAGCCAGTCAAAATTAGGGTTTTGGTTCCTTCAATGAATTTGAGGTTTTAAATGGCTCAATCAAGTCTCATAGGCCTCTATACATTCTCAAGCACCTATATGCCAAGTTTTAAGGCTCACAGTACCAGTTTGCACAGTCAAAAGCCCTATTTGATCAATAGTCAACTGTAGGGGCAAAATGGTCATTTTGCAGTCAAAAGTCAAAATTTATGTTCAACATATTATTTTGAGCTCACAATCATCATTTGATCAAGTCTTGATCATGGTTCCACAAGGATAGCTCAAAAATCATCAAGATGCAAAAAGTTACTATTTTTGGACAGCAGAAAAGTCAACTGTATTTTGACCAGGGCATAACTTTTTCATGGTTTATCATAAAAATCCCATCCAATTCTCATTTTTAAGGGGATGACATTTCCTACAATCCATATTCACATTCCAAGTCCAAGAAATTCTCTCATAAAAAATTATCAATTTCTACATTATAGGTCAATTTCAAAAGTCAACAAAAATGCACTTTAAGTCAAAGACCATAACTTGAGATTGGTAAATCCAAATGCCATGGGACAAAAGGCATTCGTTAGAGGACTTCAAAACCTTTCCAAAATGTCCAAGAACATGTTCATATGATCAAAATTGAGCAAGATATGCATTGGAGAAGTTGGGAAATTTTTGTGAATTTGCAAAAGCCAACTTTGCTCAAAACACTTTGTTTTTGCTAATGGGCCTCAAATTTCTTCTTGAAACCTTATCCATGACTTATGCACGACCCATTAAGATTAATTGAATTTATTTTCTTATTTTTATTAATTAATTGGATTTTTTAATCAATTTTAATTCATTTAATTAATTTAAATTGTAGGAAATACAAAGATTTGATTTTTCAATCTTTTTGTGAAGCAAAAGTGGTCAATATATGCTGGAAAATTCGTGTGCAAATCAAAGGGACAAGAATCTCCAAATTTAGCAAATTTTTCCAATAAAAAAGATTAAAAAATATTTGATTTTCAATCAAATATACAACCATGAATTCCATGGATTTCTTTGCAAAAATTTAACCTAATTCCATTCTACTATAAGTACACAAGTGAACCCTACTCATGCAGACGTGAATTTGCTGCAGAAGAAGCCATGGCAACATTGAAAAAAAACACAAGAAACTTGAAAACTGTTTTCTATCTTCCAGGCCAATTCAAGGACTTTTGTTGATTTCAATACATTGCTGGAGGTGTCAGGGACGTGTTGCAATTGAAGCCAAGCATTAAAGATCAAGAAATCCTCAAGAACAGTCTCACGGTTTGCTTGATTTTTTCAGAATCGTAACTCATATTTCATGCATAATTAACATGTTCTAATCATTGTTTCGTATTGTTAGAACTCATATAAAGCTAATGGCATAAGCTAATTGGATTAAAATGCGCAGAATCGAAAGTTGCCATTGACAAATTTTAAGGTTCATAAGCTTTGGATTTGGGGCTTTATTATCCAGGAAAAATTGGAACCCTTAAGACCCAAGGTTAGAATCGTTGAGACCAGACGAATCTAAGGGGACCATCGCAAAATATTTATGTTGAACACAAGCCTAATCGCTATTATTGGTCGTTGCAGGTTGTGGGGGTTAAAAACCCCCGCTATCTATTTGTTTTTTACAGGCACAACGAAGAAGACAAAGACATGTAAGCGTCTGGTTGGATGGTTCAAAAGAGCGCGCGTTTTTATGTTTGTGTACAGCATATTTAATTGTTTTATATATTATATTTACTTAGTATTATAATATCAAATGCGTTCAGATGGCTTAGTGGATGGTGCGTTGGCTGCTGATCATTGGGACCTGGGTTCGAATCCCAGGTCCACCCAAAACTCTTATAATATTTTTCTTAACATGATTTCATGCAGGTTTCACAAAGTGTTCTACCATGTACTCCACACCACAACGCGCCAAGTGGCTATAAGCAGCAATCTAATGGCCAAAGATGAGGGATCATGGTACTCCCTAGTCAACCAACGCCTGGACAATCCAGAAAGTCAACAAGGCTTGTAGCTTGATGGGCCAGAAATTCCAGAATTCACCTCCTTAAAGGCCCAGCACCCCCTGGTTTCTTTATTCTTTTTCTTTCTTTTATATTTTAATTTCTATTTAATTCTTTTAGTAATTATTATTATTATTAGTATTTAATTAACAAATTAATTATTTTCATAATAAATTCAGAAAACAATATTTTTTTATTATTATTATTATTTATTAATTTCACCTTTAATTATTATTTTGTAAATAAATTCTAACAAATTAATTTAGTTAATTAGGTTAAACTTGACTATTTTTTTGCAATAAATAAAATCCATGTAGAATTAGGTTTTTGACAACTTTTAATTATTTTATTTTATTTTCATTAAAAGCATAAAAAACTTGAAAAACATTTTCTTTTATTTATTTAATTAGAATTTAATTTAATTAATTGCAAAAAGGACCAAAATTCATTCTTTTCTCAAAAAAGGGTCAAAACCCTAAAGACTTTTCCTGATTCAATTTCTATTCGCGCATATTAATTTTTGATTATATTTATGTATCTGCTCCAAGGATGTAATAGATAATTAGGACCTTTTTTATCGCTTTCTTTATTTTCTCGCATTTATTTTTCAAGGGTTATGTTTTTGGCGATGTAAATACCCGACGCCTTATAATAGCGTAGATTTACTTTCCGCAATTTATTTTCCGCATAATTATTAACTATTAAATATGCATGACAAGACTTGCCTGAAAAATAAAATCAACTCGTAGCTCACAATAACTTGTACAAAGATAACTTAACATGAAACCTGACACACTCTCACATGCCACTCCTAGGGTACGCCTCTCTTGGTTGCCTCGACGTGGTCATTGAGTATAGGGTGTTTTAGAGGTCGCCCTCTTGTCTAAAGATCCAAGTTGCCTCAAAACGGTTGCCTCAGATAAAAAGGATCTAGGACATTAGGGTTACCGCTAAGGCGTCCTACTATTGATTTGGTGACCACACATGTCCCTATAATCAAATTGACCCGAATAACTCCAACGACGGTGCTACCTACTTCTCAATAGTGGGATAGTACTGTCTAAAGGACATTTACACAGCTTAATTTCTTTAGAGTAGGTAGATTTATCCTGGGTACTTGCTCTTTCAAAAACAAAAACAACTTTTCGCACTTACACTTTCAAACAAAAGTTTTCAAACAAATACTTCATACACTCTTGAGGACAGATACAAGAGTTACCTAGAAGTTTTCAAACTAAACTTTTTTTTCAAAACCCACATACACAAGAAAAGCAAACATTTTTGAAAACATAGTGAGCAAGTACCTAAGAGCCCATGGATAACCACTGATAGAAAGGGTGCTAACACCTTCCCTTTCTATAAATCTACCTCCCGAACCGAGAAACATCTCGAAAAGGAATTTTGTTGTGCTTTTGTCCTTTCCTTGTTGGAGAAAATAAAAGACGGTGGCGACTCTTGCTTACCGCGACATTTCGCGAACCAGCATTTCAAAACAGTCAGTTCTATTTCCACCGATCACAGAACTGGTGACTCTGTTAGGGACATATTATAAGTGAGGTGTACCTTAGGATTAGATCATTCTATGTTTTCAATTGTATGCTTTGTTTGCTTTAATATTTGTGGGCTTGTATCGGAGTTTCGTAGATCCTAACCCGGATCTGGGGAATACCCTTTAGGTAAGTAGCAATAAACTGTGAGGGACCGGTCCGGCGTAGACCGACACGGGTGAAACAGTATCTACGTTGGTGTGACACCTTGGTCTGTACCGATATCCCTTGTGTTGGAACGAGGAGAATATGGGTCTTCTGAGGAGTCATTAAGCACCAACTGACCTTAGAACCTTAAATTGACCAAACTTGGCCATAGAATAGTAGCAGTATGCTACACTCATTGAGGCTAAACTCTCGCGATGGTTCCGGCCGCAAGAAAAGGTTGTGAAGCTGGAGTTATGACCGATTGAGGGTAGTCAGTGATATTGAGATCCTCTAGAACCCGGTTACTATTTATAGGACAGGTATTAACCAACTGAAACTGAAAGAGGGTAGTACCTAAACTTCATGCTGGCCTGAAATCTAAGGGCTCTTTTGTGTGACTTGTATGCCTTCAAACTTGAACTACTTGCACATTCTTGTTATCTGACAACATGAGTTCCTTGCAGGTTTTGTTTACAGTCCTTAAACTGGACTTATTACAGGGCTTACTTACACCTCACACCTTTGCATCCACGTACATAACATCATAACATCATACCATAGCATTTCCTTAACCGTTTCAAGGATCTCAAGGGTTTGTGATGCAGGTCATGATGAACCGACTGTCTGGCAAGGGGAAAAGTGGATTTATTTTCCTCTAGCCAAGGTTGTTTGGAGACCAAAACATGATAACTTGAGTCAGGGGCTATGACCCACTCGATATGGTGAGCTTTGACTCTTGAAGAAGGACTCTCAGCAACATGAAGTTCCTTCAATCAAGCTACAAATTTCAAATTCTAATTATTTTCTTGTTTACCCCGCGAGATCCTTGAAAACATTTGCATATATATCATACATATCATTGCATTACAGGTACCCTTCTTTACAGGTCACTTATCTTCTTCGCTGTTTATTTCAGCAATCATCATGTCTACTGAACCTTCCACCGAACAAGCTATCAAGGCCCTCCAGGCCTAGAATGCCCAGTTCCAAGAGTTGGTAATGAGCCTAGCCCAGGGTTAACAGGAGTTGAAGACCCTTCTTATGAAGAAGAAGAAGAAAAGGACTGTCTTGTTCAATACCGGACGCAGGTTTGAGAATGCACTGCAGAATGAGGTTGAGCTGACTACCCCATCTGTGGGGAAAGACAACCCCCAAGAGAGAAGGGTTCCTAGTCCCGTAGTCTCCGACAACGAGACGAATTATGATGAAGAACAGTATCCTCCTGCTGAGGATAAGTACAAACAGCTGGAGGACTGCTTAAGTGCTATGGAGATTCAGCATGTGCTCGGGTTGGACTTTGGAGACCTAGGCTTATCCTCTGGGGTGGTGATCCCACATAAGTTCAAGGCACCTGCCTTTGCAAAGTACGACGGAGCTTTCTGTCCTAGGCTGCACCTCCGGTCGTATGTGAGGAAGATCCAACCGTATACAACTGACAAGAATTTGTGGATCCATTTCTTCCAGGATAGTCTTTCAGGGACTTAACTCGAATGGTTCTATCAGCTGGATGGAGCCAGTATTCGTAACTGGGAGGACTTGGCTACTACGTTCTACAAGCAGTATCAGTATAATTCTGACCTCGCTCCTACGCATACCCAACTCCAGGGTATGTCACTAGGGACGGGTGAAGGATTTAAGGAGTACGCTCAAAAGTGGAGAGACCTTGCTGGAAGGGTGCAACCACCTTTAACTGACCGTGAACTTGTTGATATGTTTCTGGGGACCCTGTCTGGTCCGTTCTTCAACCATCTGATTGGGAATTCTTCTGTTGGGTTTACATACCTTACCTTGACTGGTGAGAGAATAGAAGCTGGTATCAAGTCTGGGAAAATACAGAAGGGTGACTCCTCGAACACTGAGAAAAAACCATTCAAGAAAGAATCCAGTGCTGTCTATGGTTCAAGAAGACATAATAGGTCCGAACACCGCCAAGATGTCAACGCGGTAGTTATTTCAAAACCGGCCAGTGCTCCTCAACATCGCAACCAACAAAGGGAAGAGATACCTAGAAGGAAATTCACTCCCCTCAGTATGACCTTGTCCCAGATATTACCACAATTGCTGAAGACCAATTTGGTAACTTTAAGGGACCCTCCTAAGAATCCGAACACTACACCTTTAAGGTATAACCCCAACGCCTGCTGCGCTTATCATTCTGACAGCCCGGGGCATGCTACAGATGATTGTTGGACTTTGAGGAACAAGGTTTAGGACCTAATCGATGCAAAGGAGGTCGACTTCGAAGCGCCCGAGACTCCCAATGTGATCACTGCTCCCTTTTCAAAACATGGCTAGGACTGAGAGACTTTTGTTCATTTGAATTCCGAAGTTGTATTTTTCTTTGCCTATTCAAACAATTATTGTCATGGCAAACTTTTACTTCATGAATGCATCGCATATGTCTGTTTTGAATCAATCCATTCGTATTAACTATATTCAAAATTGCTTTCATTTTTGTGATGTTCAACTCGCGATTAAAAAATTCTAAGCCTTTTGAGGGAGGATGACAAAAACGATACCACGATCTTTACAATATGCTTTTGAACAGACCCCGCTGATGAAGTACAGGCATTGTTTCAAATCCTAAACAGTGGAGTTATAAGGAAGATAATCCCTCGTTAACCCCTTTGAACCAAATAAGTTGGAGTTTTTTTTCGTTTCGCAAAAATTAAAACCCTTAATCATAACCTGGGGCAGGGTAGTTCTCTCAGTTGATCCAAGTGAGCAATGGATGACATCAAGGAAGTCCTTCTGAAACAAAAGACAGTGATGGTTCCGAATAATCATAAAGACAGGCAGTCGTTATCTTTCAAAAATAAAAGCCCAATAAGTCGAAACCTATGAAGGAGACTTACAAAACTGGGGCATCCCGCTGACTGTAATTACAAAAGAAACAGTTCAGGCAAAGGACAGGGATAATAAAAAAAAAGAGGTCCTATAAACCCTCAACAAAAAAGAAATGACTGCCTATTCAAAATAAACTATCAGTATCCGAACCATCACCGGAATATCAGAGCAAAGACTCAAACACGATCTAATGCACGATTAGCTGAGTTTAGGATCGAAGAACATCACGAAGAGCGGGTGGGAACAAATATATTTTGATCCTTTATCCTTTGTTTCTTAAACCGTGAACCAGGCCACGTTATAACCCTTAAAAAGTCCTAGCTGAAACATGGGTTAGTTTGAAAGCATACTGTTACACAAGGTATCCTGACTCCTTAAGGCTTGTTGTAAAATACTGAGTTGACATCACATTTTTACAAAAAATCACTTGTTTTACTGAAAATGTATTTTCAAAACTTCAAGACAGACATAAGCTTTGCATTCTTAAAATAACATTGTTTGCATATGACTATTTTTTCGAACAATAGAGAAATTCGCACGAAGAATATCTAATGAACAAAAACACTTCCAACCAAGGGGCAGCCATGATCATTATCCATCATCTGGGGCAGTCAAGTCAAGATTCAAGGAATCTCTCAAAATGGCAAATAGCCTGGGGCAGATCTCCATCTGAATCAACTAGGGCATTGGGCATGAATCCCAGCGACAAATCTGGTACGATCAAACATCTTCTGGTAATATGATAACACAACACTACTGACAGTGACAACTCCCTACATTCTGAGAGCATGGACATAGTCGAAAAAATACTACGTATAATCAAAGACCCGCTAGGTCGATTGGCCTAGGCAAAAATAAGGGCTTCTCGGCGAACCAAAAGGGTTCGGGCAAAATGAGGGATAAAAATGAAAAAATATGTACACCCGGCAAGTCGAAAACCTGAAAAGGCGGCTTGGGCAAAAAAGGGTATCCCGGTGGACTGAAAACCCGAAAGGGCGGTCCAGGTGAAAATTAGGGATCAAAGCGTACGACTATGTCCCGTCATCTCGTCACTTGCATACCAAAAGAAGATTTGTCAATCGGCAGTTATCAAGCACCTCATAGGCCTTCTTCTCCCGTAGCAACTGGGGCAATAAGAATTGTTCGAACTGTACAAGCCGCTCTGTCCTCCAGGTACAAGGTAGATTCAACTGAAGGGTACGCCTAAGATACCTTCACTACCTGCAAAGTAAGACAAGAATCAACAATACTCTCCCCAAGCAGAGTTGGTCTCCCATCAGCCCCAAAAAGGAACAGTATCCCCAGCAAGTCAGCAATACTCTCCCCCGAGCAGAGTTGGTCTACTACCAGTCCCGAACAAGCTAGGTATCCCCAGAAGATCTTAATATTCCCCAGCGGAGTACAGATATTCCCCAGCAAGCGTAAAGAGCATCCCCGACAGTCTTAATATTCCTCGACAGAAATATAAGATTGTTCCCCGGCGGAATACGGACATCCCAGTGGAGCCACTTCCCCAGTACAGTCCAAACGTTTCCCCAGGAGAGTTGAATCATCTTACCCAGTAGATTCTGGAGGCTTGTCCCCTGCAGAGCACAAATATCCCTCCCCAGCCTTATTCAGAAGGTTATTCCCCACCAGGGTCTAACTGGGTTATCCTCAGCAAATTACAACAGAAAGATCGTCCTCAGCGAAGTTCTTTCTATCCCTAGCAAAGTTCTTTCTATCCTCAGCAAAGTTCTTCCTATCCCCAGCAGATTTCATCAAAATCCCAACAGAGTTTATCAACGGAATCCCCAACGGAGTTATCTTAAAATCTCAGCGAAGCATCTCTTCCCACAGAGTAATTCCCTGCAGAGTAATCTCTTCACCAGGTTTATTCCCCAATGGATTCATCTTCTCCTACCGGTTTATTCTTGCAATCATCTTCGTTCATCATCCCCAACGGAAATGAAGGACTCTACTCTTCAACACCAGCCCAGGATTCAACGAACTTCCCGGCATTCATCAAGGATTTATTTTCCCAGACGAAGATACATTCATAAACATCACATTGTCATACATCATGATACATGCATATACGCATCATATCATACAACCTCATTTATGTTGAGAACATCATTTCTCGATCCATATCATGCATTGCATATGACTGACCTTTACCTTTCAGGAAAGATGCAGTTAAACTCTAAATTCAGTCAATAAAGACAAATTCAGTCAAAAAAGACAACCTGTCAATGAAGACAACCTGTCAATGAAGACAACCCTTCAATGAATACAACCCGTCAATGAAGACAACCCGTCAATAAAGACAACCTGTCAATGAAGACAACCTGTCAATAAAGACAACCCGTCAATGAAGACAACCCGTCAATGAAGACAACCTGTCAATGAAGACAACCCGTCAATGAAGACAACCTGTCAATGAAGACAACCTGTCAATGAAGACAGCCCGTCAATAAAGACAACCCGTCAATGAAGACAGCCCGTCAATAAAGACAACCCGTCAATGAATACAACCCGTCAATAAAGACAACCCGTCAATAAAGACAACCCGTCAATAAAGACAACCTGTAACTAGCCAGGAAAGTATCTGCATGATGAGATTGAAAATCAACACCTGAAACCAGACAGGAAAACTACCTTTCTTTCTCCAGTATGCAAGTTCTCGCTAAGGAATCTCTTACGCGATCGACACCCCTGGATGGCATCTTTAAGCCCATCTCCACAACTATCCATTACATTTCCAGATGGCATCTATAAGCCCATCCCCGACAAGATTCTATCACATCTCCAGATGGCATCTATAAGCCCATCCTCCTATCCATCATATCTCCAAATGGCATCTGTAAGCCTATTCCCGACATCACATTGCTGATACTACACTATGCGAGTGCAAATTTCTGGGCACTCTAGTGTCCAATCATCTTCCACCTTCAGATCACGAAAGGCACGCCAGCCAATCTACATCCTCAGGTTTAAGAGGATTGAACAGGGTAAAATGTTGTACCCGAAAATTTGCCCTCCCATATTCTTCAAGGTTTGTCAAGAATCATCTTCAAATGGTTCAAGATTGAGCAAGATATGCATTGGAGAAGTTGGGAAATTTTTGTGAATTTGCAAAAGTCAACTTTGCTCAAAACACTTTGTTTTTGCTAATGGGCCTCAAATTTCTTCTTGAAACCTTATCCATGACTTATGCACAACCCATTAAGATTAATTGAATTTATTTTCTTATTTTTATTAATTAATTGGATTTTTTAATCAATTTTAATTCATTTAATTAATTTAAATTGTAGGAAATACAAAGATTTGATTTTTCAATCTTTTTGTGAAGCAAAAGTGGTCAATATATGCTGGAAAATTCGTGTGCAAATCAAAGGGACAGGAATCTCCAAATTTAGCATGTTTTTCCAATAAAAAAGATTCAAAAATATTTGATTTTCAATCAAATATACAACCATCAATTCCATGGATTTCTTTGCAAAGATTTAACCTAATTCCATTCTACTATAAGTACACAAATGAACCCTACTCATGCAGTCGTGAATTTGCTGCAGAAGAAGCCATAGCAACATTGCAAAAAAACACAAGAAATTTGAAAACTGTTTTCTATCTTCCAGGCCAATTCAAGGACTTTTGGTGATTTCAATACATTGTTGGAGGTGTCAGGGACGTGTTGCAATCGAAGCCAAGCATTAAAGATCAAGAAATCCTCAAGAACAGTCTCACGGTTTGCTTGATTTTTTCAGAATCATAACTCATATTTCATGCATAATTAACATGTTCTAATCATTGTTTTGTATTGTTAGAACTCATATAAAGCTAATGGCATAAGCTAATTGGATTAAAATGCGCAGAATCGAAAGTTGCCATTGACAAATTTTAGGGTTCATAAGCTTTGGATTTGGGGCTTTATTATCCAGGAAAAATTGGAACCCTTAAGACCCATGGTTAGAATCGTTGAGACCAGACGAATCTAAGGGGACCATCGCAAAATATTTATGTTGAACACAGGCCTAATCACTATTATTGGTCGTTGCAGGTTGTGGGGGTTAAAAACCCCCGCTATCTATTTGTTTTTTACAGGCACAACGAAGAAGACAAAGACATGTAAGCGTCTGGTTGGATGGTTCAAAAGAGCGCGCGTTTTTATGTTTGTGTACAGCATATTTAATTGTTTTATATATTATATTTACTTAGTATTATAATATCAAATGCGTTCAGATGGCTTAGTGGATGGTGCGTTGGCTGGTGATCATTGGGACCTGGGTTCGAATCCCAGGTCCACCCAAAACTCTTATAATATTTTTCTTAACATGATTTCATGCAGGTTTCACAAAGTGTTCTACCATGTACTCCACACCACAACGCGCCAAGTGGCTATAAGCAGCAATCTAATGGCCAAAGATGAGGGATCATGGTACTCCCTAGTCAACCAACGCCTGGACAATCCAGAAAGTCAACAAGGCTTGTAGCTTGATGGGCCAGAAATTCCAGAATTCACCTCCTTAAAGGCCCAGCACCCCCCTGGTTTCTTTATTCTTTTTCTTTCTTTTATATTTTAATTTCTATTTAATTCTTTTAGTAATTATTATTATTATTATTATTTAATTAACAAATTAATTATTTTCATAATAAATTCAGAAAACAATATTTTATTATTATTATTATTATTATTATTTATTAATTTCACCTTTAATTATTATTTTGTAAATAAATTCTAACAAATTAATTTAGTTGATTAGGTTAAATTTGACTATTTTTTTGCAATAAATAAAATTCATGTAGAATTAGGTTTTTGACAACTTTTAATTATTTTATTTTATTTTCATTAAAAGCATAAAAAACTTGAAAAACATTTTCTTTTATTTATTTAATTAGAATTTAATTTAATTAATTGCAAAAAGGACCAAAATTCATTCTTTTCTCAAAAAAGGGTCAAAACCCTAAAGACTTTTCCCGATTCAATTTCTATTCGCGCATATTAATTTTTGATTATATTTATGTATCTGCTCCAGGGATGTAATAGATAATTAGGACCTTTTTTATCGCTTTCTTTATTTTCTCGCATTTATTTTTCAAGGGTTATGTTTTTGGCGATGTAAATACCCGACGCCTTATAATAGCGTAGATTTACTTTCCGCAATTTATTTTCCGCACAATTATTAACTGTTAAATATGCATGACAAGACTTGCCTGAAAAATAAAATCAACTCGTAGCTCACAATAATCTGTACAAAGATAACTTAACATGAAACCTAACACACTCGCACATGCCACTCCTAGGGTACGCCTCTCTTGGTTGCCTCGACGTGGTCATTGAGTATAGGGTGTTTTAGAGGTCGCCCTCTTGTCTAAAGATCCAAGTTGCCTCAAAACGGTTGCCTCGGATAAAAAGGATCTAGGAAATTAGGGTTACCGCTAAGGCGTCCTACTATTGCTTTGGTGACCACACATGTCCCTATAATCGAATTGACCCGAATAACTCCAACGACGGTGCTACCTACTTCTCAATAGTGGGATAGTATTGTCTAAAGGACATTTACACAGCTTAATTTCTTTAGAGTAGGTAGATTTCTCCTGGGTACTTGCTCTTTCAAAAAAAAAACAACTTTTCGCACTTACACTTTCAAACAAAAGTTTTCAAACAAATACTTCATACACTCTTGAGGACAGATACAAGAGTTACCTAGAGTTTTTCAAACTAAACTTTTTTTTCAAAACCGACATACACAAGAAAAGCAAACATTTTTGAAACATAGTGAGCAAGTACCTAAGAGCCCGTGGATAACCATGGATAGAAAGGGTGCTAACACCTTCCCTTTCTATAAATCTACCTCCCGAACCGAGAAACATCTCGAAAAGGAATTTTGCTGTGCTTTTGTCCTTTCCTTGTTGGAGAAAATAAAAGACGGTGGCGACTCTTGCTTACCGCGATATTTCGCGAACCAGCATTTCAAAATAGTCAGTTCTATTTCCACCGATCACAATCATGATCAAACCTTGATCAAATGATGAATAATACTTAAAAATGAGAATTTTGACCAAAAATATTGAAGTTTGACTGTATGTGGGGCACAATTGACTTTTGCCCTAGCACAGTCGATTTTCAGGCTTTTGAGCAATTGACTAAGCAAACTTTCTTTGCAAGGCTTGAAAATTGACATGGATGATCTTGAGAACATATTAGTGAAATGGTTAGCATTTGAGACCCTTTGGACTCACACATCTTGATGCAACATGAAACCCTAATTTTGAGATAGACTGCCTTAGGAGAGAGCTTGTCTGGTCAACTCTTGGACTTCCTTGAGCAATTTGAGAACCTAACTTGAAATGTATTGATAAATATGGGAGGGAAAATTTTGGGGTACAACAGCTGCCCCTGTTCAATCTTCTTAAACCTGAGGATGTAGATTGGCTTGTCTGCCTTTTGTGATCCGAAGGTGGAAGATGATTGAACACTAGAGTGCCTAGAAATTTGCACTCGCATGAAGTGGTACTTGTCTTGCAACATCGGGAATGGGTTTATAGATGCCATTTGGAGAAGTATCGATCGCATAAGAGATTCCTTAGCGAGATCTTGTATACCTGTCGTTGAGGAGGATTCCGCTGGGGAGTGCTGGTCTCTGTCTTGAGAAAAGTTGAATTTTAGGAGCTTCAGTCGTCCGTTATTCTACTGGGGAATAGTCTCTTGGTCGAAGCGGTGAAGGTGAACTATTATCTGGTCATGATCCAGGCTTCATTGTGATAAGATCGATTGCTATCTGGTCATAATCCAGGCTTTACAGTGATCTACTAGGGAGAGGAGATTAAACTTGTTATCCGGTCGTAATCTGGGCTTCGCAATTTCTTAATTTTGATCTGGTCGTAATCCAGGCTTCAGAATGAATTAAGTTGTTATCCGGTCGCATCCGGGCTTCAACTTGACTTTAGGGCATATTAATATCTGGTCGACTCTGGGCTTCTTAGTAGTTGTCTAGGTAAAACTGTTATTTTGTCGAAATCCAAGCTTCACAGTGTCTTGTATCGCTATGTGGTCGTAATATAGGCTTCACGATGTAATATACCATTATCTGGTCGAATCCAGGCTTCATGGTGTTTGGGGAAAACAAGGTATTATCCATTTGAATCTAGGCTTCATAACTTGAGTTAAAGATATACCACTATCTGGTCGTAATCCAGGCTTCATAGTATTCTTGGCTGCTATCTGGTCGTAATCCAGGCTTCACAGCGTCTTCTTCCCTTATCTGGTCGAGTCCAGGATTCATGGCGTCTTGTATTGCTATCTGGTCATAATCTAGGCTTCACAATAACTTTGTTTAGCGGCTATCCGGTCGACTCCGGGCTTCACGGCTTGTGTTTATGATATACCATTATCTGGTCATAATCCAGGCTTCATGGTGTTTTTGTATTGCTATCTTGTCATAATCCAGGCTTCACAATAAATTGTTGGGGATTAAGCTATTATCCGGTCGAATCCAGGCTTCGTAGCTTGAATCTGAGATAAACCACTATCTGGTCGTAATCCAGGCTTCACGGTATTCTGATACTGTTATTCGGTCGCTCTCCGGGCTTCACAATATGATGGAGAGATCAAGATACTATCCGGTCTTGCCATGGCTTCATAGCTTGAACTTTGTGAGAATTTGATTGTATCTTTTCCTGAAAGGTAAAGAGTTAGTCATGTGTAATGTCATGATGCATGGCATGTATTGAGCAATGATGTTCTCAAAATAAATGAGACTGTGTTGTATGATGCGTATGCGCATGTCATGATGTATGCAATATATTGTGATGTTTTCTAGCTGGGGAAAATAAATATTAGACTGCTGCTGGAGGAGCTTCGCTCGCTGAGGATAACGACCGAAGATGATTTGAGAATACATTGGCAGGAGAATAATTCTGTTGGAGAATAAACTGGTGAGAGAATGACTTTGTGGGGAAGAGATATTCTGTCAGAGTGTCCGCTGATTTGGAGAAGTAACCTCGGCTTTGGATGAATTACCGTTGCTGGCGATTATGAACTCTGTCGGGGATGAAATTTCTGTTTGTGGAAGAAATAAACTCCACTGGGGATGGTCTTCCATTGCTGGTGATAGATGAACTCTGCTTGGGGAGAACTAACACCATTGTCTTTGGATATCTTTTAACTCTGCGGGGAGTGTATGTACTTTCAGCCTTATTCCTCAGTTGGGTCTATCCCTATACCAGGTGGATAGAGCAACTGTAAGGTTTTGACATTTCTTGTTTGCCCCTTTTCCTGAAATTACCGGTAATCGTCTTTTGTTTTGCATGTACATATTTATGAGCAGCAGTTATTGTCAAATGCATATATCAAAAATGAATCATTGGATGTTCTTGCAAAACAAAACAGGAAAAGAAAAACACAAATTTGAAATTTATTGTAAAATGAATTGTATTGATTTTGAAGTTGGCATGTAATAGGCGTTTTTGTACAAGAGGTTGACGTCCTAGTAAGAGAACGCCGCCGAAAGATAGAATTTATACAATTTGTGAAAAACAAAGAAAAAAAACTATGTGAACAATCCCAGTGGGTTCCAACTCTGCTATTGCTTTTATGTCTTCGAGCGTCTCATCACTTTGTTGTATGGTTGAAGGTAGATCAGATTGATCGGCGCCGTCCGAGCTTGATAGTCGATACCGAAGTCTGGTTAAAAGATGATCCAATGAGAAATAGTGTTACGCTTTGATCCCTAATTTTTTCCTAGACCGCCCTTTCGGTTTTTCAGTCCACCAGGATACCCTTTTTTGCCCAAGCCACCTTTTTAGGTTTTCGGTTTGCCGGGTGTACATATTTTTTCATTTTCATCCCTTACTTTTTCCCGAACCCTTTTGGTTCGTCGGGAAGCCCTTATTTTTGCCCATGCAAAGGATCTAATTGCTTTCCTCAAGACTGTGCATGTGCCTCAGGAAACTTCAGCCGATCAATTCAAAGACTGTGTAGCTAGTTTGACTGCCGACAATGGGTTGGGTTTCTCAGACGCAGATCTGACTGCTAAAGGATGAAATCACAATGATGCTCTGTACGTCTCGATCGAGTGCATAGGAACTACTATGGCCCATGTACTAGTGGATATCGGGTCCTTGCTGAATGTTTTGCCAAAGAAAGCATTAGACTGTCTGGACTGTGAAGGTTTGATTCTAAAACCGAGCAATATTGTGGTCAGGGCTTTCAACGGGTCAAAAAGGATGGTGCACGGGGAGGTGGACGTCCCTGTTAAAGTTGGCTCTAAGACTTTTAAATCTACTTTCTACGTGATGGATATTCGACCATCATATTCTTGCTTGCTGGGTCGCCCTTGGATTCATAAGGCTAGGGCCGTGACTTCCACGCTCCATCAGATGTTGAAATATCCATTAAAGGGGAAGATTGTTACGGTGCAAGGAGAAGAGGAGTACATGGTGAGTCATCTCAATTCCTTTCGCTACATGGAGATGGATGGGGAGTTCATCGAAACCCCATGTCAGAACTTTGAAGAGGTCCCCCAGACTTTGGCGTCATTTGAAGTTGCTACTGACAAACCTCCGATGAAGATGGCTTCTCTCAAGATTGCCAGGGATGTAGTTGAAAAAGGTGGGTGTGAAAATTGGGGCCAGCTCCCTGATTTCACACACAAAACTGACAAATTTTGTTTGGGATTTACTGCAGGGGCTCAAAGGGCTATTAGTCGCGCACGGATTGGAAGACCTCCTCTGCATATCAGCAATCAGGGAGTTAATGTGGTTGAAGATGGTGAAGAAGATTCAGATATCGACAGTTGGATCTACCCTACAACCAATGGTGGATTGAACAAATGGACGGCGAAGGACTTCATACCTATTTCTTTTATTACACAATAATTGACTTTTGTTTTAAGACTTGTAATAAACAGTTTGAAACTTTACGGCCCAGTACCTTACCCGAGGCACCTCGGCTTTGCTTGTGAGGGCTTATTATTTGTCATTTTCATATATCATCAATAAAGCATTGGAAATTTCTTGCATTACAAATTTTGCGCTCTTTGTTTTTCTTTTTTGTCTCTCACTTTATCAAAACAGCTATTGTCTTACACACACTCACGTTTCATAATGCAGATCCATATCCACTCTAGATCCCATTGATAATAACTCTGTTACTGCTAGTTATGACTTTGAAAATCCGATCAACCAAGCCGAGGACGAAGGTGAGGATGATTGTGAGGTGCCCGGAGAACTTGCTAGACTGTTACTATAGGAAGAGAGGGCCATACAACCTCACGAAGAGCCAGTTGAATCAGTGAATTTGGGTACAGAGGAAGACAAGAAAAGGTCAAGATAGGTGCGAATATGGAGCCTAGCGTCAAACAACGGTTGATACAGATGCTACGTGACTATGTTGAGATCTTTGCCTGGTCCTACGAAGATATGCCTGGTTTGGACACTGATATTGTGGTACACCGCTTGCCAACTAAATAAGACTTCCCTCCGGTAAAACAGAAGGTTCGTCGTATGCGCCCTGAGATGTCTGAGAAAATCAAAGCTGAGGTCATGAAACAGTTTGACGCCAGATTTTTAGCTGTCACTTCTTACCCGCAGTGGGTTGCCAACGTTGTTCCCGTGCCTAAGAAGGATGGTAAGGTACAACTGTGTGTGGACTATAGAGATCTGAACAGGGCAAGCCCCAAGGATGATTTCCCACTTCCTCACATTGATGTTCTGGTCGACAACACCGTGCAGCATAAGATCTTCTCCTTTATGGATGGTTTTTCTGGTTACAATCAGATCAAGATGGCTGCCGAGGACATGAAGAAGAAAACCTTCGTTACACAATGGGGCACCTTCTGTTACAAGGTAATGCCTTTCGGGTTGAAGAATGCTGGGGCAACGTATCAGCGCACCATGGTCTCTTTGTTCCACGACATGATTCACCATGAGATTGAGGTTTATGTTGATGACATGATTGCAAGGTCCCAGACTGAGGAAGAACACCTTGACCATCTTCAGAAACTGTTTGACAGGTTAAAGGCGTATAGGCTGAGGTTGAACCCAAACAAGTGCACCTTCGGGGTAAGGTCTGGTAAGCTACTAGGTATCATCATCAGTGATAAGGGTATTTAGGTGGATCCTGTCAAGGTAAAATCCATACAGGAGATGTCGGCTCCCCGCATAAAAAGGAAGTTAGAGGCTTTTAGGGACGTCTGAATTACATCGCCAGGTTCATTTCACACCTGACCGCTACTTGTGAGCCAATCTTTAAGCTGCTGAAGAAAGATCAAGTGGTAAAATGGAATGATGAATGTTAGGCCGCTTTTGAAAGGATCAAGGAATACCTCCAAGAGCCACCAATTCTGATGCCTCCAGTTGAAGGAAGACCTTTGATCTTATACTTAACAGTGCTGGATAATTCAATGGGGTGTGTGCTGGGGCAGCATGACGAGTCTGGCCGAAAAGAGCATGCTATTTACTACCTTAGAAAAAAGTTTACCGACTATGAGACCCGATACTCACTGCTCGATAAAACTTGTTACGCTTTGGCATGGGATGCTTGCCGGTTGAGACAGTATATGCTGACTCACACCACCTTATTGATCTCAAAGATGGATCTAATCAAGTATATCTTCGAGAAGCCCTCCTTGTCCGAAAGAATAGAAAGATGGAAGATGATCTTAACTGAGTACAAAATGTAATACACAACCCAGAAAGCAATCAAGGGGAGTGTACTGGCAGATCATTTGGCGCATCAGGCCATGGATGACTACCAATCCATGAATTTCGAGTTCCCGGATGAGAACATCATGTTGGTGACCGACTGTGAAGAACCTGGACCGGATGAAGGACCTGAGGAGGGATCCTGATGGTCTATGTATTTTGATGGAGCATCAAACGTGTTGGGTAATGGCATTGGCGTTGTGATCATATCTCCTGAGGGCTGTCATACTCCATTCATCGCCCGATTATGTTTTAACTGCACCAATAATATGGCAGAGTATGAAGCCTGTATCTTGGGCCTTCGAGCTGCTATTGATTTGAGGATCAAGTTCTTGAGTGTATTCGAAGATTCTGCTCTGGTGATCAGTCAGATCAAAGGCGAGTGGGATACGAAGCACCCAAATCTTATTCCTTACAAGGAGTATGTATTGACATTGCTTCCTCACTTTAAGGAGATAACCTTTGAACACTTCCCGAGAGAGGAGCATCAGTTAGCGGACGCGCTAGCTACCATGTCTTCTATGTTCAAGGTTAGGCTGGACAATGAAGCTCCCCAGATTACCATCGAGAGATTGGACGAACCCGTACATTGTTGTGACATCGAGACTAAAGAGGTAGCAGATAAACCCTGGTTTCACGAAGTGAAGAGGTATCTTACGGCTCAATAGTACCCCGAGGGTGCATCTGTTAATGATAAGAAGTTCTTGAGAAGATTCGCTGCAAAGTTCTTCATCAGTAATGGGATCCTTTATAAGTGTAACCATGATTCAACCTTACTGTGATGTGTGGACAAAAGAGAGGCAGAAAGGATCATGATAGAGTTACATGAAGGTACCTTCGGAACTCATTCCAGGGGACATACCATGGCGAAGAAGATCCTACGGGCAGGATATTATTGGTCCACTATGGAAGCAGACTGTTATCAGCATTCTCGAACCTGTCATAAGTGCCAAGTCTATGCTGATAAGGTGCATGTACCTCCGGTTCCTCTGAATGTTTTGACAGCTCCTTGGCCTTTTGCAATGTGGGGCATCGACATGATCGGCGAGATCAGACCTACTGCGTCCAACGGGCATCATTTCATTCTGGTAGCTATTGATTACTTTACGAAGTCGGTTGAGGCAGCTTCTTTTGCTACAGTAACCAAGAATGTCGTGGCACGGTTTATCCGACACAATCTGATCTGTCGATATGGTGTACCAGAGAGAATCATTATGGACAATGGTACAAATCTCAACAATACGATGATCACCAAGCTCTGCAAACAATTCAAGATACAACATCATAACTTTTCTTCCCTACTGGCCAAAGATGAATGGGGCTGTTGAAGCGACTAACGAGAACATCAAGAAGATTATGCAGAAGATGACAGTGACCTATAAAGACTAGCACGAGATGTTACCATTCGCTCTTCATGGGTACCGTACCTCAGCAAGAACCTCGACAGGGGAAACACCCTACTCCCTAGTTTATGGCATGGAGGCAGTCTTACCCATTGAAGTCCAGATACCCTCTCTTCGGATTATGAAGGATGCAGGTTTGAGCGAGGATGATTGGATCCAGACCCGACTTGACCAACTGAACCTAATTGATGAGAAGATACTTACTGCTATTTGTCATGGTAAGACGTATCAAAAGCGAATGATCAAGGCATTTAACAAGAAAGTCAGACAACAAGAATATCAGGTCGGGGATCTGGTGATCAAGCGCATGATATCGCTGCAAGGTGATCCCAGGGGCAAATGGACCCCCACATACGAAGGTCCATTTGTGGTTAAGATCATTTTCTCGGGAGGAGCTATGATTCTAACCACCATGGATGGTGACGACCTTCCTCACCCCATCAATGCACACATAGTGAAAAGATACTATGCATAATCAAAGGCCCGCTAGGTTGACTGGCCTAGGCAAAAATAAGGGCTTCCCGGCGAACCAAAAGGGTTTGGGAAAAAGTAAGGGATGAAAATGAAAAAAAACTGTACACCTGGCAAGTCGAAAACCTGAAAAGGCGGCTTGGGCAAAAAAGGGTATCCCGGTGGACTGAAAACCCGAAAGGGCGGTCCAGGCAAAAATTAGGGATCAAAGCGTAACACTATGTCTCATTGGATCATCTGGCGACCAGACTGCGGTATCGACTATCAAGCTCGGATGATGTCAATCAATCTGATCTACCTTCGACCAAGTAGCAAAGTGATGAGACGCTTGAAGACATAAAGGCAATAGTAGAGTTGGAACTCAATGGGATTGGTCATATAGCTGTTTTTCTTTCTGTTACACAAATTGTATAATTCCTGTCTTTCGGCGGTGTTCTCTTACTAGGACGTCAACCTCTTTGTACAAACCTGCCTATTACAAGCCGACTTCAAAATCAATACAATTCATTTCCACGAGAAATTTCAACTTGTTTTTCTTTTTCTGTTTGTTTTGTAAGAACGTCCAGTGATTCATTTTTGATATATGCATTGAAAATGATTGCTGCTCATAGATATTTACATGTGAAACAAAATACAATTACTCGTAATTCCAGGAATAGGGGCAAACAAGAAATGTCCAAACCTTACAGTTTCTCTACCCACCAGGTACAGGGATAGAGCCAGCTTGAGAATGCAACTAAAGATACATACATTCCCCGCAGAGTAGGAAGTATCCAAAAACAATGGTGTTAGCTCTTCCCAACCGAGGTTCATAATCACGAATAAGTCGGCAAAATTCTCCCTAAGTAGAGTTTATCTAGCACCAACAATATAAGTTCACCATCAGTGGAGTTTATTGCTTCCACACGCAGAAATTGAATCTCGGACGGAGTTCATCATCGCTAGCAACGGTAATTCATCCCCAGCAGATTGGTTTCTCTAAATCAGCAGATCATCTAGCAGAATATCTTTCTTCCCCATAGAGTCTCTCCCGGCAGAATATTCTCAAGCAGAACATACGCAAGTCTCCAGATAATCATCTTCAGTCACTATCCCTAGCGAGATCGAAGAACTCAACTCCTTGTACTCTCCAACAGCAGTCCGAGATTTATTTTCCCTAGCTAGAGAACATCATAAGAACATTGCATATCCATACATCATGGCATGCACATACGCATCATACAGCACAATCTCACTTATTTTGAGAACATCATTACTCAATACATGTCATACATCATGACATTACATACGACTAACTCTTTACCTTTCAGGGAAAGATACAATCAAATTCTCACAAGATTTCTCTGGTTCAGCCAAATCGATGCTAAGATTTCTATTCCAGTTCAAGCTATGAAGCCCGAATTCGACCGAATAATATCTTGATTTCTCCAAAATACTACGAAGCATGGAATCGACCAGATAGTGGTATATCCTAAATACAAGCTATGAAGCACGAAAATCGACTGGAATATAGCTTAACCCTCAACAAGTTATTGTGAAGCCTGGAAATCGACCAGATAGTAATACAAGATACCATGAAGCCTGGACTCGACCGGATAATGGTATAAGACACAGTGAAGCCTGGATCACGACCAGATAGCGGCAAAAGACACTGAAGCCCGGGACACGACCAAATAATAGTATAAGGTACTGTGAAGCTTGGAATTCGACCAAATAGCAGTTTACCCAACCAATTACTAAGAAGCCATAAATCGACTGGATATTAGTATGCCTTAAATTCAAGTTGAAGCCCAGATGCGACCGGATAAAACCTTAATCCCATCTGAAGCCTGGAGCACGACAATATAATAATTGAGAAATTGCGAAGCCTGGAGAACGACCAGATAGCAAGTTTAATCTCATCTCCCCAATAAGTCACTGTAAAGCCTGGAGCACGACCAGATAGCAGTCAGTCTTATTTTTCTCAGCAAATCACTGTGAAACCTGGAGCACGACTAGATAGCAGTTCATTTTCACCTCCTCGACTAAGAGATGACTTCCCAGTAGAATAACGGACAACTGAAGCTCCTAATATTATATTCCTCTCAAGACAGAGACCAACATTCCCCAACGAAGTTCTCCTTAACAACAGGTGTACGGGCTCTCGCAAAGGAATCCCTTATGCGATCGACACTTCTTCTGATGGCATCATTAAGCCCATCTTCGAACATCAACCTCTAAATGGCATCTATAAGCACATTCCCGACATCACAAGACAAGTACCACTTCATGCGAGTGCAAATTTCTGGGCACTCTTGTGTTCAATCATCTTCAACCTTCAGATCACGAAAGGCAGACAAGCCAATCTACATCCTCAGGTTTAAGAAGATTGAACAGGGGCAGCTATTGTACCCCAAAATTTTCCCTCCCATATTTCTCAAGACATTTCAAATGAGGTCCTCAAACTGCTCAAGGAAATCCAAGGGTTGACCAGACAAACTCTCTCCTAAGGCAGTCTACCTCAAATTAGGGTTTCAGTTTGAATCAAGATGCTTGAGTCCAAAGGATCCCAAATGCTCACCATTGTCCTAATATGTTCACAAGGTCATTCATGTCAAGTTTCGAGCCTTACAGAGGAAGTTTGCTCAGTCAATTGCTCAAAGGCCTGAAAATCGACTATGCAAGGGCAAAAGTCAACTATGGCCCACATGCAGTCAAACTTCAATATTTTTAGTCAACATTCTCATTTTTAAGTATTATTCATCAATTTATCAAGGGTTGATCAAGATTCCTCAAGGATTGCTCACAATTCATCAAAACCAAAAAGTTGCTAAATTAGGGTTTTGTAGGAAAAGTCAACTCAACTTTGACAAAGTGTAACTTTCTCATACTTTATCAAAATTGACCCATCCAAAGCTCATTTTGAATAGGATGCAATTCCATAAAATTCATTTTCAGCTCCCAAGTTCAAAATATTCACTCACAAGAAGATATGAATATGGACATTATAAGTCATTTTGAAAACTCAACAAAAACACCTTTTGGGTCAAAGCTTCATACATGAACATGGAAGACTCAATTGAGATCAGACCAAAAGGGTTGCTTAGAGGACATCTTAATATTTTTAAAAAGTCCAAGAACACCTCTCTAGGGTAAAAATTGAAAGAGTTATGCATTGGCAAAGTTGACCCTTTTTGCAAAATTGCCGAAAGTCAAATGTGTCCAAAATTGCAATTTTTGTCAAATGGGCCCATCTTTTTATGCTTGCACTGAGTTTGTAATGTGACCCACGACCCATGATCCATTCCACTTGTCATTTTATTATTTTTGTCATTTATTTTGATTTTATTTCGATTAAATCAAATAAAATCAAAATAAAATCATGAAAATAGCAAAAACTAATCAAAGCTTGAGATTTTGTGCATGTTTATGTCTATTATACATATGGAGATAGAATCAAATTGTGCAAGGTTCATTTGGACACAAAAAGATTGAATTTGGATTGATTTAGAAAGATTTGGTACAATGATCAAATCATGAATCAACAATCATAATTGGAGAGATTTGATACAAGTTTTTAACCCTAATTCCTTCTAGGGTACATAAGGAACATGTTCAGATCAAAAACACAGGGAGGAGAGGCGTGAAAAATAGAAAGCAAGTTTCAAAAAAATTGGAGAAAAGGGGAAAACTGATTTACATATTCCAGACCAATTCAAAGCATTCTAGTGATCCCAATCGCTTGCTGGGTATTCCTGGATCATGTTGCAATCGTTAGCAAGCATTCTCGCGCCTTGAAACACACTGTAAGAGTCGTACAATATCCATGTTTTCTTGATTTTGAATCCATTAATTATGGCATCTATAGCATGAATAATTGACATATTCTTCATCCTTGTGATGTTTGCAAGCTAATGGTAATATCCAATTGTACTTTTGTTGGCTATACAGCAAGTTGCCATGGCTAGGGTTTTAGTTTCGTTTTTAGGGGTTTTGTATGCAGGAACAATTGACCATGGATAGTGGTACCATGATGCTCGTGAGGTTGTAACAAGTTGATTGGTACCACTGGTTATGATTTATCATGCAGGGATAAGATTTTGAAGATGCACAGGGTTGTACCTACGCCCAGATGACTGTAGGTAAAAGTCTAGAAACATTTAGCAACGAGGGGAGGAAGAAGAAAGTAATGTGGCCTTCCCTGACTGGCCCATTCAAATTTCGCGTGTTTTCAGAATTCACTTTTTGTCTTTATCATATAATATTTTTTTATTGTTATTCATACAAAAAACCAAGTCAGCTCAGATGGTCATCATACAACGTGAGAATGCCTAGGGGCCTGGGTTCGATCCCCAGGTCCCCATATTGTTCAATATTATTTTGCTTTGCATAATCAGGTACACAGGCGTCCCACAAGACCACCATGTGCTATCATCCTTCAACCACCAGATCCCCAGCATGCCAGATCCAAGGCCTCTCACATGGAAGTCCACAATACACCCCAGTCAAGTGCATGCATGAGATCAGGAAAAGTCAAAGAGGCCAGAAGTTATTGGGCTAAGAGTTTCCAATGACACCCCCCCTCCTTTGCTATTTACCACCAGGCCCACTTCTCATTCTTTCTTTTTATTTTCTTTTATTTAATTTGTTTAAATTATTTTCTAACCAAAATTAATTTCTTTTTTCCAAAAAAATCATAAAATCAATTTCACAAATTTAGAATTAGGTTTATTTTATTTAATCAAATTTAATTTAATATTAGTTTAAATTTAATTTAGGGTTAATTCTAACTTTTTTCACATATTTAAAATAAATTAGAAAAAATTGGGGTTAACATGTGATTTTATTTTTATTTCTTTTCTCAATAAAACAAAAAAATACAAAAAAGGTTAATTTAGTTATTTTTATTAATTTAAATTAATTAGTAATTAGGTTTTTTTATTTATTCAATTAAAATCTTATTTTCTCAAAACAATCAAAAACAACAAAAAATGATTCTTCTTTTTTTAGTTTTAATTAGGTTTAGATGGGGTCAAAACCCTAATTCTTTTTCATTCGATTCATCGCGCGCGCTTATTAGTTTTACAATATTAATGTAACTGCTTACGGTATGTAATAGTTTAATTAGGATTTTATTTTATTTATCGTTTTACGAGTTTTTGGCTATGTAATTAATCCCCTCCCCGAAGCCTTGTAATAGCGTAGGTTTTTATTTCTCGCATTTTAATTCTCGCAAATATTAAATGTTAGATGTATGTTAATAGGATTGTATAACAAGATTGCATGACAATTTAAAAAGGCTAGAAAACCGTAATGTGCAAAGATAATAACTTGAAATTAAATCACTCGCACATGCGCACTCCTTGGGTATACTCTCACTTTGGTTGTCTTCGGTAAACGATCATTAAGTATAGGGTGTTTTAGTGATCGCCCTCCTGTCTAAACAAAGATCAAAAGTCCCGTTCGGAAATGTTGCCTCGGAAAGGTGGCCTCGAAAATGTTGCCTCGAATATGATCTTAAGACACTAGGGTTATTACTAAGACGTCCTAACATTGCTTTGGTGATCGTACGTCCCTTTCGAATTGACCCTTACAACTCCAACGACGGTGCTACCTATTTCTCAATAGTAGAATATCATTGTCTAAAGGAAACAAGAATAGAAACGATATTTTTTCGAGTAGGTAGATGCTAGTAGGTACTTGCTCAAATCAAACTTTTCACACTTACACTTTTTAAACAAAGTTTTTAAAAACAACTTCGTAACACTCTTGAAGACAGAAGCAAGGGTTAAAACGAAGTAAACAAAAACTTTTCAAAACAAACACACACAAGCAATTTTAAAAGATTAGCAAGTACCTAAGAGCCCATGGAAAACCACAGATAGAAAGGGTGCTAATACCTTCCCTTTCTATAATCTACCCCCCCCCCCCCCCCCCCCCCCCCCCCCCCCCCCCCCCCCCGTACTCAAAATCTCGAAAAAAGTAATTTTTCTGTGCTTTTTTTCTTTCCGATTGGATAAAATAAAAGTCGGTGGCGACTCTTACTTATCGCGACATTTTGCGAACACAAACGCAAAACGCAAACTAGTATTTTCCAAAACAGTCGGTTCTGCCACCGTATCACAGCATCGAAGACGTCCTTCCAAATTAAAAGACGGTGATGGTTACGTATAATCGTCAAGACAGGCAATCATTATCTCTCAAAATAAAATCCCGCTAAGTCAAAACCTATGAAGGAGACTTAAGGAATAACTGGGGCATCCTGCTGACTGTAATCACAAAAGAAACAGTTCAGGCAAAAAAAAGGGATAACAAAATCAAAAAAGAAAGAGGTCCTACCAATCCTCAACAACAATAAGATTACAAATGGCTGCCTATTCAAAATAATCTTTCAGTATCCAAACCATCATCAGAACATCAAGGACAGTACCCCCAGGACTCAACTGGGATTCTAACCATGCAATTAACTGAGCATAGGAATGAAGGACATCACGAAGAATGGGTGGGTACAAATAAATTTTGAGCCTTTATCCTTTGTTTCTTAAACCAGGAACCAGGCCATGTTATAACCCTTAAAAGTCCTAGCTGAAGCATGGGTTAGTTTGAGAGCATACTATTACAAAGGTATCCTGACTCCTGTAGGACTTGTTACGAATCCTGAGTTGATATCACATTCTTGCAAATTTTGTTCTACTACGCAAAACACATTTTCAAAAAATTTTCAAGACAGACATGAGTTTGCATTCTTTAAATGACATTGTTTGCATATGACTAGTTGTTTGACAGCAGAGAAATCTGCATAATGGATATTCAATGAAAAGACATCCTCTCAATGGACAGAATCACCTCAGCAGGAAAGACACTTCCAACAATAGGTCTTCCATAAGCAAGGGGCATGACATGATGTCTAACACAGCTGGGGCAGTCTCTCCAAAAGTGTCAAATAACAAGGGGCAGATCTCCATCTGAATCACTTGGGGCCTTACGCACATATTCTAGAAATGAATCATGTGCCATCAAGAAAACATCTTGACAGTACTACAACACAACACTATGGACGGTGACAACTCCGTACATCCTGAGAGCATGGACATAGTCGAAAAAGACCATGCATGAAAAAGACCCGCTATTTTGACTGGCCTAGAAAAAATAAGGGCATCATGACGAACCAAAAAAGGTTTGAGCAAAAGTTAGGAATATACATATGAAAAAATTGTACACCTGGCAAGTCCAAAATCTAAAAAGGCGGCTTGGGCAAAAGAGGGTATCCCGGTGGACTGAAAATCTGAAAAGACAGTTCGGCAAAAGTTAGGGATCAAAGCGTACGACCATGTCTCATCATCTTGTCACTGTCCTATCAGTAGAAGACTTATCATTCTGATCGGCAGTTACCAAGCACCCCAAGAGTTGGGATAACACTTAATCCACAAAGCCTCTGCGGGCACTTTCTCCAACAGGTACAGGGGGCAGAAAAGTCCTGATGCAAAGTCATTGCCATATCCTCAGCATACAAACCTATGATGTCTACACTCCTCACAGAGTATAGGCAACGAACGCTTTGACACCGGCTTCCCCAAACAGGAGTTACTATCCACAGCCGAGTCCCTTCAAAAAACCGACATTTATGTTCCCCAACGAAATTTTGTAATCGCAAGCGGTTGATATAATTTTCTCCCAGGCAGAGTTTATTTCTCTGAATACAGAAACTCAATCCCTGACAGAGTTTCAGCTATAGAAGTTCATCCTCCAATAGAGTCATTCTCCCACGGAGTTATTCTCAAGTAGAATATCTCCCCCGACAGAATATCCGTAAACAAGGAGCAAATCTCCAGCATAGTCATCTCCGTTCGTCATCCCCAACGGAAGTAGAAGAACCACTTTATCTACAATGTTCAAGAATTTAATTTTCGATACTCTCCAGCAGCAATCATGGATTTATTTTCCTAAACTCAGACATGTCACAATAGAATTTCATGTTCATGCATCATGACGTGCGCACACATATCGCATACAGCATAATCTCATTTATTTTGAGAACATCATCATACAATGCATTTCATGCATCACATATAAATAATCATGTACCTTTTTCAAGAAAGATGGTTATCATCAACAATTTCCAACAGGTCCAAGATTAGCTCCTAAAACTAAACAGAGTAATTATCTGCGCGACCAAAGGCAGCTTTACACGAGTTCGTCATAAAGCAATCTTACACAGGTTTCTCCTAAATGCAGCTTCACACGAGTTTATCCTGAAAAATATTACACGGGTCCCTTCTCACACATCTCCAAATAAATTTTCACACGAACTTATCACAAAGAAACCTTACCTAGGTTCCTTCTCGGTTCCGATGTAGTTTTACCCAAACTCCTCACGAAGCAACCTTACCTAGGTTCCTTCTCGGTTCAAATGCAGTTTTACCCAAACTCCCCACGAAGCAACCTCACCTAGGTTCCTTCTCGATTCCGATGTAGTTTTAACCAAACTCCCTACAAAGCAACCTTACCTAGGTTCCTTCTCGATTCCAATGCAGTTTTACCCAAACTCCCTACGAAGCAACCTTACCTAAGTTCCTTCTCGGTTTCAATGCAGTTTTACCCAAACTCCCTACAAAGCAACCTTACCTAGGTTCCTTCTCAGTTCCGATGGAGTTTTACCTAAACTCCCTACGAAGCAACCATACCTAGGTTCCTTCTCGGTTCAGATGCAGTTTTACCCAAACTCCCCATGAAGCAACCTTACCTAGGTTCCTTCTCGGTTTCGATGTAGTTTTACCCAAACTCCCTATGAAGCAACCTTACCTAGGTTCCTTCTCGGTTCAGATGCAGTTTTCCCCAAACTCCCCACGAAGCAAACTTACCTAGGTTCCTTCTCGGTTCATATGTGATTTTACCCAAACTCATCCCGAAGTAACCCTACGACCCAGGTTCCTTCTCATAGCCCTACTATCCAGGCTTTCATTTCGAAGTAACCCTACGATCCAGGTTCCTTCCCATAGCCCTACTATCCAGGCTTTCATTTAGAAGTAACCCTACTATCCAGGTTCCTTCTCATAACCCTACTTTCCAGGCTTTAATTTCGAAGTAACCCTACGACCCAGGTTCCTTCTCATATCACTTTTATCTAGGATTTCATCTCAAAGTAACCCGACGACCCATGTTCCTTCTCATAGCCCTACTATCTGGGATTTCATTTCGAAGTAACCCTACGACCCAGGTTCCTTCGCATAGCCCTACTATCCAGGCTTTCATTTCGAAGTAACCCTACTATCCAGGTTCCTTCCCATATTCCCTACTATCCAGGCTTTCATCTCGAAGTAACCCTACTATCCAGGTTCCTTCCCATAAGCCCTACTATCTAGGCTTTCATTTTGAAGTAACCCTATGACCCAGGTTCATTCT
The DNA here is from genome assembly GCA_948472305.1 of Vicia faba. Lineage (NCBI taxonomy): Eukaryota > Viridiplantae > Streptophyta > Magnoliopsida > Fabales > Fabaceae > Vicia > Vicia faba. The sequence continues at coordinate 70,815,236 of OX451741.1, read as the reverse complement.
CATAGCCCTACTATACAGGCTTTCATTTCGAAGTAACCCTACGACCCAGGTTCCTTCTCATAGCCCTACTATTCAGGCTTTCATTTCGAAGTAACCCTACGACCCAGGTTCCTTCTCATAGCCCTACTATCCAGGCTTTCATTTAGAAGTAACCCTATGACCCAGGTTCCTTCTCATAGCCCTACTATCCAAGATTTCATTTCGAAGTAACCATATGACCCAGGTTCCTTCTCATAGCCCTACTATCCAAGATTTCATTTCAAAGTAACCCTACGATCCAGGTTCCTTCTCATAGCCCTACTATCCGTGATTTTATTTCGAAGCAACCCTACTATCCAAGTTCCTTCTCTCTTATCTCCAAACAACAATTTACAACACTTTAAGACCTGGACGCGACCAGATTCGAACAGTTTCACATTTCCCCAGTAAGTCGCTGTGCAACCTGGACCCTGACTAGATAGGCAGTTTATTTCCACCTCCTCAATCAGGAGTTAATTACCCAGTAGAGTAATGGACAACCGAAGTTCCTATACTCTATTTCCCAGGATATAAATAAACATTCCCCGGTGAAGTTCTCCTTAACAGCAGGTACAAAGTTTCTCGCAAAGGAATCTCTTATGCGATCGATATCTTTTTTGGATGGCATCTTTAAGCCTATCTCCAACGATTCTCTGTCAACTTCCAAATAGATTCTGTAAGCCCATTCCCGATATCACCAATCAGTATTACTCCATGCAAGAGCAAATTTTTAGGCACTCTAGTGTTCAATCATCTTCCACCTTCAGATCACGAAAGGCAGACCAGCCAATCTACATCCTCGGGTTTAAAAAGATTGAACAGGGCCAACTGTTGCACCCCAAAATTTGCTCTCTCATTTTACTCAACACATGCTCATTGAGGTCCTCAATTTTCCCAAGGATGCATAAGGATTTACAAGACAAATCCTCCTCCTAAGACAATGAGCCTCAAACTAGGGTTTCCATTTTTATCAAGATGTTTGAGTTCCAAGGGACCCAAATGATTTCCATTTCCCTAATATGTTCTCAAGATCATCCATGTCAAGTATCATGCCTTGCACAAGAAGTTGCTCAGTTAATTGCTCAAATGCATAAAAATCAACTATACTAGGTCAAAAGTCAACGGTGGTCCTCATGCAGTCAAACTTCAAGATTTTTGGTCAACATCAACATTTTAAGTGATCTCCATCATTTGATCAAGGGTTGATCATGATTCCTCAAGGAATGCTCCTACTTCATCAAAACTCAAAAGTTGCTAAATTAGGGTTCCTATAGGAAAAGTCAACCAAACTTTGACCAGGCATAACTTTCTCATACTTTATCATAAATTTCTCATCCAAGGCTCATTTTTAAGAGAATCCAATTCCCTACAACTCATCTTCAGCCCTCAAGTTCAAGAAATGCACTAATGAAAAGATATAAATTCAGACATTATAGGTCCTTTTCAAAAGTCAACAAAAACACATTTTGGGTCAAAGCTTCTTACATGAACATGGAAGTTCCAATTAAGAAGAAACGAAAAAGGTTTCTTAGGGGACATCCTAAGCTTTCTAAAAAGTCCAAGAGCATCCTCATAGGATTAAAATTGAGAGATATATGCATTGTCAAAATTGGCCAATTTTTGAGAAAAAAATGCATGAAGCAAATATTGACCAAACTTGAATTTTTTCCAAATGGACCTATCTTTTCAAGTTTGAAACTCATTCCTAACATGGTCCACGACCTATAAGCCCACCCATACATTTTTCTACTATTTATGCTATTAATTTTGATATTTTGTTCATTAAAATTTAGAATTAAATAAATAAATAATAGAAATAATGTAAATTTTGATGTGAACCCATTTCGGGCAAGTTTTATGCTGGTTTATGTCAATTGATTTTGTGCAATAACCCTTCAAATATGTCCAGGTTCATCCACATGTGAAAATGGTATAAATCATCAAATATAGCATGCCCCCATTTGACAACTCCAGTTTGGTAAAATTTTAAACTACGAATCTCTAAATTTAATCACATTTCATGGCATGCTAACTGTGATACGGTGGGAGAACTGACTTGAGGTTTCGCGTTTGTTTTTGCAAATGTTTCGGTTGAGCAAGAGTCGCCACCGACTTTTAATTTTATCCTAAGGAAAGGTTTAAAAAGCACAGCAAAAAACCTTTTGAGATGTTTTCTTGGGTTCGGGGAGTAGATTATAGAAAGGGAAGGTATTAGCACCTTTTCTATCCATGGTTATCCATGGGCTCTTAGTTACTTGCTTAGATTACTTGCCTTTTATTTTCAATTGTTTGAAATGGTGCTTGTGTGTGTGGGTTTGAAAAATGTTTTAAAAAGAAGCCATTGTGGTGGCAACCTTTGTAATGATCCATGTGGGGATGTATACAAAGGTGTATGTCTTTTGAAAAGGTTTTCATTCGTTTTTGAAAGTTTGTTTTTGAAGGTGTTGTGAAGTGTGGTTTTAGAAAATAGGCAAGTGTTTTTGTTTTTGCAAGTTTGATTCAAGTGACTAAAAGGTTATCTACTCCTAAATTTTCTCAAAGTTTATTTCTATGCTTTAACCCTTTTAATAAGTTTGTTTCACCATTGTATTTGGTGGACAATCTCATGTTAGGATGTGAAAGGGACAGGCGCGGGTCATCGTTTAGGCCATAATTGCAATGGTGCCAAGTATATTTGGGCATTTTCTTTAGGGGACTTGATCATTTGTTTAGGCAAAAATTTTGAAAGTGTTATCGAGGGACTATGATCATTTGATTTGTTTGTTTTGCCCAAAGAGACCTAACATGCAAAATGGCCCAATTTTGAAAGGCAACAAATGGAATACCCTAGGGGGTGCAAGTGTGATTTGTGTGTCCATTTTCATGCTTATTTATCTTGAAATTAGGTCAAAACTATTTTCTTTATTTTTCGCATACAAACCCTAATTCTAACATGGTATAATTAGAAAGCAATAAAGTGAGAAAATAAATTTACTAAGCTATTACAAAACCATATATGGGAAGGGGGGTACAAATGTTCGAATGGGGATTTTGACAAGGAATTTAAACCTAAAACTATTACATCAATGTTGAATTACTTACAAGGTGATTAATTTGCATAGATTAAATAAATAAAAAAAAACAAGTATGCAAGAATGCAAAAAGAATTTTTATATGTATGAAAAAAAAGTATTATTTATGTAAAATAAAAAGAAAATAAAAAAAGGTATTATTTTTGGAGTATTTTCATATTTAGGGTAAAACCCTAATTCTATTAAATAAAATACATTATTCATTTATTATGTACAAATATTTATTTATATATACAAAATAAAATAAAATGAGGTATTTGTCCAAAATGTATTTTTATATTAAATATTAATAATAATAAAAAAAAACAAAAGTGTATATATTTTGTATTTACTCTAAATATATTAATAAATATATGTATATATGTATTATTTTAGATATGTATTATATATATATATATATAAATAATAATAATATTTAATATTTGTAAAAAAGTATTTTTTGTATAAAGTATTTTCAGAAGGTAAAATAAAATAAAAATGAAAATAAAAGTATTTTTACATATTTCTCAATATTTTTTAATGAAATGTATATATTCATTTATTTGTGTATTAATCAAAAGAAAATCACATAAATACCTAATAAATTAAAAAATGGTGAGAAAAAAGATTTTTATATTTTTAATAACATGAGAAAAAATAAATGAATCAATCAAAAAAAGAAAAAGTCAGAAATCATTAAAAATAAACCAAATGGGCTCAGGGGGTGCAGAGGAAATTGTATGGTGTGAAAAGTAGAACCAAAGCTGGCCCAACCCATGAGACACCTTCTTCAACCTCCAGCCAAAAATGCGCGCTTGTAACAGGGATTCAAACATCCTGATTCTTTGAGCTTTTGCATAAACTTTCAACATAAAACATGTCAAGCATTGAATCACGATTCCAAATATATAAAAAAACTCATCCTAACTCTCAGAAATGAGAGAGAATTTTAACAATCCCAAATCCTGACCTAAGTTTTCTGCCATTTTCAAACCTTAAATTCTCACAGCTCAAGCAAAAGAAATGAAAAGTAAAAACATGTACATGTTCAGTGGCATGAGTAGAACATTGTTTATTCACAAACTTAGAGCTAATGATGCCTAATAAGAGAGATACGAATTCAAAAACTTACCTGTTCAGTTGAAGTTCTATCTGGCAAAGGAGAAGCTTTCAGGGCAAGATAATGGTTGGTGTAGCTTCCTTGAGGTGCGGTGAAGCTGTTCCAATATTTACTTTGCCTTGAAAGCTTTTGAATCGAGCTAGAGCACTTCACCTGCAAATCAGAAATGTGAAAATGGTGGAACCAGTTAGAGGGATTACAGGTCGTGTTTTTGGTTTTGGTTAGCTTGCATAGATGGTAGGGAAGGTGTATGAACTGGTTTGGGCAAGAATGCTTGAAAGGATTGAGAGTTGGAACTCAATCTGCAGAGGTTGCTCTGTTTGAGCAGTTTCAAGGTGATTCTGAGTTTTGGGAGGGATTGGAGGTAAAAGGCTCGTGCTTTAGCTTTGGATCAATGTGTGGAATGTGTTTGATAAGTTTGTTTAAGTGTTTGTAAGCTGATATGAGAGTTGGTACAAGTTATGCTATCTTACTTGAACTTGAAGCAAGCAATGGCCACTTGATGATTCTAGCCTGTACAGGCCCTCACACTATGCTACATACATTGGCCTTGATCAGTGCAATTTGCTCACAAACTTGTGCCAAGAAGATTTGGACTGTACCACTTGGATTGCAAACTTTACATAAAGTTCTCCTTTTCAAAAATGGAAATAGTGCTTTTTCTAGTTTAGGGTTAATTCTCCATGTAATGTCCAAATGCTTAGAATAACAACTTGGCACAATGGTTTTGCATTAAATTTATGAGTGTCAAAGGGTTTTAGGACCTGTAATGTAGCTTAAGCATGCTGAGATTAAAATGCATAGTGTTATGAACATGTACATGGCCAAGAACAAAAGTGACTCTTTCCCATTTTGCAAAATTCGATTCTCCCTAACCATGAGGTTGTTTGAGAAGTTCTTGGACATTTTGGAAAGCTTGGAATGTGTACTACAATCCATCTTTGAAATGCAAATTGAAATTCCAAGTGGAATTGTATGGAAAATGGCCTTGAAGTTGGGTAGAAAACCATGTCAAAATAGGTTAAAATTTCACTAAGTTAAGAATGGTTTAGTGCCCTTATTCAAAAATTTGTAACTTGAGATACAAGCCTCAAATGGGAAAACTTTGTGAATCAAAGTTGTAGATTATGCAACAAGCTACAACTTTAATGTTTTGACTTTTGTTTGAATCCAAATGGATCTTGGTGAGAAAGTGGGGCAAATTTGGGAAAAAATTCAGGTTTTTCATAACTTAGAAAAATTCTAAGTTATGAAAAATTCTAATTTCTAACCCTAATTTGCATTTTGTGATTTCTTGATGAACAAGTTTCATGATTTGGCATGTTTTGATGAAAAATGAATCTTGACTCTTGATTTTGACCAAAAAGTCAAAGTTTGACTTTTCAGTGTACAGTCAAAATTGATCAATTGACTGGGAAATTCAACTGTCAATTTTGTGTACTTGGGATCTTTTGAGTTTGTTGAGCATGTCAAGCTAATTCCATGGGGTCCTTGAGTCCATATGTGAGCTTGGTTTGCCATTGGCTAGGTCAAACAGTCAAAAATTGCCTTTGTGTAGTCAAAACCCTAAAAATGACCATTTTGCCCTTTTGGTGATTTGATCAAATTTCTTGTGGAATTGTGATCCAAACTTGATTAAATGGTTCATATGAGTTCATAATGTTGATGAGGGTCAATTTTCATGAGGTTTGACTGTCAATTGGCCACAGTTGACTTTTTCCCCAATACAGCTGATTTCTAGGTCAACTGTCCAATTGACTAGGCAAAACTTGGAATCAAGGCTTGAAACTTGATATGGATAAACTTGGGAGTCCAACATGAAGCATGAAAGTCATCTTAGGCATTTTAGGTCAAAACATCTTTGTTCAACCACAAACCCTAATTTGGGTCCACAATGCAAGGAGAATTCTTGAGCAGAGGAAACCCTAACTGGATCTTGATCTTCAAGGGTTTTGTGATGAGAAAATGTTGAGGAAATGGGAGGGTAAATTTTGGGGTACAACAGTTGCCCCTGTTCAATCTTCTTGAACCTGAAGAGTTAGATTGGCAAGTTTGCCTTTCGTGACTCGAGGGTAAAAGGAGATTGGACACTAGAGTGTCCGGAAATTTGCACTCGCATGTTGGAGTATCAGCAAAGTGATGTCGGGAATGGGCTTATAGATGCCATTTGGAGAGGTGGTGGATAGGGAGATGGGCTTATAGATTCCATCTGAAAATGTGACGGAACTTTGTCGGGAATGGGCTTATAGATGCCATTTGGAAATGTTGATCGCATAAGGGATTCCTTAGAGAAAACTTATGTATTTGAGAAAGACAGATGTCTCCCTGGCTTACTACAGGTGTTTGATCTTCAATCTCCTCATGCAGATATGCCCTGGCTAGATACAGGTATTGAATCTACAATCGGTTGCTCACAGATGTGCCCTGGCTGGATACAGGAGTCGAATCTTCGAACTCTTCAGACGTGCCCTGGCTAGATACAGGAATCGAGTCTGGAAATGTGGTCAACAGATATGCCCTGGCTGGATACAGGAGTCGAATCTTCGAACTCTTCAGACGTGCCCTGGCTAGATACAGGAATCGAGTATGGAAATGTTGTAGTTGATAGATGTGCCCTGGCTGGATACAGGAATCGAATCTTCGAACTCTTCAGACGTGCCCTGGCTAGATACAGGAATCCAGTCTGGAAACTGATCACTCTCAGATGTGCCCTGGCTAGATACAGGTATCGAATCTGGAATTGTGACAGTTGAAGGTAGTTGTCTTTGGGATTGTCTTTTTCCCTGAAAAGGCAAAAACATAAGTTGTACGCAATGTCATGATGTATGACATGCATGATGTCATGACGTTCAACATGAGATAGTGTTGTATGCATTTTATCATGTATGTAAACAAGATGTATGAAAATGTGAAATGTTTATGAATGTAACTTCGTCTTAGGAAAATAAATCCTTGATGACCGGCCGGTAAGTCGCTCTGTGGAAGAGATATTTTGCTGATGTTTGGACGAGAGGCCCGCTGAGGAATTCAATGATGGATTCCACTGGGGATAATGATGATAAACTCCGCTGGGGATAATGATGATAAACTCCGCTGGGGATTGAAAGAACCTTGTCGAAGGCGATCTTCCGTGGCAATTAGCTGAGGATAACCCAATTATAAGCCCTTGTGAGGAATCACTCTGAATAAAGCTCGGGAGAGACGTCCGTACTTTGCAGGGAACAAGCTTCCAGAATCTACCGGGGATAAGCTTTAAGACCTGCCGGGGAATGTTGTGCTTTTTCAGGATTGACAGGGAATCAACTCCGCTTGGGGAAAGTATTGCTGAATCTTGTCTTACTCTGCGGGACGTTGAGATGACTTGGTCACATTCTTCAGTCGAATCTACCTTGGAACCTTGGCGGACAAAGCAACCAGACTGCATCAGACAACTTCACATTGCCCCTGTCTCTGATGTCACCTGTAATTATTCTTTTGTTTTATATGCAAATATTTATGAATCAGCAATTTAATGTCAAATGCATATATCAAAAATGAACATTGGACGTTCTTCGCAAAACAAAACAGAAAAAAGGAAAAACAATGGCAATTTGTATGGACAAGTGAATTTGTATTGATTTGAATTTTGCCTGTGAATAGGCGTTTTTGTACAAGAGGCTGACATCCTAGTAAGAGGACGCCGCCGAATAACATAGAGTTTACAATTTTGAAAACAAAACAGCTATGTGAATAATCCCACTGGGTTCCAACTCTGCTATCGCTTTTATGTCTTCAAGCGTCTCATCGCTTTGCTGCTTGGTTGAAGATGAAGCTGATTGGTCGATGCCGAAATCTGAGCCAGATAGTTGATACCGAATTCCGGATGCGAAGTGATCCAATGAGACATAGTGTTACGCTTTATCCCTAACTTTTTCCTGGACCGCCCTTTCGGGTTTTCAGCCCACCGGGATACCCATTTTTGCCCAAGCCGCCTTTTCAGGTTTTCGACTTGCCGGGTGTACAGATTTTTTCATTTCATCCCTTATTTTTACCCGAACCCTTTTGGTTCGCCGGGAAGCCCTTATTTTTGCCTAGGTATGTCAACCTAGCGGGTCTTTTATTTATGCGTAGTATTTTTTCACTATGTCTGCATTGGCGGGGTGAGGAAGGTCGTCACCATCCATGGTGGTTAGGATCATGGCTCCTCCTGAGAACACATGTTTAACCACAAATGGCCCTTCGTACGTAGGGGTCCACTTGCCCCGGGATCACTTTGAGGAAGGATGATGCGTTTGATCACCAGGTCCCCAACTTGTTACTCTTGTGGTTTGACTTTCTTGTTAAATGCCCTGATCATCCATTTTTGATACGTTTGACCATGACAGATAGCAGTGAGCCTCTTCTCGTCAATCAGATTTAATTGATCGAGTCGAGTCTGGATCCAGTCATCTTCACTCAAGTCTGCATCCTTCATAATCCGGAGAGAGGGTATCTGGACTTCAATTGGCAAGACTGCCTCCATGCCATAGACCAAGGAGAAAGGAGTTGCCCCGATTGACGTCCTTGCTGAGGTACGGTACCCATGAAGAGCGAACGGTAACATCTCGTGCCAATCTTTATAGGTCACTGTCATCTTCTGCACAATTTTCTTGATATTTTTATTGGCTGCCTCTACAGCCCCATTCATCTTTGGCCGGTAGGGAGAAGAGTTGTGGTGTTGTATCTTGAATTGTTCACAGAGTTCAGTGATCACCGTGTTATTGAGATTGGTACCATTGTCCGTAATGATTCTTTCCGAGACACCGTACCGACAGATCAGATTATGCCGGATGAAACGTGCCACGACGCTCTTGGTTACTGTGGCGTAGGAAGCTGCCTCAACCCACTTCGTGAAGTAATCGATTGCCACTAAGATGAAGCGATGCCCATTGGATGTCGTCGGTCGGATCTCACCGATCATATCAATTCCCCACATTGCAAAAGGCCAAGGTGCCGTCAGGACGTTCAGAGGAACCGGAGGAATATGCACCTTGTCAGCATAGATCTGGCATTTGTGACAAGTTCGGGAGTGTTGGTAACAATCAGCCTCCATTGTGGACCAGAAATATCCTTCCCGAAGGATTTTCTTAGCCATGGTGTGTCCATTGGAATGTGTTCCGAATGTTCCTTCATGCAGTTCTATCATGATCTTCTCTGCTTCAGCCTTATCCACACAACGTAGTAGAGTTGAATCATGATTCCGTTTGTAGAGAATGTCGTTGCTGAGGAAGAATTTCGCTGCAAACCTTCTCATGAACTTCTTGTCATTGACAGATGCGCCTTCAGGGTATTCCTGAGCTTCCAAATACCTCTTCACCTCATGATACCAGGGTTTTTCAGTCACCTTCTCAGCCTCAAGCTCGCAGCAGTATGCCGGTTCATCCAACTTCCAGATAATGATCCGGGGAGCCTCATTGTCCCATTTAACTTTGAACATTGAAGACATCGTAGCTAGTGCGTCTGCTAGCTGATTCCCCTCTCTTGGGAAGTGCTCAAAAGTTATTTCTTCAAAGTGGGGAAGCAAGGTTGACACATACTCCTTGTAAGGAATAAGATTTGGGTGTTTCGTATCCCACTCGCCTTTGATCTGATTGATCGCGAGAGCGGAATCTCCGAAGACACTCAGAAACTTGATCCTTAAGTCGATTGCAGCTTGTAAACCCATGATACATGCCTCATATTCTGCTATGTTGTTGGTGCAGTTGAAACATAATCGGGCGGTGAGTGGAGTATGAGTTCCTTTGGGAGATATGATTACAGCGCCGACGCCGTTACCCAAAGCATTGGAGGCTCCATCAAAATGCATAGACCATCGGGATCCTTCCTCAGGTCCTTCATCTGGTCCAGGTACTTCACAGTCAGTTACCACCATGATATCTTCGTCCGGAAAATCAAAGTTCAATGATTGGTAATCGTCCACAGGTTGGTGTGCCAAATGATCTGCCAGTACACTTCCTTTAATTGCTTTCTGAGTTGTATACTGGATGTCATATTCTGTCAAGATCATTTGCCATCTCGCTATTCTTCCAAACAAAGCAGGCTTTTCAAATATGTACTTGATGGGATCCATCTTTGAAATCAATAGAGTAGTGTGAGTCAACATATACTGTCTCAGCCGGCGAGCAGCCCATACTAGAGCGCAGCAAGTTTTCTCAAGCAGTGAGTAACGAGACTCACAGTCGGTAAACTTTTTGCTCAAGTAATAAATAGCATGCTCTTTTCGGCCAGACTCGTCATGCTGCCCCAACACACACCCCATTGAATTGTCAAGTACTGTCAAGTATAATATTAGAGGTCTTCCTTCCACTGGTGGCATAAGAATGGGTGGCTCTTGGAGATATTCCTTTATCCTTTCAAAGGCGGCCTAACATTCATCGTTCCAGCGTACTACTTGATCTTTCTTCAATAATTTGAAGATTGGCTCACAAGTAGCAGTCATATGTGAGATGAATCGGGCAATGTAATTCAGTCGTCCCAGGAAGCCTCTGACTTCTTTCTCTGTCTTTGGAGTCGGCATCTCTTGTATGGCTTTTACCTTGGCAGGGTCCACCTGAATACCTTTATCACTTACAATGAAACCTAGCAATTTTCCGGATCTTACCCCAAAGGTGCATTTGTTGGGATTCAACCTCAGCTTGTATAACTTGAGTCGGTCAAACAGCTTCCTCAAATGATCAAGGTGCTCCTCCTCAGTTTGAGACCTTGCAATCATGTCATCAACGTATACCTCAATCTCATGATGGATCATATCATGAAATAAAGCAACCATGGCACGTTGATAGGTTGCCCCAGCATTTTTCAACCCGAATGGCATGACCTTGTAGCAGAAAGTGCCCCACTGAGTCACAAAGGTAGTCTTTTCCATATCTTTCGGGGCCATCTTGATCTGATTATACCCTGAAAAACCATCCATGAAGGAGAATACCTTGTGTTGAGCGGTATTGTCGACAAGGACGTCGATGTGAGGTAAGGGAAAGTCATCCTTGGGGCTTTCTCTGTTCAAATCTCTGTAGTCGACACACATTCTGACTTTACCGTCCTTTTTCGGCACTGGCACCACATTGGCCACCCACTGAGGGTAAGAAGTTACTGCTAGAAACCCGGCGTCGAATTGCTTCATAACCTCAGCCTTGATCTTTTCAGACATCTCTGGGCGCATACGGCAGACCTTTTGCTTTACCGGAGGGCAGTCTTCCTTGGTTGGCAGGTGATGAACTACAATGTCGGCATCCAAACCGGGCATGTCCTCGTAGGACCAAGCAAATATCTCCATGTAATCACGTAGCATCTGGATCAATCGTTGCTTCACGCTGAGCTCTAGATTAGCCCCAATCTTGACCTCTTTCCTATCTGTCTCAGTACCCAGGTTAATTGTTTCTACCGGCTCTTCATGTGGTTGAATAGCCCTCTCTTCCTGGAGTAGCAGTCTTGCGAGTTCACCAGGCACTTCGCAATCATCTTCACCTTCGTCTTCGGCCAAGTTGATCGGATTCTCGAAGTCATAACTGGCGGTAGCAGAGCTGTTACCAGTGAGATCCAGAGTGGATTGAAACCTGTATAAGTGAGTGTGTGTAAATATAGCTGTTTTGCAATATATAACACAGAAAGAAAAGAGCACAAGATTTGAAATGCAACAAACGTCCAATGTTTTGATTGATGATATATGGAAATGTCATACAAAAAGCCCTCACAAATGGAGCTACGATGGCCCGGGTAGGATACCGAGCCAACAAAGTTTTAACATATTGTTTGTTACAAATTGGAAATCAAAAGAAATTAATTACTGCATGACAAATGTGATAGGTGTAAAATCCTTTGCCGTCCAGTTGCTTGGTCCGTTGCTGGTAGTCGGGTAGATCCAACTATCAAACTCTGCTTCCTCTACATCCTCCTCGATAGCATTCACTCTTGGGTTGGAGATAAACACCGGAGCCTTTCTGATCTTTTCCTTGCGCACAACCCTCTGAGCCTCTGCAGTAAAGCCCAGCCCAAACTTGTCGTTCCTTTGAGTGAAGTCAGGAAGCTGACCCCAGTTTGCACAATTGCCTTTCTCGATTACAGCCCGGGCATCCTTCAAGGACGCCATCTTCAATGGAAAATCTTCTTCAACTACCGCCTCAGCTGATGCCAACACTGGGGGTACTTCCTCAAAATGCTGAAAGGGGGTTTCAATAAACTCCCCGTCCATCTCGATATACCGGAATGAATTCAAGTGACTAACCATGTATTCCTCCTCACCCTGCACAGTAACAATCTTCCCTTTGACAGGGTATTTGAGCTTTTGGTGTAGAGTGGATGTTACTGCCCCAGCTTTGTGAATCCAGGGTCGACCCAACAAGCAGGAATAAGATGGACGAATATCCATTACATAGAACGTTGAGTTGAAAACTTGGGAACCTGCACGAATAGGGATGTCTACTTCACCGTGCACCATCCTCTTAGAACCGTTGAAGGCTCTAACAATGATGTTACTAGGTTTCAACTCCAGGCCCTCATAATCCAAGCGATCCAATGCTTTCTTGGGCAAAACATTCAGGGAAGAACTGGTATCTACCAACACGTGTGCGAGAGTAGTGCCCCTGCACTCTATAGAGACGTGCAGGGCATCATTGTGATTTTTCCCCTTGGCGGTAAGGTCAGCATCCGAGAACCCTAGGCCATTGTCAGCCGTCAAATTAGCCACACAGTCGGTGAATTGATCCGCGGAGGTCTCTTGCGGCACATGGGCCGTTTTCAGAAATGAAATCAGGGCTCTTGCATGGGCCTCTGAGCATAGCAGCAATGATAACATAGAGATTTTGGAGGGAGTATGCCCCAACTGTTCAACGAAATTAAAGTCACTCTTTTTGATAATTTTAAGGATTTCCTCCATTTCTTGTTGGGAGGCTTCCACAACAGTCTTCTTTTTTGGTGCCTCCGTCCTGGCAGGCAAATCGGTAGCAACTTCTTTGCCCCGAGCATCAGAGGACTCGGCGGCAGTAGTAGACACAGGAACTTGAACTGGAACATGCACACTTGCGGGTGTGGTGGTGAGAGGTTTTCGGATAACTGGCGGTGCAATGTCAGGCGAGAAGAGCCTGCCACTGCGGGTAATCTTGGCGGGACCAGTGATGTTATTGATACTGGTATTGATGTTGAACTCCTGCTTCACCCCAAGCACATACACGTCGGCCCCGTAATGCCATGGAACGGCTTTATCAGACTCATATGGGAGAGGCCCCGGGACAGTAATAGTGATGGGTGAAACAGACATAATTTGGACTGGTTTCTTCACGGGAGCTTTGGCAGGATTGTAAATCGTGACAACAAATATTTCTTCAATGGAAACAGACGGAACAGCAGTTTTCTTGAACAAAATCTCCTTGCTATCCATCAGGCCTTGGATGCCTGATTTTAGCAGTGGACAACCGGTAGGGATAACAGCGCACAAGAGGCAACCCTTACTACAACCCGGAAATAAACCGGCTAGTAGTAAGTTCCTCTTAACAGTCAAAAGAGGGGTAACAACTTCATTCACCGAAACAGCATACAACTCTTCCTCAATGGCATTTACTCTATGCTGGGGCATAGGAGCAGTTACAACATTCAGTCTTTCAGGCGCTTCAAACTGAATTTCCTTCGCGTCGATAAGATCTTGCACTTTGTTTCTCAAGGCCCAGCAATCATCAGTAGTGTGCCCGGGACTATCAGAATGATAAGCACATCGGGCATTTGGGTTATACTTAGGAGACGCAGTGTTGACGACCTTAGGAGCTTCTTTAAGGGTCACCAAGTTGGTTGATAACAGTTGGGGTAAAATTTGAGATAAGGTCATACTCAGCCGAGTATACCGCCTCTTGGGCCTTTCACCTCTTTGTTGATTGTACTGCTGAGGAGAAGCAACAGGTTTTGAAATGACCAAAGCATTGACGGCTTGGCGACTTTCGGGCTTGACTTGTCTTCTAGGACCATAGACGGCACTTGCTTCTTTCTTGAAAGGCCTTTTCTCAGTACTTGTGGAGGCAACGTTTTGTATCTTTCCTGACCTGATGCCAGCTTCAATTCTTTCTCCCATCAAAATCAAATCCGTAAACCCAGCGGAGGAGTTACCAACCATATGATTGAAAAATGGACCAGACAAAGTCCCTAGGAACATATCAACCAGCTCACGATCCGTCAATGGAGGCTGCACCCTGCCAGCCAAATCTCTCCATTTTTGTGCATATTCTTTGAATCCTTCACCCGTTCCTAGAGACATACCCTGAAGTTGGGTACGCGTAGAAGCGAGATCAGAATTGTATTGGTATTGTCTGTAGAATGCGGTTGCCAAATCTTCCCAGTGTCGGATGCTACTTTCATCTAATTGGTAGAACCATTCAAGCTGTGACCCCGAGAGGCTATCTTGGAAGAAGTGAATCCAAAGGTTCTTATCCGCCGTGTAAGGTTGGATCTTCCTTACGTACGACCTCAGATGCAGCTTTGGGCAGGAGACTCCATCATACTTGGCGAAGGCAGGCGCCTTAAACTTGTGTGGAATTACTACCCCAGAAGATAACCCCAGATCTCCGAAATCCAGCCCCGACACATTCTGAATTTCCATGGCGCTCAAGCGGTCCTCCAATTGCTTGTATCTGTCAGTAGCAGGTGGGTATTGTTCGTCATTGTAGTCCGTCTCGTTGTTGGAGACTGCGGGACTAGGAGCTCCTCCCCCTTGGGGACTGTTTTTCTCAGCAGAAGAAGTAGTTGGATCAGCTTCATTATGGAGTGTGTTCCCAAATCTGCGTCTGGTGTTGAACAACGCAGTCCTCTTTTTCTTCTTCTTCTTCAGGAGTAGAGTCTTCAACTCTTGCTGACCTTGGGCCAGGCTCAGGACCATTTCTTGAAACTGGGCACTTTGGGCCTGAAGGGCCTTGATTGCTTGCTCACTGGATGAGTCTGGATTCATGATGACTGTTCAAAATAAACAGCGAAGGATATTAAGCAACCTATGAAATAGGGTACCTGCTATACATATGGTGCAATGGAATGCGTATGTTTTATGTTTTCAAAGACAAACAAGATTCAACTTTGTAGACAAAAAGGCAAACACACTTCATTAGATTAAAATTTTAAATTGTTCAAAAATTTGCCCTTAGGCATTACAGGAATGAAAAATACTGGAAAGGAAATAAAAGCTATAAAAGGAAATATCCAAAGCCCATCAATGCTCCCATGGCCTCCTTTTCTCAGTGTTGATGTAGTTGTTCAGGACCCTCTCTTCCTCCAATTGCTTAGTCAGCCTCTGGATCTTCCGTTCCTGCTCGTTGAACTTCTCCCGATAGAAATCTCGTTCTTCCTTTAGCTGCGCCCAAGATCTCTTCATTGTGTCAAAATCAGTAGGTATCTGAGGAGGGAGGACAGTTGGAGGAACCCCATCTTCATCAGGAGATTCAAGAATGAGAGGTCTAACAGCTTCGTACGGCATACCTAACCTCTGAGCACGGACGCGGACCCATTTGCAATAGGGCTCCATTGGTAGAGAAGTCTTTGGTCCCAACTCATGTGGGTCAGCTTTGTGAATTCTGTCCCAAGCTCTAATGAATCCATGGCGTAGTTTGTCACTGTCTTCCTGAAACTCAAAATGGAAGTGAGGAACCAGCATTTCATGAGGCCCTACTCCTCTGGCTCTTCCAAACTGACGGAGAGCTAAGCATGGATTGTAAGAGATTCCTCCTTGGATACCAATCAACGGAACATTAGGGTATTCTCCGCAACGGTCAATAACAGCTACCTCATCCAAACCTCCGAGAGTCCAGGTGATGTCATTATCAGTGAGAGACATTAACCTCCGAGCCCAACCTTTTCCTTCTTCATTCTTCAGCACGAACTTAGGAAGGTGCGAAATAAACTACCTCACTAGCAAAGGAGCACAACACCACGGAGTTCCCCGTTTTCGAGCAGTACGAGCATAGAGTTATTGTAGAATATCACCCAAAAGAGTGGGTACAGGATTCCGAGACATGAAGATCCTTATGACATGGATACTGATAAAGGTGTCAGGATTGGGAAACAATACCAGACCATAGATCAAAAGAGCCAGAATATCCTCGTACGCCTTGAAGTCCAAGTCATTCCAGAAATCATTAGCCTTGCCAACCAGAAATTTGACCAAAAAGCCCTTGACCCCATTTCTAGTTTCCCAGTTAGCTAATACCTCTTTTTTGGTCAAGGGGAGAATTGCAGCAATCTCTTCAGGCCTAGGAGTCTTTTCCAAACCAGTGAATGGAGTTTGTTCCAAGACAGGGATCCCAAGCAAATAAGAGAATTCTTCCAGGGTAGGAACCAGCTGGAAGTCTTGAAAGGTGAAACAATGATACAGAGGGTCATAAAACTGGGTCAGAACACTCATCAGTTGTTGGTCCCATTTTGCAGTGATCAAGCCAAGGAGAGAACCATGTCTGTTGATGAAGGAAGAAGTGTTTGGAATCCTACCAACCAAATCCTTGAGCAAAGTTGGTGGTTGAACAAAGTTGAGCCGGATAGTATTCCTACGCACGGGCATCATGATGTCCTACAAAACAGAGCAAAGATGAAACTTTTTTGTCTTTGAAATGGGTTAGTCCTTTATACAGGATGCATGCAATGGCATGATGGCATGATGCTATGATGAAACACTCCACAATTATTCACATAGGCAAGCATGGTAAAGCACACAAGTCACACAAGACACCCTTAGGTTTCAGGCCAGCATGAATTTCAGGTATTACCCTCTTTTGGTTTTGTTGGTTAAAAACCTGTCCTATCAAAAGTAACCGGGTTCTAGGGGATCTCAAATCATTGGCTACCCTCAATCGGTCATAACTCCAGCATCGCAATCTTTTCTCGCGGCCAGAACCATCTCGAGAGTTTAGCCTCAATGAGTGTAGCATACTGCTACTGTCCTAATATCCAAGTTTGGTCAATTTAGGGTTCTAAGGTTGGTTGGTGTTTAATGACTCCTTAGAAGACCTATATTCTCCCCGTTGCAACACAAGGGATATAGGTACAGACCAAGATGCCACACCAACGTAGCCACTGCTTCACCCATGTCGGTCTACGCCGGACAGGTCCCTCACATATTATGCTACCTAAAAAGGGTATTTCCCAGATCCGGGTTAGGATCTATGAAACTCCGATGCAAAGCCCACAAATATAAAAGCAAACAAAGCAAACAATTTAAAACAAAGGTGATCTAAACCCTAAGGTTACTCCACTTTTAATTATTTCCCCAGCAGAGTCGCCAGTTCTGTGATACGGTGGGAGAACTGACTTGAGGTTTCGCGTTTGTTTTCGCAAATGTTTCGGTTGAGCAAGAGTCGCCACCGACTTTTTATTTTATCCTAAGGAAAGGTTTAAAAAGGACAGCAAAAAACCTTTTGAGATGTTTTCTTGGGTTCGGGGAGTAGATTATAGAAAGGGAAGGTATTAGCACCATTTCTATCCATGGTTATCCATGGGCTCTTAGTTACTTGCTTAGATTACTTGCCTTTTATTTTCAATTGTTTGAAATGGTGCTTGTGTGTGTGGGTTTGAAAAATGTTTTAAAAAGAAGCCATTGTGGTGGCAACCTTTGTAATGATCCATGTGGGGATGTATACAAAGGTGTATGTCTTTTGAAAAGGTTTTCATTCGTTTTTGAAAGTTTGTTTTTGAAGGTGTTGTGAAGTGTGGTTTTAGAAAATAGGCAAGTGTTTTTGTTTTTGCAAGTTTGATTCAAGTGACTAAGAGGTTATCTACTCCTAAATTTTCTCAAAGTTTATTGCTATGCTTTAACCCTTTTAATAAGTTTGTTCCACCATTGTATTTGGTGGACAATCTCATGTTAGGATGTGAAAGGGACAGGCGCGGGTCATCGTTTAGGCCATAATTGCAATGGTGCCAAGTATCTTTGGGCATTTTCTTTAGGGGACTTGATCATTTGTTTAGGCAAACATTTTGAAAGTGTTATCGAGGGACTATGATCATTTGATTTGTTTGTTTTGCCCAAAGAGACCTAACATGCAAAATGGCCAAATTTTGAAAGGCAACAAATGGAATACCCTAGGGGGTGCAAGTGTGATTTGTGTGTCCATTTTCATGCTTATTTATCTTGAAATTAGGTCAAAACTATTTTCGTTATTTTTCGCATACAAACCCTAATTCTAACATGGTATAATTAGAAAGCAATAAAGTGCGAAAATAAATTTACTAAGCTATTACAAAACCATATATGGGAAAGGGGGTACAAATGTTCGAATGGGGATTTTGACAAGGAATTTAAACCTAAAACTATTACATCAATGTTGAATTACTTACAAGGTGATTAATTTGCACAGATTAAATAAAATAAAAAAAAACAAGTATGCAAGAATGCAAAAAGAATTTTTATATGTATGAAAAAAAAGTATTATTTATGTAAAATAAAAAGAAAATAAAAAAAGGTATTATTTTTGGAGTATTTTCATATTTAGGGTAAAACCCTAATTCTATTAAATAAAATACATTATTCATTTATTATGTACAAATATTTATTTATATATACAAAATAAAATAAAATGAGGTATTTGTCCAAAATGTATTTTTATATTAAATATTAATAATAATAAAAAAAAACAAAAGTGTATATATTTTGTATTTACTCTAAATATATTAATAAATATATGTATATATGTATTATTTTAGATATGTATTATATATATATAAATAATAATAATATTTAATATTTGTAAAAAAGTATTTTTTATATAAAGTATTTTCAAAAGGTAAAATAAAATAAAAATGAAAATAAAAGTATTTTTACATATTTCTCAATATTTTTTAATGAAATGTATATATTCATTTATTTGTGTATTAATCAAAAGAAAATCACATAAATACCTAATAAATTAAAAAATGGTGAGAAAAAAGATTTTTATATTTTTAATAACATGAGAAAAAATAAATGAATCAATCAGAAAAAGAAAAAGTCAGAAATCATTAAAAATAAACCAAATGGGCTCAGGGGGTGCAGAGGCAATTGTATGGTGTGAAAAGTAGAACCAAAGCTGGCCCAACCCATGAGACACCTTCTTCAACCTCCAGCCAAAAACGCGCGCTTGTAACAGGGATTCAAACATCCTGATTCTTTGAGCTTTTGCACAAACTTTCAACACAAAACATGTCAAGCATTGAATCACGATTCCAAATATATAAAAAACTCATCCTAACTCTGAGAAATGAGAGAGAATTTTAACAATCCCAAATCCTGACCTAAGTTTTCTGCCATTTTCAAACCTTAAATTCTCACAACTCAAGCAAAAGAAATGAAAAGTAAAAACATGTATATGTTCAGTGGCATGAGTAGAACATTGTTTATTCACAAACTTAGAGCTAATGATGCCTAATAAGAGAGATATGAATTCAAAAACTTACCTGTTCAGTTGAAGTTCTATCTGGCAAAGGAGAAGCTTTCAGGGCAAGATAATGGTTGGTGTAGCTTCCTTGAGGTGTGGTGAAGCTGTTCCAATATTTACTTTGCCTTGAAAGCTTTTGAATCGAGCTAGAGCACTTCACCTGCAAATCAGAAATGTGAAAATGGTGGAACCAGTTAGAGGGATTACAGGTCGTGTTTTTGCTTTTGGTTAGCTTGCATAGATGGTAGGGAAGGTGTATGAACTGGTTTGGGCAAGAATGCTTGAAAGGATTGAGAGTTGGAACTCAATCTGCAGAGGTTGCTCTGTTTGAGCAGTTTCAAGGTGATTCTGAGTTTTGGGAGGGATTGGAGGTAAAAGGCTCGTGCTTTAGCTTTGGATCAATGTGTGGAATGTGTTTGATAAGCTTGTTTAAGTGTTTGTAAGCTGATATGAGAGTTGGTACAAGTTATGCTATCTTACTTGAACTTGAAGCAAGCAATGGCCACTTGATGATTCTAGCCTGTACAAGCCCTCACACTATGCTGCATATATTGGCCTTGATCAGTGCAATTTGCTCACAAACTTGTGCCAAGAAGATTTGGACTGTACCACTTGGATTGCAAACTTGACATAAAGTTCTCCTTTTCAAAAATGGAAATAGTGCTTTTTCTAGTTTAGGGTTAATTCTCCATGTAATGTCCAAATGCTTAGAATAACAACTTGGCACAATGGTTTTGCATTAAATTTATGAGTGTCAAAGGGTTTTAGGACCTGTAATGTAGCTTAAGCATGCTGAGATTAAAATGCATAGTGTTATGAACATGTACATGGCCAAGAACAAAAGTGACTTTTTCCCATTTTGCAAAATTCGATTCTCCCTAACCATGAGGTTGTTTGAGAAGTTCTTTGACATTTTGGAAAGATTGGAATGTGTACTACAATCCATCTTTGAAATGCAAATTGAAATTCCAAGTGGAAGTGTATGGAAAATGGCCTTGAAGTTGGGTAGAAAACCTTGTCAAAATAGGTTAAAATTTCACTAAGTTAAGAATGGTTTAGTGCCCTTATTCAAAAATTTGTAACTTGAGATACAAGCCTCAAATGGGAAAACTTTGTGAATCAAAGTTGTAGATTATGCAACAAGCTACAACTTTCATGTTTTGACTTTTGTTTGAATCCAAATGGATCTTGGTGAGAAAGTGGGGCAAAGTTGGGAAAAAATTCGGGTTTTTCATAACTTAGAAAAATTCAAAGTTATGAAAAATTCTAATTTCTAACCCTAATTTTCATTTTGTGATTTCTTGATGAACAAGTTTCATGATTTGGCATGTTTTGATGAAAAATGAATCTTGACTCTTGATTTTGACCAAAAAGTCAAAGTTTGACTTTTCAGTGTACAGTCAAAATTGATCAATTGTCTGGGAAATTCAACTGTCAATTTTGTGTACTTGGGATCTTTTGAGTTTGTTGAGCATGTCAAGATAATTCCATGGGGTCCTTGAGTCCATATGTGAGCTTGGTTTGCCATTGGCTAGGTCAAACAGTCAAAAATTGCCTTTGTGCAGTTAAAATCCTAAAAATGACCATTTTGCCCTTTTGGTGATTTGATCAAATTTCTTGTGGAATTGTGATCCAAACTTGATTAAATGGTTCATATGAGTTCATAATGTTGATGTGGGTCAATTTTCATGAGGTTTGACTGTCAATTGGCCACAGTTGACTTTTTCCCCAATACAGCTGATTTCTAGGTCAACTGTCCAATTGACTGGGCAAAACTTGGAATCAAGGGTTGAAACTTGATGTGGATAAACTTGGGAGTCCAACATGAAGCATGAAAGTCATCTTAGGCATTTTAGGTCAAAACATCTTTGTTCAACCACAAACCCTAATTTGGGTCCACAGTGCAAGGATAAGTCTTGAGCAGAGGAAACCCTAACTGGATCTTGATCTTCAAGGGTTTTGTGATGCGAAAATGTTGAGGAAATGGGAGGGAAAATTTTGGGGTACAACACTAACGTTTTTTTGAGTTTATATAGAACAGTTATGGATGGTTGAATCAGAGGTTCAACACAAGAATCTGAAAACACCATGGTTAAAGCATGAAGCTTTCGAAGATTCGGGCCTAAGGATTTCTGATGATTGCACACCCTGTTTACTTTTGCTACTAGGCCCGTCTTTATTTTCTTTTTTTATTCATTTAATTTATTTCTTTTAATCCCTCTTTTTATTTTAATCAATAAACAAATAATGGTCATGTCACTCAAACATAGTGATGTCTTAGCAAAGACCCTTAATTCTAAATTCATTATAAAGATCATGGTCCCTAACGTCCCTCGAGTTTCCTATGAAAAATGATCTTGTACCTCGATGTTGCCTATATGATAACACTCCCTTCGAATGCTAATATATCTTTACATGTTTCCTTCGATAACCATAGCGTCCCTTTCGATAGCCCCTCAACATCCAACGATAGAGCTACCTACTCACTAATAGTAAGATAGCGCTGTCTAAAGGAAACGAGAAAATGAACAATCTTTTTCGAGTAGGTAGAAACTCTTAATTACTTGCTCAAAACAATAAAAACTTTTTTTCACAAACACTTTCAAAACAGTTTTGAAAAACAACTTCGTCACACTCTTGAGGACATATATAGGGGTTATCACGAAGTTAAACAAAAACTTTTCAAAACACACACAAGCAATTTCAAAATGAGCTAGTACCTAAGAGCCCGTGGAAAACCACAGATAGAAAGGGTGCTAACACCTTCCCTTTCTATAATCTATCCCCCGTACTCAGAAACATCTCGAAAAAGGTTTTTTCTGTTCTTTTTCCTTTTCCTTAGTTGGATGAAATAAAAGTCGGTGGCGACTCTTGCTTACCGCGACATTTGCGAATACAAATACAAAACTAGTATAACAGTCGGTTCTGACACCGTGTCACACCGAGCAACACTCAGGGATTTATTTTCCCTAGTTCAACAACACTGCAATGGAACAACTGATACGTTCACATATTGCATTCATACATCATTTCACAATACATCATAGCATATGCATAACTGAAACGCTTATAACATTCTCATTTATTTTGAGAGCATCATGCAATTCATACATCATGACATCACATGAAACCGACTTTACCTTTTCAGGAAAGTTCACAAGCAGACAAATACTATCAACTATCTAAATATTGAAGATTAACTCCCGAAAAAAGACGGGGAAACTATCTTTATTTCTCTAAGGTTAGAGATTAATTCCTGAAACCAGATAGGGAAACTATCTCAACGACCAACAATAATAAGTTCCAGATTAATTCCTGAAACAAGACAAAGAAACTATCTCTGAACAAGTAATTGTGGATCAATTCCCAAAACAAGACGGGCGACTATCTACAAGACCAAGTTAAAGATTAATTCCTGAAACCAGATAGGGAAACTATCTCAATGACCAATAATAGCAAGTTCCAGATTAATTCATGAAACAAGACAGAGAAACTATCTATGAACAATTGACTGTAGATCAATTCCTGAAACAAGACGGGGCGACTATCTACAAGACCAGATTATAGATTTATTCCTGAAACCAGAAAGGGAAACTATCTCAAATAGCAAGTTCCAAATTAGTTCCTGAAACCAGATAGGGAAACTATCTATGAATGACTGACTATGGATCAATTCCTGAAACACAACGGGAAATTATCTACACGACCAGATGAAGCAGCCCTACCCAGGCTCCTTATAATATATTTTCCAGATGCATCTTTACACGGGCTCATCCTTAAGCAATCTTACACGGGTTCCTTCTAATAATTTCGAGATACAGCTTTACACAGGCTCATCCTGAAGCAATCTTACACGAGTTCCTTCTCATAATTTCCAAATGCAGCTTTACACGGGCTCATCCTGAAGAAATCTTACACAAGTTCCTACTAAGACATTTCCAGATGTAGTCTAACGCAGGCTCATCCTGAAGCAGCCTTACACGATTGCCTTCTAATACAATTCAACTAACTAAAGCCTGGACCCGACCAGATGACAATATACCTCAGGTTCAAGTTAAAGCCTGGACCCGACCAGATAACAACTTAATTTCTAAATCCTAGACCCGACCAGATAACAGTTCAACCTCTTCAATTATTGTAAAGCCTGGAAACCGACTAGATAACAGTTAATTTCATATTCCCTAATAAGTTACTGTGAAGCCTAGAATGCGACCATATAACAGTCAACATTATTATCTTCAGCAAGTTACTATGAAACTTGGATTTCGACAGGATAAACATCTAACTTTCATCTCTTCAGACCAGAGATAACTCCTCGGTAGAGCCATGGATAACTAAACCTCCTAGACTCTATTTCCCCATAGAGTTTTTCTCAAGAAAAAGAACATAAATTAACATTCCCCGGCGGAGTCCTCCTCAGACAACAGGAACAAGAATCCCCACTAAGAGACCTCTTATGAAGTACGCATCTACTTTGGATGGCATCTTTAAGCCCATATCCGACAACTCTCATTCATATTCTCTAATTGACATTTGTAAGCCCATTCCCCAAGATCATCAACCAACAATGTTTCTTCATGTATATGTGAGTGCAAATTTCTGGGCACTCTAGTACTCAATCATCTTCCACCTTCATATTAATGAAAGGTAGACAAGCCAATCTAAATCCTCAGCTTTAAGAAGATTGAATAGGGGCATATGTTGTACCCTAAAATTTTCCCTCCCATTTTTACTCAAGACATGCTCATTGAGGTCCTCAATTTCTCAAGGTTGACCAAGAATTAACCAGAAAAATTCTCCTCCTAAGCAATGGATTTCCATCTAGGGTTTCATTTATCACCAATAACTTTGGTTTGCAGAAGCTTCAAATGATTTCCATGGCACCCTGTATGCCTCAGCATAATGGCACAACTGAAAGAAATAAAGAGGTGTACATAACAAGGTGTAGGTCGAAAGCAGAAAATATGCCTAAGAGCTTTTGGGTCGAAGTAGCTTCGACAACAGTATGCAGTCTAATTTGATGCCCAACGAAGCACTAGGATCGAAGGAATGATAATTCGAAAGAAAGCGTGAGGAGGCTTTTGTGAATTCTTTTATTGATGAAGATCTAGTAAAGAGCATCGTCAAAGGGTTCGTTTTTGAACCACGGGAATGTAAGCTATTCGAAGCATTACAAGGAAGACACACTTCGACTGACACGTTGTTTTAATTGGCGCTTCGAAAAGAAGAATATTTTGAATTCAAAAGCTTCGATCTTATCCAAAGAAACACGTGGAAGTCTAATGGTTCGAAGGATATGCAACCTTCAAACATGGCGTGATCGAAGGACAGTTAAAGACGAATCAGTCTAATATGAGTCATCTTAGAGTTTTAGGATCAATGTGTTTCAGGCATGTGCCTGAACAGAAAAGGAAGGAGTTGGGTGATCGAAGTAAAGTCTTGGTGCTCATAGGTTATCCTTCAATTGGTGCATACAATTTGTATTCACCAATCGAAGGTGAACTAGTGATCAGTAAAGATGGTCTTGTAAATGAATGCAAAAGGTGGGATTAGAGTCAAAACTGTGTTCGAAGGAGGTGAGCAAAATGAAGCTTCGACACAGTCACAATAGTCACAATTGTGTTCAAAGGAGGTGAACAGAATGAAGCTTCAAGGAAAGGAAATCTAAAGGAATAAGAATTGAATTCGACTAGGCTGTTCGGATATGGGAATTTTCCAAATCAAACAACTAATGCAGATGGACTCAATCGAAGAAGCCACAATGATGAAACTTTGAGAAATTTGAATTGGAGCTCAGAGTCATCGAAAGGAGAAAAGTTTGGGATCTTGTCGAAAGAGCCAACATAAGAAACCATTGGTGTGAAGTGGATCTACAAGGGCATGTAATCTTTCGATTCCCATCAAGTTGGAAACCCAAACAACTCATAGCAAGTTGTCCAAACCGTGTGGAGTATTTTTGGATAAAATCTTGGCTTAAAATAGAAAGAATCCATATATTTCCAAATCAAATATTTCCCTTGATTACATATGATATGGTACCATATTTGTTACCCTAATTTGGTCCCATATATATGTACAAGCAAATCAGACCTAAAGGACACGCTACAACTGCCTGAGAAAGCTCCCAAAAATTTCAAAAAAAAATCAAACAAGAAGTGAAACTCATATCACACGATTCAGCTTCCCTCGATCCATTCCGAAGGTTCCATCATCATCCTAAGGATCCCAGGAGTGCATACCAGCCCTCCTCGATGCTTAAGGCATCCTAAAACAAGCATATCTCATTGCTCCGGTAGGGTAAAATTCTCACACTCTAATCTTTCAGTTCATGCCATTTAAACGAATTTGATGCATAGATCCATATTCATGTTGTGGTTTAGATTTGTTTTGACGTAGCACATGCAAGGTTTAAGGCAAGAATAAAGAAACACCATTGTTAGGGAAGCCTGTGACGTTTTGGTCGTATCTCCCTATACAAGCACTTTCAATCCAAACTAATGCCATGGTTTTAACGCCTCAGCATTTTATGATGTTTCAAATATATTGTTTTCTTGTTATTTGTATTAATGAATGAACAGATGACCCAGTGGTGAAGGATGCGTGTGTAAGTTTGGAGAGCCTGGGTTCGATCCCCAGGTTTTTACGCTTTTTCTCATTTTATTTTCAGATCCAGCGTAGCGTGTTTCAGCGTGCCTACCATGCCCCTTCAACTCAACCATCATATTTATACAGATCTGATCCAACGCGCCCATGAATGTCCCCCGTGGTGCAACCCTAGGAGCCAGGCCTCACAGGATCAGGCGTATCATTGGGCTCCCTTGTTTGGGCCTTACAAAAATTTCTGAACGCACCCCCTTTTTTCACTTTAGTATCAGTCCCAATTTATTTTCTTTTCTTCACTTTATTTTATTTATTTAATTGTCTTATGTTAAAAAAATCATTTTTATTTAATTAAAAATAAACAAAATCATATAAAACATTAGACTTAGAATTTTCTAATTAATTTTAATTTTTTAAATTAACTTAGTTAATTGTTTTGGTTTTATTTCATTAATTTAAAAATAATTAGAACTAGGTTAAGTTAATTCAATTATTTTCTTAATAAAAAATGCCAAAAAATATTAGGTTTTGTTTAGATTTAATTCTGATTAATAATTTTATTTTTTTAATTAAATTTAGTTTTATTTTAATTTAATATTTTCCTAAATTGGCAAAAAACAACAAAAAATAATGTTCTTTTACTTAGAAAATTTTTAGGGTTTTAGACGTCTTTTCTAATTCGCACGTGTTTATTATTTTAGCATTGTTATTTTCATCATTAATGTATCTGCTTATGGGTTGTAATAGAATAACTAGGACATGTACTGGTTTCCCCCAATTTTAGACTTGTAAATTCCCCCACCCCGAAGCCATGTAATAGTTAGGTTTTACATTTCCGTACTTTTAATTTCCCACACTAATTATGAACTGTTTAGATGCATGCTAACTAAGATTGTATGGCAAGAATAAAACAAAACGCTATCAAACCTATATGCAAAAGATAAAAAATAAATGAATACAACACACTCTCACATGCGCACCTCTAGGGTATCCCACTTTGGTTGCCTTCGGAAAAATAGTCACAACTCTCGAAACGTGAGAGATTTTAGTGGCTATCCTTTGGTTTAAAGATCATAAGTCCCTCGATGACCCTCTCGATGTTGCCTCGGTAAAAATGATCTTAAAACCCTAGGGTAGTTACTAAGATTTCTTGCCCAGTTGCCTTTGTGATTGTACAAACGTCCCCTCCAATATCCCTCAAACATTCAACAACTAGAACTACCTACTCACTAATAGTAGGATAGCACTGTCTAAAGGAAAGGAGTAAAAGAACCAACCCTTTCGAGTAAAAGTAGATAGTTCCTAGATGCTATGCTCAAAAAAAAAAACTTTTATACTTACACAAAAATTCTTTCAAAAACATTTTCAAAACGCTTTATCAACACTCTTGAGGACTGATACAAGAGTTATCATAAAGCAAGCTGCCTTACTATTGACATTTCAAAAAAATACTTTCCAAAACACACAAAGCATAAGGTATTTCAAAATGAGCTAAGCATCTAAGAGCCCGTAGATAACTACGGATGGAAAGGGTACTAACACCTCCCCTTTACATAATCTACCCCCCTTACTCAGAAATAATCTCAAAAGGTCTTTTTCTGTTCTTTTCACCCTTTCCTTTGTTGGATGAAAGAAAAGTCAATGGCGACTCCTACTTACCGCAACATTTGCGAATACAAATGCAAAACTAGTATAACAATCGATTCTGCCACCGTATCACACAAATCAAGATTGGTGGCAAAAGGATTTTGTCAAAGACAAGGAATTGACTGTGATGAGATATTTTCTCCTGTTGCTCATCTTGAAACTATTAGACTGGTCATTTCTTTGACAGCCCAAAGTAAATGGAAGATTTATCAAATGGATGTGAAGTTGGCCTTCTTGAATGGTTATCTCGAAGAATAATCGAGTAACCATTGGGATATTAAGTAAAAGGTCAAGAAGATAAAGTCTTGAAGTTGAAGAAAACATTGTATGGGCTCAAGCAAGCACTGAGATCTTAGAATGTTCGAATCGACAAATACTTTCAAGACAAGAACTTCATCAAGTGTCCATATGAGCATGCACTCTATATTAAAGCGAAAAATGAAGATATTTTGATTGTGTGATTGTATGTAGATGACTTGATATTCATAAGAAACAATCCAAGCTTGTTCAAAGAGTTTAAGAAATACATGTCAAATGAATTTGAGATGACGAATATGGGGCCCATGGCATATCATCTTCGCATTGAAGTAAAGCAAGAAGACAAAGGAATTTTCATCACCCAAGAAAGTTACGCCAAAGAAGTCCTTAAGAAGTTTAAGATGGATGATGCTAATCCGGTTGGCACCCCTATGGAATGTGGCAGCACTTTGAGTAAGCATGAAAATGGAGAGAATATGGATCCAACTCATTACAAAAGTTTGGTTGGAAGTATATGTTACTTGACAAGTACAAGGCCGAATATTCTCTATGCATAGGAGTCGTAAGTCGCTACATGGAAGCTCCAACAACAACTCACTTCAAGGTGGCAAAGAGAATCCTTCGATACATGAAAGGTACAATAGACTTTGGCTTGCACTATTACTCTTCTAACAATTATGAGGTTGTTGGCTATAGTGATAGCGATTGGAGTGGAGACTTGGATGATAGAAAAATCACTACTGGTTTTGTGTTCTTTATGGGAGATACTGCTTTCACTTGGATGTCAAAGATGCAACCAATCGTCACACTATCAACTTGTGAAGTCGAGTATGTCACTGCCACATTATGTGTTTGTCATGCAAGGAACTTGTTGAAAGAGTTAAAAATGACACAAGAAGAACCTCTAGAAATATGTATTGATAATAAATCAACAATTGCTTTGGAAAAGAATCCAGTCTTTCATGAAAGAAGTAAGCACATCAACACCCGTTACCACTTCATAATAGAATGCATTAAGAAGAAGGAGGTGAGGTTGAAGTATGTAATGTCTCAAGATCAAGTTGTCGATATTTTCACCAAGCCACTCAAGTTAAAAACTTTTGTGAAGCTAAGGAGTATGCCTGGAGTCACAAATCAAGTTTAATGGGGGATGTTGAAATTATAAGCTTGATTTGAGCCTAATTATTATTTGTATTTTTGGGCTTAGTTATGTTCAAATATTTTGTGCCTATACAAGACTAGCTATATACATGTACTGACTAGTGACCACTATATTGCTCTTCATTTTGCACAAACGCAATTTTTTTATTCAAAAGCTTACTCTATCTATATTAAGAAACAACATTTTCAAAAGAATAGTAAAAAAAGTTAGAAATAATGGGAGTCTACTTAAACACAGCAAACCAAGCACATGTCTATGAGAACTTTTTCTAAAAATTCACTAACAATAATATTGATTTTGTTTTTTTGACTGCTACTATAATAAAACACAAGAGTCTGTTTTTGTGACCCACTTAAGTGTACTCCACAATCTAAGGTCTAAATAAATTTGTAATAGATGATTATTCAACAATAATTTAATATAGAAATTGTGGTCCAAAACAAAAATTTGTTACCTTCGAATAATAAAAAAGGTAAGAAGATGTAAACGAGTGGTCGTCTCCATCACATGAAGACTAGAGCTTCTTTTTTCTTCAATGTAAATATATAACTTTATCCGTTTGGAATGGAATTGCAATTTTGAAATGTGTATTTGTATAAATGTGTATTTGTATGGTTGGAAATTCATCAAAATCTATAATGAATTTTTATTAATTTTAATGAATAAGATTATTATCACCACACAATAATTATGAAAAAATATGAAATAATGAATGAAAGAGAAGACAATAATTTTCGGCAGAGTTTCTCTCTACTCACAAATTATGGAAAACTTCTTTATTCACTTGCAAGTGCAAATTCTGCGAATACAACTTGAATATAAAAAATAGGGGTTACTTCATCTATTTATAGATTTATGTTAGTTTGCTCCCTAAGACAAAACCCCCAAACTATAAAAGCTCAAAATACCTATTTTAGAACTAAATCAAATATATCTATTTTATGCCTAAATCAAATTTATCTATTTTAGATCTAAACCAAATATGTGTGTAATAATCTGCTTCCACACTTTGATAGAGTAATTTGACACACCTTGTGTCGAGCAACATAATTCTTTCGACACAAGGAATTACACTTTCAACACACCACCTAATTCATTGTGTCTAAGCTATCTATATTCATCATAATAGTTCGACCTGCACACCCTTCGTCATGATGTCTGCAATCTGATTCTCAATTCTGCAGTGTTCCAAGTTCATCTTTACATCTGATACTTGCTCTCGAAGATAATGGAACCTCATCTCGATGTACCTACTTCGACCATGCGCTGTAGGGTTCTTCGCCAGTTGATAGTTGACATGTTGTCGATCTTAATGGTAATTTCTCCATGATCTTTACCTGTAATCTCTTCGACCAAGTTCATCATCCATGTTACTTGACATGCACAAAGAGAAGCAACTATGTACTCTACTTTGCACGATGATAAAGCCATTACTAGTTTCATTCTCGAACTCCAAGCAACTGGTGCACCACCTAACATGAACACATATCTTGCTGTGGATTTTCGATCCTCAACATCACTACACCAACTTGGATCAGTGTACTCAACTAACTTACATTATTTTTATTTATCAACTGCAAGAAATAAAATGCCATTGTCAAGAGTTCCATTCAGATACCTCAGTATCTTCTTCGTTGTTGCTAGGTGTGATACCTTTGGCTTCTTCATGAATCTACTTATCATATCTACATTGTATGCTAAGCCAGGCCTTGTATGACAAAGGTATCTCAATGACCCAATAAGTCTTCTGTATTGGGTTGGGTCGACATCATCTTTGTCTGAATCTTTCGACAGTTGCAATATTGGTTTAGCAGGTGTCGATGTCGAGTTACATTCTTCCATCTCAAATCTCTTGAGAATTTCACTTGCATATCTTCTTTGATGCATCATCAAACCTCTACTACTCTTGTAAAATTCGATGCAAAGGAAATATGAAATGACACACAGATTTGACATTTCGAATTCCTTGTTGAGATCACCTTTGAAGTTTTCAATATCCTTCTTGTAGCTACCTGTTATTAACAAGTCCTTGACATAGAGACATAGTATAAGAAATTCACTATTGCTTCTTCTTACATATACTCCATATTCAATTATGCACTTCACAAATTCCTTCTCGCTTAGAAAACTATCAATCTTCTTATTCCAAATTCTTGTAGCTTGTTTCAATCCATACATGGCTTTATGCAGCACGTACACATTTCTTTCTTCGCCATGCTTCATAAATCCAACTGGTTATGCAATATAAACTTCTTTGTCTAAGGGTCCATTCAGGAATGGACATTTCACGTTCATCGGACATATGTGTCACCTGTTCATTTTTTTCTATACCAACAATATACCTGATTGTTACAATTATAGCAACAGGTGCAAAAACCTCATCGAAGTCAGTTTCTTCTTTTTGAAGAAATCTTTTCGCCACAAGCCTTGCTTTATGCCGAGTTATTCCCCTTTTAGGATTCAACTTCACAATGTATACCCACTTAACATTGATTCCATTCTTGTCTTGAGGCAATTCGATAAGTGACCAAGTATTATTATTTTCGATGGACTTCATTTCTTCATTCATTGCTTTCACCCAGTTCGAATCTTTCAATGCTTCAGTTGCATTGACAGGTTCGACATCCGCATAAAAAACATAATGTACTAGCTCACCTTGATTATCAACCACGTCATTTGATGTTATCACATAATTTTGCAACCTTGCAGGCATGTGTCTTGTTCTTTGAGGTCTGCTTGGTCCTGGTTGATCTATAACTTCTTTATGTCGAACTTTTCTTTCGACTTCAACTGTTGGTTCTTCAAATAAGATTCTTACTGAAATTTTCTTAACATTTTCTGTCTAATCCCATTCCTTAAGTTCATCTATGATCACGTCCCTTTTAATCACAATATGCTTGTTCACTGGGTAGAACAACTTGTAACCTCTTGGAGAATGATATCCTACTAGGATCATCTGACTCGACTTGTCATCAAGTTTTCTTTTCAACTAATCTGGCACATGTCTATGTGCACTATACCAAATACCTTTAGTGACTCAAGCTAGGCTTCACACCAAACCAACATTCTTCTAGAGTAATTCCTTTTAGCTTCTTTGTCGGACATCTGTTTAAAATGTATGTTGTCATCGACACAACTTCACCCCAAAACTCTTTAGGTAAATGCTTGCCTTTCAACATACTTCTCACCATATTCATGATGGTTCGATTCTTTTTTCCTGCAGTTCCATTCTGCTGTGGAGTGTACGGTGGCATCACCTCATGCATAATCCCTTCTTTTTCACACAATGCATCGAAGTCTTTCGACACATACTCTCCACCACCATATGTTCTCAAAACTTTGAACTTTCGACCACTCTGCCTTTCGACCATAGATTTAAACTTGGTAAACACCTCGATCACTTCAGTTTTCTTCTTAATCAGGTAAGTCCATATTTTTTTTATTAAAATCATCTATGAATGTAATAAATTATTTGTTACCTCCATTCTAATCCATCCAGATTGGTCCATATACATCATAGTATATGATTTCAATAATAGCCTTCGACTTGGTTCTTGCACCTTTGTTGAAGTTGTTCTTGTGATGCTTCGCCCGCACACATTCCTCACACACCTCATATGGAATGTCGATTTCAGGTAACCCTGAAACCATATTTCTTCTTTTCAAATCTCTGATGTCTTTAAAGTTAAGATGGCCTAGTCGATAGTTCCATATCCATTCATCTCTGCTAGCTGCATTCAAAAGTTACTTATTCTCCATCACATTTAATTCAATATTAAAGGTTATATTCTGAGACATTGAAGCCTTCAAGATCAACCTTCCATTTACATCGATGACTCTCATAGTCTTGTCTTTAATCGGCGCTTTATAATTATTTTGGACTAACTTCCCTATACTGAGCAAATTTCTCTTCATGCCTGGTATGTACAACACATTGGAAATTACTGACCTCTTGCCATCTTTCCTCATAATTCTAACATCACAAATATCTTCAGTTGCTAGGGTATTGTCATTTGCAAATTTCACTATATTTTTCCTCGAGGGTTTTAGGTTGACAAACCAATCTTTCCTTCTAGTCATGTGTGATGAGCATCATGAATCCAAGTACCATTGGTCCTTGAATATATATTCATCTCTTGTTGTGACCATCAGCATCATATCTTTTTCTTCATGTTTTGCAAACTTTGCATCACTTTCTTGATTCTTTCGCTTTTCTTGACAATCACTAGAATAGTGACCATACTGTTGACAATTGCAACATTGAATGTGACTTCTAACAGGCTTTCGACCACCACCTCTTACTTTATTAGCAACACCACATCTTTGGTTGCCTTGGTATGGTCTTCTCTGATCCGACACATTTTCTTCATGTTGGTTTCCTCTACCAGCCGAATTGTTGTAACCTCCTCTACCTTTATTGTCGAACCACTTTCCTTTGTCTTTCTTATCTTTTGATGATTGAGCCCGCAAAGCCATATCACTTTTTGACTTGCCTGTAGTCCTTTCAGCTATTCTTTGTTCATGAGATTCAAGCATTCTTTCAAGCTCTTTCTTCTACAAAATTGACTTGTCCTTTGACTCTTCTATTTCAACTACCACATGGTCGAACTTCGGGGGTAAAGATCTCAAGATCTTTGAAACAACTGCTCTTGGTTTTAGCATCTTGTGATACGGTGGGATAACTGACTTTTTGGTTTTATCCAAATATGCGGATATCAAGAGTCACCACCGACTTTTCTTTTATCCAATTATGATACGATGGCAGAACCGGACTGTTTTGGAAATGCTAGTTTGCGTTTTGCGTTTGTGTTTGCAAAATGTTGCGGTAAGCAAGATTCGCCACCGAATTTTATTTTATCCAATTGGAAAGGAAAAAAGCACAGGAAAATTCCTTTTTCGAGATTTTGAGTATGGGGGGTAGATTATAGAAAGGGAAGGTTTTAGAACCCTTTCTATCCATGGTTTTCCACGGGCTCTTAGGTACTTGCTCATCATTTTAAAATTGCTTCTGTGTTTGTGTAATTTGAAATGTTTTTGTTTTACTTCGATTTAACTCTTGCTTCTGCCTTCAAGAGTGTTACGAAGTGTTTTTGAAAACTTTGTTTAAAAAGTGTATGGTGTGAAAAAGGTTTATTTTGAGCAAGTACCTACTAGGATCTACCTACTGGAAAAAAGAATTGTTCTATGTTTGTTTCCTTTAGACAGCACTATCCTACTATTAGTGAGTAGATAGCACCGTCGTTGGAGTTTTAAGGGTCAATTCGAAAGGGACGTACGATCACTAAAGCAATGTTAGGACGTCTTAGTAATAACTCTAATGTCTTAAGATCGTATTCGAGGCAACCTTTCCGAGGCAACTTTGATCTTTGAGACAAAAGAGCGACCACTAAAATACCCTATACTCAATGATCGTTTACCGAAGGCAACCGAAGTGGGAGTATACCCTAGGAGTGTGCATGTGCGAGTGATTCAATTTCAAGTTATTTATCTTTATACATTCTTGTCATGCATCCCTATTATTCATACATCTAACTGTTAATATTTTGCGGAAATTAAAAGTGTGGAAAGTAAAGCTACGCTATTACAAGGCTTCGGGTATTAATTACATAGAAAAAACACCTCGTAAAAACGATAAATGAAAAGGAGAAAAATCCTAATTAATCTATTACAATTTGTGAGCAATTACATCAATATGGTAAAAAATAAAGTGCGCGCGATGAATTAAGAACGAGAAAGAACTAGGGTTTTGCCCCCGTCTAACCTAATCGAAAGAAAAAGTTATGTTTGTTGTTTTGATTATTTTTCAGATAAATAAGGTTTGAATTAAATATGTACAAAACTACCAATTAAATTAAATTAAAGAAAATAATTTATACTTGACCTATTTTTGCATTTTTGTTATTTTTAAGAAAAAGAGAATACAATTAAATTAAACTAAAACCATAATTTTCTAATTGTTTTTAATTTATTTACAAAAGAATTTAAGTTACCCTAAAATTAAATAAACTAATTAAATTAATTAATTTTTTGATAAAAAATAACCTAAATCTAATTGGATGGGAAATTGTTTTTTTATGATTTT
The DNA here is from genome assembly GCA_948472305.1 of Vicia faba. NCBI lineage: Eukaryota > Viridiplantae > Streptophyta > Magnoliopsida > Fabales > Fabaceae > Vicia > Vicia faba. The sequence goes on along the minus strand of OX451741.1, from coordinate 70,779,913 downwards.
TTTTAATAAAAAAGGAATTGATTTTATGTTAGTAAAAATAATTAAAACAATTAATAAAGAAAAAATTAAAAAAAGAAAAGGAAGAATTGGGCCTGAGAAATCAGCAAAATGGGGGGTGTGAATAGCAAGCCCTGGGCCCAAAAGGAAGTGATCCACGTTGACTCCCATGTTCCCATGCTATGCATTGACTGTGGTTGTTGGTGGTCCTTCATATGATAGCCTTTAGATCTGGCCATCTGGAGATCCAAAGGTTGAATCTTGAGGATGCATGGTGATCTTCCTGCCTATACACGCGCCCGATCATGGAAAGAAAAAAAGTGAAATAATGGGGGGACCTGGGATTCGAACCCAGGCCCCATGACCTTTCCACCTGCACCAATGCCAACTGCGCTGCGTGTTTTCTTTGTATACAAAATAAACAATAATCATTATATTAAAAACAAACGAAATAAAGAAATATTCGCCCGAAAATTCAAATGGACGAGTAGGGGTGCCACGCCATCATCCCTGTCCTCTCTCCGTTGGTAAAAGTCAAAGACTTTTACCTACGGACAATATCCGTCTCTACAACCCTAGTTTGTTTCAAAACCTCCCATGGACATGATAAATGGAGTCTAAGGCCATGAATCAAACCGTCTTGACCTGCTAAGCATTATGGTGCCCTTCTTGTGGCCCAATTTTGCCTGCATAGAAATATCCTAAAACGAGACACAAAACCCTAGCCATGGAAAATTCTGATACAGTCCATAAAAATTCAATTGAATGTTATAGATAGCTTGCAAATGTTTCAAGGAGCGAGAATATATAAGTATTTCATGCTATAGATGCCAAAATCATGCAATTCGATTTCAAGAACAAGCCAAAGTCGTGAACCACTTACATTGGGTTTCAGCGCAGGAAAATCCCTGTTCTTGATTGGTATAGCTTGCTTGTGATCCCAGGAAGCGAATGAGATGGCTAGAGGGTCTTGAAAGCGCTTGGAAGTAGCAAAATGGATTACCACTTTTCTTTGAATTTTTCAAGTTTGGTTCTGCCTTTGTGCGCCTCCAAACCTTGTGATTTTGGTCTGTAATTGTACCCTATATACTGAGGAATGAATTAGGTTTACAAAAGTGTTCTCAATCTTTATCAATTATGGCTTTTGATCTTGATTTGATTCACTTGAAAAGCTTTCTAAAAATAGGCCAAAACCAATCTTTTTGTGCTCACCTATGCCTTGCACGAGTTGATTCACTTGCTAGCTGGATATAGGACCTAAAACATGCACAAGATCTTGAGGTTTCAATGATTTGGATTTTTCATGATTTGTTTTGATTTAAATTGATTTAATTGTAATAAAAAATCAAAATGAATAGAAAAAATAGGATAAAGAAAAATGGGAAGAGCTAGGGCTCGTGGACCATGCTACCAACTCAAAACCAGTGCAAAAAGTTAGGCCCATTTAGCAAAAATTGCAATTTGAGGCATTTTTGACTTTTAGCAATTTTGGAAAAAAGGTCAACTTAACCAATGCATAAATTCCTCAATTTTGACTCTTTGAAGGTGTTCTTGGACTTTTTAGAAATATTGATATGTCCTCTAATCAAACCTTTTGGTCTCATCTCAATTTGGTATTCCATGTTCCTGTATGAAGCTTTGACAAAAAATATGTTTTGGTTGACTTTTCAAAATGACCTATAATGTCAAAATTCATAACTTCTTGTGAGTGCATATTTTGAACTCGGGAGATGAATATGAATTGTAGGGAATTGAATCCTCTTAAAAATGAGCTTTTTATGGGTCATTTCTCATAAAGTATGAGAAAGTTATTCTTGGTCAAAGTTAAGTTGACTTTTCCTGCAAAACCCTAATTTAGTAACTTTTGGGTTTTGATGAATTGAGAGCAATCCTTGATAAATCATGATCAACCCTTGATAAAATGATGAATAATACTTTAAAATGAGAATTTTGACCAAAAATCTAGAAGTTTGACTGTATGTGGGGCACAATTGACTTTTGCCATAGCACAGTCGATTTTCAGGCTTTTTAGCAAATGACTAAGCAAACTTTCTCTGCAAGGCTTGAAACTTGACATGGATGATCTTGAGAACATATTAGGGCAATGGTGAGAATTTGATACCCTTTGGACTCACATATCTTGATGCAACATGAAACCCTAATTTTGAGATAGACAGCCTTAGGAGAGAGCTTGTCTGGTCAACTCTTGGACTTCCTTGAGCAATTTGAGAACCTCACTTGAAATGTATTGATAAATATGGGAGGGAAAATTTTGGGGTACAACAGCTTCCCCTGTTCAATCTTCTTAAACCTGAGGATGTAGATTGGCTTGTCTGCCTTTCGTGATCCGAAGGTGGAAGATGATTGAACACTAGAGTGCCCAGAAATTTGCACTCGCATGAAGTGGTACTTGTATTGCGACACCGGGAATGGGTTTATAGATGCCATTTGGAGAAGTATCGATCGCATAAGAGATTCCTTAGTGAGATCTTGTATACCTGTCGTTGAGGAGGATTACGATGGGGAGTGCTGGTCTCTGTCTTGAGAAAAGTTGAATTTTAGGAGCTTCAGTCGTCCGTTATTTTACTGGGGAATAGTCTCTTGGTCGAAGCGGTGAAGGTGAACTATTATCTGGTCGTGATCCAGGCTTCATAGTGATAAGATCGATTTCTATCTGGTCGTAATCCAGGATTTACAGTGATCTACTAGGGAGATGAGATTAAACTTGCTATCCGATCGTAATCCAGGCTTCGCATTTCTTAATTCTTATCTGGTCGTAATCCAGGCTTCAGAATGAATTAAGTTGTTATCCGGTTGCATCCGGGCTTCAACTTGACTTTAGGGCATATTAATATCCGGTCGACTCCGGGCTTCTTAGTAGTTGTCCAGGTAAAACTGCTATTTTGTCGAAATCCAAGCTTCATAGTGTCTTGTATCGCTATTTGGTCGTAATCCAGGCTTCACGATGTAATATACCATTATCTGGTCGAATCCAGGCTTCATGGTGTTCGGGGAAAACAAGGTATTATCCATTTGAATCCGGGCTTCATAACTTGAGTTAAAGATATACCACTATCTGGTCGTAATCCAGGCTTCGTAGTATTCTTGGCTGCTATTTGGTCGTAATCCAGGCTTCACAGCGTCTTCTACCATTATCTGGTCGAGTCCATGCTTCATGGCGTCTTGTATTGCTATCTGGTCATAATTCAAGCTTCACAATAACTTTGTTTAGCGGCTACCCGATCGACTCCGGGCTTCACGACTTGTGTTTATGATATACCATTATCTGGTCGTAATCCAGGCTTCATGGTGTTTTTGTATTGTGATTTGGTCGTAATCCAGGCTTCACAATAACTTGCTGGGGATTAAGCTATTATTCGATCGAATTCGGGCTTCGTAGCTTGAATATGAGATAAACCACTATCTGGTCATAATCAAGGCTTCGCGGTATTCTGATACTGTTATTCGGTCGCTCTCCGGGCTTCACAATATGATGGAGAGATCAAGATACTATCCGGTCGTGCCAGGGCTTCATAGCTTGAACTTTGTGAGAATTTGATTGTATCTTTTCCTGAAAGGTAAAGAGTTAGTCATGTGTAATGTCATGATGCATGGCATGTATTGAGCAATGATGTTCTCAAAATAAATGAGACTGTGTGGTATGATGCGTATACGTATGTCAGGATGTATGCAATACATTGTGATGTTTTCTAGCTGGGGAAAATAAATCCCAGACTGCTGCTGGAGGAGCTTTGCTCGCTGAGGATAACGATCGAAGATGATTTGAGAATACATTGGCAGGAGAATAATTCTGTTGGAGAATAAACTAGTGAGAGAATGACTTTATGGGGAAGAGATATTATGTCAGAATGTCCGCTGATTTGGATAAGTAACCTCGGCTGTGGATGAATTACCGTTGCTGGCGATGATGAACTCTGTCGGGGATGAAATTTCTGTTTGTGGAAGAAATAAACTCCACTGGGGATGGTCTTCCATGACTGGTGATAGATGAACTCTGCTTGGGGAGAACTAACACCATTGTCTTTGATATCTTTTAACTCTATGGGGAGTGTATGTACTTTCAGTCTTATTCCTCAACTGGGTCTATCCCTATACCAGGTGGATAGAGCAACTGTAAGGTTTGGACATTTCTTGGTTGCCCCTTTTCCTGAAATTACCGGTAATCGTCTTTTGTTTCGCATGTACATATTTATGAGCAGCAGTTATTGTCAAATGCATATATCAAAAATGAATCATTGGACGTTCTTGCAAAATAAAACAGGAAAAGAAAAACACAAATTTGAAATTTATTGTAAAATGAATTGTATTGATTTTGAAGTTGGCCTGTAATAGGTGTTATTGTACAAGAGGTTGACGTCCTAGTAAGAGAATGCCGCCGAAATATAGAATTTATACAATTTGTGAAAAACAAAGAAAAATAGCTATGTGAACAATCCCACTGGGTTCCAACTCTGCTATTGCTTTTATGTCTTCGAGCATCTCATCACTTTGTTGTATGGTTGAAGGTAGATCAGATTGATCGGCGTCGTCCGAGCTTGATAGTCGATACCGAAGTCTGGTTACAAGATGATCCAATGAGATATAGTGTTACGCTTTGATCCCTAATTTTTTTCTAGACCGCCCTTTCGGGTTTTCAGTCCACCGGGATACCCTTTTTTGCCCAAGCCGCCTTTTCAGGTTTTCGACTTGCCGTGTGTACAGATTTTTTCATTTTCATCCCTTAATTTTGCCCGAACCCTTTTGGTTCGTCGGGAAGCCCTTATTTTTGCCCATGCAAAGGCTCTAATTGCTTTCCTCAAGACTACGCATGTGCCCCAGGAAACTTCAGTCGATCAATTTAAAGACTGTGTATCTAGTTTGACTGCCGACAATGGGTTTGGTTTCTCAGACTCAGATCTGACTGCTAATGGAAGAAATCATAATGATGCTCTGCACGTCTCGATCGAGTGCAGGGGCACTACTATGGCCCATGTACTAGTGGATATCGGGTCCTCGCTGAATGTTTTTCCAAAGAAAGCATTAGACCGTCTGGACTATGAAGGTTTGATTCTAAAATCGGGCAATATTGTGGTTAGGGCTTTCAACGGGTCAAAAAGGATGGTGCACGGGGAGGTTGACGTCCCTGTTAAAGTTGGCTCTCAGACTTTTGAATCTACTTTCTACGTGATGGATATTCGAACATCATATTCTTGCTTGCTGGGTTGCCCTTGGATTCATAAGGCTGGGGCCATGACTTCCACGCTCCATCAGATGTTGAAATATCCAGTAAAGGGGAAGATTGTTACGGTGCGAGGAGAAGAGGAGTACATGGTGAGTCATCTCAATTCCTTTCGCTACATGGAGATGGATGGGGAGTTCATCGAAACCCCGTGTCAGAACTTTGAAGAGGTCCCTCAGACTTTGGCGTCATTTGAAGTTGCTACTGACAAACCTCCGATGAAGATGGCTTCTCTCAAGATTGCCAGGGCTGTAGTTGAAAAAGGTGGGTGTGTAAATTGGGGTCAGCTCCCTGATTTCACACACAAAACTGACAAATTTTGTTTGCGATTTACTATAGGGGCTCAAAGGGCTATTAGGCGCGCACGGATTGGAAGACCTCCTCTGCATATCAGTAATCAGGGAGTTAATGCGGTTTAAGATGGTGAAAAAGATTCAGATATCGACAGCTGGATCTACCCTACAACCAATGGTGGATTGAACAACTGGACGACGAAGGACTTCATACCTGTTTCTTTTATTACACAGTCATTGACTTTTGTTTTAAGACTTGTAATAAACAGTTTGAAACTTTATGCCCCGGTACCTTACCCGAGGCACCTTGGCTTTGCTTGTGAGGGCTTATTATTTGTCATTTTCATATATCATCAATAAAGCATTGGACGTTTCTTGCATTACAAATTTTGCGCTCTTTGTTTTTCTTTTTTGTCTCTCACTTTATCAAAACAGCTATTGTCTTACACACACTCACGTTTCATAATGCAGATCCATATCCACTCTAGATCCCATTGATAACAACTCTGCTACTTCCAGTTATGACTTTGAAAATCCGATCAACCAAGCCGAGGACGAAGGTGAGGATGATTGTGAGGTTCCTGGAGAACTTGCTAGACTGTTACTATAGGAAGAGAGGGCCATACAGCTTCACGAAAAGCCAGTTGAATCAGTGAATTTGGGTACAGAGGAAGACAGGAAAAGGTCAAGATAGGTGCGAATCTGGAGCCTAGCGTCAAACAACGGTTGATACAGATGCTACGTGACTATGTTGAGATCTTTGCCTGGTCATACGAAGATATGCCTGGTTTGGACACCGATATTGTGGTACACCGGTTGCCAACTAAAGAAGACTGCCCTCCGGTAAAACAGAAGGTTCGCCATATGCGTCCTGAGATGTCTGAGAAAATCAAAGTTGAGGTCATGAAACAGTTTGACGCCAGATTTTTAGATGTCACTTCTTACCCGCAGTGGGTTGCCAACGTTGTTTCGGTGCCTAAGAAGGATGTTAAGGTACGGATGTATGTGGACTATAGAGATCTGAACAGGGCAAGCCCCAAGGATGATTTCCCACTTCCTCACATCGATGTTCTGGTCGACAACACCGTGCAGCATAAGATCTTCTCCTTTATGGATGGTTTTTCTGGTTACAATCAGATCAAGATGGCTGCCGAGAACATGGAGAAGACAACCTTCATTAGAAAATGGGGCACCTTTTGTTACAAGGTAATTCCTTTCGGGTTGAAGAATGCTGGGGCAACGTATCAGCGCACCATGGTCTCTTTGTTCCACGACATGATTCACCATGAGATTGAGGTTTATGTTAATGACATGATTGCAAGGTCCCAGACTAAGGAAGAACACCTTGACCATCTCCAGAAACTGTTTGACAGGTTAAAGACGTACAGGCTGAGGCTGAACCCAAACAAGTGCACCTTCGGGGTAAGGTCTGGTAAGCTACTAGGTTTCATCGTCAGTGATAAGGGCATTCAGGTGGATCCTGTCAAGGTAAAAGCCATATAGGAGATGTTGGTTCCCCGCACAAAAAATGAAGTTAGAGACTTTTTGGGACGTCTGAATTACATCGCCAGGTTCATTTCACACCTGACCGCTACTTGTGCCAATCTTTAAGCTGCTGAAGAAAGATCAAGTGGTAAAATGGAATGATGAATGTCAGGCCGCTTTCGAAAGGATCGAGGAATACCTCCAAGAGCCACCAATTCTGATGCCTCCAGTTGAAGGAAGACCTTTGATCTTATACTTAACAGTGATGGATAATTCAATGGGGTGCGTGCTGGGGCAGCATGACGAGTCTGGCCGAAAAGAGCATGCTATTTACTACCTTAGCAAAACGTTTACCGACTATGAGACCCGATACTCACTGCTCGATAAAACTTGTTGCGCTTTGGCATGGACTGCTCGTCGGTTGAGACAGTATATGCTGACTCACACCACCTTATTGATCTCAAAATGGATCTAATCAAGTATATCTTCGAGAAGCCCGCCTTGTCCGGAAGAATCGCAAGATGGCAGATGATCTTAACTGAGTACGACATCCAATACACAACCCAAAAAGAAATCAAGGGGAGTGTACTGGCGGATCATTTGGCGCATCAGGCCGTGGATGACTACCAATCCATGAATTTTGAGTTCCCGGATGAGAACATCATGTTGGTGACCGACTGTGAAGAACCTGGACCGGACGAAGGACCTGAGGAGGGATCCATATGGTCTATGTATTTTGATGGAGCATCAAACGTGTTGGGTAATGGCATTGGCGCTGTGATCATATCTCCTGAGGGTTGTCATACTCCATTCACCGCCCGATTATGTTTTAACTACACCAACAATATGGAGGAGTATGAAGCCTGTATCTTGGGCCTTCGAGCTGCTATTGATCTGAGGATCAAGTTCTTGAGTGTATTCGGAGATTCTGCTCTGGTGATCAGTCAGATCAAAGGCGAGTGGGATACGAAGCACCCAAATCTTATTCCTTACAAGGAGTATGTACTGACATTGCTACCGCACTTTGAGGAGATAACCTTTGAACACTTCCCGAGAGAGGAGCATCAGTTAGCGGACGTGCTAGCTACCATGTCTTCTATGTTCAAGGTTAGGTGGGACAATGAAGCTCCCCAGATTACCATCGAGAGATTGGACGAACCCGTACGTTGCTGTGACATCGAGACTAAAGAGGTAGCAGATTAACCTTGGTTCCACGAAGTGAAGAGGTATCTTAAGGCTCATGCGTACCCCGAGGGTGTATCTGTTAATGATAAGAAGTTCTTGAGAAGATTCGTTGCGAAGTTCTTCATCAGTAATGGGATCCTTTATAAGCGTAACCATGATTCAACCTTACTGCGATGTGTGGACAAAAGCGAGGCGGAAAGGATCATGACAGAGTTACGTGAAGGTACCTTTGGAACTCATTCTAGTGGACATACCATGGCGAAGAAGATCCTACGGGCAGGATATTATTGGTCCACTATGGAAGCCGACTGTTATCAGCATTCTCAAACCTGTCATAAGTGCCAAGTCTATGCTGATAAGGTGCATGTACCTCCGGTTCCTCTGAATGTTTTGACAGCTCCTTGGCCTTTTGCAATGTGGGGCATCGACATGATCGGCGAGATCAGACCTACTGCATCCAACGGGCATCATTTCATTCTGGTAGCTATTGATTACTTTATGAAGTGGGTTGAGGTAGCTTCTTTTGCTACAGTAACCAAGAATGTCGTGGCGTAGTTTATCCGACACAATCTGATCTGTCGATATGGTGTACCAGAGAGAATCATTATGGACAATGGTACAAATCTCAACAATACAATGATCACCAAGCTCTGCAAACTGTTCAAGATACAACATCATAACTCTTCTCCCTACCGACCGAAGATGAATGGGGCTGTTGAAGCGGCTAACGAGAACATCAAGAAGATTGTGCAGAAGATGACGGTGACCTACAAAGACTAGCACGAGATGTTACCATTCACTCTTCATGGGTACCGTACCTCAGCATGAACCTCGATAGGGGAAACACCCTACTCCATGGTTTATGGAATGGAGGCGGCCTTACCCATTGAAGTCCAAATACCCTGTCTTCGGATTATGAAGGATGTAGGTTTGAGCGAGGATGATTGGATCCAGACCCGACTTGACCAGCTGAACCTAATTGATGAGAAGAGATTTACTGCTATTTGTCATGGTCAGACGTATCAAAAGCGAATGATCAAGGCATTTAACAATAAAGTCAGACAACAAGAATATTAGGTCGAGGATCTGGTGATCAAGCGCATCATACTGCCGCAAGGTGATCCAAGGGGAAAATGGACCCCCACATACGAAGGGCCATTTGTGGTAAAGAACATTTTCTCGGGAGGAGCTATGATTCTAACCCCCATGGATGGTGACGACCTTCCTCACCCCGTCAATGCAGACATAGTGAAAAGATACTATGCATAATCAAAGGCATGCAAGGCTGACTAGCCTAGGCAAAAATAAGGGCTTCCCGGCGAACCAAAAGGGTTCGGGAAAAAGTAAGGGATGAAAATGAAAAAAAACTGTACACCCGGCAAGTCAAAAACCTGAAAAGGAGGCTTGGGCAAAAAAGGGTATCCCTGTGGACTGAAAACCCAAAAGGGCGGTCCAGGCAAAAATTAGGGATCAAAGGGTAACACTATGTCTCATTGGATCATCTTGCGACCAGACTGCGGTATCGACTAACAAGCTCGGACGGTGTCAATCAATCTGATCTACCTTCGACCAAGTAGCAAAGTGATGAGACGCTTGAAGACATAAAGGCAATAACAGAGTTGGAACTCAATGGGATTGGTCACATAGCTGTTTTTCTTTCTGTTACACAAATTGTATAATTCCTGTCTTTCGGCGGCGTTCTCTTACTAGGACGTCTGCCTCTTTGTACAAACCTTCCTATTACAGGCCGACTTCAAAATCAATACAATTCATTTCCACGAGAAATTTCACCTTGTTTTTATTTTTCTGTTTGTTTTGCAAGAACGTCTAATGATTCATTTTTGATATATGCATTTGAAAATAATTGCTGCTCATAGATATTTATATGTGAAACAAAAGACAATTACTCGTAATTCCAGGAACAGGGGCAAACAAGAAATGTCCAAACCTTACAGTTGCTCTACCCACCAGGTACAGGGATAGATCCAGCTTGAGAATGCAACTAAAGATACATACATTCCCCGCAGAGTAGGAAGTATCCAAAAACAATGGTGTTAGCTCTTCCCAGCCGAGGTTCATAATCACAAATAAGTCGGTAAAATTCTCCCCAAGCAGAGTTTATCTAGAACCAATAATAGAAGTTCACTATCAGTGGAGTTTATTGCTTCCACACGCAGAAATTCAATCCCCGACAGAGTTCATCATCACTAGCAACGGTAATTCATCTCCAGCAGAGTGGTTTCTCCAAATCAGCAGATCCTCCAGCAGAATATCTTTCTTCCCCCACAGAGTCTCTCCCGGTGGAATAATCTTAAGCAGAACAGACGCAAGTCTCTAGATAATCATCTTCAGTCATTATCCCTAGCGAGATCGAAGAACTCAACTCCTTGTACTCTCCAACAGCAGTCTGGGATTTATTTTCCCCGGCTAGAGAACATCATAAGAACATTGCATATCCATACATCATGGCATGCACATACGCATCATACAGCACAATCTCACTTATTTTGAGAACATCATTACTCAATACATGTCATACATCATGACATTACATACGACTAACTCTTTACCTTTCAGGGAAAGATACAATCAAATTCTCACAAGATTTCTCCGGTTTAGTCAAATCGATGCTAAGATTTCTATTCCAGTTCAAGCTATGAAGCTCGGATTCGACTGGATAATATCTTGATTTCTCCAAAATACTCTGAAGCCTGGAATCGACCAGATAGTGGTATATCCTAAATACAAGCTATGAAGCCCGGAAATCGACTGGAAAATAGCTTAACCCTCAGCAAGTTATTGTGAAGCCTGGAAATCGACCAGATAGCAATACAAGATACGATGAAGCCTGGACTCGACCAGATAATGGTATAAGACACTGTGAAGCCTGGATCACGACCAGATAGTGGAAAAAGACACTGAAGCCCGGGACACGACCAGATAACAGTATAAGGTACTGCGAAGCTTGGAATTCGACCAAATAGCAGTTTACCCGGCCAATTACTAAGAAGCCCGAAATCGACCGGATACTAGTATGCCTTAAATTTAAGTTGAAGCCCAGATGCGACCGGATAACAACTTAATCCCTTCTGAAGCCTGGAGCACGACCAGATAATAATTGAGAAATTGTGAAGCCTGGAGAACGACCAGATAGCAAGTTTAATCTCATTTCCCTAATAAGTCACTGTGAAGCCTGGAGCACGACCAGATAGCAGTCAGTCTTATTTATCTCAGCAAATCACTGTGAAGCCTGGAGCACGACCAGATAGAAGTCAGTCTTATTTATCTCAGCAAATCAATGTGAAGCCTGGAGCACGACCAGATAGCAGTTCATTTTCACCTCCTCGACTAAGAGATGATTCCCCAGTAGAATAACGGACAATTGAAGCTCCTAAAATTCTATTCCTCTCAAGACAGAGACCAACATTCCCCAATTATGTTCTCCTCAACTACAGGTGTACGGGCTCTCGCAAAGGAATCCCTTATGTGATCGACACTTCTTCTGATGGCATCATTAAGCCCATCTTCCGACATCAACCTCCAAATGGCATCTATAAGCCCATTCCTGACATCGCAAGACAAGTACCACTTCATGCGAGTGCAAATTTCTGGGCACTCTAGTGTTCAATCATCTTCAACCTTCAGGTCATGAAAGGCAGACAAGCCAATCTACATCCTCAGGTTTAAGAAGATTGAACAGGGGCAGCTGTTGTACCCCAAAAATTTCCCTCCCATATTTCTCAAGACATTTCAAATGAGGTCCTCAAACTGCTCAAGGAAATCCAAGGGTTGACCAGACAAACTCTCTCCTAAGGCAGTCTACCTCAAATTAGGGTTTCAGTTTGCATCAAGGTGCTTGAGTCTAAAGGATCCAAAATTCTCACCATTGTCCTAATATGTTCACAAGGTCATTCATGTCAAGTTTCAAGCCTTACAGAGGAAGTTTGCTCAGTCAATTGCTCAAAGGCCTGAAAATCAACTATGTTATGGCAAAAGTCAACTGTGGCCCACTTGCAGTCAAACTTCAAGGTTTTTAGTCAACATTCTCATTTTGAAGTATTATTCATCATTTTATCAAGGGTTGATCATGATTCCTCAAGGATTGCTCACAATTCATCAAAACTCAAAAGTTGCTAAATTAGGGTTTTGCAGGAAAAGTCAACTCAACTTTGACCAAGTGTAACTTTCTCATACTTTATCAAAAATGACCCATCCAAAGCTCATTTTTAAGAGGATGAAATTCCCTACAATTCATTTTCATCTCCCAAGTTCAAAATATTCACTCACAAGAAGATATGAATATGGACATTATAAGTCATTTTGAAAACTCAACAAAAACACCTTTTGGGTCAAAGCTTCATACATGAACATGGAAAACTCAATTGAGATGAGACCAAAAGGGTTGCTTAGAGGATATCTTAATATTTTTAAAAAGTCCAAGAACGCCTCTCTAGGGTCAAAATTGAAAGAGTTATGCATTGGCAAAGTTGACCCTTTTTGCAAAATTGCCAAAAGTCAAATGTGTCCAAAATTGCAATTTTTGTCAAATGGGCCCAACTTTTTATGCTTGCACTGAGTTTGTAATGTGACCCACGACCCATGATCCCTTCCACTTGTCATTTTATTATTTTTGTCATTTATTTTGATTTTATTTCGATTAAATCAAATAAAATCAAAATAAAATCATGAAAATAGCTTAAACTAATCAAAGCTTGAGATTTTGTGCATGTTTAGGTCTATTATACATCTGGAGATAGAATCAAATCGTGCAAGGTTCATTTGGACCCAAAAAGATTGAATTTGGATTGATTTAGAAAGATTTGGTACAATGATCAAATCATGAATCAGCAATCATAATTGGATAGATTTGATACAAGTTTGTAACCCTAATTCCTTCTAGGGTACATAAGGAACATGTTCAGATCAAAAACACAGGGAGGAGAGGCGTGAAAAACAGAAAGCAAGTTTCAAAAAAAATGGAGAAAAGTGGCAAACTGATTTCCACATTCCAGATAAATTCAAAGCATTCTAGTGATCCCAAGCGCTTGCTGGGTATCCCTGGATCATGTTGCAAACGTTAGCAAGCATTCTCGCGCCTTGAAACACACTGTAAGAGTCGTACATTATCCATGTTTTCTTGATTTCAGATCCATTAATTTTGGCATCTATAGCATGAATAATTGACATATTCTTCATCCTTGTGATATTTGCAAGCTAATGATAATATCCAATTGTATTTTTGTTGGCTATACAGCAAGTTGCCATGGCTAGGGTTTTAGTTTTGTTTTTAGGGGTTTTGTGTGCAAAAACAATTGGCCATGGATAGTGGTACCATGATGCTCGTGAGGTTGCAATGAGTTGATTGGTACCACTGGTTATGATTTATCATGCAGGGATAAGATTTTGAAGATGCACATGGTTATACCTACGCCCAGATGACTATAGGTAAAAGTCCAGAAACTTTTAGCAACGGTGGGAGGAAGAAGAAAGTAATGTGGCCTTCCCTGATTGGCCATTCAAATTTCGCGCGTTTTCAAAATTCACTTTTTGTCTTTATCATATAATATTTGTTTATTGTTATTCATACAAAAAACCAAGTCATCTCAGATAGTCATCATGCAGCGTGAGAATGCCTAGGGGCTTGGGTTCGATCCCCAGGTCCCCATATTGCTCAATATTATTTTGCTTTGCATAATTAGGTACACAGGCGTCCCACAAGACCACCATGTGCCATCAGCCTTCAACCACCAGATCCCCAGCATGCCAGATCTAAGGCCTCTCACATGGAAGTCCACAATACACCCCAATCAAGTGCATGCATGAGATCAGGAGAAGTCAAAGAGGCCAGAAGTTATTGGGCCAAGAGTTTCCATCGACACCCCCTCCTTTTCTATTTACCACCAGGCCACTTCTCATTCTTTCTTTTTATTTTCTTTTATTTAATTTGTTTAAATTATTTTTAACCAAAATTAAATTCTTTTTTCCAAAAAAATCATAAAATCAATTTCACAAATTTAGAATTAGGTTTATTTTATTTTATCAAATTTAATTTAATATTAGTTTAAATTTAATTTAGGGTTAATTCTAACTTTTTTCCCATATTTAAAATCAATTAGAAAAAATTAGGGTTAACATGTGATTTTATTTTTATTTCTTTTCTCAATAAAACAAAAAAATACAAAAATAGGTTAATTTAGTTATTTTTATTAATTTAAATTAATTAGTAATTAGGTTTTTTTATTTATTCAATTAAAATCTTATTTTCTCAAAACAATCAAAAACAACAAAAAATGATTCTTCTTTTTTTAGTTTTACTTAGGTTTAGATGGGGTCAAAACCCTAATTCTTTTTCATTCGATTGATCGCACGCGCTTATTAGTTTTACAATATTAATGTAACTGCTTACGGTATGTAATAGTTTAATTAGGATTGTGATACAGTGGGAGAGAACTGACTGTTTTTTGGAATGCTCATTTACGTTTGTTTTCGTAAAATGTCGCGGTAAGCAAGAGTCGCCACCGTCTTTTATTTTATCCAACAAGGAAAGGAAAAAAGCACAGAAAAATTCTTTTTTCGAGATATTTCTCGGGTTCGGGGGGTAGATTATAGAAAGGGAAGGTGTTAACACCCTTTCTATCCGTGGTTATCCATGGGCTCTTAGGTACTTGCTCATATTGTTTTCAAAAATGCTTTTCTTTGTGTTTGTGGGTTTGAAAAAGTCTTTGTTTGAAAAGGAGTGTAAGTGTGAAAAAGATTTTGTTTTTTGAAAGAGCAAGTACTTAAGAACCATCTACCTACTCGAAAAAAGAATCGTTCTATGCTAATGTCCTTTAGACAATGCTATCCCACTATGAATGAGTAGGTAGCACCATCGTTTGAGTTTAAGGGTCAATTCGAATAAGGGACATGCGGTCACTAAAGCAACGTTAGGACACCTTAGCGGTAACCCTAATGTCTTAGATCATTTTATCCGAGGCAACCGTTTCGAGGCAACTATGATCTTTGGACAAGAGGACGACCTCTAAAACTTCCTATACTCAATGACTGCGTATGAAGGCAACCAAGTGGGGTGTACCCTAAGAGTGCGCGTGTGCGAGTGTGTTGTTTTCAGTTATTTTGTCTTTGTACATGTCAATGGTTATCTATGTTGATTTTAGGTTAAAATATTCAATCTTGTCATGCATGCCTATTATCAAACATCTAACAGTTATATTTTGCAGAAAATAAATTGTTGAAATTAAATTACAAGGCGTCGGGTATTTACATCGCCAAAAGCAACCCTTTGAAATTTAAATGTGGAAAAATAAATAAAGCGATAAATAAACGGTCCTAATTATCTATTACATTCTGGGAACAAGTACAATATTGGATAAATAGATCGCATGCAAAAAATTAAATCGGGCACAAGTTCTAGGGTTTTGCCCTTTAATTGTTAAAGAAAATATTTTTTTGGTTATTTTTGAATTAAGAAAGAAATTAAACTATCCTAAATTAATTATTAAATTAAATTAATTAAACTAATTAATAAAAATAAATATTTTTGGGTTTTTAAATATTTAAAGAAAGAAAATAAAATTGATCAATGTTAATAAAAACCTAATTATGTCTAAGTTAATTTTAATTGTTTATAAAATATATTAAAGTTATCTTAATTAAAACTAAATTAATTAATTGATTTGTTAAAAAATAAATACTAAAATTTAAATTAATAAAGAAAATATCTTTTGGTTTTTATTTTATAGAGAAAATTAATTGATTGGTTTTTTAATAATAAAAATAATAACAATAAATAATTAAACAAAATAAAAAGAAATAGAAAGAGTTAGGGGTGTGGGCCTGATTAGTGGTGTTTGAATTGCAATTCCATGGCCCAATAACATGCTGGTCTTGTTGACTTTGTGAGATTCCTTGTGCGCCCTTTGACTTGGTCCCATGGTAGACCATCATCCTGGATCACCAGATTTGGCCTTGGGCCATCTGGCGCTTGATTGAGTGAGGATGTATGATAGGCTATGAGCTTGGATTTGCACTGGATAACCTGTAGAAAAATAACAAATTCAATTTGGAGGACCTGGGATTCGAACCCAGGTCCTATTGGTATTTACAACGCTTGCTTCGCCACTAGGCCATCACGCTTCATCTGTTAATATATTAAACAATAATGCTAATATGCCAAAACAAAAATTATTGGTCAGAAAAGAAAAAAAAAACACGCGCGATTTGAATGGTCCACTGGGAATTGCCATGTCTCCGTCCCCTACCTCCAGCCCCTGTAACTTTACCTGCGGATTTAGATCCACATCTAAATTCGTAGATCGATCCCAAAATTAATTCTAGGCCATGAAAACGACCCCCCAAGGACATGGTTAGGTTCGTCTCCCTTTCCTAAGTGCAACCATGTCCATCACGAGATCCAATTTCACCTGAAATGCAAATCCCTAAAACCTAACACAAAACCCTAGCCATACGGTTATGGGGTTATAGTCCATATAAATGAAATCAAAAATTTCAAAAAGTTCAGAAATCTCATAAGCATCACAAATATGTCCATGATTTTCCAGAATGATGCAAAAATAGAGAGCTATGATTTTGAAAACAGGGCCAAGAAACGTGATACTTACAATGAGTTTTTATGCATATGAGAGCTTGCTTTGGATTGCAGAAGGTTGAGTAGACACCCAACAATCGATTGGTGTTGAGTTTTGCTTCTGAAAACGCCTCCAAGTAGGATTTTGGTTTCACACTTTTTTGTGAATTTTGCAAGTTTTGTTTTCAGTGTTCTTGCAGCCTCTAGCCCTTGTAATTGTGCCTCAAGCTTCCTTATGTATCATGGAATGTGTTAGGTTAACATGTGTGGATTGAATCTTTGCACATCAATGCCATGGGATTTGATTTGATTCACCATTGAAAACTTGCCAATTTTGTCAAAAACTCAATCTTTTCACATGGAATGCTTGATACGAGTTTGATACCCTTGATGGTGATGATTCAGTCCTGAAAATAGCAAAAGATCTCATATAATCAAGTTTTGGGATTTTATTTGATTTAATTTGATTTAAAATGAAATAATTCAATAAAAAAATCAAATAAAATAATAAAATTGATAAATGGACACAAGGCTGAAGCTAGGACACGTGTGCAATGTGGCAAGTTCAAATCAAGTGAAAAAGAATGGGCCCATTTGACAACATTTGATGTTTTGGGGATAGTTGACTTTTGGCAATTTTGCAAAAATGCCAAACTTCAACAATGCATAACTTCTTCAATTTTGCACTTTTGGAAGTGTTCTTGGACTTTTTAGAAAGCTTGAGATGTCCTCTAACCAACCCTTTTAGTCTAATCTCATTTTGATATTCCATGCTCATGTTATAAGCTTTGTCAAAAAAGGTGTTTTTGTTGACTTTCAAAAATGACCTATAATGTCCAAATTTATAACTTCTTGTGAGTGCATTTTCGGATCTTGGGGTATGAATATGGATTGTAGGAAATTGCATCCTCTTCAAAATGAGCTTTGGATGGGTCATTTCTCATAAAGTATGAGAAGGTTATGCTTGGTCAAAGTTGAGTTGACTGTTCCTACAAAACCCTAATTTAGCAACTTTTGAGTTTTGATGAATTTTGAGCAATCCTTGATGAATCATGATCAACCCTTGATCAAATGATGAAATATCCTTCAAAATGAGAATGTTGAAAAAAAATATTGAGGTTTGACTGTATTTGGGTCACAGTTGACTTTGGCCCTAGCACATTTGATTTTTGGACTCTTTAAGCAATTGACTGAGCAAACTTCCTCTGCAATGCTTGAAATTTGACATGGATGATCTTGATAATATATTAGGTCATTAGGGAGCATTTGAGGTCATTTGGTCTCAAAGATCTTGATGAAACATAAAACCCTAATTTGGGGTTGACTGCCTTAGGAGATGATTTGTCTGACCCACTCTTGAGCAAACTTGAGCAACTTAGAGATTTTTCTTGCAATGTTTTAAGAAATATGAGAGGGCAAATTTTGGGGTACAACAGCTTCCCCTGTTCAATCTTCTTAAACCTGAGGATGTAGATTAGCTTTCGTGCCTTTCGTGATCCGAAGGTGGAAGTTGATTGAACACTAGAGTGCCCAGAAATTTGCACTCGCATGAAGTGGTATCAGTCTAGTGGTGTCTGGAATGGGCTTACAGATTCCATTGGGAGACTGTTGATAGGAAGTCTGAACTTCGACTGGAATAAGAATCAGGGAGATCTTAGCGTCGATCTGACTGAACCAGAGAAGGTCTTGGACTAACTTTGACTGGATAAGAATCAGGAAAATCTTATAATCGATTTAACTGAACCGGACGAAAGTCTTGGAATATCTTCAACTGGAATAAGAATCGGGGAGATCTTAGCGTCGATCTGACTGAACCAGAGAAGGTATTGGATTGACTTTGGCTAGATAAGAATCAGAAAAATCTTAGAACCGATTTAACTGAACCAGACGAAAGTCTTGTGATATCTTAAACTGGAATAAGAATCAGGGAGATCTTAGCGTCGATCTGACTGTACCAGAGAAGGTCTTAGATTAACTTTGACTGGTTAAGAATTAGAAAAATCTTAGAATCGATTTAACTGAACCAGACGAAAGTCTTGGAATATCTTCAACTGGAATAAGGATCAGAGAGATCTTAGCGTCGATCTGACTGAACCAGAGAAGGTCTTGGATTGACTTTGGCTAGATAAGAATCAGAAAAATCTTAGAATCGATTTAACTGAACCAGACGAAAGTCTTGTGATATCTTCAACTAGAATAAGAATCAGGGAGATCTTAGCGTCGATCTGACTGAACCAGAGAAGGTCTTAGATTAACTTTGACTAGATAAGAATTAGAAAAATCTTAGAATCGATTTAACTGAACCAGACGAAAGTCTTAGAATATCTTTCTGAGGAATCCGCTGAAACAGCCCTCAATAGATGTAGTTTTTGAGGGGACTACCAGGTCATATAAGTAGTCAACGGTGTTTATTGATTCGTCTTTCCCTTAAAAGGTAAAGAGTTAGTCATATGCAATGTCATGATGTACGAAATGCATGATATATATCAAGCAATGATGCTCTCAAAATAAATGAGATTGTGTGGTATGATGCGTATATGCATGTATCATGATGTATGGAAATGTAATGTTTCTAGTTGGGGAAAATAAGTCCCGGATAGTTGCTGAAGAATAGAGCTGGATTCTTCGTTTCTGCTGGGGATGGAGAACGAAGAGAATAAACCTGCAGGAGAGGATGACTTCGTTGGAGGAATAAACTGAGGAGGAGATTACTCTGTGAGGATGGGATATTCTGCTGAAGATTCCACTGAATAACTTCGTTGGGAATTGAATTCCTGTTTATGAAAGTAAAAAACTCCACTGGGGATGATCTTCGGTTGCGACTTCTCTGGGAATAACCTTTTAGACTTTTATGGGGATAATCCTTTGAGTTCTGCTGGGAATGATCCTTTGAACTTGGCTGGGGAGATTTATTTTTGTACTCCGCTGGGGATAAACTTCCAGAGTCTACTGGGGATGATTCTCCCAACTCCGTTGGGGAAGATTTTTTAGACTGCGGTGGGAAAATTTTAACTCAACTGGGGATATCTTGTACCCTGCCGGGGAGCATTCTTATACTCCGTTGGGGAATATTAAGACTGCCGGGGATATTAAGCCTCTTCAGTGTTGATGATAGATAAACTCTGCTTGGGGAGAATATTATTTATTTATTCACAGTTGCAAGTCTCAGCTGGGGAGAGCTATCATTACTGTCTTACTCTGCGGGGAGTGAAGGTATCTTGGCCATATTCTTCAGCTGAATCTACCTTTGTACCTAGTGGACAAAACAACTGTATAGTTTGGACAATTCTTATTGCCCCTGTTTTTGATGTTACCAGTAATCGTCTTTTGTTTCGCATGTAAATATTCATGATCAGCAATTAATGTCAAATGCATATATCAAAAATGGACATTGGAGGTTCTTTGCAAAACAAAACAGATAAAGGAAAAACAGTTTGAAATTTCTTTGAAAATGACTTGTATTGATTTTGAAGTTTGGCCTGTAAATAGGCGTTTTTGTACAAGAGGTTGACGTCCTGGTAAGAAAACGCCAACGAGTAGATATAGTTTATACAAATTGTGAAAAACAAAACAGCTATGTGAACAATCCCACTGGGTTCCAACTCTGCTATGGCCTTTATGTCTTCGAGCATCTCATCACTTTGCTGCTTGGTTGAAGATGAATCAGATTGATCAGTGTCGTCTGAGCTTGATAGTCGATACCGAAGTCTGGATACAAGGTGATCCAATGAGACATAGTGTTACGCTTTAATCCCTAATTTTTGCCTGGACCGCCCATTCGGGTTTTCAGTCCACCGGGATACCCTTTTTTGCCCAAGTCGCCTTTTCAGGTTTTCGACTTGCCGGGTGTACAATTTTTTTCATTTTCATCCCTTATTTTTTCCCGAACCCTTTTGGTTCGCCGGGAAGCCCTTATTTTTGCCTAGGCCAGTCAACCTAGCGGGTCTTTGTTTATGCGTAGTATCTTTTCACTATGTCTGCATTGACGGGGTGAGGAAGGTCGTCACCATCCATAGTGGTTAGAATCATAGCTCCTCCTGAGAAAATGTTCTTAACCATAAATGGCCCTTCGTAAGTAGGGGTCCACTTGCCACTGGGATCACCTTGAGGTAAGATAATGCGCTTGATTACCAGATCTCCAACTTGATACTCTTGTCGTCTAACTTTCTTGTTAAATTCCTTGATCATCGGTTTTTGGTACGTCTGACCATGACAAATAGCAGTAAGTCTCTTTTCGTCGATTAAGTTCAGCTGATCAAGCCGGGTCTGAATCCAGTCATCTTTGCTTAGACCTGCATCCTTCATGATTCGGAGAGAGGGTATCTGAACTTCAATGGGCAAGACTGCCTCCATGTCATAAACCAAGGAATAGGGGGTTGCCCCTGTTGACGTTTGTGCTGAGGTACGATACCCATGAAGAGCTCACGGTAACATCTCGTGCCAGTCTTTGTATGTCACTGTCATCTTCTGCACAATCTTCTTAATGTTCTTATTAGCCGCTTCAACAGCCCCATTCATCTTCGGCCGGTAGGGAGAAGAGTTGTGATGCTGTATCTTGAACTGCTTGCAGAGCTCAGTGATCATCTTGTTGTTGAGATTGGTACCATTGTCCGTAATGATCCTCTCTGGTACATTGTATCGACAGATCAGATTGTGCTGAATGAACCGTGCCACGACGTTCTTGGTTACGGTAGCAAAGGAAGCTGCTTCAACCCACTTCGTAAAGTAATCAATAGCCACCAGGATGAAATGATGCCCGTTGGATGTTGTAGGTCTGATCTCGCCTATCATATCAATGCCCCACATTGCAAAAGGCCACGGAGCTGTCAAAACGTTCAGAGGAACTGGAGGTATGTGCACCTTATCAACATAAACTTGGCACTTGTGACATGTCCGAGAATGCTGATAACAGTTGGCTTCCATAGTGGACCAATAATATCCTGCCCGAAGGATTTTATTTGCAATAGTGTGCCTACTGGAATGAGTTCCAAAAGTACCTTCATGTAGATCTACCATGATTCTTTCTGCCTTGTTCTTATCTACACATCTCAGTAAGGTTGAATCATGGTTACGCTTGTAGAGAATACCATTGCTGATGAAGAACTTTGCCGCGAACCTCCTCAGAAACTTCTTGTCATTAACAGATGCACCCTCGGGGTACTCCTGAGCATCAAGATACCTTTTTACTTCATGAAACCAGGGCTTTTCTGTTACCTCTTCAGTCTCAATGTCACATCAATGTGCAGGTTCGTCCAATCTTTCAATGATAATCCGGGGAGCCTCGTTGTCCCAATTGACTTTGAACATAGAAGACATCGTAGCCAGCGCGTCCGCCAACTCATTCTCCTCTCTTGGGAAGTGTTCAAAGGTTATCTCTTCGAAGTGCGGGAGCAATGTCAACACATACTCCTTGTAAGGAATAAGATTTGGGTGTTTTGTATCCCACTCGCCTTTTATTTGACTGATCACGAGAGCAGAATCTCTGAAGACACTCAAAAACTTAATCCTTAGGTCAATTGTTGCTCGAAGACCCAAGATGCACGCTTCATACTCCGCCATATTGTTGGTGCAATTAAAACATAGTCGGGTGGTGAACGGAGTATGAGAGCCTTTAGCAGATATGATCAGGCGCCAATGCCATTACCCAAAGCGTTTGAAGCTCCATCAAAGTACATAGACCATTGGGATCCTTCTTCAGGTCCTTCATCCGGTCCAGGTTCTTCACAATCGGTCACTATCATGATATTCTCATCCGGAAATTCAAAGTTCATAGATTGGTAACCATCCACTGGCTAATGTACCAAATAGTCTGCCAACACACTTCCCTTGATTGCCTTTTGGGTCGTGTACTGGATGTCATACTCAGTCAAGATCATTTTCCATCTCGCTATTCTTCCGGACAAGGCAGGCTTTTCGAAGATATACTTGATTGGATCCATTTTTGATATCAATAAAGTAGTGTGAGTCAACATATACTGTCTCAGACGGTGAGCAGCCCATGCCAAAGCACAACAAGTTTTCTCGAGCAGTGAGTATCGGGTCTCACAGTTGGTAAACTTTTTGCTAAGGTAATAAATAGCATGCTCTTTTCGGCCATACTCGTCATGCTGCCCCAGCACACACCCCATTGAATTATCGAGTACTATCAAGTATAAGATCAAAGGTCTCCCTTCAACTGGAGGCATCAGAATGGGTGGCTCTTGGAGATACTCTTTGATCCTATCGAAAGCGGCCTGGCATTCATCGTTCCAACGTATTACTTGATCTTTTTTCAGTAACTTAAAGATTGGTTCACAAGTAGCGGTCAGGTGTGAGATGAATCGGGCAATGTAGTTTAGTCGTCCCAGAAAGCCTATGACTTATTTCTCTGCTTGGGGAGATTGCATCTCTTGTATGGCCTTCACTTTGGCAGGATCCACTTGAATACCTTTGTCGCTTACGACGAAACCTTGCAGCTTACCGAATCTCACCCCGAAGGTTCACTTGTTCGGGTTTAATCTCAGCTTGTACAACTTCAACCTGTCAAATAGCTTCTGAAGGTGGTCAAGATGTTCTTCCTCCATCTGGGATCTTGCAATCATGTCGTCGACGTATACCTCAATCTCGTGATGGATCATGTCATGAAACAAAGCAACCATGGCACGCTGATACGTCGCCCCGGCATTCTTCAATCCAAAAGGCATGACCTTGTAGCAAAAGGTACCCCAATGAGTAACAAAAGTTGTCTTCTCCATGTCTTTGGGAGCCATCTTAATCTGATTATAACAAGAGAAACCATCCATAAAGGAGAATACCTTGTGCTGAGCGGTGTTTCCAACCAGAACATCGATATGAGGTAGAGGAAAATCATCCTTGGGACTCGCCCTGTTCAGATCCCTATAGTCAACACACATTCGAACCTTACCATCCTTCTTCGGTACATGAACCACGTTGGCCACCCACTGTGGGTAAGAAGTAACTGCTAGAAAACCGGCGTCAAACTGTTTCATAACTCCAGCCTTGATTTTCTCAGACATCTCTGGGCGCATTCGGCGGACCTTTTGTTTCACCGGAGGACAGTCTTCCTTGGTAGGCAGGCGGTGAACCACAATATCAGTATCCAACCCAGGCATATCTTCATAAGACCAGGCGAAGATCTCAACGTAGTCATGCAGCATTTGAATCAATCGTTTCTTCACACTAGCTTCTAGATTTGCACCAACCTTAACCTCTTTCCTGTCTTCCTCCGTACCCATATTTATTGTTTCCACCGGCTCTTTGTGTGGCTGAACAAACCTCTCTTCCTGAAGTAACAGTCTTGCAAGTTCACCCGACACTTCGCAATCATCTTCACCTTCGTCTTCGGCTAAGTTGATTGGAATTTCGAAGTCATAACTGGCAGTAGCAGAGTCGTTACCAGTGAGATCCAGAGTGGATGTAGACCTGTATATGTGAGTGTGTGTAAAATAGCTGTTTTGCAATATGTAATAAAAGAAAAATAAGGAGCGCAAAATTTGAAATGCAAGAAACGTCCAATGCTTTTATTAATGATATATGTAAATGACACACATAAAGCCCTCACAAGTGAGGCCACGGTGCCCCGGGTAAGACACCGGGCCGTAAAGTTTAAAACATTGTCTGTTACAAATTCAAAACAAAAGTCTCATTACTGGGTAACAAAAGAAAATGGGATGAGGTCCTTTGCGGTCCAGTTGCTTAGTCCTCCATCAGTAGTAGGATAGATCCAACTGTCGAACTCAGACTCTTCAACGTCGTCTTCAATGGCATTTACTCCTGAATTGCTGATGAACAGGGGAGGTCTTCCGATCCGTGCATTCCGAAAAGCCTTTTGAGCTTCTGCAGTGAAACCCAAACCAAACTTGTTAGTCTTCTGTGCAAAATCAGGGAGTTGTCCCCAATTTGCACACCCACCTTTCTCGACAACAGCCCGGGCATCCTTAAAGGAAGCCATCTTCATAGGAGAATCCTCAACAACAGTCTCAGTTGATACCAATGTCTGGGGAAACTCTTCAAAATGCTGAAATTGGGTCTCAATGAATTCCCCATCCATTTCTACATATCGGAAAGAGTTGAGGTGGCTCACCATGTACTCCTCCTCTCCCTGCATTGTCATAATTTTCCCTTTCACTGGGTACTTCTTCTTCTGGTGGAGCATTGAGGTCACTGCCCCAGCTTTGTGGATCCATGGACGACCCAGCAAACAAGAATAAGATGGTCGAATGTCCATCACATGGAATGTAGAGGCGAAAACATGAGAACCAACTGTTGTACCCCAAAATTTTGCCTCCTATTTTTTCACAAGAAATCACAACTTCGGGCTTCTCCTGATTTTTCAGATTGGCCTAAGAATCGGTCAAAACATACTTTTCTCGCCAGTCAGACAAAATTAGGGTTTTCATGGCTCTGGAACAGTTCAAGCAGATTATTAGGGTTTGGTTGAGTTTGGCTCAGGGTTTGATCAGGCAGGCGCTTCTTCGACATTAAATCAAGAATCAGGGTTTTGTGCATGCATTCTTAGAAAGAATTAATTCTACAGTTCTTTTCAATTTACTCTGAGATTTGGATTGAGGCATTTGAATTGAGAACTTGCAGTGTTTGGTATGATCAGTAAAAGAAAAGACATGTGGACGTTTGTTGTGATTGACTGTGCATTGCTATGGTTATTTGGAGCGTCGGGTTTATTATTGATTAATGCTAAGTGGCGAGACTACAATGTTTATTAATTAATTATTTATTCTAAGTTAGAATAGTTGGGATTTATTTCCATTTATTATAATTTAAGAATTATAAATAATTAAATAAACAATTGAAGAAGAATTAAAAAGGATTAATTGACAAAAGAGCTTTTATTTACTTTTAATTATTAAGTACAAATGTTATTTGAATACATTTACAGTATTTACAAATAATGTTATTACAAATAATTGAAATGAAATAAAGCTACATCCTAAAATTTCCTAAGTCTTCATCTTCTACTGATGCTCCTTTGCTCAATTGATTTTATCTGCAAAGACAAAAAAAGAAGGGAAAGAATTCAAATGCAGATGAAATAAAAAAGCAGACAGTTAATTTAAAAAGCTCATCATTAAAAGTAACTGGCCGGAATCAGTTTATTCACCCTCTCTGCAAATCACAAGAAATTCTTGGTTCACAAAGAGGGATAGAAAATAATGTTGCAAGCATGTAAAAATGTACAAGGCAGCATATAAAACAAAGTGGACAAGGCTGCATAATTTCAAGTGGAACAAACAAGCAAAGCTGTCAACAAATTGCAAACTGCACATGGCAAACTAAGTTACCAAGAAATGTCAACAAAGTTATAACTTCAACACATGACAAACCAAGTCACAGTTTCAAACTAACCAAATTGTCAAAGATATAAAGTTGTCAACAAAGTACACAAAGATATGCAAAAAATCTTGAAAAAGAAGAAAGTACACAGAGGAAAGAAACTATGCAAGCCATATTCAGAAAATCATCATTTTCCAGCCAGTTACTTTTTCAGAAAGTACAATTCTAAAGCAATATAATATGCTTTAATAGAGAGAAGAGAGAGAGAGAGAGAGAGAGAGAGAGAGAGAGAGAGAGAGAGAGAGAGAGAGAGAGAGAGAGAGAGAGAGAGAGAGAGAGAGAGAGAGAGAGAGAGAGAGAGTAAAGGAGGTGGAGAGGCTTACAGGCTTAGGCTGAAGAGATATAAAACAAAACATATCAGAATAAGAAAAAAAGGGGGCAGAATACATAACAGAAATAACAAAAAGCTCATAAGCCTCAAACTGGTGTTCAAAGCTTGTAAACTCTCAAACCTGCCTTAAACATTCAAACACCTCAAAACCTGTAACAAACAAAAGCCAAAACCTGCTAACCTGTTTTAACTCAGAACACCAAGCCAAAACCTACTAACATGTTTCAACACAGTCCAAACAACAAGCCCACAAACTTCAACCAGACCTGTTTCAAACCAACAAGCCAAGCCTATAACCTGTCTCAAGCCTGAAGCCAACGCCAAGTATTCAAGCCAGTACAAAAACCAGAAAACAAACTGCTCAAGCCTATACCAGAAACAAACATAAACAGACAACTTCAAACCCTTAAGCCTTGCTAAGCATAAGCCTCAAAGCTTCCTCTAAACCTGTCATAACTAGTATATCAAACCAGCAAACCTAACAGGCTTCAAACCAGAAGCCTACAAGCCCTAAAGGCCTGTAACCAGACCTGTTTCAAACCAACAAGCCAAACATCCAATTGCATAAGCCCTTACCCAAACAAAGTTCTCAGAACCTAAAAAGTTCATCATTGAGCAGAACAAAGCATTCAGTCCCAAAAAACCCTTAGAATAGCTTCATCATAGGGTTCAACAACATCAACATTTCTCAGATTCAGAGGCAAACAGAAGAAGAGGAAAAGAATCAAGATCATTAAAGGAAACTGAAGCAAACATATTCAGATTCAAACATCATCATCATACTCAGAATCAACCTCAAGCTTCCTTATGTATCATGGAATGTGTTAGGTTAACATGTGTGGATTGAATCTTTGCACATCAATGCCATGGGATTTGATTTGATTCACCATTGAAAACTTGCCAATTTTGTCAAAAACTCAATCTTTTTGCACATGGAATGCTTGATACGAGTTTGATACCCTTGATGGTGATGATTCAGTCCTGAAAATAGCAAAAGATCTCATATAATCAAGTTTTGGGATTTTATTTGATTTAATTTGATTTAAAATGAAATAATTCAATAAAAAAATCAAATAAAATAATAAAATTGATAAATGGACACAAGGCTGAAGCTAGGACACGTGTGCAATGTGGCAAGTTCAAATCAAGTGGAAAAGAATGGGCCCATTTGACAACATTTGATGTTTTGGGGATAGTTGACTTTTGGCAATTTTGCAAAAATGCCCAACTTCAACAATGCATAACTTCTTCAATTTTGCACTTTTGGAAGTGTTCTTGGACTTTTTAGAAAGCTTGAGATGTCCTCTAACCAACCCTTTTAGTCTCATCTCATTTTGATATTCCATGCGCATGTTACAAGCTTTGTCAAAAAAGGTGTTTTTGTTGACTTTCAAAAATGACCTATAATGTCCAAATTTATAACTTCTTGTGAGTGCATTTTCGGATCTTGGGGTATGAATATGGATTGTAGGAAATTGCATCCTCTTCAAAATGAGCTTTGGATGGGTCATTTCTCATAAAGTATGAGAAGGTTATGCTTGGTCAAAGTTGAGTTGACTTTTCCTACAAAACCCTAATTTAGCAACTTTTGAGTTTTGATGAATTTTGAGCAATCCTTGATGAATCATGATCAACCCTTGATCAAATGATGAAATATCCTTCAAAATGAGAATGTTGAAAAAAAATATTGAGGTTTGACTGTATTTGGGTCACAGTTGACTTTGGCCCTAACACAATTGATTTTTGGACTCTTTAAGCAATTGCTGAGCAAACATCCTCTGCAATGCTTGAAATTTGACATGGATGATCTTGATAATATATTAGGTCATTAGGGAGCATTTGAGGTCATTTGGTCTCAAAGATCTTGATGCAACATAAAACCCTAATTTGGGGTTGACTGCCTTAGGAGGTGATTTGTCTGACCCACTCTTGAGCAAACTTGAGCAACTTAGAGATTTTTCTTGCAATGTTTTAAGAAATATGAGAGGGCAAATTTTGGGGTACAACAACTTCCCCTGTTCAATCTTCTTAAACCTGAGGATGTAGATTAGCTTTCGTGCCTTTCGTGATCCGAAGGTGGAAGTTGATTGAACACTAGAGTGCCCAGAAATTTGCACTCGCATGAAGTGGTATCAGTCTAGTGGTGTCGGGAATGGGCTTACAGATTCCATTTGGAGACTGTTGATAGGAAGTCTGAACTTCGACTGGAATAAGAATCAGGGAGATCTTAGCGTCGATCTGACTGAACTAGAGAAGGTCTTGGACTAACTTTGACTGGATAAGAATCAGGAAAATCTTATAATCGATTTAACTGAACCGGACGAAAGTCTTGGAATATCTTCAACTGGAATAAGAATCGGGGAGATCTTAGCGTCGATCTGACTGAACCAGAGAAGGTATTGGATTGACTTTGGCTAGATAAGAATCAGAAAAATCTTAGAACCGATTTAACTGAACCAGACGAAAGTCTTGTGATATCTTAAACTAGAATAAGAATCAGGGAGATCTTAGCGTCGATCTGACTGTACCAGAGAAGGTCTTAGATTAACTTTGACTGGATAAGAATTAGAAAAATCTTAGAATCGATTTAACTGAACCAGACGAAAGTCTTGGAATATCTTCAACTGGAATAAGGATCAGAGAGATCTTAGCGTCGATCTGACTGAACCAGAGAAGGTCTTGGATTGACTTTGGCTAGATAAGAATCAGAAAAATCTTAGAATCGATTTAACTGAACCAGACGAAAGTCTTGTGATATCTTCAACTAGAATAAGAATCAGGGAGATCTTAGTGTCGATCTGACTGAACCAGAGAAGGTCTTGGATTAACTTTGACTAGATAAGAATTAGAAAAATCTTAGAATCGATTTAACTGAACCAAACGAAAGTCTTAGAATATCTTTCTGAGGAATCCGCTGAAACAGCCCTCAATAGATGTAGTTTTTGAGGGGACTACCAGGTCATATAAGTAGTCAACGGTGTTTATTGATTCGTCTTTCCCTGAAAAGGTAAAGAGTTAGTCATATGCAATGTCGTGATGTACGAAATGCATGATATATATCAAGCAATGATGCTCTCAAAATAAATGAGATTGTGTGGTATGATGCGTATATGCCTGTATCATGATGTATGGAAATGTAATGTTTCTAGTTGGGGAAAATAAGTCCCGGATAGTTGCTGAAGAATAGAGCTGGATTCTTTGTTTCTGCTGGGGATGGAGAACGAAGAGAATAAACCTGCAGGAGAGGATGACTTCGTTGGAGGAATAAACTGAGGAGGAGATTACTCTGTGAGGATGGGATATTCTGCTGAAGATTCCACTGAATAACTTCGTTGGGAATTGAATTCCTGTTTATGAAAGTAAAAAACTCCACTGGGGATGATCTTCGGTTGCGACTTCTCTGGGAATAACCTTTTAGACTTTTATGGGGATAATCCTTTGAGTTCTGCTGGGAATGATCCTTTGAACTTGGCTGGGGAGATTTATTTTTGTACTCCGCTGGGGATAAACTTCCAGAGTCTACTGGGGATGATTCTCCCAACTCCGTTGGGGAAGATTTTTTAGACTGCGGTGGGAAAATTTTAACTCAACTGGGGATATCTTGTACCCTGCCGGGGAGCATTCTTATACTCCGTTGGGGAATATTAAGACTGCCGTGGATATTAAGCCTCTTCAGTGTTGATGATAGATAAACTCTGCTTGGGGAGAATATTATTTATTTATTCACAGTTGCAAGTCTCAGCTGGGGAGAGCTATCATTACTGTCTTACTCTGCGGGGAGTGAAGGTATCTTGGCCATATTCTTCAGCTGAATCTACCTTTGTACCTAGTGGACAAAACAACTGTATAGTTTGGACAATTCTTATTGCCCCTGTTTTTGATGTTACCAGTAATCGTCTTTTGTTTCGCATGTAAATATTCATGATCAGCAATTAATGTCAAATGCATATATCAAAAATGGACATTGGAGGTTCTTTGCAAAACAAAACAGATAAAGGAAAAACAGTTTGAAATTTCTTTGAAAATGACTTGTATTGATTTTGAAGTTTGGCCTGTAAATAGGCGTTTTTGTACAAGAGGTTGACGTCCTGGTAAGAAAACGCCACCGAGTAGATATAGTTTATACAAATTGTGAAAAACAAAACAGCTATGTGAACAATCCCACTGGGTTCCAACTCTGCTATGGCCTTTATGTCTTCGAGCATCTCATCACTTTGCTGCTTGGTTGAAGATGAATCAGATTGATTAGTGTCGTCTGAGCTTGATAGTCGATACCGAAGTCTGGATACAAGGTGATCCAATGAGACATAGTGTTACGCTTTAATCCCTAATTTTTGCCTGGACCGCCCATTCGGGTTTTCAGTCCACCGGGATACCCTTTTTTGCCCAAGTCGCCTTTTCAGGTTTTCGACTTGCCGGGTGTACAATTTTTTTCATTTTCATCCCTTATTTTTTCCCGAACCCTTTTGGTTCGCCGGGAAGCCCTTATTTTTGCCTAGGCCAGTCAACCTAGCGGGTCTTTGTTTATGCGTAGTATCTTTTCACTATGTCTGCATTGACGGGGTGAGGAAGGTCGTCACCATCCATAGCGGTTAGAATCATAGCTCCTCCTGAGAAAATGTTCTTAACCATAAATGGCCCTTCGTAAGTAGGGGTCCACTTGCCCCTGGGATCACCTTGAGGTAAGATAATGCGCTTGATTACCAGATCTCCAACTTGATACTCTTGTCGTCTAACTTTCTTGTTAAATGCCTTGATCATCGGTTTTTGGTACGTCTGACCATGACAAATAGCAGTAAGTCTCTTTTCGTCGATTAAGTTCAGCTGATCAAGCCGGGTCTGAATCCAGTCATCTTTGCTTAGACCTGCATCCTTCATGATTCGGAGAGAGGGTATCTGAACTTCAATGGGCAAGACTGCCTCCATGCCATAAACCAAGGAATAGGGGGTTGCCCCTGTTGACGTTTGTGCTGAGGTACGATACCCATGAAGAGCTCACGGTAACATCTCGTGCCAGTCTTTGTATGTCACTGTCATCTTCTGCACAATCTTCTTAATGTTCTTATTAGCCGCTTCAACAGCCCCATTCATCTTCGGCCGGTAGGGAGAAGAGTTGTGATGTTGTATCTTGAACTGCTTGCAGAGCTCAGTGATCATCTTGTTGTTGAGATTGGTACCATTGTCCGTAATGATCCTCTCTGGTACACTGTATCGACAGATCAGATTGTGCTGAATGAACCGTGCCACGACGTTCTTGGTTACGGTAGCAAAGGAAGCTGCTTCAACCCACTTCGTAAAGTAATCAATAGCCACCAGGATGAAATGATGCCCGTTGGATGTTGTAGGT
The DNA here is from genome assembly GCA_948472305.1 of Vicia faba. Classification (NCBI taxonomy): domain Eukaryota; kingdom Viridiplantae; phylum Streptophyta; class Magnoliopsida; order Fabales; family Fabaceae; genus Vicia; species Vicia faba. Next base: position 70,748,098 of record OX451741.1, on the reverse strand, counting down.
CTGATCTCGCCTATCATATCAATGCCCCACATTGCAAAAGGCCACGGAGCTGTCAAAACGTTCAGAGGAACTGGAGGTATGTGCACCTTATCAACATAAACTTGGCACTTGTGACATGTCCGAGAATGCTGATAACAGTCGGCTTCCATAATGGACCAATAATATCCTGCCCGAAGGATTTTCTTTGCAATAGTGTGCCTACTGGAATGAGTTCCGAAAGTACCTTCATTTAGATCTACCATGATTCTTTCTGCCTTGTTCTTATCTACACATCTCAGTAAGGTTGAATCATGGTTACGCTTGTAGAGAATACCATTGCTGATGAAGAACTTTGCCGCGAACCTCCTCAGAAACTTCTTGTCATTAACAGATGCACCCTCGGGGTACTCCTGAGCATCAAGATACCTTTTTACTTCATGAAACCAGGGCTTTTCTGTTACCTCTTCAGTCTCAATGTCACATCAATGTGCAGGTTCGTCCAATCTTTCAATGATAATCCGGGGAGCCTCGTTGTCCCAATTGACTTTGAACATAGAAGACATCATAGCCAGCGCGTCCGCCAACTGATTCTCCTCTCTTGGGAAGTGTTCAAAGGTTATCTCTTCGAAGTGCGGGAGCAATGTCAACACATACTCCTTGTAAGGAATAAGATTTGGGTGTTTTGTATCCCACTCGCCTTTTATTTGACTGATCACGAGAGCAGAATCTCTGAAGACACTCAAAAACTTAATCCTTAGGTCAATTGTTGCTCGAAGACCCAAGATGCACGCTTCATACTCCGCCATATTGTTGGTGCAATTAAAACATAGTCGGGTGGTGAACGGAGTATGAGAGCCTTTAGCAGATATGATCAGGCGCCAATGCCATTACCCAAAGCGTTTGAAGCTCCATCAAAGTACATAGACCATTGGGATCCTTCTTCAGGTCCTTCATCCGGTCCAGGTTCTTCACAATCAGTCACTATCATGATATTCTCATCCGGAAATTCAAAGTTCATAGATTGGTAACCATCCACTGGCTGATGTGCCAAATAGTCTGCCAACACACTTCCCTTGATTGCCTTTTGGGTCGTGTACTGGATGTCATACTCAGTCAAGATCATTTTCCATCTCTCTATTCTTCCGGACAAGGCAGGCTTTTCGAAGATATACTTGATTGGATCCATTTTTGATATCAATAAAGTAGTGTGAGTCAACATATACTGTCTCAGACGGCGAGCAGCCCATGCCAAAGCACAACAAGTTTTCTCGAGCAGTGAGTATCGGGTCTCACAGTTGGTAAACTTTTTGCTAAGGTAATAAATAGCATGCTCTTTTCGGCCATACTCGTCATGCTGCCCCAACACACACCCCATTGAATTATCGAGTACTATTAAGTATAAGATCAAAGGTCTCCCTTCAACTGGAGGCATCAGAATGGGTGGCTCTTGGAGATACTCTTTGATCCTTTCGAAAGCGGCCTGGAATTCATCGTTCCAACGTACTACTTGATCTTTCTTCAGTAACTTAAAGATTGGTTCACAAGTAGCGGTCAGGTGTGAGATGAATCGGGCAATGTAGTTTAGTCGTCCCAGAAAGCCTATGACTTATTTCTCTGCTTGGGGAGATTGCATCTCTTGTATGGCCTTCACTTTGGCAGGATCCACTTGAATACCTTTGTCGCTTACGACGAAACCTAGCAGCTTACCGAATCTCACCCCGAAGGTTCACTTGTTCGGGTTTAATCTCAGCTTGTACAACTTCAACCTGTCAAATAGCTTCTGAAGGTGGTCAAGATGTTCTTCCTCCGTCTGGGATCTTGCAATCATGTCGTCGACGTATACCTCAATCTCGTGATGGATCATGTCATGAAACAAAGCAACCATGGCACGTTGATACGTCGCCCCGGCATTCTTCAATCCAAAAGGCATGACCTTGTAGCAAAAGGTACCCCAATGAGTAACAAAAGTTGTCTTCTCCATGTCTTTGGGAGCCATCTTAATCTGATTATAACCAGAGAAACCATCCATAAAGGAGAATACCTTGTGCTGAGCGGTGTTTCCAACCAGAACATCGATATGAGGTAGAGGAAAATCATCCTTGGGACTCGCCCTGTTCAGATCCCTATAGTCAACACACATTCGAACCTTACCATCCTTCTTCGGTACATGAACCACGTTGGCCACCCACTGTGGGTAAGAAGTAACTGCTAGAAAACCGGCGTCAAACTGTTTCATAACTCCAGCCTTGATTTTCTCAGACATCTCTGGGCGCATTCGGCGGACCTTTTGTTTCACACGGAGGACAGTCTTCCTTGGTAGGCAGGCGGTGAACCACAATATCAGTATCCAACCCAGGCATATCTTCATAAGACCAGGCGAAGATCTCAACGTAGTCATGCAGCATTTGAATCAATCGTTTCTTCACACTAGCTTCTAGATTTGCACCAACCTTAACCTCTTTCCTGTCTTCCTCCGTACCCATATTTATTGTTTCCACCGGCTCTTTGTGTGGCTGAACAAACCTCTCTTCCTGAAGTAACAGTCTTGCAAGTTCACCCGGCACTTCGCAATCATCTTCACCTTCGTCTTCGGCTAAGTTGATTGGAATTTCGAAGTCATAACTGGCAGTAGCAGAGTCGTTACCAGTGAGATCCAGAGTGGATGTAGACCTGTATATGTGAGTGTGTGTAAAATAGCTGTTTTGCAATATGTAATAAAAGAAAAACAAGGAGCGCAAAATTTGAAATGCAAGAAACGTCCAATGCTTTTATTAATGATATATGTAAATGACACACATAAAGCCCTCACAAGTGAGGCCACGGTGCCCCGGGTAAGACACCGGGCCGTAAAGTTTAAAACATTGTCTGTTACAAATTCAAAACAAAAGTCTCATTACTGGGTAACAAAAGAAAAATGGGATGAGGTCCTTTGCGGTCCAGTTGCTTAGTCCTCCATCAGTAGTAGGATAGATCCAACTGTCGAACTCAGACTCTTCAACGTCGTCTTCAATGGCATTTACTCCTGAATTGCTGATGAACAGGTGAGGTCTTCCGATCCGTGCATTCCGAAAAGCCTTTTGAGCTTCTGCAGTGAAACCCAAACCAAACTTGTTAGTCTTCTGTGCAAAATCAGGGAGTTGTCCCCAATTTGCACACCCACCTTTCTCGACAACAGCCCGGGCATCCTTAAAGGAAGCCATCTTTATAGGAGAATCCTCAACAACAGTCTCAGTTGATACCAATGTCTGGGGAAACTCTTCAAAATGCTGAAATGGGGTCTCAATGAATTCCCCATCCATTTCTACATATCGGAAAGAGTTGAGGTGGCTCACCATGTACTCCTCCTCTCCCTGCATTGTCATAATTTTCCCTTTCACTGGGTACTTCATCTTCTGGTGGAGCGTTGAGGTCACTGCCCCAGCTTTGTGGATCCATGGACGACCCAGCAAACAAGAATAAGATGGTCGAATGTCCATCACATGGAATGTAGAGGCGAAAACCTGAGAACCAACTGTTGTACCCCAAAATTTGCCCTCCTATTTTTTCACAAGAAATCACAGCTTCGGGCTTCTCCTGATTTTTCAGATTGGCCTAAGAATCGGTCAAAACAGACTTTTCTCGCCAGTCAGACAAAATTAGGGTTTTCATGGCTCTGGAACAGTTCAAGCAGATTATTAGGGTTTGGTTGAGTTTGGCTCAGGGTTTGATCAGGCAGGCGCTTCTTCGACATTAAATCAAGAATCAGGGTTTTGTGCACGCATTCTTAGAAAGAATTAATTCTACAGTTCTTTTCAATTTACTCTGAGATTTGGATTGAGGCATTTGAATTGAGAACTTGCAGTGTTTGGTATGATCAGTAAAAGAAAAGACATGTGGACGTTTGTTGTGATTGACTGTGCATTGCTATGGTTATTTGGAGCGCCGGGTTTATTATTGATTAATGCTAAGTGGCGAGACTACAATGTTTATTAATTAATTATTTATTCTAAGTTAGAATAGTTGGGATTTATTTCCATTTATTATAATTTAAGAATTATAAATAATTAAATAAACAATTGAAGAAGAATTAAAAAGGATTAATTGACAAAAGAGCTTTTATTTACTTTTAATTATTAAGTACAAATGTTATTTGAATACATTTACAGTATTTACAAATAATGTTATTACAAATAATTGAAATGAAATAAAGCTACATCCTAAAATTTCCTAAGTCTTCATCTTCTACTGATGCTCCTTTGCTCAACTGATTTTATCTGCAAAGACAAAAAAAGAAGGGAAAGAAGTCAAATGCAGATGAAATAAAAAAGCAGACAGTTAATTTAAAAAGCTCATCATTAAAAGTAACTGGCCGGAATCAGTTTATTCACCCTCTCTGCAAATCACAAGAAATTCTTGGTTCACAAAGAGGGATAGAAAATAATGTTGCAAGCATGTAAAAATGTACAAGGAAGCATATAAAACAAAGTGGACAAGGCTGCATAATTTCAAGTGGAACAAACAAGCAAAGCTGTCAACAAATTGCAAACTGCACATGGCAAACTAAGTTACCAAGAAATGTCAACAAAGTTATAACTTCAACACATGACAAACCAAGTCACAGTTTCAAACTAACCAAATTATCAAAGATATAAAGTTGTCAACAAAGTACACAAAGATATGCAGAAAATCTTGAAAAAGAAGAAAGTACACAGAGGAAAGAAACTATGCAAGCCATATTCAGAAAATCATCATTTTCCAGCCAGTTACTTTTTCAGAAAGTACAATTCTAAAGCAATATAATATGCTTTAATAGAGAGAAGAGAGAGAGAGAAGAGAGAGAGAGAGAGAGAGAGAGAGAGAGAGAGAGAGAGAGAGAGCGAGAGAGAGAGAGAGAGAGAGAGAGAGAGAGAGAGAGAGAGAGAGAAGAGAGAGAGAGAGAGAGAGAGAGAGAGGAGAGAGAGAGAGAGAGAGAGTAAAGGAGGTGGAGAGGCTTACAGGCTTAGGCTGAAGAGATATAAAACAAAACATATCAGAATAAGAAAAAAAAGGGGGCAGAATACATAACAGAAATAACAAAAAGCTCATAAGCCTCAAACTGGTGTTCAAAGCTTGTAAACTCTCAAACCTGCCTTAAACATTCAAACACCTCAAAACCTGTAACAAACAAAAGCCAAAACCTGCTAACCTGTTTTAACTCAGAACACCAAGCCAAAACCTACTAACATGTTTCAACACCGTCCAAACATCAAGCCCACAAACTTCAACTAGACCTGTTTCAAACCAACAAGCCAAGCCTATAACCTGTCTCAAGCCTGAAGCCAACGCCAAGTATTCAAGCGAGTACAAAAACCAGAAAACAAACTGCTCAAGCCTATACCAGAAACAAACATAAACAGACAACTTCAAACCCTTAAGCCTTGCTAAGCATAAGCCTCAAAAGCTTCCTCTAAACCTGTCATAACCAGTATATCAAACCAGCAAACCTAACAGGCTTCAAACCAGAAGCCTACAAGCCCTAAAGGCCTGTAACCAGACCTGTTTCAAACCAACAAGCCAAACATCCACTTGCATAAGCCCTTACCCAAACAAAGTTCTCAGAACCTAAAAAGTTCATCATTGAGCAGAACAAAGAATTCAGTCCCAAAAAACCCTCAGAATAGCTTCATCATAGGGTTCAACAACATCAACATTTCTCAGATTCAGAGGCAAACAGAAGAAGAGGAAAAGAATCAAGATCATTAAAGGAAACTGAAGCAAACATATTCAGATTCAAACATCATCATCATACTCAGAATCAACCTCAACATATCATTAAATAATCTCAGAGGTAAACAGAAGAAGAAAAAAAGCTAGCAAGCAAGCAATCCAGCAAGCAGTCAGAGTAAGCAAGCAAGCGTTCAAAAGAGGAAAAGAAGCAACTGTCAAGGGGTTTTCAGAAAATCATCATCATAAAACCTAAAGCGAAATACAAATACTAGGAAAAACGAAGCCGGCATCACATTTCCCCTCGCCTCTGGCCTCCTTAGGATGCCACCGTCCTCCTCCGTCTCCTCTCCAAAGGTAGTATTTTTCTCCCTCTTTTCACACCTCGCATGGACAACAACACATAAAATTAGAACACATAAAAATTAAAACCTGCAAGATATGAAACTTAAAACCCTAAAACAATTGTTACCTTTCCTTATCGCTACTGTGTTCAACCATGGAAGAAGAAGGAGAAGATGGGAGCGCCTGGTAGCCTAAGACGAAGGGGAGCATCAGTTGTCTCTATTCAAGAAGGTAAAAAGGCGAAGAAGGAGAAGATGAGAGCGCCGCTCTAAGCCTGTAACCCTAATTCCAAATGAAACAAAACAATGAAACCCTTAGAAAAAATGTCAAAATGTGTTATGGGCCTTGCCCTTTCCAAAAGCCTTAAGCCCAACTGATTCCAGCGTGCATAAAAAGTCGGTGGCGACTCTTGCTAAACCGAAACATTTGCAAAAACAAACACAAAACCCAAAGTCACTTCTCCCACCGTATCACAGAACTGGCGACTCTGCTTGGGAATAACTTAAAAGTGGGGTTACCTTAGGGTTTATATCACCTTTACATTCTTGCTTTGATTGCCTTGATTGCTTTACTTTTTGGGTCCTTGTTTGGGTTTGTTGTAAATCCTACACCCGGATTTGGGGCACCTTCTTAGGTAAATAGCAATAAAACTATGAGGGAAATGTGCGGGGTATACCGACATGGTTGAAGCAGTAAGCTATGTTAGTGCGACATCTTTGTGAGTACCGGTAACCCTTGAGTTCAATCAAGGAGAGTACGGGGCCGCTGAGTGATGTCATGGAGCACTAACGAACTCTTAGAACCTTAATTGACCATCTTAGCCTTTTTAGGGGTAGTGAGATGACCGACTTTGGTGCAGTCCGAAGTTGGTAGATACTCGATACTACACTCATTGAGGGTTGTTTTCTTGGAATATTTTGGTCGCCAGTTAAGTGGATAAACCAAAACAATGGACATAGAAAACAATCCAGTGATATTGAGCTCCTTAGAACCCGGTTTCTATGTTAGGACAGGATGAGCCAACTAACTTCAAGAGGGTACTTACCTACAAACCCCATGCAATCCTAAACATAAGGACTTGTTTTGCTTCGTGTGAATATGATTACCTGTATATACACTCATTTGCTTTTGCATACATGTACATAACATCATAACATCATACCATAGCATTTTCAATAACCACTTCAAGGATCTCGAGGGTTCTTTTGATGCATGGTCACGTTGAACCAGACGTCTACCAAGGGGCAAGAGGTTTCTCCTCTAAACAAATTCCATCAAAGATCAAGTGCAACAACTTGAATCAGGGGCTATGACCCACTTGACATGGTGAGGTTGATTCTCGTGGAAAGACATTCACCACTACAAAGTTCTCCAATCAAAGATCAAAGTTCAACCTCTAACATTTTCTTGTGTTTATCCCAAGAGATCCTTGAAAACATGCATCCACATATCATGCATTGCATCATGACAGTTTTTTCCTTTTCAGGTTTCCTTATTCTCCTACTGTTTATTTCAGTAAGAGATGGCTCTAGAGAGGACTGTCAAGGACATCCAGGACCAAAATGCTCAGCTTCAGTAAATGTTCTTGAACCTGTCCCTGGGGCAAGAGGAAGTGAAAGCTCTCCTCACAAAGGGTTTGGTCCAAGAGAATTCAAACAATTCCAGGAGTGATCAGTTGGGGGAACTGCAGTTTGATTCGGAAACATTGAGGATCCAGATGATGGGACAACTGGTGGGCCAGATGGCCCTCTTCCAAGTCTTGTCTCAAAGACAAGAGGAGCTCAGGGTTCTCGTCAAACAACTGCTTCGGGAAAACCAAGTGGGGTAAACATCTGAGGTTGAAGATCAAGTCACCACTCAAACCCCCTTGGGCCAAGAAGACAAGGGAAAGGCTCCTCTACTTGCTTCAGGGTCACAAGCCCATCAACAACCTCGTCAGCATCAATGGGGTAATCGGCGTAAGCAAAATACGTCGGGAAGTTAGTTCACTGAGAATGACATACCGTCATCTCTAATACTAGAGCGCTTGTTGGAGGTCAGTCTGACTGCTTTGAGGGATCCTATCCGGAAGCCCAATACCTCCGCTCCTAGCTATCATCCCGACGCATTTTGTGTGTACCACTCCTATAGACCGAGACATGACACCGACGACTGTTGGGCCTTGAAGAACAAGATTCAAGATCTGATTGACATTGGAGTGCTGAGGTTCATGCCAGACGTCAAGATGAAAATATTCCGTTAAGGGTTTCTCCACCTGAAGTGACAAAGCTCAAACTGATAAACTTTTGTTTCATTTGAATTTCCAAGTTGTAATTTCTTCTGTTATTCAAACAATTATCTATTAATGTCAAACTTTGTTTCATTGATGCATTGCATATGTTTGTCTTGAATTTATCCATTTGTTTTCACTACTCTTATGCTTTATTTATGATATTTAACTCTTGATAAAAAGCTGCAAGCCTTTAGAGGGAGGATGACGAAACAATACCATAATCTCATACAGTATGCTTTTGAACAAACCTTGCTGATGATGTACAGGCATTTCTTTCAATTCCCAAACACTGGAGTTATAAGGAAGATAATCCCTAGTCAACCCCTTCGAGCCAAAGAAGTAGGAGTTTTCTGTTCTAAACAATTTAAAACCTTTGATATAAACCTGGGGCAGGGTAGTATCTCAGTTAATTCAAAAAAAAAAGATGCGCATTGAAGTCGCAAACTATCAGTTCGTAATACAATGAACGACGTCAAAAAAAAAGCATTCCTTTGGAATCAAAAGACAGTGATGGTTCCCTATCACATAGGCAATCAATCTCTCAAAAGAGAAAAACCCACCAAGCCAAAACCTATAAAGGAGGCTTAAGAAAGCTGGGGCATCCCGCTGACTGTAATCTCGAAAACAGGAACAGTCAGGCAAAAGTTAGGGATAACAAATCAAAAGAAAGAGGTCATTACAAACCCTCAACAACATGAAAAATGTTGCAAAAGAAAAAAGGAGATGATGATTGTCTTCCAAAATTCAACTGGTGAACCATCACCCAAAAGTCATTCCAAACTCGAATAGAGTGCGATGCACAATTAACTGAGTCTAGGGTTGAAGATCATCACAAAGAGCGGGTGGGTACAAATATACTTTGAGCCTTCATCCTTTGTTTCTTAAACCGTGAACCAGGCCACGTTACAACCCTTCAAAAGTCCTAATTGAAGCATGGGTTAGTTCGAAAGCATACTGTTACAAAAAGGTATCCTGACTCCTGTAAGGCTTTGCTCTAAATCTTGTGTTGATTTTGTCTTATAAAAAGTTTTCTGCTAAAAAACGCATTTTTCAAAACTTCGAGACAAGCATAAACTTTGCATTATTTAAATATCATTGTTTGCACATGGTTATTTGTTTGACAGCGAAGAAATTCATACAGCGAATGTTCGGAGGAACGAAAACTCTCTTAGTGAACAAAATCACTTCAAAAAGGATGACACTTCCATTTGACAAATCCCCTATCAACAAGGGGGCATGACATGTCACCATCCAATTAATCTGGGGCAGTCCAGTCAAGGTTTCAACCGATCTTTCAAAGTTCAGTTAACCTGGGGCAGTCCAGTCAAGATTTAAACAAATCTCTTAATTACAGATTAACTTGGGGAAAGTCTCCGTCATCATCACTTGGGGCATTCGAATGTCAAAAGTGTTCAACAATTCCTTAACCACCTGTTGGAAGATACAGTTTCAGATACGTTCCAGACACGATCTCAACTCCAAGATACAGTTTCAGATACGCTCCAGACACGGTAGCCATTCTGTCACTCATTCAGATCCTAGTTACAGTTTCAGATACACTCCAAACATGGAAGTCATTCTGCTACTCATACAGATCTCAACTCCAAGATACAGTTTCAGATACGTTCCAGACACGGTAGCCATTCTGTCACTCATTCAGATCTTAGTTACAATTTCAGATACACTTCAAACACGGAAGTCATTTTGCTACTCATACAGATCTCAACTCCAACATACAGTTTCAGATACGCTCCAGACACGGTAGCCATTCTATCACTCATTCAGATCTTAGTTACAGTTTCAGATACACTCCAAACACGGAAGTCATTCTGCTACTCATACAGATCTCAATTCCAAGATACAGTTTCAGATACGCTCCAGACACGGTAGCCATTCTGTCCCTCATTCAGATCCTAGTTACAGTTTCAGATACACTCCGAACAAGGAAGTCATTCTGCTACTCATACAGATCTCAATTCCAAGATACAGTTTCAGATACGCTCCAGACACGGTAGCCATTTTGTCACTCATTCAGATCCTAGTTACAGTTTCAGATACACTCCGAACAAGGAAGTCATTCTGCTACTCATACAGATCTCACTTCAGATGCAGTTTTACACTGAATCATCATCAGGAAACCCTACACCGGTTCCTTCTCAAATCCAGATGTAGTTTTACACAGACTCATCGTCAAGAAACCCTACACAGGATCCCATATCAATGCCTGCAGCGATCAAAAGATTCTTGCAATCCCCAGCGGAGCTAAAACTTCCAACTATCAATCCCCAAGCAGAATGAAGACTCTCATTCTCAGTTCCTCACAGGATATTCAGATATTCCCCATTGAAGATCTCCTCAAGACAGGAATCCCCAGTAGCTTGGCATACAACCTGAGCTCCTGATTCTCCATCAGTAGTCAACAAGGATGTCTCGTCTTCATCAATCAAAGATTCTTGCAATCCCCTGCAGCAGTCAAGGACTCACTTTCCCTGGCAGCAGTCAATATTCTTTTATCTCCAGCCATCCGGGATTCATCTATCCTCAGCAAGACAGCTCATCATCTTACACGCGCATTCATCACATTAATAAACATTGATATAGCATACATTGCATCACGCATCATGACATTGCATACAACTAACTCTTTACCTTTTCAGGAAAGATCGGTCAACAGACAAAGATCATCATCTTCCGAGATTATTTCTAGAAATAGTTCAGATGTGACCCAGACATGGCGACATTCTGATACTTATTCCAGATTTATTCAGATGCAGTTTTACACGGACTCATCATCAGGAAACCCTACACCGGTTCCTTCTCCACTTCTCAACTTTTGAAAACAGTTTACGGACGCTTCCCAACAACGGATGCTGCTCTATTGCTTATTCAATTTCAAGACTTCTGAAAATAGGTCACGGGTTCTCCAGTAACGGATGTTAACCTATCGCTTGTTCAGATTCTTACCAACTTTTGAAAACAGTTTATGGACGCTTCCCAACAACGGATGCTGCTCTATTGCTTATTCAACTTCAAGACTTATGAAAACAGTTCACGGGTTCTCCAGTAACGGATGTTAACCTATCACTTGTTCAGATTCTTCTCAACTTTTGAAAACAGTTTACAGACGCTTCCCAACAATGGATGCTGCTCTATTGCTTATTCAACTTCAAGACTTCTGAAAACAGTTCACGGGTTCTCCAGTAACAGATGTTAACCTATCACTTGTTCAGATTCGTCTCAACTTTTAAAAACATTTTATGGACGCTTTCCAACAACGGATGCTGCTCTATTGCTTATTCAACTTCAAGACTTCTGAAAACAGTTCACGGGTTCTCCAGTAACAGATGTTAACCTATCACTTGTTCAGATTCTTCTCAACTTTTAAAAACAGTTTACGGATGCTTCCCAACAAAGGATGCTGCTCTATTGCTTATTAAACTTCAAGACTTCTGAAAACAGTTCACGGGTTCTCCAGTAACGGATGTTAACCTATCGCTTGTTCAGATTCTTCTCAACTTTTGAAAACAGTTTACGGATGCTTCCCAACAACGGATGCTGCTCTATTGCTTATTCAATTTCAAGACTTCTGAAAACAGTTTACGGACGCTTCCCAACAACGGATGCTGCTCTATTGCTTATTCAACTTCAACTCCTGAAAACAGTTTACGGATTTTCCAAACATGGATGTCAATCTATCGCTTGTTCAGACCCCCAATTCAGAGATGTCCCAAAACATGGATACCTTTCTGATACTCACCCACTCACCAATGACATACAATTCAACAAACATTTCCAGATGGCATCTCTAAGCCCATCCTCCTACCAGCAACTACCAGATGGCATCTCTAAGCCCATCCCCTGACAAGATTCTGTCACATCCTAAGATGGCATCTCTAAGCCCATCACCAAATGGCATTTTTAAGCCCATTCCCTCTACCATCACATCACCGAGTGCAAATTTTTTGGGCACTCTAGTGTCCAATCTCCTTTTACCCCCGAGTCGCGAAAGGCAAGCTTGCCAATCTAACTCTTCAGGTTCAAGAAGATTGAACAGGGGCAACTGTTGTACCCCAAAATTTACCCTCCTATTTTTTCACAAGAAATCACAGCTTCGGGCTTCTCTTGATTTTTCAGATTGGCCTAAGAATCGGTCAAAACAGACTTTTCTCGCCATTCAGACAAAATTAGGGTTTTCATGGCTCTGGAACAGTTCAAGCAGATTATTAGGGTTTGGTTGAGTTTGGCTCAGGGTTTGATCAGGAAGGCGCTTCTTCGACATTAAATCAAGAATCAGGGTTTTGTGTGCGCATTCTCAGAAAGAATTAATTCTACAATTCTTTTCAATTTACTCTGAGATTTGGATTGAGGCATTAGAATTGAGAACTTGCAGTGTTTGGTATGATCAGTAAAAGAAAAGAAATGTGGACGTTTGTTGTGATTGACTGTGCATTGCTATGGTTAATTGGAGCGCCGGGTTTATTATTGATTAATGCTAAGTGGCGAGACTACATTGTTTATTAATTATTACTTATTCTAAGTTAGAATAGTTGGGATGTATTTCCATTTATTATAATTTAAGAATTATAAATAATTAAATAAACAATTGAAGAAGAATTAAAAAGGATTAATTGACAAAAGAGCTTTTATTTACTTTTAATTATTAAGTACAAATGTTATTTGAATACATTTACAACATTTACAAATAATGTTATTACAAATAATTGAAATAAAATAAAGCTACATCCTAAAATTTCCTAAGTCTTCATCTTCTACTGATGCTCCTTTGCTCAATTGATTTTATCTGCAAAGACAAAAAAAGAAGGGAAAGAAGTCAAATGCAGATGAAATAAAAAAGCAGACAGTTAATTTAAAAAGCTCATCATTAAAAGTAACTGGCCGGAATCAGTTTATTCACCCTCTCTGCAAATCACAAGAAATTCTTGGTTCACAAAGAGGGATAGAAAATAATGTTGCAAGCATGTAAAAATGTACAAGGCAGCATATAAAACAAAGTGGACAAGGCTGCATAATTTCAAGTGGAACAAACAAGCAAAGCTGTCAACAAATTGCAAACTGCACATGGCAAGCTAAGTTACCAAGAAATGTCAACAAAGTTATAACTTCAACACATGACAAACCAAGTCACAGTTTCAAACTAACCAAACTGTCAAAGATATAAAGCTGTCAACAAAGTACACAAAGATATGCAGAAAATCTTGAAAAAGAAGAAAGTACACAGAGGAAAGAAACTATGCAAGCCATATTCAGAAAATCATCATTTTCCAGCCAGTTACTTTTTCAGAAAGTACAATTCTAAAGCAATATAATATGCTTTAATAGAGAGAAGAGAGGGAGAGAGAGAGAGAGTAAAGGAGGTGGAGAGGCTTACAGGCTTAGGCTGAAGAGATATAAAACAAAACATATCAGAATAAGAAAAAAAAGGGGGCAGAATACATAACAGAAATAACAAAAAGCTCAGAAGCCTCAAACTGGTGTTCAAAGCTTGTAAACTCTCAAACCTGCCTTAAACATTCAAACACCTCAAAACCTGTAACAAACAAAAGCCAAAACCTACTAACCTGTTTCAACACAGTCCAAACAACAAGCCCACAAACTTCAACCAGACCTGTTTCAAACCAACAAGCCAAGCCTATAACCTGTCTCAAGCCTGAAGCCAACGCCAAGTATTCAAGACAGTACAAAAACCAGGAACAAAAACTACTCAAGCCTATACCAGAAACAAACATAAACAGACAACTTCAAAACCTAAAGCCTTGCTAAGCATAAGCCTCAAAGCTTCCTCTAAACCTGTCATAACCAGTATATCAAACCAGCAAACCTAACAGCCTTCAAACCAGAAGCCTACAAGCCCTAAAGGCCTGTAACCAGACCTGTTTCAAACCAACAAGCCAAACATCCACTTGCATAAGCCCTTACCCAAACAAAGTTCTCAGAACCAAAAAAGTTCATCATTGAGCAGAACAAATCATTCAGTCCCAAAAAACCCTCAGAATAGCTTCATCATAGGGTTCAACAACATCAACATTTCTCAGATTCAGAGGCAAACAGAAGAAGAGGAAAAGAATCAAGATCATTAAAGGCAACTGAAGCAAACATATTCAGATTCAAACATCATCATCATACTCAGAATCAACCTCAACATATCATCAAATAATCTCAGAGGTAAACAGAAGAAGAAAAAAAGCAAGCAAGCAAGCAAGCAATCGAGCAAGCAGTCAGAGTAAGCAAGCAAGCGTTCAAAAGAGGAAAAGAAGCAACTGTCAAGGGGTTTTCAGAAAATCATCATCATAAAACCTAAAGCGAAATACAAATACTAGGAAAAACGAAGCCGACATCACATTTCCCCTCGCCTCTGGCCGCCCTAGGACGCCACCGTCCTCCTCCGTCTCCTCTTCAAAGGTAGTATTTTTCTCCCTCTTTTCACACCCCGCATGGACAATAACACATAAAATCAGAACACATAAAAATTAAAACATGCAAGATATGAAACTTAAAACCCTAAAACAATTGTTACCTTTCCTTATCGCTACTGTGTTCAACCATGGAAGAAGAAGGAGAAGATGGGAGCGCCTGGTAGCCTAAGACGAAGGGGAGCATCAGTGGCCTCCATTCAAGAAGGTAAAAAGGCGAAGAAGGAGAAGATGAGAGCGCCGCTCTAAGCCTGTAACCCTAATTCCAAATGAAACAAAACAATGAAACCCTTAGAGAAAATGTCAAAAATGTGTTCTGGGCCTTTCCCTTTCCAAAAGCTTTAAGCCCAACTGATTCCAGCGTGCATACTTCCCCTTTCCTTATTCGTTTATCTGTTTTGTTTGGGCCAAAATAAATCCCCTTGAGCCCATATAGACTTTTTTATTAACCAACACCATTTTTTTTATAACTTAATTATTTTCTTTGTTAAATAGATAATATATTAATAATAAATTTATTTTAACAATATTTTTATTATACTTATTTTAACAATATTTTTAAAAAATATGTAAATCTTAGATGTATTAAGTTTAAACTTTTTTTTTATTAAAACCTTTTTTGTTGTTTACATAAAAAATATATTAACTAAAATACATAAATGTTAATTTTCTTAAGCTTAAAACATTTTTCTTTTCTTTTATTAAATATTTTTGTACATAATAACAAAAAACTCAAAAATAAAGAATAAATAAAATACTTAATTTTGCATTAAATATCTTGCATCACTTGGAAATAAATCACATACACTTTCACCAACACATTTGCTTATCTTTTTTTCTTGTACATTGATATATATTACATTTGAGAATGCGATTCGATTTGGTTGTAAATATATTTGGACACTACTCTCCTAATAAGTCTCATCCTCATTTGTAAATATTTGTACCCCCATTCCCAAATACTTATTTGTAATAGCTTAGACTTTAAATTCCCGCAATTTATCGCTTTGCATATACTGTATAATAATTAGGGTTTGTATGCGAAGATTCAAAATCAACCGCTAGATAACCTAATACAAATATAAATGCATGACAATCAATACACCATTCACACTTGCACCCCTAGGGTAATCCCGCTTGTTGCCTTCCAAAATGGGCCATGCTTGCATGTTTAGTTTCTTTGGCAAAACAAAACAAATCAAATGATCATAGTCCCTCGATGACGCTTTCGAAGTTGCCTAAACAAAATGATCATAGTCCCTTCAAGCAAAATTGCCAAAGACACTTGGCACCATTGCATTCATGGTCCATACGATGACCCGCGCCCGTCCCGTTAACATCCTAACACAAGATTGCCCACCAAATACAATGGTGGAACAATACTATTAAAAGGGTTAAAACATAGGAAAAATCTTTGAGTAAATTTAGGGGTAGACAACTCTTAGTTACTTGATCAATCTTGCAAAACACACTTGCCTACTTTTCAAAACACACTCCACAACACAACTTTCAAAACAACTTTCAAAAACATTGAAATATCTTTTCGAAAAGACAAACACCGTTGTAAAACATTCGAGTAAAGAATTGTTACAACGGTTGCCTAGACAAGGCATCTTTTTCAAAAAAATTTCAAAAACACACACACACCACCATTTCAAACAATTGAAAATCAAAGGCAAGTGATCTAAAACAAGTAACTAAGAGCCCATGGATAACCTTGGATGAAAAGGGTGATAATACCTTCCCTTTTCATAATCTACCACCCGAACCCACGAAACATCTCAAAAGGTTTTTTCCTGTTCTTTTTAACCTTTCCTTAGGATAAAATAAAAAGTCGGTGGCGACTCTTGCTAAATCGAAACATTTGCAAAAACAAACGCAAAACCCAAAGTCAGTTCTCCCACCGTATCACACCAACCTTAATCGGAATATACACTTCTCCATGCACCATCCTCTTAGACCCATCGAAGGCCCTGACGATAATGTTGCTTGGTTTCAACTCCAACCCTTCACAGTCCAACCGGTCTAGAGCTTTCATAGGCAAGACCAGTATCCACTAATACATGAGCAAGAGTAGTGCCCCTTCATTCAATGGAGACATGCAGGGCGTCATTGTGATTCTTCCCTTTAACAGTCAAGTCGGCGTCAGAGAAACCTAACCCATTATCAGTAGTCAGACTAGCCACGCAATCTTTAAACTGATCAGCTGACGTTTCTTGCGGTACGTGTGCAATCTTCAGGAATGCAATAAGAGCCTTGGCATGGGCCTCTGAGCATAGCAACAATGATAGCATGGAGATTTTGGACGGGGTTTGCCCTAGCTGTTCAACTACATTGTAGTCACTCTTTTTGATGATCTTTAAAATCTCTTCCATCTCTTGTCTAGAAGCTTCAATAGTAATCGTCTTTGGTGCCTCCGTCTGGGCAGGCTCATCAGTGGTCCCTTGGCCCCGAGTGTCAGATGACTCGGCGACAGGGGTAAGAATAGGAACTTGAACAGGAATAGCAGTAGGTACACTGGCAGGTGTAATAACAACAGGTTTCCGAACAGTTGGTGGAGAGATATCAGGGGAGAAAAGTCTTCCGCTGCGGGTGACTTTAGCAGGTCCAACAATATTGCTGACGTCAGTATCATCATCCAACTCTTGTTTAACTCCATGAAAATAAACATCAGCCCCGTAGTGCCAAGGGACAACTTTATCAGATGTATAGGGGATAGGCCCTAGAACAGTGATGATCAACAACGCGATTCTTGGAACAAATGTAATTCTAACAGGCTTTCTCGAGGAAGCCTTGGAAGAATTGTCGAAAATGGTGATTATAGCAACTTCTTCAGTATGAACTAAAGGAACAACAATCTTCTTAAACAGAATTTCTTTACTATCCATCAGGCGTTGGACACCTGATTTCAAAAGATGGAAACCGGTTGGTAGGGCAGAACACATATGGAAACCTTTGTCACAACCCAGAAATAAACCGGCTAACAAAAGGTTCTTCTTTACCGTCATCAAGGGAGTGGCAATATCTTTCACAGAAACCACAAACGAGTCTTCCTCTACATCATTCACTCCATGCTTGGGCATAGGAGCAATCACAACATTAGGTCTTTCGAGCGCCTCGAACTCAATCTCCTTAGCATCAATTAAGTCCTGTATTTTGTTCTTCAAAGCCCAACAATCATTTGTATCATGTCCCGGGCTATCAGGATGAAAAGCACAGCGGGCATTAGGGTTGTACTTAGGCGATGCAGTGTTGGAATTTTGCGGAGCCTCCCTTGGAGTTACTAGATTGGTTTTCAATAACTGCGGCAGAATCTGAGACAAAGTCATGTTGAGATGGGTGAATTCCCTTCGAGGTCTCTCGGCCTTTTGTTGATTGTTGCGCTGAGGAGCTCCAACAGGTCTTGAAATAACAACCGCATTAACAGCTTGGCGACGTTCGGGTATATTCTGGCTTTTCGAACTGTAAACAACACTGGACTCCTTCTTAAAAGGATTTTTCTCGGTGCTTGATGAAGCACCCTTTTGTATCTTACCAGACTTAATACCAGCCTCAATCCTTTCATCGTTCATAATTAGCTCTGTAAACCAAGACGAAGAGCTTTCAATCAGATGGTTGAAAAACGGACCAGACAAGGTCCCCATAAACATATCCACTAGCTCCCTATCAGCAAAGGGTGGTTGCACTCTTCCAGCAAGATCCCTCCACTTCTGAGCATAATATTTGAAACCTTCACCCGTTCCCATAGACATACCCTGGAGTTGGGTACGCGTGGGAGCAAGGTCGGCATTGTATTGGTACTTCCTGTAGAAAGCAGCAGCCAAATCTTCCCAACTGCGGATACTGGCTCCTTCTAACTGGTAAAACCATTCAAGCTGAGTCCCTGAGAGACTGTCTTGAAAGAAGTGGATCCATAAGTTCTTATCAGCGGTGTACGGCTGAATCTTCCTTACATACGACCGGAGGTGCAATTTCGGGCAAGAAACTCCGTCGTACTTAGCAAAGGCTGGTGCTTTGAATTTGTGGGGAATCACCACCCCAGATGACAGACCCAGATCACCAAAGTCCAGACCATGCACTTTCAAAACTTCCATCACACTCAACCGATCTTCCAGTTGCTTGTATCTATCCTCAGCCGGAGGATACTGGTCTTCGTCGAAGTCCGTCTCGTTGTCTGAAACCACAGGGCTAGGAGCCCTCCTTTCTTCTTGACTATTTTTCCCTCCATATGAGGTGGTCAAATCAACTTCATCTCGTAGCCTGTTTCCGAACCTGTGACCCGTGTTAAACATGACTATCCTCTTCTTCTTCTTCTTCTCTTTCAGAATAAGGGTCTTCAGATCTTGCTGACCCTTAGCTAAATTCATGAACAACTCTTGGAACTGGGCGTTCTGGGCCTGCAGAGCCTTGATTGCTTATTCCGTTGATGGCTCAGAAGACATGATGCTGAAATAAACAGCGAAGAAGATGAGAAAACCTGTAGGGGTACCTGTTATGAGGTGCATGGAATGAAATGTGTATGCTATGATTTCAAAGACATCGAGAGATTCAAATTTGTAAACCAAAAAGGAAACACACTTTTATTAGATAAACTTGAAATTCAAATTGTTCAACAAATTGCCCTTAAGGCGTTACAAGAAAGGAAATGCTGAAAAGTAAATAAAAACTGGAAGTAATCAAAGGACATCAGCGCTCCCATGGTCGTTTGCCTTTGGTGCTGGCATAGTCGTTAATGGTCTGCTCATTCTCCAACTTCCTAGTCAACTTCTGAATCTTCTGCTCTTGCTCGCGATACTTTTCTCGGTAAGTATCCCACTCTTCTCTCAGCTGCATCCATGATCTCTTTAGTGCCCCAATGTCAGTGGGCATGTAAGGATGGAGGACGGTAGGAAGAACCCCCTCTTCATCAGCAACTTCAACAATGATAGGCAAGAAGGCCTCATACGGTATTCCCATCTTTTGGGCACGGATACGAACCCATCTGAGATATGGCTCCATCGGAAGAGACGTCTTTGGGCCTAGCTCGTATGGATCAGATATGTGCACTCTATCCCAAGCCCTTATGAATATGCGGCGTTGCTCATCACTATCCCCTTGAAAATCAAAGATGATACTAGGCATTAGCAATTCATGAGGACCTTCCCTCCTAGCACACCCAAACTGACGTAAGGCCAAGCACGGATTATAAGTGATCCCTCCATTAGTTCCTATCAGTGGAACATTGGGGTACTCCCCACATCGATCAATAATAGCCACCTCGTCCATACCCTTGATAGTCCAGATGATGTCATTATGAGAGAGAGACATGACCCTATAGGCCCATCCCATTCCTTCTTTGTTCTTCAAAACTGACTTGGGAAGGTGAGAAATAAACCACCTTGCCAACAATGGAGCACAACACATCAAGGTTCTCCGCTTTCGAGTAGTACGGGCATAAAGCTAATGAAGAATGTCACCCAAGAGAGTGGGTATAGGATTACCAGAGATGAAGATTTTTACCGCATTCACATCAACAAAGGAGTCAGAGTTCGGAAACAATACCAAGCCATATATCAGAAGAGCCAGAATATCTTCGAATGCCTGGAAGTCTAGACTATCCCAGAAGTGATTAGCCTTACCAACCAAGAACTTAGTCAGAAATCCCTTTGCTCCACTACGAGTTTCCCAATTAGCCATTACCTCATCCTTTTTCATATGAAGGGCTGAAGCAATCTCTTCCGGCCTAAGGAACTTCTCCCAACCTGTGAACGGGGTCTGCTCCAGAATAGGGATACCCAGCAGATCAGAGAACTCTTCTAAGGTGGGGACCAACTGGTAGTCCTGAAAAGTAAAGCAATGGTACATTGGATCATATAATTGGACCAAGACACTCATCATCTGCTCGTCCAATTTGGAAGGGATCAAACCCGAGAGGTGACCATGTCTCCTGATAAAGGAGGTAGTATTTAACCTCTTTGCAACCAATTCTTTAAGCATAGAGGGAACTTGGACAAAGTTGATCCGGATGGTGTTCCTACGCATGGGTATCATGACCTACAAAACAGAACAAAGATGAATCCCTCCTGTCTTTGAAATAGGTTAGTCCAATGCAAGATGTATGCAATGTTATGATGTCATGATAGAAAGCACATCACAAGTATCCACAAATAGCAAACATGGTAAAGGTACACAAGTCACACAAAGAGCCCTTAGATTTCAGGTTGGCAAGGAGCTTAGGTACTACCCTCTTTCAGTTCAGTTGGTTCAAACCTGTCCTAAAAATAGTAATCGGGTTCTATAGGATCTTAATATCACTGAATACCCTCGATCGGTCATAATTCTAGTTTAGCAACCTTTTCTTGCGGCCGGAATCATCGCGAGAGTTTAGTCTCAATGAGTGTAGCATACTGCTACTGTTCTATGTCCAAGTTGGTCAATTTAAAGGTACTAAGGTCGGTTGGTGCTTAATGACCCCTTAGATGACCCATATTCTCCTCGTTCCAACACAAGGGATATCGGTACAATCTAAAGTGCCACACCAATGTAGCTACTGCTTCAACCTTATCGATCTACGCCGTACAGTTCCCTCACATTTTATTGCTACTTACCTAAAGGGTGCCCCTAGATCCGGGTTGGGATCTATAGTAACTCCGATACAAGCCCACAAATATAAAGCATACAAAGCAAACAATTGAAAACACAATGATCTAATCCTAAGGTACATCCCACTTATAAGATTTCCCCAACAGAGTCGCCAGTTCTGTGATACGGTGGGAGAGAACTGACTATTTTTTGGAATGCTGGTTTGCGTTTTGTGTTTGTTTTTGCAAAATTTCGCGGTAAGAAAGAGTCGCTATCGTCTTTTATTTTATCCAACAAGGAAAGGAAAAAAGCACAGAAAAATTCCTTTTTCGAGATATTTCTCGGGTTCGGGGGGTAGATTATAGAAAGGGAAGGTGTTAGCACCCTTTCTATCTGTGGTTATCCACGGGATCTTAGGTACTTGCTCATATTGTTTTCAAAAATGCTTTTCTTTGTGTTTGTGGGTTTGAAAAAGTCTTTGTTTGAAAAGGAGTGTAAGTGTGAAAAAGATTTTGGTTTTTGAAAGAGCAAGTACTTAAGAACCATCTACCTACTCGAAAAAAGAATCTTTCTACGCTAATGTCCTTTAGACAATGCTATCCCACTATGAATGAGTAGGTAGCACCATCGTTGTAGTTTAAGGGTCAATTCGAATAAGGGACATGCGGTCACTAAGGCAATGTTAGGACGCCTTAGCGGTAACCCTAATGTCTTAGATCATTTTATCCAAGGCAACCGTTTCGAGGCAACTATGATCTTTGGACAAGAGGATGACCTCTAAAACTTCCTATACTCAATGACCGCGTATGAAGGCAACCAAGTGGGGTGTACCCTAAGAGTGTGCGTGTGTGAGTGTGTTATTTTCAGTTATTTTGTCTTTGTACATGTCAATGGTTATCTATGTTGATTTTAGGTTAAAATATTCAATCTTGTCATGCATGCCTATTATCAAACATCTAACAGTTATATTTTGCGGAAAATAAATTGCGGAAATTAAATTACAAGGCGTCGGGTATTTACATCGCCAAAAGCAACCCTTCGAAATTTAAATGCGGAAAAAATAAATAAAGCGGTAAATAAATGGTCCTAATTATCTATTACATTCCGGGAACAAGTACAATATTGGATAAATATATCGCATGTGAAAAATTAAATTGGGCACAAGTTCTAGGGTTTTGACCCTTTAATTGTTAAAGAAAAGATTTTTTTGGTTATTTTTGAATTAAGAAAGAAATTAAACTATCCTAAATTAATTATTAAATTAAATTAATTAAACTAATTAATAAAAATAAATATTTTTGGGTTTTTTTATATTTAAAGAAAGAAAATAAAATTGATCAATGTTAATAAAAACCTAATTATGTCTAAGTTAATTTTAATTGTTTATAAAATATATTAAAGTTATCCTAATTAAAACTAAATTAATTAATTGATTTGTTAAAAAAGAAAATACTAAAATTTAAATTAATAAAGAAGATATCTTTTGGTTTTTATTTTATAGAGAAAATTAATTGATTGGTTTTTTAATAATAAAAATAATAACAATAAATAATTAAACAAAATAAAAAGAAATAGAAAGAGTTAGGGGTGTGGACCTGATTAGTGGTGTTTGAATTGCAATTCCATGGCCCAATAACATGTTGGCCTTGTTGACTTTGTGAGATTCCCTGTGCGCCCTTTGACTTGGTCCCATGGTAGACCATCATCCTGGATCACCAGATCTGGCCTTGGGCCATCTGGCGCTTGATTGAGTGAGGATGTATGATAGGCCATGAGCTTGGATTTACACTGGATAACCTGTAGAAAAATAACAAATGCAATTTGGAGGACCTGGGATTCGAACCCATGTCCTATTGGTATTTGCAACGCTTGCTTCGCCACTAAGCCATCACGCTTCATTTGTTAATATATTAAACAATAATGCTAATATGCCAAAACAAAGATTATTGGTCAGAAATAAGAAAAAAACGCGCCCGATTTGAATGGTCCACTGAGGAATTTCCATGTCTCCGTCCCCTACCTCCAGCCCCTGTAAATTTACCCGCGGATTTAGATCCACAGCTAAATTCGTAGGTCGATCCCAAAATTAATTCTAGGCCATGAAAACGTCCCCCAAGGACATGGTTAGGTTCGTCTCCCTCTCCTGAGTGCAACCATGTCCATCACGAGATCCAATTTCACCTGAAATGCAAATCCAAAAAATCTAACATAAAACCTTAGCCATACGGTTATGGGGTTATAGTCCATATAAATGAAATCAAATATTTCCAAAAGATCAGAAATCTCATAAGCATCACAAATATGTCCATGATTTGCCAAAATGATGCAAAAATACAGAGCTACGATTTTGAAAACAGGGCCAAGAAACGTGATACTTACAGTGCGTTTTGATGTGTATGAGAGCTTGCTTTGGATTGCATAAGGTTGAGTAGACACCCAGCAATCGATTGGTGTTGAGTTTTGCTTCTGAAAACGCCTCCAAGTAGGATTTTGGTTTCACACTTTTTTTATGAATTTTGCAAGTTTTGTTTTCAGTGTTCTTGCAGCCTCTAGCCCTTGTAATCGTGCCTCAAGCTTCCTTATGTATCATGGAATGTGTTAGGTTAACATTTGTGGATTGAATCTTTGCACATCAATGCCATGGGATTTGATTTGATTCACCATTGAAAACTTGCCAATTTTGTCCAAAACTCAATCTTTTTGCACATGCAATGCTTGATACGAGTTTGATACCCTTGATGGTGATGATTCAGTCCTGAAAATAGCAAAAGATCTCATGTAATCAAGTTTTGGGATTTTATTTGATTTAATTTGATTTAAAATGAAATAATTCAATTAAAAAATAAAATAAAATAATAAAATAAATAAATGGACACAAGGCTGAAGCTAGGACACGTGTGAAATGTGGAAAGTTCAAATCAAGTGGAAAAGAATGGGCCCATTTGACAAAATTTGACGTTTTGGGGATAGTTGACTTTTGGCAATTTTGCAAAAATGCCCAACTTCAACAATGCATAACTTCTTCAATTTTGCACTTTTGGAAGTGTTCTTGGACTTTTTAGAAAGCTTGAGATGTCATCTAACCAACCCTTTTAGTATCATCCCATTTTGATATTCCATGCTCAAGTTATAAGCTTTGGCAAAAAAAGTGTTTTTGTTGACTTTCAAAAATTACCTATAATGTCCAAATTTATAACTTCTTGTGAGTGCATTTTCTGATCTTGGGGTATGAAGATGTATTGTATTAAATTTCATCCTATTCAAAATGAGCTTTGGATGGGTCATTTATCATAAAGTATGAGAAAGTTATGCTTTGTCAAAGTTGAGTTGACTTTTCCTACAAAACCCTATTTTAGCAACTTTTGAGTTTTGATGAATTTTGAGCAATCCTTGATGAATCATGATCAACCCTTTATCAAATGATTAAATATCCTTCAAAATGAGAATGTTGACAAAAAATCTTGAGGTTTGACTATATTTGGGTCAGAATTGACTTTGGCCCTAGCATAGTCGATTTTTGGACCCTTTGAGCAATTGATTGAGCAAACTTCCTCTGCAAGGCTTGAAATTTGACATGGACGATCTTGAGAACATATTATGACATTAGGGATCATTTGAGGTCATTTGGACTCAAAGATATTGATGCAACACAAAACCCTAATTTGGGGTTGACTGCCTTAGGAGATGATTTGTCTGACCCACTCTTGAGCAAACTTGAGCAACCTAGAGATTTTTCTTGCATTGTTTTGAGAAATATGAGAGGGGAAATTTTGGGTTACAACAAGGATTTTATTTTATTTATCGTTTTATGGGTTTTTGGCTATGTAATTAATCCCCTCCCCGAAGCCTTGTAATAGCGTAGGTTTTTATTTCTCGCATTTTAATTCTCGCAAATATTAACTGTTAGATGTATGTTAATAGGATTGTATGAAAAGATTGCATGACAATTTAAAAAGGCTAGAAAACTCTAATGTGCAAAGATAATAACTTGAAATTAAATCACTCGCACATGCACACTCCTAGGGTATACTCTCACTTTGGTTGCCTTCGGTAAACGATCATTAAGTATAGGGTGTTTTAGTGATCGCCCTCCTGTCTAAACAAAGATCAAAAGTCCCGTTCGAAAATGTTGCCTCGAATATGATCTTAAGACACTAGGGTTATTACTAAGACGTCCTAACATTGCTTTGGTGATCGTACGTCCCTTTCGAATTGACCCTTACAACTCCAACGACGGTGCTACCTATTTATCAATAGTAGGATATCATTGTCTAAAGGAAACAAGAATAGAAACGATCTTTTTTCGAGTAGGTAGATGCTAGTAGGTACTTGCTCAAATCAAACTTTTCACACTTACACTTTTTAAACAAAGTTTTCAAAAACAACTTCGTAACACTCTTGAAGACAGAAGCAAGGTTTAAAACGAAGTAAACAAAAACTTTTCAAAACAAACACACACAAGCAATTTTAAAAGATGAGAAAGTACCTAAGAGCCCATGGAAAACCACAGATAGAAAGGGTGTTAATACCTTCCCTTTCTATAATCTACCCCCTGTACTCAAAATCTCGAAAAAAAGAATTTTTCTGTGCTTTTTTCCTTTCCGATTGGATAAAATAAAAGTCGGTGGCGACTCTTTCTTACCGTGACATTTTGCAAACACAAACGCAGAACGCAAACCAACATTTTCCAAAACAGTCGGTTCTGCCACCGTATCACAGCATCGAAGACGTCCTTCCAAATCAAAAGACGGTGATGGTTCCGTATAATCGTCAAGAGAGGCAATCATTATCTCTCAAAATAAAAGCCCGCTAAGTCAAAACCTATGAAGGAGACTTAAGGAAAAACCGGGGCATCCTGCTGACTGTAATCACAAAAGAAACAGTTCAGGCAAAAAAAAAGGGATAACAAAATCAAAAAAGAAAGAGGTCCTACCAATCCTCAACAGCAATAAGATTACAAAAAATGACAGCCTATTCAAAATAAACTTTCAGTATCCAAACCATCATCGGAACATCAAGGACAGTACCCCAGGACTCAACTGGGATTCTAAACACGCAATTAACTGAGCATAGGACTGAAGGACATCACGAAGAACGGGTGGGTACAAATAAATTTTGAGCCTTTATCCTTTGTTTCTTAATCCCAGTGGAAGTAGAAGAACCACTTTTTCTACAATGTTCAAGAATTTAATTTCAGGTAATCTCCAGCAGCAGTCATGGATTTATTTTCCTAGACTCGGACATGTCACAATAGAATTTCATGTTCATGCATCATGACGTGCGCATACATATCGCATACAGCATAATCTCATTTATTTTGAGAACATCATCATACAATGCATTTCATGCATCACATATAAATAATCATGTACCTTTTTCAGGAAAGATGGTTATCATCAACAATTTCCAATAGGTCCAAGATTAGCTCCTGAAACTAAACAGAGTAATTATATGCGCGACCAAAGGCAGCTTTACACGAGTTCGTCATAAAGCAATCTTACACAGGTTTCTCCTAAATGCAGCTTCACACAATTTTATCCTGAAAAATATTACACGGGTCCCTTCTCACACATCTCCAAATAAAGTTTCACACGAACTTATCACGAAGCAACCTTACATAGGTTCTTTCTCGGTTCCGATGTAGTTTTACCCAAACTCCTCACGAAGCAACCTTACCTAGGTTCCTTCTCGGTTCAGATGTAGTTTTACCCAAACTCCCCACGAAGAAACCTTACCTAGGTTCCTTCTCGGTTCCGATGTAGTTTTCACCAAACTCCCTACAAAGCAACCTTACCTAGGTTCCTTCTCGATTTCGATGCAGTTTTACCCAAACTCCCTACGAAGCAACCTTACCTAAGTTCCTTCTCGGTTTCGATGCAGTTTTACCCAAACTCCCCACAAAGCAACCTTACCTAGGTTCCTTCTCGGTTCCGATGTAGTTTTACCTAAACTCCCTACGAAGCAACCATACCTAGGTTCCTTCTCGGTTCAGATGCAGTTTTACCCAAACTCCCCATGAAGCAACCTTACCTAGGTTCCTTCTCGGTTTAGATGTAGTTTTACCCAAACTCCCTATGAAGCAACCTTACCTAGGTTCCTTCTCGGTTCAGATGAAGTTTTACCCAAACTCCACACGAAGAAAACTTACCTAGGTTCCTTCTCGGTTCAGATGTTATTTTACCCAAACTCATCCCGAAGTAACCCTACGACCCAGGTTCCTTCTTATAGCCCTACTATCCAGGCTTTCATTTCGAAGTAACCCTACGACCTAGGTTCCTTCCCATAGCCCTACTATCCAGGCTTTCATTTCGAAGTAACCCTACTATCCAGGTTCCTTCTCATAGCCCTACTATCCAGGCTTTCATTTCGAAGTAACCCTACGACCCAGGTTCCTTCTCATATCCCTTTTATCTAGGATTTCATCTCGAAGTAACCCTACGACCCATGTTCCTTCTCATAGCCCTACTATCTTGGATTTCATTTCGAAGTAACCCTACGACCCAGGTTCCTTCGCATAGCCCTACTATCCAGGCTTTCATTTCGAAGTAACCCTACTATCCAGGTTCCTTCCCATATGCCCTACTATCCAGGCTTTCATCTCGAAGTAACCCTACTATCCAGGTTCCTTCCCATAAGCCCTACTATCCAGGCTTTCATTTCGAAGTAACCCTACGACCCAGGTTCATTCTCATAGCCCTACTATCCATGCTTTCATTTCGAAGTAACCCTACGACCCAGGTTCCTTCTCATAGCCCTACTATTCAGGCTTTCATTTCGAAGTTACCCTACGACCCAGGTTCCTTCTCATATCCCTACTATCCAGGCTTTCATTTAGAAGTAACCCTTCGACCCAGGTTCCTTCTCATAGCCCTACTATCTAGGCTTTCATTTCGAAGTAACCATATGATCCAGGTTCCTTCTCATAGCCCTACTATCCAAGATTTCATTTCAAAGTAACCCTACGATCCAGGTTCCTTCTCATAGCCCTACTATCTGGGCTTTCATTTCGAAGCAACCCTACTATCCAAGTTCCTTCTCTCTTATCTCCAGACAACAATTTACAACACTTTAAGACCTGGACGCGACCAGACACGAACAGTTTCACATTTCCCCAGTAAGTCGCTGTGCAGCCTGGACCCTGACTAGATAGGCAGTTTATTTCCACCTCCTCAATCAGGAGTTAATTACCCAGTAGAGTAATGGACAACCGAAGTTCCTATACTCTATTTCCCAGGATATAAATAAACATTCCCCGGTGAAGTTCTCCTCAACAGCAGGTACATAGTTTCTCGCAAAGGAATCTCTTATGCGATCGATATCTTTTTTGGATGGCATCTTTAAGCCCATCTCCAACGATTCTCTGTCAACTTCCAAATGGAATCTGTAAGCCCATTCCCGATATCACCAATCAGTATTACTCCATGCAAGTGCAAATTTTTGGGCACTCTAGTGTTCAATCATCTTCCACCTTCAGATCACGAAAGGCAGACCAGCCAATCTACATCCTCGGGTTTAAAAAGATTGAACAGGGCCAGCTGTTGCACCCCAAAATTTCCTCTCTCATTTTACTCAACACATGCTCATTGAGGTCCTCAATTTGCCCAAGGATGCATAAGGATTTACCAGACAAATCCTCCTCCTAAGACAATGAGCCTCAAACTAGGGTTTCCATTTTTATCAAGATGTTTGAGTTCCAAGGGACCCAAATGATTTCCATTTCCCTAATATTTTCTCAAGATCATCCATGTCAAGTATCATGCCTTGCACAAGAAGTTGCTCAGTCAATTGCTCAAATGCCTAAAAATCAACTATATTAGGTCAAAAGTCAACTGTGGTCCTCATGCAGTCAAACTTCAAGATTTTTGGTCAACATCAACATTTTAAGTGATATCCATCATTTGATCAAGGGTTGATCATGATTCCTCAAGGAATGCTCCTAATTCATCAAAACTCAAAAGTTGCTAAATTAGGGTTCCTATAGGAAAAGTCAACCAAACTTTGACCAGGCATAACTTTCTCATACTTTATCATAAATTTCACATCCAAGGCTCATTTTTAAGAGAATCCAATTCCCTACAACTCATCTTCAGCCCTCCAGTTCAAGAAATGCACTAATGAAAAGATATAAATTCAGACATTATAGGTCCTTTTCAAAAGTCAACAAAAACACATTTTGGGTCAAAGCTTCTTACATGAACATGGAAGTTCCAATTAAGAAGAAACCAAACAGGTTTCTTAGGGGACATCCTAAGCTTTCTAAAAAGTCCAAGAACACCCTCATAGGATTAAAATTGAGAGATATATGCATAGTCAAAATTGGCCAATTTTTGAAAAAAAATGCATGAAGCAAATATTGACCAAACTTGAAAATTTTCCAAATGGGCCTATCTTTTCAAGTTTGAAACTCATTCCTAACATGGTCCACGACCTCTAAGCCCACCCATACATTTTTCTACTATTTATGCTATTAATTTTGATATTTTATTCATTAAAATTCAGAATTAAATAAATAAATAATAGAAATAATGTAAATTTTGATGTGAATCCATTTCGGGCAAGTTTTATGCTGGTTTATGTTAATTGATTTTGTGAAATAACCCTTCAAATATGTCCAGGTTCATCCACATGTGAAAATGGTATAAATCATCAAATATGGCATTTTTTTCAAATTTTGATCATGGTCTTAAAACACAACATTATGACGGAGATACTTTCCATGCTTCCTTGTCTCCTCATTCTCGTCTATAAATATAGAGGCATACAAGATTGAAAGACACGAAATTCCTCTCTAAAAAGCACTCAAAAAGGTCTTCAAAAAGCTCTTCAAAAGCTCTTCAAAAAGCTCTCCAGAAATCAAAGAATTGGTGCAAGTCATATCTCGAGGTTCCGGTCTCTCTCGATTGACATCAAGCCTCAAACCATCCTCTTGAGGTCCTCGGGAGTCTTACAAGGCCCAAGAGAAATCCATCACATGCCTAGCACGCCCCCATTTGACAACACCAGTTTGGTAAAATTTTAAACTTCGAATCTCTAAATTTAATCACATTTCATGGCATGCTAACGTTTGTTTGAGTTTATATAGAACAGTTACTTTGAAGATTCGGGCCTAAGGATTTCTGATGATTGCACCCCCTGTTTACTTTTGCTACTAGGCCCGTCTTTATTTTCTTGTTTTATTCATTTAATTTATTTCTTTTAATCCCTCTTTTTATTTTAATCAATAAACAAATATAAAAATCACATAAAAATAGATTTAGGATTTTTCTTAATTAAATTTTAATTTTGGTAAATTAATTAACTAATCACTTTAACTTTTATTTTAAATTAAAATTAATAGAACTTAGGTTTAATTTCATTTTAATTCATTTTCCTTTTCGTAACAAAAAATACCAAAAAGACATAGAATTAATTCCTTTTATTTAAATTTCATGTTTCTTTAATAATTCTTTTTTAAAATATAGATCTAGATAAATTATTTTTTAACTTAAACCATTTTCATAAAAATTAAAACAAAAAACAACAAAAAGATTTTTTATATCTCAGGATTTTTAGACGTCTTTTCAAATTTGCGCGTTATTATTCTTTCTCACTTCCTTTTATTATTTTAATTGTATATTGGGATGTAATAGATGATTAGTAGGACCTTTACGGCTTTTATTTATTTTTTCCCCAATTTTAGATATGTACATAATCCCCCTCCCCTAAGCCTTGTAATAGCTAGGTTTTATATTTCTGCAATTTTAAATTACTACAATTATTAACTGCTAGATGTATGACTAATAGGATTATATGGCAAGAATAATAAAATATTAGCAAACTTAACACAAGACTAAAATAACTGAATATAACACACCTTGCACATATGTACCCTTAGGGTATACCTCACTTTGTTGTCTCGGAAAATAATGGTCATGTCACTCAAACATAGTGATGTCTTAGCAAAGACCCTTAATTCTAAAGTCATCATAAAGATCATGGTCCCTAACGTCCCTCGAGTTTCCTATGAAAAATGATCTTGTCCCTCGATGTTGCCTATATGATAACACTCCCTTCGAATGCTAAGATATCTTTACATGTTGCCTTCGATAACCATAGAGTCCCTTTCGATAGTCCCTCAACATCCAATGATAGGGCTACCTACTCACTAATAGTAAGATAGCGCTGTCTAAAGGAAACGAGAAAATGAACAATCTTTTTCGAGTAGGTAGAAACTCTTAATTACTTGCTCAAAAAATAAAAACTTTTTTTCACAAACACTTTCAAAACAGTTTTCAAAAACAACTTCGTCACACTCTTGAGGACATATATAGGGGTTATCACGAAGTTAAACAAAAACTTTTCAAAACACACACAAGAAATTTCAAAATGAGCATGTACTTAAGAGCCCGTGGAAAACCACAGATAGAAAGGGTGCTAACACCTTCCCTTTCTATAATCTACCCCCCGTACTCAGAAACATCTCGAAAAAGGTTTTTTCTGTTCTTTTTCCTTTTCCTTAGTTGGATGAAATAAAAGTCGGTGGCGACTCTTGCTTACCGCGACATTTACGAATACAAATGCAAAACCAGTATAACAGTTGGTTCTGACACCGTGTCACACGTAGCAACAATCAGGGATTTATTTTCCCTAGTTCAACAACACTGCAATGGAACAACTGATACATTCACATATTGCATTCATACATCATTTCACAATACATCATAGCATATGCATAACTGAAACGCTTATAACATTCTCATTTATTTTGAGAGCATCATGCAATTCATACATCATGACATCACATGAAACCGACTTTACCTTTTCAGGAAAGTTCACAAGCAGACAAATACTATCAACTATGTACATATTGAAGATTAACTCCTGAAACAAGACGGGGAAACTATCTTTATTTCTCTAAGGTTAGAGATTAATTCCTGAAACCAGACAGGGCAACTATCTCAACGACCAACAAAAGCAAGTTCCAGATTAATTCCTGAAACAAGACAAAGCAACTATATGTGAACAAGTAATTGTGGATCAATTCCCAAAACAAGACGGGCGACTATCTACAAGACCAAGTTAAAGATTAATTCCTGAAACCAGATAGGGAAACTATCTCAATGACCAATAATAGCAAGTTCCAGATTAATTCATGAAACAAGGAAGGGCAACTATCTATGAACAATTGACTGTAGATCAATTCCTGAAACAAGACGGGGCGACTATCTACAAGACCAGATTAGAGATTTATTCCTGAAACCAGACAGGGAAACTATCTTAAATAGCAAGTTCCAAATTAGTTCCTGAAACCAGATAGGGAAACTATCTGTGAACGACTGACTATGGATCAATTCCTGAAACACGACGGGAAATTATCTACAAGACCAGATGAAGCAGCCCTACCCAGGCTCCTTCTAATATATTTTCAGATGCAGCTTTACACGGGCTCATCCTTAAGCAATCTTACACGGGTTCCTTCTAATAATATCGAGATACAGCTTTACACGGGCTCATCCTGAAGCAATCTTACACGAGTTCCTTCTCATAATTTCCAAATGCAGCTTTACACGGGCTCATCCTGAAGAAATCTTACACAAGTTCGTACTAAGACATTTCTAGATGTAGTCTAACGCAGGCTCATCCTGAAGAAGCCTTACACAATTGCCTTCTAATACAATTCAACTAACTAAAGCCTGGACCCGACCAGATGACAATATACCTCAGGTTCAAGTTGAAGCCTGGACCCGACCAGATAACAACTTAATTTCTAAAGCCTAGACCCGACCAGATAACAGTTCAACCTCTTCAATTACTGTAAAGCCTGGAAACCGACTAGATAACAGTTAATTTCATATTCCCTAATAAGTTACTGTGAAGCCTAGAATGCGACCATATAACAGTCAACATTATTATCTTCAGCAAGTTACTATGAAACCTAGATTTCGACAGGATAAACATCTAACTTTCATCTCTTCAGCCCAGAGATAACTCCTCGGTAGATCCATGGATAACTAAACCTCCTAGACTCTATTTCCCCATAGAGTTTTTCTCAAGCAAAAGAACAGAAATTAACATTCCCCGGCGGAGTCCTCCTCAGACAACAGGAACAAGAATCCCCACTAAGAGACCTCTTATGAAGTAAGCATCTACTTTGGATGGCATTTTTAAGCCCATCTCCGACAACTCTCATTCATATTCTCTAAATGACATTTGTAAGCCCATTCCCCAAGATCATCAACCAACAGTGTTTCTTCATGTATATGTGAGTGCAAATTTCTGGGCACTCTAGTACTCAATCATCTTCCACCTTCATATTAATGAAAGGTAGACAAGCCAATCTAAATCCCCAGGTTTAAGAAGATTGAATAGGGGCAGATGCTGTACCCAAAAATTTTCCCTCCCATTTTTACTCAAGACATGCTCATTGAGGTCCTCAATATCTCAAGGTTGACCAAGAATTAACCAGAAAAATTCTCCTCCTAAGCAATGGATTTCCATCTAGGGTTTCATTTCTCACCAATAACTTTGGTTTGCAGAAGCTTCAAATGATTTCCATGGCACCCTGTATGCCTCAGCATAATGGCACAACTGAAAGAAATAAAGAGGTGTACATAACAAGGTGTAGGTCGAAAGCAGAAAATATGCCTAAGAGCTTTTGGGTCGAAGTAGCTTCGACAACAGTATGCAGTCTAATTTGATGCCCAACGAAGCACTAGGATCGAAGGAATGATAATTCGAAAGAAAGCGTGAGGAGGCTTTTGTGAATTCTTCTATTGATGAAGAGCTAGTAAAGAGCGTCGTCAAAGGGTTCGTTTTTGAACCACGGTAATGTAAGCTATTCGAAGCATTACAAGGAAGACACACTTCGACTGACACGTTGTTTTAATTGGCGCTTCGAAAAGAAGAATATTTTGAATTCAAAAGCTTCGATCTTATCCAAAGAAACACGTGGAAGTCTAATGGTTCGAAGGATATGCAACCTTAAAACATGGCGTGATCGAAGGACAGTTTAAGAAGAATCAGTCTAATATGAGTCATCTTAGAGTTTTAGGATCAATGTGTTTCAGGCATGTGCCTGAACAGACAAGGAAGGAGTTGGGTGATCGAAGTAAAGTCTTGGTGCTCATAGGTAATCCTTCAATTGGTGCATACAAGTTGTATTCACCAATCGAAGGTGAACTAGTGATCAGTAAAGATGGTCTTGTAAACGAAAGCAAAAGGTGGGATTGGAGTCAAAACTGTGTTCGAAGGAGGTGAGCAAAACGAAGCTTCGACAAAGTCACAACAGTCACAACTGTGTTTAAAGGAGGTGAACAGAACGAAGCTTCAAGGAAAGAAAATCGAAAGGAATAAGAATTGAATTCGACTAGGCTTTTTGGATATGGGAATTTTCCAAATCAAACAACTAATGCAGATGGACTCAATCGAAGAAGCCATAATGATGAAACTTTGAGCAATTTGAATTGGAGCTCAGAGTCATCGAAAGGAGAAAAGTTTGGGATCTTGTCGAAAGAGCCAACATAAGAAACCATTGGTGTGAACTGGATCTACAAGGGCATGTAAGCTTTCGATTCCCATCAAGTTGCAAACCCAAACAACTCATAGCAAGCTGTCTAAACCGTGTGGAGTATTTTTGGATAAAATCTTGGCTTAAAATAGAAAGAATCCATATATTTCCAAATCAAATATTTCCCTTGATTAAATATGATATGGTACCATATTTGTTACCCTAATTTGGTCCCATATATATGTACAAGCAAATCAGACCTAAAGGACACGCTACAACTGCCTGAGAAAGCTCCCAAAAATTACAAAAAAAATCAAACAAGAAGTGAAACTCATATCACACGATTCAGCTTCCCTCGATCCATTCCGAAGGTTCCATCATCATCCTAAGGATCCCAGGAGTGCATACCAGCCCTCCTCGACGCTTAAGGCATCCTAAAACAAGCATATCACATTGCTCCGGTAGGGTAAAATTCTCACACTCTAATATTTCAGTTCATACCATTTAAACGGATTTGATGCATAGATCCATATTCATGTTGTGGTTTAGATTTGTTTTGACGTAGCACATGCAAGGTTTAAGGCAGGAATAAAGAAACACCATTGTTAGGGAAGCCTGTGACGTTTTGGTCGTATCTCCCTGTACAAGCACTTTCAATCCAAACTAATGCCATGGTTTTAACGCCTCAGCATTTTATGATGTTTCAAATATATTTGTTTTCTTGTTGTTTGTATTAATGAATGAACAGATGACCCAGTGGTGAAGGATGCGTGTGTAAGCTTGGAGAGCCTGGGTTCGATCCCCAGGTTTTTGCGTTTTTTTCTCATTCTATTTTCAGATCCAGCGTAGCGTGTTTCAGCGTGCCTACCATGCCCCTTCAACTCTCAGGCACCATATTTGTACAGATCTGATCCAACGCGCCCATGAATGTCCCCCGTGGTGCAACCCCAGGAGCCAGGCCTCACAGGATCAGGCGCAACATTGGGCTCCCTTGTTTGGGCCTTACAAAAATTTCTGAACGCACCCCCTTTTTTCACTTTAGTATTAGTCCCAATTTATTTTCTTTTCTTCACTTTATTTTATTTATTTATTTGTCTTATGTTAAAAAAATCATTTTTATTTAATTAAAAATAAACAAAATCATAAAAAACATTAGACTTAGAATTTTCTAATTAATTTAAATTTTTTAAATTAACTTAGTTAATTATTTTGGTTTTATTTCATTAATTTAAAAATAATTAGAACTAGGTTAAGTTAATTCAATTATTTTCTTAATAAAAAATGCCAAAAAATATTAGGTTTTGTTTAGATTTAATTCTGATTAATAATTTTATTTTTTTAATTAAATTTAGTTTTATTTTAATTTAATATTTTCCTAAATTGGCAAAAAACAACAAAAAATAATGTTCTTTTACTTAGAAATTTTTTAGGGTTTTAGACTTCTTTTCTAATTCGCACGTGTTTATTATTTTAGCATTGTTATTTTCATCATTAATGTATCTGCTTATGGGTTTTAATAGAATAACTAGGACATGTACTGGTTTCCCCCAATTTTAGACTTGTAAATTCCCCCACCCCGAAGCCATGTAATAGTTAGGTTTTACATTTCCGTACTTTTAATTTCCCACACTAATTATGAATTGTTTAGATGCATGCTAACTAAGATTGTATGGCAAGAATAAAACAAAACGCTATCAAACCTATATGCAAAAGATAAAAAATAAATGAATACAACACACTCTCACATGCGCACCTCTAGGGTATCCCACTTTGGTTGCCTTCGGAAAAATAGTCACAACTCTCGAAACGTGAGAGATTTTAGTGGCTATCCTTTGGTTTAAAGATCATAAGTCCCTCGATGACCCTCTCGTTGTTTCCTCGGTAAAAATGATCTTAAAATCCTAGGGTAGTTACTAAGATTTCTTGCCCAGTTGCCTTTGTGACTGTACAAACGTCCCCTCCAATATCCCTCAAACATTCAACAACTAGAACTACCTACTCACTAATAGTAGGATAGCACTGTCTAAAGGAAAGGAGGAAAAGAACTAACCCTTTCGAGTAAAAGTAGATAGTTCCTAGATGCTATGCTAAAAAAAAACTTTTATACTTACACAAAAGTTCTTTCAAAAACATTTTCAAAATGCTTTATCAACACTCTTGAGGACTGATACAAGAGTTATCATAAAGCAAGTTGCCTTACTATTGACATTTCAAAAAAATACTTTCCAAAACACACAAAGCATAAGGTATTTCAAAATGAGCTAAGCATCTAAGAGCCCGTAGATAACTACGGATGGAAAGGGTACTAACACCTCCCCTTTACATAATCTACCCCCCTTACTCAGAAATAATCTCAAAAGGTCTTTTTCTGTTCTTTTCACCCTTTCCTTTGTTGGATAAAAGAAAAGTACGTGGCGACTCCTGCTTACCGGAACATTTGCGAATACAAACGCAAAACTAGTATAACAATCGATTCTGCCACCGTATCACACAAAGCAAGATTGGTGGCAAAAGGATTTTGTCAAAGACAAGGAATTGACTATGATGAGCTATTTGCTCCTGTTGCTCATCTTGAAACTATTAGACTGGTCATTTCTTTGACAGCCCAAAGTAAATGGAAGATTTATCAAATGGATGTGAAGTCGGCCTTCTTGAATGGTTATCTCGAAGAATAATCGAGCAACCATTGGGATATTAAGTAAAAGGTCAAGAAGATAAAGTCTTGAAGTTGAAGAAAACATTGTATGGGCTCAAGCAACCACTGAGATCTTAGAATGTTCGAATCGACAAATACTTTCAAGACAAGAACTTCATCAAGTGTCCATATGAGCATGCACTCTATATTAAAGCGAAAAATTAAGATATTTTGATTGTGTGATTGTATGTAGATGACTTGATCTTCATAAGAAACAATCCAAGCTTGTTCAAAGAGTTTAAGAAATACATGTCAAATGAATTTGAGATGACGAATATGGGGCCCATGGCATATCATCTTCGCATTGAAGTAAAGCAAGAAGACAAAGGAATTTTCATCACCCAAGAAAGTTACGCCAAAGAAGTCCTTAAGAAGTTTAAGATGGATGATGCTAATCCGGTTGGCACCCCTATGGAATGTGGCAGCACTTTGAGTAAGCATGAAAATGGAGAGAATGTGGATCCAACTCTTTACAAAAGTTTGGTTGGAAGTATATGTTACTTGACAAGTACAAGGCCAAATATTCTCTATGCATAGGAGTCGTAAGTCACTACATGGAAGCTCCAACAACAACTCACTTCAAGGTGGCAAAGAGAATCCTTCGATACATGAAAGGTACAATAGACTTTGGCTTGCACTATTACTCTTCTAACAATTATGAGGTTGTTGTCTATAGTGATAGCGATTGGAATGGAGACTTGGATGGTAGAAAAAGCACTACTGGTTTTGTGTTCTTTATGGGAGATACTGCTTTCACTTGGATGTCAAAGAAGCAACCAATCCTCACACTATCAACTTGTGAAGTCGAGTATGTCACTGCCACATTATGTGTTTGTCATGCAAGGAACTTGTTGAAAGAGTTAAAAATGACACAAGAAGAACCTCTAGAAATACGTATTGATAATAAATCAGCAATTGCTTTGGCAAAGAATCCAGTCTTTCATGAAAGAAGTAAGCACATCGACACTCGTTACCACTTCATAATAGAATGCATTAAGAAGAAGGAGGTGAGGTTGAAGTATGTAATGTCTCAAGATCAAGTTGTCGATATTTTCACCAAGCCACTCAAGTTAAAAACTTTTGTGAAGCTAAGGAGTATGCCTGGTGTCACAAATCAAGTTTAACGGGGGATGTTTAAATTATAAGCTTGATTTGAGCCTAATTATTATTTGTATTTTTGGGCTTAGTTATGTTCAAATATTTTGTGCCTATACAAGACTAGCTATATACATGTACTGACTAGTGACCACTATATTGTTCTTCATTTTGCACAAACGCAATTTTTTTATTCAAAAGCTTACTCTATCTATTTTAAGAAACAACATTTTCAAAAGAATAGTAAAAAAAGTTAGAAATAATGGGAGTCTACTTAAACACAGCAAACCAAGCACATGTCTATGAGAACTTTTTCTAAAAATTCACTAACAATAATATTGATTTTGTTTTTTTGGCTGCTACTATAATAAAACACAAGAGTCTGTTTTTATGACCCACTTAAGTGTACTCCACAATCTAAGGTCTAAATAAATTTGTAATAGATGATTATTCAACATTAATTTAATATAGAAATTGTGGTCCAAAACAAAAATTTGTTACCTTCGAATAGTAAAAAAGGTAAGAAGATGTAAACGAGTGGTCTTCTCCATCACATGAAGACTAGGGCTTCTTTTTTCTTCAATGTAAATATATAACTTTATCCGTTTGGAATGGAATTGCAATTTTGAAATGTGTATTTGTATAAATGTGTATTTGTATGATTGGAAATTCATCAAAATCTATAATGAATCTTTATTAATTTTAATGAATAAGATTATTATCACCATACAATAATTATGAAAAAATATGAAATAATGAATGAAAGAGAAGACAATAATTTTCGGCAGAGTTTCTCTCTACTCACAAATTATGGAAAACTTCTTTATTCACTTGCAAGTGCAAATTCTGTGAATACAACTTGAATATAAAAAATAGGGGTTACTTCATCTATTTATAGATTTATGTTAGTTTGCTCCCTAAGACAAAACCCCCAAACTATAAAAGCTCAAAATACCTATTTTAGAACTAAATCAAATATATCAATTTTATGCCTAAATCAAATCTATCTATTTTATATCTAAACTAAATATGTGTGTAACAATCTGCTTCCACACTTTGATAGAATGATTTGACACACCTTGTGTCGAGCAACATACTTCTTTCGACACAAGGAATTACACTTTCAACACACCACCTAATTCATTGTGTCTAAGCTATCTATATTCATCATAATACTTCGACCTACACACCCTTCGTCATGATGTCTGCAATCTGATTCTCAATTCTGCAGTGTTCCAAGTTCATCTTTACATCTGATACTTGCTCTCGAAGATAATGGAACCTCATCTCGATGTACCTACTTCGACCATGCACTGTAGGGTTCTTCGCCAGGTTGATAGTTGACATGTTGTCGATCTTAATGGTAATTGCTCCATGATCTTTACCTGTAATCTCTTCGACCAAGTTCATCATCCATGTTACTTGACATGCACAAAGAGAAGCAACTATGTACTCTACTTTGCACGATGATAAAGCCATTACTAGTTTCATTCTCAAACTCCAAGCAACTGGTGCACCACCTAACATGAACACATATCTTGTTGTGGATTTTAGATCCTCAACATCACTACACCAACTTGGATCAGTGTACTCAACTAACTTACATTCTTTTTATTTATCAACTGCAAGAAATAAAATGCCATTGTCAAGAGTTCCATTCAGATACCTCAGTATCTTCTTCGTTGTTGCTAGGTGTGATACCTTTGGCTTCTGCATGAATCTACTTATCATATCTACATTGTATGCTAAGCCAGGCCTTGTAGGACAAAGGTATCTCAATGACCCAATAAGTCTTCTGTATTGTGTTGGGTCGACATCATCTTTGTCTGAATCTTTCGACAGTTGCAATATTGGTTTAGCAGGTGTCGATGTCGAGTTACATTCTTCCATCTCAAATCTCTTGAGAATTTCACTTGCATATCTTCTTTGATGCATCATCAAACCTCTATTACTCTTGTAAAATTCGATGCAAAGGAAATATGAAATGACACACAGATTTGACATTTCGAATTCCTTGTTGAGATCACCTTTGAAGTTTTCAATATCCTTCTTGTAGCTACCTGTTATTAACAAGTCCTTGACATAGAGACATAGTATAAGAAATTCACTATTGCTTCTTCTTACATATACTCCATATTCAATTATGCACTTCAAAAATTCCTTCTCGCTTAGAAAACTATCAATCTTCTTATTTCAAATTCTTGTAGCTTGTTTCAATCCATACATGGCTTTATGCAGCATGTACACCTTTCTTTCTTCGCCATGCTTCATAAATCCAACTAGTTATGCAACATAAACTTCTTTGTCTAAGGGTCCATTCAGGAATGGACATTTCACGTTCATCTGACATATGTGTCACCTGTTTATTTTTTCTATACCAACAATATACCTGATTGTTACAATTATAGCAACAGGTGCAAAAACCTCATCGAAGTCAGTTTCTTCTTTCTAAAGAAATTTTTTCGCCACAAGCCTTGCTTTATGCCGAGTTATTCCCCTTTTAGGATTCAACTTCACATTGTATACCCACTTAACATTGATTCCATTCTTGTCTTGAGGCAATTCGATAAGTGACCAAGTATTATTGTCTTCGATGGACTTCATTTCTTCATTCATTGCTTTCACCCAGTTTGAATCTTTCAATGCTTCAGTTGCATTGACAGGTTCGACATCCGCATAAAAAACATAATGTACTAGCTCACCTTGATTATCAACCACGTCATTTTATGTTATCACATAATCTTGCAACCTTGCAGGCATGTGTATTGTTCTCTGAGGTCTGCTTGGTCCTGGTTGATCTATAACTTCTTTATGTCGAACTTTTCTTTTGACTTCAACTGTTGGTTCTTCAAATAAGATTCTTACTGAAATTTTCTTAACATTTTCTGTCTAATCCCATTCCTTAAGTTCATCTATGATCATGTCCCTTTTAATCATAATATGCTTGTTCACTGGGTAGAACAACTTGTAACCTCTTGTCGAATGATATCCTACTAGGATCATCTGACTCGACTTGTCATTAAGTTTTCTTTTCAACTAATCTGGCACATGTCTATGTGCACTATACCAAATACCTTTAGTGACTCAAGCTAGGCTTCACACCAAACCAACATTCTTCTAGAGTAAT
This sequence comes from Vicia faba, assembly GCA_948472305.1. NCBI lineage: Eukaryota > Viridiplantae > Streptophyta > Magnoliopsida > Fabales > Fabaceae > Vicia > Vicia faba. Next base: position 70,706,425 of record OX451741.1, on the reverse strand, counting down.
TTCTTTTAGCTTCTTTGTCAGACATCTGTTTAAAATGTATGTTGTCATCGACACAACTTCACCCCAAAACTCTTTAGGTAAATGCTTGCCTTTCAACATACTTCTCACCATATTCATGATGGTTCGATTCTTTTTTCCTGCAGTTCCATTCTGCTGTGGAGTGTACGGTGGCATAACCTCATGTATAATCCCTTCTTTTTCACACAATACATCAAAGTCTTTCGACACATACTCTCCACCACCATCTGTTCTCAAAACTTTGAACTTTCGACCACTCTGCCTTTCGACCATAGATTTAAACTAAGTAAACACCTCAATCACTTCACTTTTCTTCTTAATCAGGTAAGTCCATATTTTGTTTGATTAAAATCATCTATGAATGTAACAAATTATTTGTTACCTCCATTCTAATCCATCCAGATTGGTCCATATACATCATAGTATATGATTTCAATAATAGCCTTTGACTTGCTTCTTGCACCTTTGCTGAAGTTGTTCTTGTGATGCTTCGCCCGCACACATTCCTCACACACCTCGTGTGGAATGTCGATTTCAGGTAACCCTGAAACCATATTTATTCTTTTCAAATCTATGATGTCTTTAAAGTTAAGATGGCTTAGTCGATAGTTCCATATCCATTCATCTCTGCTAGCTGCATTCAAAAGTTACTTATTCTCCATCACATTTAATTCAATATTAAAGGTTATATTCTGAGACATTGAAGCCTTCAAGATCAACCTTCCATTTACATCGATGACTCTCATAATCTTGTCTTTAATCGGCGCTTTATAGTTCTTTTGAACTAACTTCCCTATACTGAGCAAATTTCTCTTCATGCCTGGTATGTACAACACATTAGAAATTACTGACCTCTTGCCATCTTTCCTCATAATTCTAACATCACAAATATCTTCAGTTGCTAGGGTATTGTCATTTGCAAATTTAACTATATTTTTCATCGAGGGTTTTATGTTGACAAACAAATCTTTCCTTCTAGTCATGTGTGATGAGCATCATGAATCCAAGTAGCATTGGTCCTTGAATATATATTCATCTCTTGTTGTGACCATCAGCATCATATCTTTTTCTTCATGTTTTGCAAACTTTGCATCACTTTCTTGATTCTTTCACTTTTCTTGACAATCACTAGAACAGTGACCATACTGCTGACAATTGTAACATTGAATGTGACTTCTAACAGGCTTTCGACCACCACCTCTTACTTTATTAGCAACACCACATCTTTGGTTGCCTTGGTATGGTCTTCTCTGATCCGACACATTTTCTTCACGTTGGTTTCCTCTACCAGCCGAATTGTTGTAACCTCCTCTACCTTTATTGTCGAACCCCTTTCCTTTGTCTTTCTTATCTTTTGATGATTGAGCCTGCAAAGCCATATCACTTTTTGACTTGCCTGTAGCTCTTTCAGCTATTCTTTGTTCATGAGATTCAAGCATTCCTTCAAGCTCTTTCTTCTACAAAATTGACTTGTCATTTGACTCTTCTATTTCAACTACCACATGGTCGAACTTCGGGGGTAAAGATCTCAAGATCTTTGAAACAACTGCTCTTGGTTTTAGTATCTTGTGATACGGTGGGATAACTGACTTTTTGGTTTTATCCAAATATGAGGATATCAAGAGTCACCACTGACTTTTCTTTTATCCAATTATGATACGATGGCAGAACTGGACTGTTTTGGAAATGCTGGTTTGCGTTTTGCGTTTGTGTTTGCAAAATGTCGCGATAAGCAAGAGTCGCCACCGAATTTTATTTTATCCAATTGGAAAGGAAAAAAGCACAGGAAAATTCCTTTTTCGAGATTTTGAGTATGGGGCGTAGATTATAGAAAGGGAAGGTGTTAGCACCCTTTCTATCCATGGTTTTCCACTGGCTCTTAGGTACTTGCTCATCATTTTAAAATTGCTTCTGTGTTTGTGTGATTTGAAAAGTTTTTGTTTTACTTCGATTTAACTCTTGCTTCTGTCTTCAAGAGTGTTACGAAGTGTTTTTGAAAACTTTGTTTAAAAAGTGTATGGTGTGAAAAAGGTTTATTTTGAGCAAGTACCTACTAGGATCTACCTACTCGAAAAAAGAATTGTTCTATGTTCATTTCCTCTAGACAACACTATCCTACTATTAGTGAGTAGGTAGCACCGTCGTTGGAGTTTTAAGGGTCAATTCGAAAGGGACGTACGATCACTAAAGCAATGTTAGGACGTCTTAGTAATAACTCTAATGTCTTAAGATCGTATTCTAGGCAACCTTTCCGAGGCAACTTTGATCTTTGAGACAAAAGAGCGACCACTAAAATACCTTATACTCAATGATCGTTTACCGAAGGCAAACAAAGTGGGAGTATACCCTAGGAGTGTGCATGTGCGAGTGATTCAATTTCAAGTTATTTATCTTTGCACATTTAGGGTTCGCTAACCGTTTTAAAGTTTACATACATTCTTGTCATGCATCCCTATTATTCATATATCTAACTGTTAATATTTTGCGGAAATTAAAAGTGTGGAAAGTAAAGCTACGCTATTACAAGGCTTCGGGTATTAATTACATAGAAAAAACAACTCGTAAAAACGATAAATGAAAAGGAGAAAAATCCTAATTAATCTATTACAACTTGTGAGCAATTACATCAATATGGTAAAAAATAAAGCGCGCGCGATGAATTAAGAACGAGAAAGAACTAGGGTTTTGCCCCCGTCTAACCTAATCGAAAGAAAAAGTTATGTTTGTTGTTTTGATTATTTTTCAAGAAAATAAGGTTTGAATTAAATATGTACAAAACTACCAATTAAATTAAATTAAAGAAAATAATTTATACTTGACCTAGTTTTGCATTTTTGTTATTTTTAAGAAAAAGACAATACAATTAAATTAAACTAAAACCATAATTTTCTAATTGTTTTTAATTTATTTACAAAAGAATTTAAGTTACCCTAAAATTAAATAAACTAATTAAATTAATTAATTTTTTGATAAAAAATAACCTAAATCTAATTGGATGGAAAATTGTTTTTTTATGATTTTTTTAATAAAAAAGGAATTAATTTTATGTTAGTAAAAATAATTAAAACAATTAATAAAGAAAAAATTTAAAAAAGGAAAAAGAAGAATTGGGCCTGAGAAATCAGCAAAATGGGGGGTGTGAATAGCAAGCCCTGGGCCCAAAAGGAAGTGATCCACGTTGACTCCCATGTTCCCATACTATGCATTGATTGTGGTTGTTGGTGGTCCTTCATATGATGGCCTTTAGATCTGGCCATCTGGAGATCCAAAGGTTGAATCTTGAGGATGCATGGTGATCTTCCTTCCTATACACGCGCCTGATCATGGAAAGAAAAAAAGTGAAATAATGGGGGGACCTGAGATTCGAACCCATGCCCCATGACCTTTCCACTTGCACCAATGGCAACTGCGCTGCGTGTTTTCTTTGTATACAAAATAAACAATAATCATTATATTAAAAACAAACGAAATAAAGAAATATTCGCGCGAAAATTCAAATGGACGAGTAGGGGGTGCCACGCCATCATCCCTGTCCTCTCTCCGTTGGTAAAAGTCAAAGACTTTTACCTACGGACAATATCCGTCTCTACAACCCTCGTTTGTTTCAAAACCTCCCATGGGCAGATAAATGGAGTCTAAGGCCATGAATCAAACCGTCTTGACCTGCTGAGCATTATGGTGCCCTTCTTGTGGCCCAATTTTGCCTGCATAGAAAGATCCTAAAACGAGACACAAAACCCTAGCCATGGAAAATTCGGATACAGTCCACAAAAATGCAATTGAATGTTATAGATAGCTTGCAAATGTTTCAAGGAGCGAGAATATATAAGTATTTCATGCTATAGATGCCAAAATCATGCAATTCGATTTCAAGAACAAGCCAAAGTCGTGAACCACTTACATTGGGTTTTAGCGCAGGAAAATCCATGTTCTTGATTGGTATAGCTTGCTTGTGATCCCAGGAAGCGAATGAGATGGCTAGAGGGTCTTGAAAGCGCTTGGAAGTAGAAAAATGGATTACCACTTTTCTTTGAATTTTTCAAGTTTGGTTCTGCCTTTGTGCGCCTCCAAATCTTGTGATTTTGGTCTGCAATTGTACCCTATATACTGAGGAATGAATTAGGTTTACAAAAGTGTTCTCAATCTTTATCAATTATGGCTTTTGATCTTGATTTGATTCACTTGAAAAGCTTTCTAAAAATAGGCCAAAACTAATCTTTTTGTGCTCACCTATGCCTTGCACGAGTTGATTCACTTGCTAGCTGGATATAGGACCTGAAACATGCACAAGATCTTGAGGTTTCAATGATCTGGATTTTTCATGATTTGTTTTGATTTAAATTGATTTAATTGTAATAAAAAATAAAAATAAATAGAAAAAATAGGATAAAGAAAAATGGGAAGAGCTAGGGCTCGTGGACCATGCTACCAACTCAAAACAAGTGCAACAAGTTATGCCCATTTAGCAAAAATTGCAATTTGAGGCATTTTTGACTTTTCGCAATTTTGCAAAAAAGGTCAACTTAACCAATGCATAAATTCCTCAATTTTGACTCTTTGAAGGTGTTCTTAGACTTTTTATAAATATTGAGATGTCCTCTAATCAAACCTTTTGGTCTCATCTCAATTTAGTATTCCATGTTCCTGTATGAAGCTTTGACAAAAAATATGTTTTGGTTGACTTTTCAAAATGACCTATAATGTCAAAAATTCATAACTTCTTGTGAGTGCATATTTTGAACTTGGGAGATGAAGATGAATTGTAGGGAATTGAATCCTCTTAAAAATGATATTTTTATGGGTCATTTCTCATAAAGTATGAGAAAGTTATTCTTGGTCAAAGTTAAGTTGACTTTTCCTACAAAACCATAATTTAGCAACTTTTGGGTTTTGATGACTTGAGAGAAATCCTTGATAAATCATGATCAACCCTTGATAAAATGATGAATAATACTTTAAAATGAGAATTTTGACCAAATATCTAGAAGTTTGACTGTATGTGGGGCACAATTGACTTTTTCCCTAGCACAGTCGATTTTCAGGCTTTTGAGATATTGACTAAGCAAACTTTCTCTGCAAGGCTTGAAACTTAACATGGATGAATTTGAGAACATATTAGGGAAATGGTGAGAATTTGAGACCCTTTGGACTCACATATCTTGATGCAACATGAAACCCTAATTTTGAGATAGACTTCCTTAGGAGAGAGCTTGTCTGGTCAACTCTTGGACTTCCTTGAGCAATTTGAGAACCTCACTTGAAATGTATTGATAAATATGGGAGGGAAAATTTTGGGGTGCAACAGCTGCCCCTGTTCAATCTTCTTAAACCTGAGGATGTAGATTGGCTTGTCTGCCTTTCGTGATCCGAAGGTGGAAGATGATTGAACACTAGAGTGCCGAGAAATTTGCACTCGCATGAAATGGTACTTGTATTGCGACATCGGGAATGGGTTTATAGATGCCATTTGAAGAAGTGTCGATCGTATAAGAGATTCCTTAGCGAGATCTTGTATACCTGTCGTTGAGGAGGATTCCGCTGGGGAGTGCTGGTCTCTGTCTTGAGAAAAGTTGAATTTTAGGAGCTTCAGTCGTCCGTTATTTTACTGGGGAATAGTCTCTTGGTCGAAGCGGTGAAGGTGAACTATTATCTGGTCGTGATCCAGGCTTCATAGTGATAAGATCGATTGCTATCTGGTCGTAATCCAGGCTTTACAGTGATCTACTAGGGAGATGAGATTAAACTTGCTATCTGGTCGTAATCCGAGCTTCACATTTCTTAATTCTTATCTGGTCGTAATCCAGGCTTCAGAATGAATTAAGTTGTTATCCGGTTGCATCCGGGCTTCAACTTGACTTTAGGGCATATTAATATCCGGTCGACTCCGGGCTTCTTAGTAGTTGTCCAGGTGAAACTGCTATTTTATCGAAATCCAAGCTTCATAGTGTCTTGTATCGCTATTTGGTCGTGATCCAGGCTTCACGATGTAATATACCATTATCTGGTCGAATCCAGACTTCATGGTGTTCGGGGAAAACAAGGTATTATCCATTTGAATCTGGGCTTCATAACTTGAGTTAAAGATATACCACTATCTGGTTGTAATCCAGGCTTCGTAGTATTCTTGGCTGCTATCTAGTCGTAATCCAGGCTTCGTAGTATTCTTGGTTGCTATCTGGTCGTAATGCAGGCTTCATAGCGTCTTCTACCATTATCTGGTCGAGTCCAGGCTTCGTGGCGTCTTGTATTGCTATCTGGTCATAATCCAGGCTTCACAATAACTTTGTTTAGCGGCTATCCGGTTGACTCCGTGCTTCACGGCTTGTGTTTATGATATACCATTATCTGGTCGTAATCCAGGCTTCATGGTGTTTTTGTATTGCTATCTGGTCGTAATCCAGGCTTCACAATAACTTGCTGAGGATTAACCTATTATTCAATCGAATCCGGGCTTCGTAGCTTAAATCTAAGATAAACCACTATATGGTCATAATCCAGGCTTCGCGGTATTCTGATATTGTTATTCGATCGCTCTCTGGGCTTCACAATATGATGGAGAGATCAAGATACTATCCGGTCGTGCCCGGGCTTCATAGCTTAAACTTTGTGAGAATTTGATTGTATCTTTTCCTGAAAGGTAAAGAGTTAGTCATGTGTAATGTCATGATGCATGGCATGTATTGAGCAATGATGTTCTCAAAATAAATGAGACTGTGTTGTATGATGCGTATGCGCATGTCAGGATGTATGCAATATATTGTGATGTTTTCTAGCTGGGGAAAATAAATCCCAGACTGCTGCTGGAGGAGCTTTGCTCGCTAAGGATAACGACCGAAGATAATTTGAGAATACATTGGCAGGAGAATAATTCTGTTGGAGAATAAACTGGTGAGAGAATGACTTTGTCGGGAAGAGATATTATGTCAGAATGTCCGCTGATTTGGAGAAGTAACCTCGACTGTGGATGAATTACCGTTGCTGGCGATGATGAACTCTGTCGGGGATGAAATTTCTGTTTGTGGAAGAAATAAACTCCACTGGGGATGGTCTTCCATGACTGGTGATAGATGAACTCTGCTTGGGGAGAACTAACACCATTGTCTTTGATATCTTTTAACTCTGTGGGGAGTGTATGTACTTTCAGTATTATTCCTCAGCTGGGTCTATCCCTATACCAGGTGGATAGAGCAACTGTAAGGTTTGGACATTTCTTGTTTGCCCCTTTTCCTGAAATTACCGGTAATCGTCTTTTGTTTCGCATGTACATATTTATGAGCAGCAGTTATTGTCAAATGCATATATAAAAAATGAATCATTGGATGTTCTTGCAAAACAAAACAGGAAAAGAAAAACACAAATTTGAAATTTATTGTAAAATGAATTGTATTGATTTTGAAGTTGGCCTGTAATAGGCGTTTTTGTACAAGAGGTTGACGTCCTAGTAAGAGAACGCCGCTGAAAGATAGAATTTATACAATTTGTGAAAAACAAAGAAAAACAGCTATGTGAACAATCCCACTGGGTTCCAACTCTGCTATTGCTTTTATGTCTTTGAGCGTCTCATCACTTTGTTGTATGGTTGAAGGTAGATCAGATTGATCGGCGTCGTCCGAGCTTGATAGTCGATACCGAAGTCTGGTTACAAGATGATCCAATGAGACATAGTGTTACACTTTGATCCCTAATTTTTTCTTGGACCTCCCTTTCGGGTTTTCAGTCCACCGGGATACCCTTTTTTTCCTAAGCCGCCTTTTCAGGTTTTCGACTTGCCGGGTGTACAAATTTTTTCATTTTCATCCCTTACTTTTGCCCGAACCCTTTTGGTTCGTCGGGAAGCCCTTATTTTTGCCCATGCAAAGGCTCTAATTGCTTTCCTCAAGACTGCGCATGTGCCGCAGGAAACTTCAGTCGATCAATTCAAAGACTGTGTAGCTAGTTTAACTGCCGACAATGGGTTGGGTTTCTCAGACTCAGATCTGACTGCTAATGGAAGAAATCACAATGATGCTCTGCACGTCTCGATCGAGTGCAGGGGCACTACTATGGCCCATGTACTAGTGGATATCGGGTCCTCGCTGAATGTTTTGCCAAAGAAAGCATTAGACTGTCTGGACTGTGAAGGTTTGATTCTAAAACCGAGCAATATTATGGTCAGGGCTTTCAACGGGTCAAAAAGGATGGTGCACGGGGAGGTGGACGTCCCTGTTAAAGTTGGCTCTTAGACTTTTGAATCTACTTTCTACGTGATGGATATTTGAACATCATATTCTTGCTTGCTGGGTTGCCCTTGGATTCATAAGGCTGGGGCCATGACTTCCACGCTCCATCAGATGTTGAAATATCCAGTAAAGGGGAAGATTGTTACGGTGCGAGGAGAAGAGGAGTACATGGTGAGTCATCTCAATTCCTTTCGCTACATGGAGATGGATAGGGAGTTCATCGAAACCCCGTGTCAGAACTTTGAAGAGGTCCCCCAGACTTTGGCGTCATTTGAAGTTGCTACTGAAAAACCTCCGATGAAGATGGCTTCTCTCAAGATTGCCAGGGCTGTAGTTGAAAAAGGTGGGTGTGTAAATTGGGGTCAGCTCTCTGATTTCACACACAAAACTGACAAATTTTGTTTGGCCTTTACTACAGGGGCTCAAAAGGCTATTAGGCGCGCACGAATTGGAAGACCTCCTCTGCATATCAGCAATCAGGGAGTTAATGCGGTAGAAGATGGTGAAGAAGATTCAGATATCGACAGCTGGATCTACCCTACAACCAATGGTGGATTGAACAACTGGACGACGAAGGACTTCATACTTGTTTCTTTTATTACACAGTAATTGACTTTTGTTTTAAGACTTGTAATAAACAGTTTGAAACTTTACGGCCCGGTACCTTGCCCGAGGCACCTTGGCTTTGCTTGTGAGGGCTTATTATTTATCATTTTCATATATCATCAATAAAGCATTGGACGTTTCTTGCATTACAAATTTTGCGATCTTTGTTTTTCTTTTTTGTCTCTCACTTTATCAAAACAGCTATTGTCTTACACACACTCACGTTTCATAATGCTGATCCATATCAACTCTAGATCCCATTTATAACAACTCTGCTACTGCCAGTTATGACTTCGAAAATCCGATCAACCAAGTCGAGGACGAAGGTGAGGATGATTGTGAGGTGCCCAGAGAACTTGCTAGACTGTTACTATAGGAAGAGAGGGCCATACAGCCTCATGAAAAGCCAGTTGAATCAGTGAATTTGGGTACAGAGGAAGACAGGAAAAGGTCAATATAGGTGCGAATCTGGAGCCTAGCGTCAAACAACGGTTGATACAGATGCTACGTGACTATGTTGAGATCTTTGCCTGGTCATACAAAGATATGCCTGGTTTGGACATCGATATTATGGTACACCGCTTGCCAACTAAAGAAGACTGCCCTCCGGTAAAACAGAAGGTTCACCATATGCGTCCTGAGATGTCTGAGAAAATCAAAGCTGAGGTCATGAAACAGTTTGACGCCAGATTTTTAGCTGTCACTTCTTACCCGCAGTGGGTTGCCAACATTGTTCCGGTGCCTAAGAAGGATGGTAAGGTACGGATGTATGTGGACTATAGAGATCTGAACAGGGTAAGCCCCAAGGATGATTTCCCACTTCCTCACATCGATGTTCTGGTCGACAACACCGCGCAGCATAAGATCTTCTCCTTTATGGATAGTTTTTCTGGTTACAATCAGATCAAGATGGCTGCTGAGGACATGGAGAAGACAACCTTCATTACACAATGTGGCACCTTCTGTTACAAGGTAATGCCTTTCGGGTTGAAGAATGTTGGGGCAACGTATCAGCGCACCATGGTCTCTTTGTTCCACGACATGATTCACCATGAGATTGAGGTTTATGTTGATGACATGATTGCAAGGTCCCAGACTGAGGAAGAACACCTTGACCATCTCCAGAAACTGTTTGACAGGTTAAAGACGTACATGCTGAGGTTGAACCCAAACAAGTGCACCTTTGGGGTAAGGTCTGGTAAGCTACTAGGTTTCATCGTCAGTGATAAGGGCATTCAGGTGGATCCTGTCAAGCTAAAAGCCATACAGGAGATGTCGGCTCCCCGCATAAAAAAGGAAGTTAGAGGCTTTTTGGGACGCCTGAATTACATCGCCAGGTTCATTTCACACCTGACCGCTACTTGTGAGCCAATCTTTAAGCTGCTGAAGAAAGATCAAGTGGTAAAATAGAATGATGAATATCAGGCCACTTTCAAAAGGATCGAAGAATACCTCCAAGAGCCACCAATTCGGATGCCTCCAGTTGAAGGAAGACCTTTGATATTATACTTAACAGTGCTGGATAATTCAATGGGGTGCATGCTGGGGCAGCATGACGAGTCTGGCCGAAAAGAGCATGCTATTTACTACCTTAGCAAAAAGTTTACCGACTGTGAGACCCGATACTCACTGCTCGATAAAACTTGTTGCGCTTTGGCATGGGCTGCTCGCCGGTTGAGACAGTATATGCTGACTCACACCACCTTATTGATCTCAAAGATGGATCTAATCAAGTATATCTTCGAGAAGCCCGCCTTGTCCGGAAGAATAGCAAGATGGCAGATGATCTTAACTTAGTACGACATCCAGTACACAACCCAAAAAGAAATCAAGGGGAGTGTACTGGCGGATCATTTGGCGAATCAGGTCGTGGATGACTACCAATCCATGAATTTTGAGTTCCCGGATGAGAACATCATGTTGGTGACCGACTGTGAAGAACCTGGACCGGACGAAGGACCTGAGGAGGGTTCCTGATGGTCTATTTATTTTGATGGAGCATCGAACGTGTTGGGTAATGGCATTGGCGCTGTGATCATATCTCCTGAAGGCTGTCATACTCCATTCACCGCCCGATTATGTTTTAACTACACCAACAATATGGAAGAGTATGAAGCCTGTATCTTGGGCCTTAGAGCTGCTATTGATCTGAGGATCAAGTTCTTGAGTGTATTTAGAGATTCTTCTCTGGTGATCAGTCAGATCAAAGGCGAGTGGGATACGAAGCACCCAAATCTTATTCCTTACAAGGAGTATGTACTGACATTGCTACCGCACTTTGAGGAGATAACCTTTGAACACTTCCCGAGAGAGGAGCATCAGTTAGAGGACGCGCTAGCTACCATGTCTTTTATGTTCAAGGTTAGGTGGGACAATGAAGCTCCCCAGATTACCATCGAGAGATTGGACGAACCCGTACGTTGCTGTGACATCGAGACTAAAGAGGTAGCAGATAAACCTTGGTTCCACGAAGTGAAGAGGTATCTTAAGGCTCAAGTGTACCCCGAGGGTGTATCTGTTAATGATAAGAAGTTCTTGAGAAGATTCGCTGCGAAGTTCTTCATCGGTAATGGGATCCTTTATAAGCGTAACCATGATTCAACCTTACTGCGATGTGTGGACAAAAGCCAGGCGGAAAGGATCATGATAGAGTTACATGAAGGTACCTTTGGAACTCATTCCAGTGGACATACCATGGCGAAGAAGATCCTACGGGCAGGATATTATTGGTCCACTATGGAAGCCAACTGTTATCAGCATTCTCGAACCTGTCATAAGTGCCAAGTCTATGCTGATAAGGTGCATGTACCTCTGGTTCCTCTGAATGTTTTGATAGCTCCTTGGCCTTTTGCAATGTGGGGCATCGACATGATCGACGAGATCAGACCTACTGCGTCCAACGGGCATCATTTCATTCTCGTAGCTATTGGTTACTTTAAGAAGTGGGTTGAGGTAGCTTCTTTTGCTAGTAACCAAGAATGTCGTGGCGCAGTTTATCCGACACAATCTGATCTGTCGATATGGTGTACTAGAGAGAATCATTATGGACAATGGTACAAATCTCAACAATACAATGATCACTAAGCTCTGCAAACATTTCAAGATACAGCATCATAACTCTTCTCCCTACCGGCCAAAGATGAATGGGGTTGTTGAAGCGGCTAACGAGAACATCAAGAAGATTGTGCAGCAGATGACGGTGACCTACAAAGACTAGCACGAGATGTTACCATTCACTCTTCATGGGTACCGTACCTCAGCACGAACCTCGACAGGGGAAACACCCTACTCCCTGGTTTATGGAATGGAGGCGGTCTTACCCATTGAAGTCCAGATACCCTCTCTTCGGATTATGAAGGATGAAGGTTTGAGCAAGGATGATTGGATCCAGACCCGACTTGACCAGCTGAACCTAATTGATGAGAAGAGACTTACTGCTATTTGTCATGGTCAGACGTATCAAAAGCGAATGATCAAGGCATTTAACAAGAAAGTCAGACAACAAGAATATCAGGTCGAGGATCTGGTGATCAAGCGCATCATACTGCCGCAAGGTGATCCCAGAGGCAAATGGACCCCCACATACGAAGGGCTATTTATGGTTAAGAACATTTTCTTGGGAGGAGCTATGATTTTAACCATCATGGATGGTGACGACCTTCCTCACCCCGTCAATGCAGACATAGTGAAAAGATACTATGCATAATCAAAGGCCCGCTAGGTTGACTGGCCTAGGCAAAAAAAAGGGCTTCCCAGTGAACCAAAAGGGTTCGGGAAAAAGTAAGGGATGAAAATGAAAAAAAACTGTACACCCAGCAAGTTGAAAACCTGAAAAAGCGGCTTGGACAAAAAAGGGTATCCCGGTGGACTGAAAACCCGAAAGGGCGGTCCAGGAAAAAATTAGGGATCAAAGGGTAACACTATGTCTCATTGGATCATCTTGCGACCAGATTGCGGTATCGACTATCAAGCTCGGACGGTGTCAATCAATCTGATCTACCTTTGACCAAGTAGCAAAGTGATGAGACGCTTGAAGACATAAAGGCAATAATAGAGTTGGAACTCAATGGAATTGGTCACATAGTTATTTTTCTTTCTGTTACACAAATTGTATAATTCCTGTCTTTCGGCGGCATTCTCTTACTAGGACGTCTGCCTCTTTGTACAAACCTTTCTATTACAGGCCGAATTCAAAATCAATACAATTCATTTCCACGAGAAATTTCACCTTGTTTTTCTTTTTCTGTTTGTTTTGCAAGAACGTCCAATGATTCATTTTTGATATATGCATTTGAAAATAATTGTTGCTCATAGATATTTACATGTGAAACAAAAGACAATTACTCGTAATTCCAGGAACAGGGGCAAACAAGAAATGTCCAAACCTTACAGTTGCTCTACCCACCAGGTACAGGGATAGAGCCAGCTTGAGAATGAAACTAAAGATACATACATTCCCCGCAGAGTAGGAAGTATCCAAAAACAATGGTGTTAGCTCTTCCCAGCCGAGCTTCATAATCAAAAATAAGTCGGCAAAATTCTCCCCAAGTAGAGTTTATCTAGAACCAATAATAGAAGTACACCATCAATGGAGTTTATTGCTTCCACACACAGAAATTCAATCCCTGACAGAGTTCATCATCACTAGCAACGGTAATTCATCCCCAGCAGAGTGGTTTCTCCAAATCAGCAGATCCTCCAGCAGAATATCTTTCTTCCCCCATAGAGTCTCTCCCGGTGGAATAATCTTAAGCAGATCAGACGCAAGTCTCCAGATAATCATCTTCAGTTACTATCCCTTGCGAGATCGAAGAACTCAACTCCTTGTACTCTCCAACAGCAGTCTGGGATTTATTTTCCCCAACTAGAGAACATCATAAGAACATTGCATATCCATACATCATGGCATGCACATACGCATCATATAGCACAATCTCACTTATTTTGAGAACATCATTACTTAATACATGTCATACATCATGACATTACATACGACTAACTCTTTACCTTTCAGGGAAAGATACAATCAAATTCTCACAAGATTTCTCCGGTTCAGTCAAATCGATGCTAAGATTTCTATTCCAGTTCAAGATATGAAGCCCGGATTCGACTGGATAATATCTTGATTTCTCCAAAATACTATGAAGCCTGGAATCGACCAGATAGTGGTATATCCTAAATACAAGCTATGAAACCCGGAAATCGACTGGAAAATAGCTTAACCCTCAGCAAGTTATTGTGAAGCCTGGAAATCGACCAGATAGCAATACTAGATATGATGAAGCCTGGACTCGACCAGATAATGGTATAAGACATTGTGAAGCCTGGATCACGACCAGATAGTGGCAAAAGACACTGAAGCCCGGGACACGACCAGATAACAGTATAAGGTACTGCGAAGCTTGGAATTCGACCAAATACAGTTTACCCGGCCAATTACTAAGAAGCCCGAAATCGACCGGGTATTAGTATGCCTTAAATTTAAGTTGAAGCCCAGATGCGACCGGATAACAACTTAATCCCTTCTGAAGCCTGGAGCACGACCAGATAATAATTGAGAAATTGCGAAGCCTGGAGAACGACCAGATAGAAAGTTTAATCTCATCTCCCCAATAAGTCACTGTGAAGCCTGGAGCACGACCAGATAGCAGTCAGTCTTATTTATCTCAACAAATCACTGTGAAGCCTGGAGCACGACCAGATAGCAGTTCATTTTCACCTCCTCGACTAAGAGATGATTCCCCAGTAGAATAACGGACAACTGAAGCTCCTAAAATTCTATTCCTCTCAAGACAGAGACCAGCATTCCCCAATTAAGTTCTCCTCAACAACAGGTGTACGGGCTCTCGCAAAGGAATCCCTTATGCGATCGACACTTCTTCTGATAGCATCATTAAGCCCATCTTCTGACATCAACCTCCAAATGGAATCTATAAGCCCATTCCCGACATCTCAAGACAAGTACCACTTCATGCGATTGCAAATTTCTGGGCACTCTAGTGTTCAATCATCTTCAACCTTCAGATCACGAAAGGCAGACAAGCCAATCTACATCCTCAAGTTTAAGAAGATTGAACAGGGGCAGCTGTTGTACGCCAAAAATTTCCCTCCCGTATTTCTCAAGACATTTCAAATGAGGTCCTCAAACTGCTCAAGGAAATCCAAGGGTTGACCAGACAAACTCTCTCCTAAGGCAGTCTACCTCAAATTAGGGTTTCAGTTTGCATCAAGATGCTTGAGTCCAAAGGATCCCAAATGCTCACCATTGTCCTAATATGTTCACAAGGTCATTCATGTCAAGTTTCAAGCCTTACAGAGGAAGTTTGCTCAGTCAATTGCTCAAAGGCCTGAAAATCAACTATGTTAGGGAAAAAGTCAACTGTGGCCCACATGCAGTCAAACTTCAAGATTTTTAGTCAACATTCTCATTTTGAAGTATTATTCATAATTTTATAAAGGGTTGATCATGATTCCTCAAGGATTGCTCACAATTCATCAAAACTCAAAAGTTGCTAAATTAGGGTTTTGCAAGAAAAGTCAACTCAACTTTGACCAAGTGTAACTTTCTCATACTTTATCAAAAATGACCCATCCAAAGCTCATTTTTAAGAGGGTGCAATTCCCTACAATTCATTTTCAGCTCACAAGTTCAAAATATTCACTCACAAGAAGATATGAATATGGACATTATAAGTCATTTAGAAAACTCAACAAAAACACCTTTTGGGTCAAAGCTTCATACATGAACATGGAAAACTCAATTGAGATGAGACCAGAAGGGTTGCTTAGAGGATATCTTAATATTTTTAAAAAGTCCAAGAACGCCTCTCTAGGATCAAAATTGAAAGAGTTATGCATTGGCAAAGTTGACCCTTTTTGCAAAATTACCAAAAGTCAAATGTGTCCAAAATTGCAATTTTTGTCAAATGGGCCCAACTTTTTATGCTTGCACTGAGTTTGTAATGTGACCCACGACCAATGATCCCTTCCACTTGTCATTTTATTATTTTTGTCATTTATTTTGATTTTATTTCGATTAAATCAAATAAAATCAAAATAAAATCATGAAAATAGCAAAAACTAATCAAAGCTTGAGATTTTTGCATGTTTAGGTCTATTATACATCTGGAGATAGAATCAAATCGTGCAAGGTTCATTTGGACCTAAAAAGATTGAATTTGGATTGATTTAGAAAGATTTGGTACAATGATCAAATCATGAATCAACAATCATAATTGGAGAGATTTGATACAAGTTTGTAACCCTAATTCCTTCTAGGGTACATAAGGAACATGTTCAGATCAAAAACACAGGGAGGAGAGGCGTGAAAAACAGAAAGCAAGTTTCAAAGAAATTGGAGAAAAGTGGCAAACTGATTTCCACATTCCAGATCAATTCAAAGCATTCTAGTGATCCCAATCGCTTGTTGGGTATCCCTGGATCATGTTGCAATCGTTAGCAAGCATTCTCGCGCCTTGAAGCACACTGTAAGAGTCGTACTATATCCATGTTTTCTTGATTTCAAATCCATTAATTATGGCATCTATAGCATGAATAATTGACATATTCTTCATCCTTGTGATGTTTGCAAGCTAATGGTAATATCCAATTGTATTTTTGTTGGCTATACAGCAAGTTGCCATGGCTAGGGTTTTAGTTTTGTTTTTAGGGGTTTTGTGTGCAGGAACAATTAGCCATGGATAGTGGTACCGTGATGCTCGTGAGGTTGCAATAAGTTGATTGGTACCACTGGTTATGATTTATCATGCAGGATAAGATTTTGAAGATGCACAGGGTTGTACCTACGCCCAGATGACTATAGGTAAAAGTCCAAAAACTTTTAGCAACGGTGGGAGGAAGAAGAAAGTAACGTGGCCTTCCCTGACTGGCCCATTCAAATTTCGCGCGTTTTCAAAATTCACTTTTCGTCTTTATCATATAATATTTGTTTATTGTTATTCATACAAAAAACCAAGTCATCTCAGATGGTCATCTTGCAGCGTGAGAATGCCTAGGGGTCTGGGTTTGATCCCCAGGTCCCCATATTGTTCAATATTACTTTGCTTTGCATAATTAGGTACACAGGCGTCCCACAAGACCACCATGTGCCATCAGCCTTCAACCACCAGATCCCCAACATGTCAGATCCAAGGCCTCTCACATGGAAGTCCACAATACACACCAGTCAAGTGCATGCATGAGATCAGGAGAAGTCAAAGAGGCCAGAAGTTATTGGGCCAAGAGTTTCCAACGACACCCCCCTCCTTTGCTATTTACCACCAGGCCCACTTCTCATTCTTTATTTTTATTTTCTTTTATTTAATTTGTTTAAATTATTTTTTAACCAAAATTAAATTCTTTTTTCCAAAAAAATCATAAAATCAATTTCACAAATTTAGAATTAGGTTTATTTTATTTTATCAAATTTAATTTAATATTAGTTTAAATTTAATTTAGGGTTAATTCTAACTTTTTTCCCATATTTAAAATCAATTAGAAAAAATTAGGGTTAACATGTGATTTTATTTTTATTTCTTTTCTCAATAAAACAAAAAATACAAAAATAGGTTAATTTAGTTATTTTTATTAATTTAAATTAATTAGTAATTAGGTTTTTTTATTTATTCAATTAAAATCTTATTTTCTCAAAACAATCAAAAACAACAAAAAATGATTCTTCTTTTGTTAGTTTTAATTAGGTTTAGATGGGGTCAAAACCCTAATTCTTTTTCATTCGATTCATTGCACGCGCTTATTAGTTTTACAATATTAATGTAACTGCTTACGGTATGTAATAGTTTAATTAGGATTGTGATACGGTGGGAGAGAACTGACTGTTTTTTGGAATGCTGGTTTGCGTTTTGCATTTGTTTTCGTAAAATGTCGCGGTAAGCAAGAGTCGCCACCGTCTTTTATTTTATCCAACAAGGAAAGGAAAAAAGCACAGAAAAATTCCTTTTTCGAGATATTTCTCGGGTTAGGGGGGTAGATTATAGAAAGGGAATGTGTTAGCACCCTTTCTATCCGTGGTTATCCACAGGCTCTTAGGTACTTGCTCATATTGTTTTCAAAAATGCTTTTCTTTGTGTTTGTGGGTTTGAAAAAGTCTTTGTTTGAAAAGGAGTGTAAGTGTGAAAAAGATTTTGTATTTTGAAAGAGCAAGTACTTAAGAACCATCTACCTACTCGAAAAAAGAATCATTCTATGCTAATGTCCTTTAGACAATGCTATCCCACTATGAATGAGTAGGTAGCACCATCGTTGGAGTTTAAGGGTCAATTCGAATAAGGGACATGCAGTCACTAAAGCAACGTTAGGACGCCTTAGCGGTAACCCTAATGTCTTAGATCATTTTATCTGAGGCAACCGTTTCGAGGCAACTATGATCTTTGGACAAGAGGACGACCTCTAAAACTTCCTATACTCAATGACCGTGTATGAAGGCAACCAAGTGGGGTGTACCCTAAGAGTGCGCGTGTGCGAGTGTGTTGTTTTCAGTTATTTTGTCTTTGTACATGTCAATGGTTATCTATGTTGATTTTAGGTTAAAATATTCAATCTTGTCATGCATGCCTATTATCAAACATCTAACAGTTATATTTTGCGGAAAATAAATTGTTGAAATTAAATTACAAGGCGTCGGGTATTTACATCGCCAAAAGCAACCCTTTGAAATTAAATGCGGAAAAATAAATAAAGCGATAAATAAATGGTCCTAATTATCTATTACATTCCGGGAACAAGTACAATATTGGATAAATAGATCGCATGCGAAAAATTAAATCGGGCGCAAGTTCTAGGGTTTTAACCCTTTAATTGTTAAAGAAAAGATTTTTTTGGTTATTTTTGAATTAAGAAAGAAATTAAACTATCCTAAATTAATTATTAAATTAAATTAATTAAAATAATTAATAAAAATAAATATTTTTGGGTTTTTTGATATTTAAAGAAAGAAAATAAAATTGATCAATGTTAATAAAAACCTAATTATGTCTAAGTTAATTTTAATTGTTTATAAAATATATTAAAGTTATCCTAATTAAAACTAAATTAATTAATTGATTTGTTAAAAAATAAATACTAAAATTTAAATTAATAAAGAAAATATCTTTTGGTTTTTATTTTATAGAGAAAATTAATTGATTGGTTTTTTAATAATAAAAATAATAACAATAAATAATTAAACAAAATAAAAAGAAATAGAAAGAGTTAGGGGTGTGGGCCTGATTAGTGGTGTTTGAATTGCAATTCTATGGTCCAATAACATGCTGGTCTTGTTGACTTTGTGAGATTCCTTGTGCGCCCTTTGACTTGGTCCCATGGTAGACCATCATCCTGGATCACCAGATCTGGCCTTGGGCCATCTGGCGCTTGATTGAGTGAGGATGTATGATAGGCCATGAGCTTGGATTTGCACTAGATAACCTGTAGAAAAATAACAAATTCAATTTGGAGGACCTGGGATTCGAACCCAGGTCCTATTGGTATTTGCAACGCTTGCTTCGCCACTAGGCCATCACGCTTCATCTGTTAATATATTAAACAATAATGCTAATATGCCAAAACAAAGATTATTGGTCAGAAAAGAAAAAAAACGCACGCGATTTGAATGGTCCACTGGGAATTGCCACGTCTACGTCCCCTACCTCCAGCCCCTGTAACTTTACCTACGGATTTAGATCCGCAGCTAAATTCGTAGGTCGATCCCAAAATTAATTCTAGGCCATGAAAATGACCCCCAAGGACATGGTTAGGTTCGTCTCCCTCTCCTGAGTGCAACCATGTCCATCACGAGATCCAATTTCACCTGAAATGAAAATCCCTAAAATCTAACACAAAACCCTAGCCATACGGTTATGGGGTTATAGTCCATATAAATGAAATCAAATATTGCCAAAAGTTCAGAAATCTCATAAGCATCACAAATATGTCCATGATTTTCCAGAATGATGCAAAAATAGAGAGCTACAATTTTGAAAACAGGGCCAAGAAACGTGATACTTACAATGCGTTTTGATGCATATGAGAGCTTTCTTTGGATTGCAGAAGGTTGAGTAGACACCCATCAATCGATTGGTGTTGAGTTTTGCTTCTGAAAACGCCTCCAAGTAGGATTTTGGTTCACACTTTTTTGTGAATTTTGCAAGTTTTGTTTTCAGTGTTCTTGCAGCCTCTAGCCCTTGTAATTGTGCCTCAAGCTTCCTTATGTATCATGGAATGTGTTAGGTTAACATTTGTGGATTGAATCTTTGCACATAAATGCCATGGGATTTGATTTGATTCACCATTGAAAACTTGCCAATTTTGCCAAAAACTCAATCTTTTTGCACATGGAATGCTTGATACGAGTTTGATACCCTTGATGGTGATGATTCAGTCCTGAAAATAGCAAAAGATCTCATGTAATCAAGTTTTGGGATTTTATTTGATTTAATTTGATTTAAAATGAAATAATTCAATAAAAAAATCAAATAAAATAATAAAATTGATAAATGGACACAAGGATGAAGCTAGGACACGTGTGCAATGTGGCAAGTTCAAATCAAGTGGAAAGGAATTGGCCCATTTGACAAAATTTGATGTTTTGGGGATAGTTGACTTTTGGCAATTTTGCAAAAATGCCCAACTTCAACAATGCATAACTTCTTCAATTTTTCACTTTTGGAAGTGTTCTTGGACTTTTTAGAAAGCTTGATATGTCATCTAACCAAACCTTGTAGTCTAATATCATTTTGATATTCCATTATCAAGTTATAAGCTTTGGCAAAAAAGATGTTTTTGTTGACTTTCAAAAATGACCTATAATGT
Organism: Vicia faba; assembly: GCA_948472305.1. Taxonomy (NCBI): domain Eukaryota; kingdom Viridiplantae; phylum Streptophyta; class Magnoliopsida; order Fabales; family Fabaceae; genus Vicia; species Vicia faba. The sequence continues at coordinate 70,685,774 of OX451741.1, read as the reverse complement.
CCAAATTTATAACTTCTTGTGAGTTCATTTTATGATCTTGGGGTATGAAGATGGATTGTAGGACATTGCATCCTATTCAAAATGAGCTTTGGATGGGTCATTTCACATAAATTATGAGAAAGTTATGCTTGGTCAAAGTTGAGTTTACTTTTCCTACAAAACCCTAATTTAACAACTTTTGAGTTTTGATGAATTTTGAGCAATCCTTGATGAATCATGATCAAACCTTGATCAAATTATGAAATATCCTTCAAAATGAGAATGTTGACAAAACAATATTGAGGTTTGACTGTATTTGGGTCACAGTTGACTCTGGCCCTAACACAGTCGATTTTTGGACTCTTTAAGCAATTGACTGAGCAAACTTCCTCTGCAAGGCTTGAAATTTGACATGGATGATCTTGAGAACATATTAGGTCATTAGGGAGAATTTGAGGTCATTTGGTCTCAAAGATCTTGATGCAACACAAAACCCTAATTTGGGGTTGACTGCCTTAGGAGATGATTTGTCTGACCCACTCTTGAGCAAACTTGAGCAACTTAGAGATTTTTCTTGCAATTTTTTAAGAAATATGAGAGGGCAAATTTTGGGGTACAACAACTTCCCCTGTTCAATCTTCTTAAACCTGAGGATGTAGATTAGCTTTCGTGCCTTTCGTGATCCGAAGGTGGAAGATGATTGAACACTAGAGTGCCCATAAATTTGCACTCGCATGAAGTGGTATCAGCCTAGTGATGTCGGGAATGGGCTTACAGGTGCCATTTGGAGACTGTTGATAGAAGGTCTGAACTTCGAATGGAATAAGAATCAGGGAGATCTTAGCGTCGATCTGACTGAACCAGAGAAGGTCTTGGACTAACTTTGACTGGATAAGAATCAGGAAAATCTTAGAATCGATTTAACTGAACCGGACGAAAGTCTTGGAATATCTTCAACTGGAATAAGAATCGGGGAGACCTTAGTGTCGATTTGACTGAACCAGAGAAGGTCTTGGATTGACTTTGGCTAGATAAGAATCAGAAAAATATTAGAATCGATTTAACTGAACTAGACGAAAGTCTTGTGATATCTTCAACTGGAATAAGGATCAGAGAGATCTTAGTGTCGATCTGACTGAACCAGAGAAGGTCTTGGATTGACTTTGACTGGATAAGAATCAGAAAAATCTTAGAATCGATTTAACTGAACCAGACGAAAGTCTTGGAATATCTTCAACTGGAATAAGGATCAGAGAGATCTTAGCGTCGATCTGACTGAACCAAAGAAGGTCTTGGATTGACTTTGGCTAGATAAGAATCAGAAAAATATTAGAATCGATTTAACTGAACTAGATGAAAGTCTTGTGATATCTTAAACTGGAATAAGAATCAGGGAGATCTTAGCGTCGATCTGACTGTACCAGAGAAGGTCTTGGATTAACTTTGACTGGATAAGAATCAAAAAAATCTTAGAATCGATTTAACTGAACCAGACGAAAGTCTTGGAATATCTTCAACTGGAATAAGGATCAGAGAGATCTTAGCATCGATCTGACTGAACTAGAGAAGGTCTTGGATTGACTTTGGCTAGATAAGAATCAGAAAAATCTTAGAATCGATTTAACTGAACTAGACGAAAGTCTTGTGATATCTTCAATTGGAATAAGAATCAGGGAGATCTTAGCGTCGATCTGACTGAACCAGAGAAGGTCTTGGATTAACTTTGACTGGATAAGAATCAGAAAAATCTTAGAATCAATTTAACTGAACCAGACGAAAGTCTTAGAATATCTTTCTGAGGAATCCGCTGATACAACCCTCAATGGATGTAGTTTTTGAGGGGACTACCAGGTCATATAAGTAGTCAACGGTGTTTATTGATTCGTCTTTCCCTAAAAAGGTAAAGAGTTAGTCATATGCAATGTCATGATGTATGAAATGCATGATATATATCAAGTAATGATGCTCTCAAAATAAATGAGATTGTGTGGTATGATGTGTATTTGCCTGTATCATGATGTATGGAAATGTAATGTTTCTAGTTGGGGAAAATAAGTCTCGGATAGTTGTTGAAGAATAGAGCTGGATTCTTCGTTTCTGCTGGGGATGGAGAACGAAGAGAATAAACCTGCAGGAGAGGATGACTCTGTTGGGGGAATAAACTGATGAGGAGATTACTCTGTGGGGATGGGATATTCTGCTGAAGATTCCACTGATAAATTCTGTCGGGATGAATTATCGTTGCTGGTGATATTGAATCCTATTGGGAATTCAATTCCTGTTTGTGAAAGTAAAGAACTCCACTGGGGATGATCTTCGGTTGCGACTTCTCTGGGAATAACCTTTTAGACTTTTATGGGGATAATCCTTTGAGTTCTGCTGGGAATGATCCTTTGAACTCGGCTGGGGAGATTTATTTTTGTACTCCGCCGGGGATAAACTTCTAGAGTCTACTGGGGATGATTCTCCCAACTTCGTTGGGGAAGCTTTTTCAGACTGCGGTGGGAAAATTTTAACTCCACTGGGGATATCTTGTACCCTGCCGGGGAGCATTCTTATACTCCGTTGGGGAATATTAAGACTGTCGGGGATATTAAGCCTCTTCAGGGTTGATGATAGATAAACTCTGCTTGGGGAGAATATTATTGATTTATTCACAGTTGCAAGTCTCAGCTGGGGAGAGCTATCATTACTATCTTACTCTGCAGGGAGTGAAGGTATCTTGGCCATATTCTTCAGCTGAATCTACCTTTGTACCTGGTGGACAAAACAACTGTATAGTTTGGACAATTCTTATTGCCCCTGTTTCTGATGTTACCAGTAATCGTCTTTTGTTTCGCATGTAAATATTCATGATCAGAAATTAATGTCAAATGCATATATCAAAAATGGACATTGGAGGTTCTTTGCAAAACAAAACAGATAAAGGAAAAACAATTTGAAATTTCTTTGAAAATGACTTGTATTGATTTTGAAGTTTGGTCTGTAAATAGGCGTTTTTGTACAAGAGGTTCACGTCCTAGTAAGAAAACGCCGCCGAGTAGATATAGTTTATACAAATTGTGAAAAACAAAACAGCTATGTGAACAATCCCACTGGGTTCCAACTCTACTATGGCCTTTATGTCTTCGAGCATCTCATCACTTTGCTGCTTGGTTGAAGATGAATCAGATTGATTAGTGTCGTCCGAGCTTGATAGTCGATACCGAAGTCTGGATACAAGGTGATCCAATGAGACATATTGTTACGCTTTAATCCCTAATTTTTTCCTGGACCGCCCGTTCGGGTTTTCAGTCCACCGGGATACCCTTTTTTGCCCAAGTCGCCTTTTCAGGTTTTCGACTTGCCGGGTGTACAAATGTTTTCATTTTCATCCCTTATTTTTGCCCGAACCCTTTTGGTTCGCCGGAAAGCCCTTATTTTTGCCTAGGCCAGTCAACCTAGCGGGTCTTTGTTTATGCGTAGTATCTTTTCACTATGTCTGCATTGATGGGGTGAGGAAGGTCGTCACCATCCATAGTGGTTAGAATCATAGCTCCTCCTGAGAAAATCTTCTTAACAACAAATGGCCCTTGGTAAGTATGGGTCCACTTGCCTCTGGGATCACCTTGAGGTAAGATATTGCGCTTGATTACCATATCTCCAACTTGATACTCTTATCGTCTATCTTTCTTGTTAAATGCCTTGATCATCCGTTTTTGGTACATCTGACCATGACAAATAGCAGTAAGTCTCTTTTCGTCGATTAAGTTCATCTGATCAAGCCGGGTCTGAATCCAGTCATCTTTGCTTAGACCTGCATCCTTCATGATTCGGAGAGAGGGTATCTGAACTTCAATGGGCAAGACTGCCTCCATGCCATAAACCAATGAATAGGGGGTTACCCCTATTGACGTCCGTGCTGAGGTACGGTACCCATGAAGAGCTCACGGTAACATCTCGTGCCAGTCTTTGTTTTTCACTGTCATCTTCTGCACAATCTTCTTAATGTTCTTATTAGCCGTTTCAACAGCCCCATTCATCTTCGGCTGGTAGGGAGAAGAGTTGTGATGCTGTATCTTGAACTGCTTGCAGAGCTCAGTGATCATCTTGTTGTTGAGATTGGTACCATTGTCCGTAATGATCCTCTCTGGTACACCGTATCGACAGATCAGATTGTGCCGAATGAACCGTGCCACGACATTCTTGGTTACGGTAGCAAAGGAAGTTGCTTCAACCCACTTCGTAAAGTAATCAATAGCCACCAGGATGAAATAATGCCCGTTGGATGCTGTAGGTCTGATCTCGCTGATCATATCAATGCCCCACATTGCAAAAGGCCACGGAGCTGTCAAAACATTCAGAGGAACTGGAGGTATGTGCACCTTATTAACATAAACTTGGCACTTGTGACATGTCCGAGAATGCTGATAACAATCGGCTTCCATAGTGGACCAATAATATCCTGCCCGAAGGATTTTCTTTGCCATAGTGTGCCTACTGGAATGAGTTCCGAAAGTACCTTCATGTAGATCTACCATGATTCTTTCTGCCTCGTTATTATCTACACATCTCAGTAAGGTTGAATCATGGTTACGCTTGTAGAGAATACCATTGCTAATGAAGAACTTCGCCGCGAACCTCCTCAGAAACTTCTTATCATTAACAGATGCACCCTCGGGGTACTCCTGAGCGTCAAGATACCTTTTTACTTCATGAAACCAGGGCTTTTCTGTTACCTCTTCAGTCTCAATGTCACATCAATGTGCAGGTTCGTCCAATCTTTCAATGATAATCCGGGGAACCTCGTTGTCCCAATTAACTTTAAACATATAAGACATTGTAGCCAGCGCGTCCGCCAACTGATTCTCCTCTCTTGGGAAGTGTTCAAAGGTTATCTCTTTGAAGTGCGGGAGCAATGTCAACAAATACTCCTTGTAAGGAATAATATTTGGGTGTTTTGTATCCCACTCACCTTTGATTTGACTGATCACGAGAGCAGAATCTCTGAAGACACTCAAAAACTTAATCCTTAGGTCAATTGCTGCTCGAAGACCCAAGATGCACGCTTCATACTCTGCCAAATTGTTGGTGCAATTAAAACATAGTCGGGCGGTGAACGGAGTATGAGAGCCTTTAAGAGATATGATCACGGCGCCAATGACATTACCCAAAGCGTTTGAAGCTCCATCAAAGTACATAGACCATTGGGATCCTTCTTCAGGTCCTTCATCCGGTCCAGGTTCTACACAATCGGTCACTATCATGATATTCTCATCCGGAAATTCAAAGTTCATATATTGGTAACCATCCACTGCCTGATGTGCCAAATGGTCTGCCAACACACTTCCCTTGATTGCCTTCTGGGTCGTGTACTGGATGTCATACTCAGTCAAGATCATTTTCCATCTCGCTATTCTTCCGGACAAGGCAGGCTTTTCGAAGATATACTTGATTGGATCCATTTTTGATATCAATAAAGTAGTGTGAGTCAACATATACTGTCTCAGCCGGCGAGCAGCCCATGCCAAAGCGCAACAAGTTTTCTCGAGCAGTCAGTATCGGGTCTCACAGTCGGTAAACTTTTTTCTAAGGTAATAAATAGCATGCTCTTTTCGGCCAGACTCGTCATGCTGCTCCAGCACACACCCCATTGAATTATCGAGTACTGTCAAGTATAAGATCAAAGGTCTCCCTTCAACTGGAGGCATCAGAATGGGTGGCTCTTGGAGATACTCTTTGATCCTTTCGAAAGCGGCCTGATATTCATCGTTCCAACGTACTACTTGATCTTTCTTCAGTAACTTGAAGATTGGTTCACAAGTAGCGGTCAGGTGTGAGATGAATCGGGCAATGTAGTTTAGTCGTCCCAGAAAGCCTCTTACTTATTTCTCTGCTTGGGGAGATGGCATCTCTTGTATGGCCTTCACTTTGGCAGGATCCACTTGAATACCTTTGTCGCTTACGACGAAACCTAGCAGCTTACCGGATCTCACCCCGAAGGTTCACTTGTTCGGGTTTAATCTCAGCTTGTACAACTTCAACCTGTCAAATAGCTTCTGAAGGTGTTCAAGATGTTCTTCCTCCGTCTGGGATCTTGCAATCATGTCATCGACGTATACCTCAATCTCGTGATGGATCATGTCATGAAACAAAGCAACCATGGCACGCTGATACGTCGCCCCAACATTCTTCAATCCAAAAGGCATGACCTTGTAGCAAAAGGTACCCCACTGAGTAACAAAAGTTGTCTTCTCCATGTCTTCGGGAGCCATCTTAATCTGATTATAACCGGAGAAACCATCCATAAAGGAGAATACCTTATGCTGAGCGGTGTTGTCAACCAGAATGTCGATATGAGGTAGAGGAAAATCATCCTTGGGACTCGCCCTGTTCAGATCCCTATAGTCAACACACATTCGAACCTTACCATCCTTCTTCGGTACAGGAACCACGTTGGCCACCCACTGTAGGTAAGAAGTAACTGCTAGAAAACCGGCGTCAAACTGTTTCATAACTTCAGCCTTGATTTTCTCAGACATCTCTAGGCGCATTCGGCGGACCTTCTGTTTCACCGGAGGACAGTCTTCCTTGGTAGGCAGGCGGTGAACCACAATATCGGTATCCAACCCAGGCATATCTTCATAAGACCAGGCGAAGATCTCAATGTAGTCACACATCATTTGAATCAATCATTGCTTCACACTAGCTTCTAGATTTGCACCAACCTTGACCTCTTTCCTGTCTTCCTCCGTACCCATATTTATTGTTTCCACCGGCTCTTTGTGTGGCTGAACAAACCTCTCTTCCTGAAGTAACAGTCTTGCAAGTTCACCCGGCACTTCGGAATCATCTTCACCTTCGTCTTCGGCTAAGTTGATTGGAATTTCGAAGTCATAACTGGCAGTAGCAGAGTCGTTACCAGTGAGATCCATAGTGGATATAGACCTGTATATGTGAGTGTGTGTAAAATAGCTGTTTTGCAATATGTAATAAAAGAAAAACAAGGAGCGCAAAATTTGAAATGCAAGAAACGTCCAATGCTTTTATTAATGATATATGTAAATGACACACATAAAGCCCTCACAAATGAGGCCACGGTGCCTCGGGTAAGACACCAGGCCGTAAAGTTTAAAACATTGTGTGTTACAAATTCCAAACAAAAGTCTCATTATTGGGTAACAAAAGAAAATGGGATGAGGTCCTTTGCGGTCCAGTTGCTTAGTCCTCCATCAGTAGTAGGATAGATCCAACTGTCGAACTCAGACTCTTCAACGTCGTCTTCAATGGCATTTACTCCTGAATTGCTGATGAACAGGGGAGGTCTTCCGATCCGTGCATTCCGAACAGCCTTTTGAGCTTCTGCAGTGAAACCCAAACCAAACTTGTTAGTCTTCTGTGCAAAATCAGGGAGTTGTCCCCAATTTTCACACCCACCTTTATCGACAACAGCCCGGGCATCCTTAAAGGAAGCCATCTTCATAGGAGAATCTTCAACAACAGTCTCAGTTGATGCCAGTGTCTGGGGAACCTCTTCAAAATGCTGAAATGGGGTCTCAATGAACTCCCCATCCATTTCTACATATCAGAAAGAGTTGAGGTGGCTCACCATGTACTCCTCCTCTCCCTGCATTGTCATAATTTTCCCTTTCACTGGGTACTTCAGCTTCTGGTGGAGCGTTGAGGTCATTGCCCCAGCTTTGTGGATCCATGGACGACCCAGCAAACAAGAATAAGATGGCCGAATGTCCATCATATAGAATGTAGAGGCGAAAACCTGAGAACCAGCCTTAATCGGAATATACACTTCTCCATGCACCATCCTCTTAGACCCATCGAAGGCCCTGACGATAATGTTGCTTGGTTTCAACTCTAACCACTCACAGTCCAACCGGTCTAGAGCTTTCTTAGGCAAGACGTTTAATGAGGAACCAATATCCACTAATACATGAGCAAGAGTAGTGCCCCTTCATTCAATGGAGACATGCAGGGCGTCATTGTGATTCTTCCCTTTAACAGTCAAGTCGGCGTCAGAGAAACCCAACCCATTATCAGTAGTCAGACTAGCCACGCAATCTTTAAACTGATCAGCTGACGTTTCTTGCGGTACGTGTGCAGTCTTCAGGAATGAAATAAGAGCCTTGGCATGGGCCTCTGAGCATATCAACAATGATAACATGGAGATTTTGGACGGGGTTTGCCCCAGTTGTTCAACTACATTGTAGTCACTCTTTTTGATGATCTTTAAAATCTCTTCCATTTCTTGTCTAGAAGCTTCAATAGTAATCGTCTTTGGTGCCTCCGTCTGGGCAGGCTCATCAGTGGTCCCTTGGCCCCGAGTGTCAGATGACTCGGCGACAAGGGTAAGAATAGGAACTTGAACAGGAATAGCAGTAGGTACAATGGCAGGTGTAATAACAACAGGTTTCCAAACAGTTGGTGGAGAGATATCAGGGGAGAAAAGTCTTCCGTTGTGGGTGACTTTAGCAGGTCCAACAATATTGATGACGTCAGTATCAGCATCCAACTCTTGTTTAACTCCATGAAAATAAACATCAGCCCGTAGTGCCAAGGGACAGCTTTATTAGATGTATAGGGGATAGGTCCTGGAACAGTGATGATCAACGGCGCGATTCTTGGAACAGATGTAATTCTAACAGGCTTTCTCGAGGAAGCCTTGGAAGAATTGTCGAAAATGGTGATTATAGTGTTGTACCCAAAAATTTGCCCTCCCATATTCTTCAAGATGTGTCAAGATCATGGTTCAAAATCTCCTAAGGGTTGCACAGTCCAATTGCCTCCTAACACAGTCAAAATTAGGGTTTTGGTTCTGGCAAAGAAATTGAGGTTTCCAAGGGTCCAATCAAGTCCTATATGCCTACATACATTGTCAAGCATCCATATGTCAAGTTTCAAGACTCACAGCATCAAGTTACACAGTCAAAAAAACCCTAATTGCTTCACAGTCAACTGCAGGGGTAAAATAGTCATTTGACAGTCAAAAGTCAAAATTTTTGGTCAACATCTTATTTTGAAGCCACAATCATCATTTGATCAATTCTTGATCATGATTCCACAAGCATGGTTCAAAAAGTATCAAGATGCAAAAGTTGCTATTTCTGGACAGTTGAAAAATCAACTGCAAATTGACCAAGGCATAACTTCTTCATGGTTTATCAGAAAAATCCCTTCCAAAGCTCATTTTGAAGGGGATGACATTTACTACAACTCATCTTCACACTCCAAGTCCAAGAAATACTCTCACAAAAAGTTATCAATTTCAACATTATAGGTCATTTTCAAAAGTTAACCAAAAGGAACTTTAAGTCAAAGACCATAACTTGAGATTGGTAAATCAAAATGACATGGGACTAAAGGCATTGGTTAGAGGACTTCAAGACCTTTCCAAAATGTCCCATAACATGTTCATAGCTTCAAAATTGAGCAAGATATGCATTGGAGAAGTTGGGAAATTTTTGGGAACTTTCAAAAGTCAACTTTGCCTAAAAAGCTTCAAATTTGCTAATGGGCCTCAAATTCTTTCTTGAATCATTACCCAAAGCCTATGCACGACCCATTGATCTCGAAATAATTTATTTTCTTATTTTTAATTAATTAATTGAATTTTTATTATTATTAATTCATTTAATTGGTTTTAATTATAGGAAAATTAAAAAAATATATGTTTTGGATCTTTTGGTGGAGCAAATCTGATCAGGGCAAGCTGGCAAAGTCGTTTCTCAATCAAACAAGGAAAATCATCCATATTTGGCAAGGTTTCATTGAAAAAGATTGAAAATTTCATGATTGAAAATCAAAGATTGCAAACATTAATTCATGGACTTTTGGGCCAAGGTTTTGACCTAAATTCACTCACATACATATGCTGAATGAAACCCTGAACCCTTACACGAAAAAGCTGCCACAAAAACACTATTGCAAAATTGAAAAAAAGTCAAGAATTTTGGAAACTGAATTCCCATTTGCAGGCCAATTCGAGCCCTTTTCTTGTTTCCAATACCTTGCTGGTAGTTTCTTGAACACATTGCAATCAAGAACGAGTCTTGAAACCCAAAGAACGCGCAAGAACAAGCCCTACGGTTTGCATTATTTTCCAGAATTTCATATCATGATTCATGCGCATTTGATACATATTGTTGGGTGTTTTGTATTCACAGGAACCTTCTGAAGCTAATGACATGGTTTAATTGCGTTATAGGGCTCTGAATCATGATTTGACATTAACACGTTTTAGGGTTTCAGAGCTCCCATATTGGGGTTTTCCTTGTACTGTAAAATTGGACCTCAAGACCAATATAGATGAACTCGTTGCAACAAGACGAAACCATTAAGATACTCGCGCTCAATTTATATAATCTGTGCGCGTAATCGCTATTTTTTGGACTTTTGCTTTGTGGGGGTTTAAAACCCCCGCTATCTTGTTTACAGTTGCAGGTGAAACGAAGAAGACAGCATGTGTGGCATTACGTGACTGGAACATTCAAATCCAGCGCGCGTTATTTCATTTGGTGGTCATAATATTTGTTTTTCTTATATAATAATTGTTGTCCACTCATATGACAAATGCGTTGGATGGCTCAGTTGGCAAAGGCATAATGATAAGAGGTACTGGGACCTGGGTTCGATTCCCAGGTCCCCCCATATAATTGATGATTTTTGTTTTAACATGTTCTAGTGCAGCATTCGTTCAATGTTCCACCACACATCCTCGCGCCAAAGCTTGCCAAGCGCTCATGATGATCAATCCAGTGGCTACAGAGTGAAGAGCATGGTACACCCTAGTCATCCAGCAAGCACGTGATGCCAAAAAGTCAACAAGGCCTTGTGTTCTTGGGCCTAAATTGCTTCAATCTCACCTCCACTTTGGGCCTGACACCCCCTTGGTTTGCATAGTTTTCTTTTCTTTTCCTTTCTAAAACTTTTAATTGTTTTTAATTATTATTATTAATTCACCATAAAATAAATTTTTTTCCAATAAAATCACAAACTCAAAAAAAATGTTTTTATTTATTTATTTAAATTTGCCATTAACATATTTTTGTAAATAAATTCTAATAACTAATCTAGGTTAATTTAGTTTTAAAATTCGATCTTTTTCTTAATAAATAAAAATGGCATAGAATTAGGTTTTGACACTTTTTATCTTTTTTCTTAATTAATTATTATTATCATCATTTATTATTATTATTATTAATTACTATTATTTTTGTACATAAATATGTAAATTAATTAATTAGTAAATTAGGTCAACTTTGACATTTTCATTAATAATTAAAATAAACATAGAACTAGGGTTTTCTTTAATTCTTTTTTTCTTATTTTCATTAAATACAAAAAACATAAAAACACTTTCTTGTAAATAATTGAATAATTAGACTTAGGTTTAATCTTAATTTCATACAAAAGACACAAAAAACTCGTAATTGCTCAAAAGGGTCCAAAACCCTCGGACGTCCAGTTTAATTTATGCTTTCGCACGTTATCATTATTTTCTTATTGATTATTATGTAATTGTTCAAGGAATGTAATAGTAATTAGGTTTATTGCTTTTTTACTTTCCGCATCTTTAGCAAAAATGGGTCTTTGTATTTTGGCGATGTATAGACCCGCGCCTTGTAATAGCGTAACTTTTATCTTTCTGTATTTAATTTCCCGCACAATTATTAAACTGTTAAACTCGCATGAAAGAATGTATGGTAATTAAAAAACAACGCGTAGCTCACAATGCCATGATCAAAGATAAAACATAACATTAAAACAACACACAATGCACCCACCACTTCTAGGGTACGTCTCACTTGTTGCCTTCGAAACGTGGTCGTCAAGTATAGGACGTTTTAGCGGTCGCTCTTATGTCTAAGATCCAGTCGCCTCGAAACGATTGCCTCGGATTAAAAAGGATCTAGGACATTAGGGTTACTTCTAAGGTGTCCTACTGTTGCTTCGGTGACCACACTGTCCCTACAATCGAATTGAGCCGAACGCCTCCAACGGTGGTGCTACCTACCTCTCAATGGTGGGATGGCACTACCTTAAGGACTTTTACACAGTCTAATTCCTTAGGGTAGGTAGATGACTCATGCATACTTGCTCTCTTAAAAAAAAACAAATCAAAAATCTTTTCACACTGACACTTTCAAAAGCTTTCAAAACAAATTTTTCAAACACTCTTGAGGACAGATACAAGAGTTAATCAGAAATCTTTTACTGAAACTTTTTCAAACCCACTCACATTTGAAAAGAAAACATTTTGAAAACATAAGAGCAAGTATCTAAGAGCCCATGGATAACCATGGATAGAAAGGGTGCTAACACCTTCCCTTTCTATAAATCTACCTCCCGAACCGAGAAACAATCTCATAAGGAATTTTGTTATGCTTTTGTCCTGTCCATGTTGGAGAAAATAAAAGATGGTGGCGACTCTTGCTTACCGCGACATTTCGCGAACCAGCTTAAAAACAGTCAGTTCTATTTCCACCGATCACCAGAACTGGCGACTCTGCTGGGGATACTTTAAAGTGAGGTGTACCTTAGGATAGATTATACTTATGTTTTCAATTGCCTGATTTGTGTGCTTTAATATTATTGGGCATGTTTTGGGAGCTCTATAGATCCTAACTCGGATCTGGGGGATACCTCTTAGAAAGTAGCAACAAGACTGTGAGGGAACTGTGTGGGGTATACCGACACAGTTGAAGCAGTCTGCTACGTTGATGTGGCACTTTGGTGAGTACCGGTAACCCTTGAGTCAAGTCAAGGAGAGTACGGGGCCGCCGCGTGGTGTCGTGAAGCATCAACTGACCTTAGGAAACTTAATTGAACCATCCTGGCCTCTTTAGGGTAGTGAGATAACTGACTTTGGTGCAGTCCGAAGTTGGTTGATACTCGATACTACACTCATTGAGGGTTGTTTTCTTGGAATATTTTGATCGCCAGTTCAGTGGCTAAATCGGAACAATGAACACAGAAAACAATCCAATGATATTGAGATCCTTAGAACCCGGTTACTTTTGATAGGACAGGTTTTGAGCCCACCAACCTCAAGAGGGTAACACCTAGACCCCATGCTGGCCTGAACTCTAAGGGCTGTCTTGTGTGACTTGTGTGCCTTACCATGTTTGCTTTTTGTGGATACTTGTGGTGTGTTTTTATCATAGCATCAAACATCATACAGCATCATATGCATCCACTAACCACTTCAGGGGTTCGAATCTTCATCTTTGTTCTTGTTTTGTAGGACATGGAAACTATCCGCAGAAAGACAATTCAGATCAACCTCATAAGGGTCCCTCCTCAGCTTAAGGAACTTACATCCCGGATTCCCGAGAGCTCTTCTTTCAGTGAGAAACATGGAAGACTCATCAGTTTGGTCAACACCAACATTGAGGAAGATATGATAAAGGTCCTCTTCCAGTTCTTTGACCCTCTGCACCACTGTTTTACTTTCCTGGATTATCAATTGCTGCCTACATTGGAAGAGTTCTCCCAGCTTCTGAAGATCCCTATCCTTAGTCAACTACCCTACAACAGTACGGAAAGGGAGCCAAAACTTAAAGAGGTTGCTAAAGCATTATGCCTACAACCATCTGACATCAAGGGACATTGGGAAGTTAGAGGTGGTATCAAAGGATTCTTGGCCAAGTTTCTGTTTGAGAAAGCACAAGAATGTTGGAACTCCCTTGACCTACAAGCCTTTGAAGAATTTGTAGCCCTCCTTGTCTATGGGTTGGTGTTGTTCCCTAATCCAGATCAGCTTATAGATATCAATGTTGTCAAGATCTTCATGTCCAGGAATCCTATACCTACGTTACTTGGGGACATCCTTCACTCATGTTACACTCGAACCATGAGAAAAAGAGGTGTTCTCATGTGCTGCACTCCTCTCCTGGAAAGGTGGTTTATTTCGCACCTTCCACAATCAGTTTTGAAGAAAGAGCGGAGTTTGAGATGGTCACAACGATTGATGGCTCTTACACATGCTGATATACATTGGTGTTCTTGGTCCAGAGAGAATATCACTATCATTGATCGTTGCGGGGAGTATCCTAATGTTCCTTTACTTGGAATCAGAGGAGGTATTACTTACAACCCCTGTCTGGCTTTGAGGCAGTTTGGATATGCTCGGAGGGATGGCCCTCATGATATGTTGATTCCTGACATAGTTTTTGACTTCGACAACGATGCACAAGGACTTCGCCAGAGGTTTATCAGAGCTTGGAGGATGCCCAACAAGGTAGACAATAAGACACTAGGGCACAGGAACTCCATCCCATTGGAGCTTTATCTCAAGTGGGTACGAGCCCGCTCCCAGAAGCTGGTGATGCCATATCCTCATGTTCTCCCTATGATTAAAGAGCCAGTGTTGGAAGGAGAGGTGCCCTACACCATTCAACATCCTGACATGCCTACATCCTGGGAAGAAATGCAGAAGAGCTGGATCCAGCTTAAGGAAGAACAGAATTCTCTTGAAGCCAGTCTACATGCTAGTGAGAAGAAGGTCTTGGAGCTCACCCGCCTACTACACGAGGAAAAGACTCTCAACACTTACATAGCTCCAAAGAGGATGCGCAATGTCTTTTGGGATTAGTTTACTTTGTAATTTTTGCCCATGAGGCTTTGATGTACTGAACAATTATTTCTTAATAATAACGTGTGTTCCTTTTTGTCTACAACAAATTTGAACTTTCGAACCCTTGAATGCATTGCATAAATAGCATATCATGCATCATGTGCATAACAGGTACTTTCTCTTATAGGTTGCTTAATCTTCTTCGCTGTTTATTTCAGCAATCTCATCATGAATCCTGAATCATCTACTGAGCAATCCATCAAGGCCCTACAGGCCAGAATGCCCAGTTCCAAGAGTTGATCATGAGTTTAGCCCAAGGTCAAGAGGAATTGAAGGCTCTGCTGGTCAAGAAGAAGAAGAAGAGAACTGTACTATTCAACACTAGCCGGAGGTTCGGCAACACACTGCAAAATGAGGTTGATCAAGCTGGTTCTTCTGTAGGGAAAGGCAGTCCCCAAGGGGGAAGGGTTCCTAGTCCTGTGGTCTCTGACAACGAGACTGATTTCAATGAAGAGCAGTACCCTCCCGCTGAAGACAGGTACAAGCAGTTAGAGGATCGTCTGAATGCCATGGAAATTCAACAAGTGCCTGGGTTGGATTTTGGAGACCTGGGTCTATCTTCTGGTGTGATAATCCCACATAAGTTCAAGGCACCATCTTTCGTAAAGTATGACGGGGCGTCCTGCCCTAAGCTACATCTCAGATCTTATGTGCGGAAAATCCAACCATACACTATGGACAAGAACTTATGGATCCATTTCTTCCAGGAGAGTCTTTCAGGGACTCATCTCGAATGGTTCTATTAGCTGGATGGAACCAAGGTTCATAACTGGGAGGACTTGGCTACTGCTTTTTATAAGCAGTATCAGTACAATGCCGACCTCGCGCCTACACGTACCCAACTCTAGGGTATGTCGCTAGGATCGGGAGAAGGTTTTAAAGAGTACGCGCAGAAGTGGAGGGACCTGGATGGCAGGGTGCAGCCACCGTTAACCGACCGTGAACTCGTGGACATGTTCTTAGGGACCCTATCCAAGCCGTTCTTCAATCATCTCATTGGCAATTCTTCTGCAGGGTTTACAGATCTCATTCTGACTGGTGAGAGGATAGAGGCTGGGATGAAATCAGGGAAGATACAGAAAGGTGCGTCCTCAAGTTCTGAGAAGAAGCCTTTCAAGAAGGAAGCCAGTGTTGTGTATGGGCCCAGGAGGCAAAATAAACCGGAACGCCGCCAAGCTGTCAACGCAATGGTAATTGCAAAGCCTGCTGCCACTCCTCGGCAACCTAACCAACCAAGGGGTGAGAGACCCATAAGAGAATACACTCGGCTCAGCATGACTCTCTCTCAGATCTTGCCACAACTGTTATCGACCAACTTGGTAACTGTCAGAGAAGCTCCGAAGGTGGTAAACACAACCTCTCCGAAGTACAATCCTAATGCCCGCTGTGCTTATCACTCTGATAGCCCGGGGCATTCTAATGATGATTGTTGTGCCCTGAGGAATAAGGTCTAGGACCTTATCGACGCTAAGGAAATACAGTTTGAGGCACCCGAAAGGCCCAACGTTAGGACTGCTCCCATGCCCCAGCATGGAGTGAATGATGTTGACGAAGACTCGTACGTAACCTCTGTGAATGATATTGTGACTCTGTTATTGTCTGTGAAAAGGAACCTGTTGCTAACCGGTTTATTTCCGGGTTGTGGCAAGGGTTGCCTTCTATGTGCTGTTTCACCTACTGGTTGTCCGTTGCTGAAGTCAGGCGTCCAAAACCTGATGGATAGCAAAGAAATCTTGTTCAAGAAGACTGTTGTTCCTGTGATTCCTACTGAAGAAGTATCCGTCGTCACCATTTTCAACAATCCTACCAAGGCTCTCCCGAGGAAGCCGATCAAAATCATGTCTGTTGCACCTATTATCATTAGTGTTCCGGGGCCCCTCCCCTATAAATCTGACAAGGCTATCCCATGGCACTATGGGGCAGATGTGTATGTACTTGGAGTGAAGCAGGAGTTCAACACTAGTACCGGTATCAGTAACATCACCGGTCCCGCTAAAGTTACTCGCAGTGGCAGGCTCTTCTCGCCTGACATTGCGCCACCAGTTATCCGAAGACCTCTTATCATGACGCCTACAAATGCACCTGTTCAAGTTTCTACCCCTGCTGCCGAGTCATCTGACACTCGGGGCAAAGGGATTGCCGATATGCCTGCCCAGATGGAGGCACCAAAGACTGTTAATGTTGAAGCCTCCCAGCAAGAGATGGAGGAAATTCTCAAGATCATCAAGAAGAGTGATTTCAACGTCGTTGAACAGCTGGGGCATACCCCCTCTAAGATCTCTATGCTATCACTGGTGTTGTGCTCAGAGGCCCATGCCAAGGCCCTGATTTCCTTCCTAAAAATGGCTCACGTGCCACAAGAAACATCTGCGAATCAATTTACTGATTGCATGGCCAACTTGACCGCTGACAATGGGTTGGGTTTCTCTGATGTTGATCTGACCGCCAAGGGAAAGAACCATAATGATGCCCTGCATGTCTCCATCGAATGCAGGGGCACTACTCTTGCACACGTGTTGGTTGAAACCGGTTCTTCGCTGAACGTACTTCCCAAGAAGGCCTTAGACAGGTTGGATTGTGAGGGTTTGGAGTTGAAGCCTAGTAACATTGTTGTCCGAGCCTTTGACGGGTCGAAGAGGATGGTACATGGTGAAGTAGATATTCCAATCCGGGTTGGTTCTCAAGTCTTTGACTCAACGTTCTATGTGATGGACATTCGTCCATCCTATTCTTGTTTGCTGGGTCGTCCTTGGATCCACAAGGTTGGGGCTGTGACCTCCACTCTACACCAGAAGCTCAAATACCCTGTCAGAGGGAAGATTGTTACGGTGAAGGGGGAGGAAGAATACATGGTTAGTCATTTGAACTCGTTCCGGTATATAGAGATGGACGGGGAGTTCATTGAAACCCCTTTTCAACATTTTGAAGAGGTGCCTCCAACATTGGTGTCAGCTGAGACAGTAATTGAAGAAGACTCTCCTTTGAAGATTGCTTCCTTGAAGGACGCCCGGGCTGTGATTGAAAAAGGTGAATGTGCAAACTGGAGCAGGCTTCCTGATTTCACACCAAAGACTGACAAGTTTGGGCTGGGTTTCACTGCAGAGGCTCGGAGGGCTGTATGCAAAGCAAGGATCGGAAGACCTCCCGTGTTCATCACCAACCCGGGAGTGAATGCTATTGAAGGCAATGCGGAGGAATCAGAGTTTGATAGCTGGATCTACCCGACGATCGGTGGTGGACTGAACAATTGGACCGCAAAAGACTACATACCTGTTACTTTTGTTACTCAGTAATGAATTCCTTTGTTTTTTAAATTTGTAACGAACAATAAATTGAAACTTTATGGCCCGGTGTCTTACCCGGGGCACCGTTGGTCTCATTTGTGAGGGCTTATTACCTGTCATTTCCATATATCATGAATAAAGACATTGGACATTTTTCGCATTTCAAATCTTGTGCTCCTTTTCTTTCTTTCTTTATATATTGCAAAACAGCTATATTTACACACACTCACCTATATAGGTTTCAATCCACTCTGGATCTCACTGGTAACGACTCTGCTACCGCCAATTATGACTTCGAAAATCCAATCAACTTAGCCGAAGACGAAGGTGAAGATGATTGCGAAGTGCCTGGTGAGCTTGCAAGACTGCTACTCCAGGAAGAGAGGGCCATTCAGCCACATGAAGAGCCAGTGGAAACGGTAAATCTGGGTACTGAAACAGACAAAAAGGAAGTCAAGATCGGTGCCAATCTGGAGCTCAGCATGAAACAACGGCTGATTCAGATGTTGCATGATTATGTGGAAATATTTGCTTGGTCTTACGAAGACATGCCTGGGTTGGATACCGACATTGTGGTCCATCACCTGCCTACCAAGGAAGACTTCCCTCCGGTAAAACAGAAGGTCCGCCGTATGCGTCTAGAGATGTCTGAGAAGATCAAAGTTGAGGTTATGAAGCAATTTGATGTCGGGTTTCTAGAAGTGACTTCTTACCCTCAGTGGGTTGCCAATGTGGTTCCAGTGCCAAAGAAAGACGGTAAGGTCCGAATGTGTGTTGACTACAGGGGTCTAAATAGGGCGAGCCCCAAGGACGACTTCCCCCTGCCTCACATCAACGTTCTGGTTGACAATACTACTCAGCACAAAGTGTTCTCCTTCATGGATGGCTTTTCAGGTTATAATCAGATCAAGATGGCTCCTGAAGACATGGAGAAGACCACTTTTGTTACTCAGTGGGGCACCTTCTGCTACAA
Source organism: Vicia faba (assembly GCA_948472305.1). Classification (NCBI taxonomy): domain Eukaryota; kingdom Viridiplantae; phylum Streptophyta; class Magnoliopsida; order Fabales; family Fabaceae; genus Vicia; species Vicia faba. The sequence continues at coordinate 70,666,909 of OX451741.1, read as the reverse complement.
GGTCATGCCTTTCAGGTTGAAAAATGCTGGGGCAACCTACCAACGGGCCATGGTTGCTTTATTTCATGACATGATCCACCATGAGATAGAGGTATACGTTGACGATATGATTGCAAGGTCTCAAACTGAGGAGGAACACCTGGACCATCTGCAGAAACTGTTTGACCGTCTGAAGTTGTATAAGCTGAGGTTGAACCCAAACAAGTGCACCTTTGGGGTGAGATCTGGAAAACTGCTAGGCTTCGTCGTGAGTGACAAAGGTATTCAAGTGGACCCTGCCAAGGTTAAAGCCATACAAGAGATGCCAGTTCCCAAGACAGAGAAAGAAGTCAGAGGCTTTCTAGGACGTCTGAATTACATTGCCCGATTCATCTCACACCTAACTGCTACCTGTGAACCAATCTTCAAGCTGCTGAAGAAAGATCAAGTAGTACGTTGGAATGATGAATGTCAGTCCGCTTTCGACAGAATCAAAGAGTATCTCCAAGAACCACCCATTCTTATGCCACCGGTTGAAGGGAGACCTCTAATACTATACTTGACAGTACTTGACAACTCAATGGGGTGTGTGTTGGGGAAGCATGACGAGTCTGGCCGAAAAGAACACGCCATTTATTACCTTAGCAAAAAGTTTACCGACTGTGAGACCCGATACTCACTGCTCGAGAAAACTTGCTGCGCTTTGGTATGGGCTGCTCGCCGGTTGAGACAATATATGCTGACTCACACTACTCTGTTGATTTCAAAAATGGATCCAATAAAGTACATATTCGAAAAGCCTGCTCTGTCTGGAAGAATAGCAAGATGGCAGATGATCTTGACAGAATATGACATCCAGTACACGACTCAGAAAGCAATCAAGGGAAGTGTGTTGGCAGACCATTTGGCACACCAGGCAGTAAACGACTACCAGTCAATGAACTTTGAATTTCCTGATGAGAACATCATGGTAGTGACTGATTGTGAAGTACCTGGACTGGATGAAGGACCTGAGGAAGGATCCCGATGGTCTATGCACTTTGACGGAGCCTCCAACGCTTTGGGTAACGGTATTGGCGCTGTGATCATATCCCCAAAAGGCACTCATACTCCACTTACTGCCCGGCTATGTTTCAACTGCACCAACAACATGGCGGAGTATGAGGCATGCATCATGGGTCTTCAAGCTGCGATTGACTTAAGGATCAAGTTTCTGAGTGTCTTCGGAGATTCCGCTCTCGTGATCAATCAGATCAAAGGCGAGTGGGATACGAAACACCCAAACCTTATTCCTTATAAAGAATGTGTGTTGACATTGATCCCCCATTTCACAGAGATAACTTTTAAACACTTCCCAAGAGAGGAGAATCAGTTGGCGGACGCGTTAGCTACGATGTCTTCTATGTTCAAAGTCAAATGGGATAACGAAGCTCCCCGGATCATTATCTGGAAACTGGATGAACCTGCATATTGCTGTGATCTCGAGACTGAAGAGGTAACTGAAAAACCCAGGTATCATGAGGTGAAGAGGTATCTGGAAGCTCAAGAATACCCCGACGGTGCATCTGTCAATGACAAGAAGTTTCTGAGAAGGTTCGCAGTAAAGTTCTTCCTCAGCAACGGCATTCTGTACAAGCGGAACCATGATTCAACCTTACTGCGTTGTGTGGATAAGACTGAAGCAGAAAGAATCATGGCAGAGCTACATGAAGGTACCTTCGGAACACATTCCAGTGGGCATACTATGGCAAAGAAAATCCTCCGGGAAGGATATTTCTGGTCCACAATGGAAGCCGACTGTTACCAACATTCTCGGACATGTCATAAGTGCCAGATTTATGCGGATAAGGTGCACGTTCCTCCAGTTCCTCTGAACGTCTTGGCAGCACCTTGGCCTTTTGCAATGTGGGGCATTGATATGATCAGCGATATTAAACCTACGGCATCCAACGGGCATCGCTTCATCCTGGTAGCGATCGATTACTTTACAAAGTGGGTTGAAGCAACTTCCTACGCTACCGTAACCAAGAACGTCGTGGCACAGTTCATTCGACACAACCTGATCTGCCGATACGGCGTCCCAGAAAGGATCATTACGGACAATAGTACCAATCTCAACAACAAGATGATCACTGAGCTCTGCGAGCAATTCAAGATACAGCACCACAACTCTTCTCCTTACCGGCCGAAGATGAATGGGGTTGTCGAAGAAGCAAATAAGGATATCAAAAAGATTGTGCAGAAGATGACAGTGACCTATAAAGATTGGCACGAGATGTTACCATTTGCTCTTCTTGGGTATCGTACCTCAGCAAGGACGTCAACCGGGGTAACTCCCTTTTCCTTGGTCTATGGCATGGAGGCAGTCTTGCCGATTGAAGTCCAGATACCCTATCTCCGGATAATGAAGGATGCAGGCTTGAGCGAAGATGACTGGATCCAGACTCGACTTGATCAGTTAAACCTAATTGACGAAAAGAGACTCACTGCTATTTGTCATGGTCAAACGTATCAAAAACGGATGATCAGGGCATTTAACAAGAAAGTCAGACCGCAAGAGTATCAAGTTGGGGACCTGGTAGTCAAGCGCATCATTCTTCCTCAAAGTGATCCTAGGGGAAAATGGACCCCTACGTACGAAGGGCCATTTGTGGTTAAACATGTCTTCTCAGGAGGAGCCATGATTCTAACCACCATGGACGGTGACGACCTTCCTCACCCCGCCAATGCAGACATAGTAAAAAGATACTACGCATGATAAAATACCCGCTAGGTTGACATACCTAGGCAAAAATTAGGGCTTCCCAGCGAACCAAAAGGGTTCGGAAAAAAATAAGGGATGAAATGAAAAATCTGTACACCCGGCAAGTCGAAAACCTGAAAAGGCGGCTTGGGCAAAAATGGGTATCCCGGTGGACTGAAAACCTGAAAGGGCGGTCCAGGCAAAAGTTAGGGATTAAAGCGTAATACTATGTCTCATTGAATCACCTTGCATCCAGAATTCGGTATCAACATCAGGTTTAGACGGCATCGATCAATCATCTTCATCTTCAACTAAGCAGCCAAGTGATGAGACGCTCGAAGACATAAAGGCGATAGCAGAGTTGGAACCCAGTGGGATTATTCATTTCACATAGCTGTTTTGTTTTCCTTTTCACAAATTGTACAAACTCTGTTTTGTTCGGCGGCGCTCTCTTACTAGGACGTCAGCCTCTTGTACATAAGCGCCTATTTACAGGAAAATTCAAAAATCAATACAAATTCACTTTTCAGACAAATTGCCAATTGTTTTTCCTTTTTCTGTTTTGTTTTGCAAAGAACGTCCAATGTTCATTTTTGATATATGCATTTGACACTAATTGCTAACTCATAAATACTTGCATACGAAACAAAGGATTAATTACAGGTGACATTAGAAACAGGGGCAATAATGAGTTGTCTAAGCAATCTAATTACTCTGTCCATCAAGGTACCAAGGTAAGTTCGGCTGAAGAATGTAATCCAGATACCTTCACTCCCTGCCGAGTAAGACAAGAATCAGCAATACTCTCTCAAGCAGAGTTGGTCTCCCGTCAGCCCTGAAAAGGCACAGTGCCCACAGCAAGTCAGCAACACTCTCCCCAAGCAGAGTTAATCTACTGTCAGCCTTAAGGAAGTTGGATATCCCCAGAAAATCTCAATATTCCCCAGCGGAGTATGCAGACATTCCTAACAAGCATCCTCGGCAATCTTGATCTAAGATTGTTCCCCGGCGGAATACAGAACATCCAGTGGAGCCATTCCCCAGTCCAATCTGAAAAGTTTCCCCATGAGAGTTGAATCATCCTCCCCAGTAGATTCTGGAAGCTTATCCCCAGTAGATTCTGGAAGCTTATCACCTGCAGAGTACAAACGCGCCCCCCGGCTTTATTCAAAGGTTATTTCCCCACCAGGATATAACTGGGTTATCCTCAGCCAATTGCCACGGAAAGATCGTCCTCGGCGAAGTTCTTTCTACCCCCCAGCGGAGTTCATCAAATCTTCCAACTGAGCTCAACAATGGTATCCCCATCGGAGTTATCATCAAACCTCAGCAAAGTATCGCTTCCCATAGAGTAATTCCTCGCAGAATAACCTCTCCAACAAGTTTATTCCCTAACGGAGTCATCTTCTCCTACCGGTTTATTCTTGCAACCATCATCCCCAGTGGAAACAAGGAACTCTACTCTTCAATATCAGCCCAGGAGTTAACTTCCCGGCATTCGTCAAGGATTTATTTTCCTAGACGAAAATACATTCATAAACATCGCATCTTCATACATTATAGCATGCATATACGCATCATGAACATACAAATCTCAGTCATCTCACATTTCATACATCATGACATCGCATACAACTAACGTTTTGTATTTTCAGGACAAAGGTCAATACAAAGATGATTACTATCAACTGTCGCAATTCCAGATTCGATACCTGTATCTAGCCAGGGCATATCTGTGAGCGAGTACCTGTGGATTCGACACCTGTATCTAGCCAGGGCATATCTGCATTTCCGAACTCGATTCATGTATCCAGCCAGGGCACGTCTGAAGAATTTGAAGATCCGATTCCTGTATCCAGCCAGGGCGTATCTGTTGACGACTATTTCCGGACTCGATTCCTGTATCCAGCCAGGGCACGTCTTAAGAGTTTGAAGATCCGATTCCTGTATCCAGCCAGGGCGTATCTGTTGACGACTATTTCCGGACTCGATTCCTGTATCCAGCCAGGGCACGTCTGAAGAGTTTGAAGATCCGATTCCTGTATCCAGCCAGGGCGTATCTGTTAACGACTATTTCCGGACTCGATTCCTGTATCCAGCCAGGGCACGTCTGAAGAGTTTGAAGATCCGATTCCTGTATCCAGCCAGGGCGTATCTGTTGACGACTATTTCCGGACTCAATTCCTGTATCCAGCCAGGGCACGTCTGAAGAGTTTGAAGATCCGATTCCTGTATCCAGCCAGGGCGTATCTGTTGACGACTATTTCCGGACTCAATTCCTGTATCCAGCCAGGGCACGTCTGAAGAGTTTGAAGATCCGATTCCTGTATCCAGCCAGGGCGTATCTGTTGACGACTATTTCCGGACTCGATTCCTGTATCCAGCCAGGGCACGTCTGAAGAGTTTGAAGATCCGATTCCTGTATCCAGCCAGGGCGTATCTGTTGACGACTATTTCCGGACTCGATTCCTGTATCCAGCCAGGGCACGTCTGAAGAGTTTGAAGATCTGATTCCTGTATCCAGCCAGGGCGTATCTGTTGACGACTATTCCGGACTCGATTCCTGTATCCAGCCAGGGCACATCTGAAAAGTTTGAAGATTCGATTCTTGTAACTAGCCAGAGCATATCTGTTGACGAATAATTCCAGATTCGATTCCTATATCTAGCCAGGGCACATCTGTGAGTAACTGATTGTAGACTCGATTCTTGTATCCATCCAGGGCACATCTGCATGAAGAGTTTAAAGATTCGATACCTGTATCCAGCCAGGGCACATCTACATAAAGAGTTTAAAGATCAACCCCTGTAACAGGCCAGGTAATTATCTTTCTTTCTCAGGTACGCAAGTTCTCGCTAAGGAATCTCTTATACGATCGACACTTCCAAATGGCATCTATAAGCCCATTCCCGACAAGGTTCTGTCACATCTCCATATGCCATCTATAAGCCCATCCTCCCATCCATTATCCTCCAAATGGCATCTATAAGCCCATTTCCTACATCACCTTGCTGATACTCTACTACGTGAGTGCAAATTTCTGGGCACTCTAGTGTTCAATCATCTTTCACCCTCGGATCACGAAAGGCACACAAGCAAATCTAAATCCTCAAGTCTAAGAAGATTGAACAGGGGCAACTGTTGTACCCAAAAATTTTCCCTCCCATATTCTTCAAGATGTGTCAAGATCATGGTTCAAAATCTCCTAAGGGTTGCACAGTCCAATTGCCTCCTAACACAGTCAAAATTAGGGTTTTGGTTCTGGCAAAGAAATTGAGGTTTCCAAGGGTCCAATCAAGTATTATATGCCTACATACATTGTCAAGCATCCATATGTCAAGTTTCAAGACTCACAGCATCAAGTTACACAGTCAAAAAAACCCTAATTGCTTCACAGTCAACTGCAGGGGTAAAATAGTCATTTGACAGTCAAAAGTCAAAAATTTTGGTCAACATCTTATTTTGAAGCCACAATCATCATTTGATCAATTCTTGATCATGATTCCACAAGCATGGTTCAAAAAGTATCAAGATGCAAAAGTTGTTATTTCTGGACAGTTGAAAAATCAACTGCAAATTGACCAAGGCATAACTTCTTCATGGTTTATCAGAAAAATCTCATCCAAAGCTCATTTTTAAGGGGATGACATTTCCTACAACTCATCTTCACACTCCAAGTCCAAGAAATGCTCTCACAAAAAGTTATCAATTTCAACATTATAGGTCATTTTCAAAAGTCAACAAAAAGGCACTTTAAGTCAAAGACCATAACTTGAGATTGGTAAATCAAAATGACATGGGACCAAAGGCATTGGTTAGAGGACTTCAAGACCATTCCAAAATGTCCAAGAACATGTTGAAAGCTTCAAAATTGAGCAAGATATGCATTGGAGAAGTTGGGAAATTTTTGGGAACTTTCAAAAGTCAACTTTGCCTAAAAAGCTTCAAATTTGCTAATGGGCCTCAAATTCTTTCTTGAATCATTACCTAAAGCCTATGCACGACCCATTGAGCTCAAAATAATTTATTTTCTTATTTTTAATTAATTAATTGAATTTTTATTATTATTAATTCATTTAATTGGTTTTAATTATAGGAAAATTAAAAAAGATATGTTTTGGACCTTTTGGTGGAGCAAATCTGATCAGGGCAAGCTGGCAAAGTCGTTTCTCAATCAAACAAGGAAAATCATCCATATTTGGCAAGGTTTCATTGAAAAAGATTGAAAATTTCATGTTTGAAAATCAAAGATTGCAAACATTAATTCATGGACTTTTGGGCCAAGGTTTTGACCTAAATTCACTCACATACATATGCTGAATGAAACCCTGAACCCTTACACGAAAAAGCTGCCACAAAAACACTATTGCAAAATTGAAAAAAAGTCAAGAATTTTGGAAACTGAATTCCCATTTGCAGGCCAATTCGAGCCCTTTTCTTGTTTCCAATACCTTGCTGGTAGTTTCTTGAACACATTGCAATTAAGAACGAGTCTTGAAACCCAAAGAATGCGCAAGAACAAGCCCTACGGTTTGCATTATTTTCCAGAATTTCATATCATGATTCATGCGCATTTGATACATATTGTTGGGTGTTTTGTATTCACAGGAACCTTCTGAAGCTAATGACATGGTTTAATTGCGTTATAGGGCTCTGAATCATGATTTGCCATTAACACGTTTTAGGGTTTCAGAGCTCCCATATTGGGGTTTTCCTTGTACTGTAAAATTGGACCTCAAGACCAATATAGACGAACTCGTTGCAACAAGACGAAACCATTAAGATACTCGCGCTCAATTTATATAATTTGTGCGCGTAATCGCTATTTTTTGGACTTTTGCTTTGTGGGGGTTTAAAACCCGCGCTATCTTGTTTACAGTTGCAGGTGAAACGAAGAAGACAGCATGTGTCGCATTACATGACTGGAACATTCAAATCCAGCGCGCGTTATTTCATTTGGTGGTCATAATATTTGTTTTTCTTATATAATAATTGTTGTCCACTCATATGACAAACGCGTTGGATGGCTCAGTTGGAAAAGGCATAATGATAAGAGGTACTGGGACCTGGGTTCGATTCCCAGGTCCCCCTATATAATTGATGATTTTTGTTTTAACATGTTCTAGTGCAGCATTCGTTCAATGTCCCACCATACATCCTCGCGCCAAAGCTTGCCAAGCGCTCATGATGATCAATCCAGTGGCTACAGAGTGAAGAGCATGGTACACCCTAGTCAGCCAGCAAGCACGTGATGCCAAAAAGTCAACAAGGCCTTGTGTTCTTGGGCCTAAATTGCTTCAATCTCACCTCCACTTTGGGCCTGACACCCCCTTGGTTTGCATAGTTTTCTTTTCTTTTCCTTTCTAAAACTTTTAATTGTTTTTAATTATTATTATTAATTCACCATAAAATAAATTTTTTTCCAATAAAATCACAAACTCAAAAAAAATGTTTTTATTTATTTATTTAAATTTGCCATTAACATATTTTTGTAAATAAATTCTAATAACTAATCTAGGTTAATTTAGTTTTAAAATTCGATCTTTTTCTTAATAAATAAAAATGGCATAGAATTAGGTTTTGACACTTTTTATCTTTTTTCTTAATTAATTATTATTATCATCATTTATTATTATTATTAATTACTATTATTTTTGTACATAAATATGTAAATTAATTAATTAGTAAATTAGGTCAACTTTGACATTTTCATTAATAATTAAAATAAACATAGAACTAGGGTTTTCTTTAATTCTTTTTTTCTTATTTTCATTAAATACAAAAAACATAAAAACACTTTCTTGTAAATAATTGAATAATTAGACTTAGGTTTAATCTTAATTTCATACAAAAGACACAAAAAACTCGTAATTGCTCAAAAGGGTCCAAAACCCTCGGACGTCCAGTTTAATTTATGCTTTCGCACGTTATCATTATTTTCTTATTGATTATTATGTAACTGTTCAAGGAATGTAATAGTAATTAGGTTTATTGCTTTTTTACTTTCCGCATCTTTAGCAAAAACAGGTCTTTGTATTTTGGCGATGTATAGACCCGCGCCTTGTAATAGCGTAGCTTTTATCTTTCTGTATTTAATTTCCCGCACAATTATTAAACTGTTAAACTCGCATAAAAGAATGTATGGTAATTAAAAAACAACGCGTAGCTCACAATGCCATGATCAAAGATAAAACATAACATGAAAACAACACACAATGCACCCACCACTTCTAGGGTACGTCTCACTTGTTGCCTTCAAAACGTGGTCGTCAAGTATAGGACGTTTTAGCGGTCGCTCTTATGTCTAAGATCCAGTCGCCTCGAAACGGTTGCCTCGGATTAAAAAGGATCTAGGACATTAGGGTTACTTCTAAGGTGTCCTACTGTTGCTTCGGTGACCACACTGTCCCTACAATCGAATTGACCCGAACGCCTCCAACGGTGGTGCTACCTACCTCTCAATGGTGGGATGGCACTACCTTAAGGACTTTTACACAGCCTAATTCCTTAGGGTAGGTAGATGACTCATGGATACTTGCTCTCTTCAAAAAAAAAAACAAATCAAAAATATTTTCACAATGACACTTTCAAAAGCTTTCAAAACAAATTTTTCAAACACTCTTGAGGACAGATACAAGAGTTATTCAGAAATCTTTCACTGAAACTTTTTCAAACCCACTCACATTTGAAAAGCAAACATTTTGAAAACATAAGAGCAAGTATCTAAGAGCCCATGGATAAACATGGATAGAAAGGGTGCTAACACCTTCCCTTTCTATAAATCTACCTCCCGAACCGAGAAACAATCTCATAAGGAATTTTGCTGTGCTTTTGTCCTGTCCATGTTGGAGAAAATAAAAGACGGTGGCGACTCTTGCTTACCGCGACATTTCGCGAACCAGCTTTAAAACAGTCAGTTCTATTTCCACCGATCACATATAGCAACTTCTTCAGTATAAACTAAAGGAACAACAGACTTCTTAAACAAAATTTCTTTACTATCCATCAGGCGTTGGACACCTGATTTCAAAAGATGTAAATAGGTTGGTAGGGCAGAACACATACGGCAACCTTCGTCACAACCCGGAAATAAACCGGCTAACAAAAGGTTCTTCTTTACAGTCATCATGGGAGTGGCAATATCTTTCACAGAAACTACAAATGAGTCTTCCTCTACATCATTCACTCCATGCTTGGGCATAGGAGCAGTCACAACATTAGGTCTTTCGGGCGCCTCGAACTCAATCTCCTTAGCATCAATTAAGTCCTTTATTTTGTTCTTTAAAGCCCAACAATCATTTGTATCATGTCCCGGGCTATCAGGGTGAAAAGCACAGCGGGCATTAGGGTTGTACTTAGGCGATGCAGTGTTGGGATTCTGCGGAGCCTCCCTTGGAGTTACTAGATTGGTTTTCAATAACTACGGCAAAATCTGAGACAAAGTCATGTTGAGATGGGTGAATTACCTTCGAGGTCTCTCGGCCTTTTGTTGATTGTTGCGCTGAGGAGCTCCAACAAGTCTTGAAATAACAACTGTATTAACAGCTTGGCGACGTTCGGGTCTATTCTGGCTTTTCGAACTGTAAATAACACTGGACTCCTTCTTAAAAGGATTTTTCTCGGTGCTTGATGAAGCACCCTTTTGTATCTTACCAGACTTAATACCAGCCTCAATCCTTTCATCGGTCATAATTAGCTCTGTAAACCCAGACGAAGAGCTTTCAATCAGATGGTTGAAAAACGGACCAGACAAGGTCCCCAGAAACATATCCACTAGCTCCATATCAGCCAAGGGTGGTTGCACTCTTCCAGCAAGATCCCTCCACTTCTGAGCATAATCTTTGAAACCTTCGCCCGTTCCCATTGACATACCCTGGAGTTGGGTACGCGTGGGAGCGAGGTCGGCATTGTATTGGTACTTCATGTAGAAAGCAGCAGCCAAATCTTCCCAACTGCGGATACTGGCTCCTTCTAACTGGTAAAACCATTCAAGCTGAGTCCCTGAGAGACTGTCTTGAAAGAAGTGGATCCATAAGTTCTTATCAGCGATGTACGGCTGAATCTTCCTTACATACGATCGGAGGTGCAGTTTCGGGCAAGAAACTCTGTCGTACTTAGCAAAGGCTGGTGCTTTGAATTTGTGGGGAATCACCACCCCAGATGACAGACCAAGATCACCAAAATCCAGACCAGGCACTTTCTGAACTTCCATCGCACTCAACCGATCTTCCAATTGCTTGTATCTATCCTCAGTCGGAGGATACTGGTCTTCGTCAAAGTCCGTCTCGTTGTCTGAAACCACAGGGCTAGGAGCCCTCCTTTCTTCTTGACTATCTTTCCCTCCAGATGAGGTGGTCAAATCAACTTCATCTTGTAGCCTGTTTCCGAACCTGTGACCCGTGTTAAACAGGATTGTCCTCTTCTTCTTCTTCTTCTCTTTCAGAATAAAGGTCTTCATATCTTGCTGACCCTTAGCTAAATTCATGAACAACTCTTGGAACTGGGCGTTCTGGGCCTGCAGAGCCTTGATTGCTTGTTCCGTTGATGGCTCAGAAGACATGATGTTGAAATAAACAGCGAAGAAGATGAGAAAACCTGTAGGGGTACCTGTTATGAGGTGCATGGAATGAAATGCATATGCTATGATTTCAAAGACATCGAGAGATTCAAATTTGTAAACCAAAAAGGAAACACACTTTTATTAGATAAACTTGAAATTCAAATTGTTCAACAAATTTCCCTTAAGGTGTTACAAGAAAGGAAATGTTGAAAAGTAAATAAAAACTGGAAGTAATCAAAGGACATCAGCGCTCCCATGGTCGTTTGCCTTTGGTGCTAGCATAGTCGTTAATGGTCTGCTCATTCTCCAATTGCCTAGTCAACTTCTGAATCTTCTGCTCTTGCTCGCGATACTTTTCTCGGTAAGTATCCCACTCTTCTCTCAGCTGCATCCATGATCTCTTTAGTGCCCCAATGTCAGTGGGCATGTAAAGATGGAGGACGGTAGGAAGAACCCCCTCTTCATCAGCAACTTCAACAATGATAAGCAAGAAGGCCTCATACGGTATTCCCAGCTTTTGGGCACGGATACGAACCCATCTGAGATATGGCTCCATCGGAAGAGAAGTCTTTGGGCCCAGCTCGTATGGATCAGATCTGTGCACTCTATCCCAAGCCCTTATGAATCTGCGGCGTTGCTCATCACTATCCCCTTGAAAATCAAAGATGATACTAGGCATTAGCAATTCATGAGGACCTTCCCTCCTAGCACGCCCAAACTGACGTAAGGCCAAGCACGGATTATAAGTGATCCCTCCACTAGTTCCTATCAGTGGAACATTGGGGTACTCCCCACATCGATCAATAATAGCCACCTCGTCCATACCCTTGATAGTCCAGATGATGTCATTATGAGAGAGAGACATGACCCTATAGGCCCATCCCATGCCTTCTTTGTTCTTCAAAACTGACTTGGGAAGGTGAGAAATAAACCACCTTGCCAACAATGGAGCACAGCACATCAAGGTTCCCCGCTTTCGAGCAGTAGGGGCATAAAGCTGATGAAGAATGTCACCCAAGAGAGTGGGTATAGGATTACCAGACATGAAGATTTTTACCGCATTCACATCAACAAAGGAGTCAGAGTTCAGAAACAATACCAAGCCATATATCAGAAGAGCCAGAATATCTTCGAATGCCTGGAAATCTAGACTATCCCAGAAGTGATTAGCCTTACCAACCAAGAACTTAGTCAAAAAGCCCTTTGCTCCACTACGAGTTTCCCAATTAGCCATTACCTCATCCTTTGTCATATGAAGGGCTGAAGCAATCTCTTCCGGCCTAAGGATCTTCTCCCAACCTGTGAACGGGGTCTGCTCCAGAATAGGGATACCCAGTAGATCAGAGAACTCTTCTAAGGTGGGGACCAACTGGTAGTCCTGAAAAGTAAAGCAATGGTACAGTGGATCATAGAATTGGACCAAGACACTCATCATCTGCTCGTCCAATTTGGAAGGGACCAAACCTGAGAGGTGACCATGTCTCCTGATAAAGGAGGTAGTATCTGACATCTTTGCAACCAATTCTTTAAGCATAGAGGGAACTTGGACAAAGTTGATCCGGATGGTGTTCCTACGCATGGGTATCATGACCTACAAAACAGAACAAAGATGAATCCCTCCTGTCTTTGAAATAGGTTAGTCCAATGCAAGATGTATGCAATGTTATGATGTCATGATGTCATGATAGAAAGCACATCACAAGTATCCACAAATAGCAAACATGGTAAAGGCACACAAGTCACACAAAGAGCCCTTAGATTTCAGGCTGGCAAGGAGCTTAGGTACTACCCTCTTTCAGTTCAGTTGGTTCAAACCAGTCCTAAAAATAGTAATCGGGTTCTATAGTATCTCAATATCACTAACTACCCTCGATCGGTCATAATTCCAGTTTAGCAACCTTTTCTTGCGGCCGGAATCATCGCGAGAGTTTAGTCTCAATGAGTGTAGCATACTGCTACTGTTCTATGGCCAAGTTGGTCAATTTAAAGGTACTAAGGTTGGTTGGTGCTTAATGACCCCTTAGATGACCCATATTCTCCTCGTTCCAACACAAGAGATATCGGTACAATCTAAAGTGCCACACCAACGTAGCTACTGCTTCAACCGTATCGATCTACACCGTACAGTTCCCTCACAGTTTATTGCTAATTACCTAAAGGGTGCCCCCAGATCCGGGTTAGGATCTATAGTAACTCCGATACAAGCCCACAAATATAAAGCATACAAAGCAAACATTTGAAAACACAATGATCTAATCCTAAGGTACATCCCACTTATAAGATTTCCCCAGCAGATTCGTCAGTTCTGTGATACGGTGGGAGAGAACTGACTATTTTTTGGAATGCTGGTTTGTATTTTGCGTTTGTTTTCGCAAAATGTCGCGGTAAGCAAGAGTCGCCACCGTCTTTTATTTTATCCAACAAGGAAAGGCAAAAAGCACAGAAAAATTCCTTTTTCAAGATATTTCTCGGGTTCGGGGGGTAGATTATAGAAAGGGAACGTGTTAGCACCCTTTCTATTCGTGGTTATCCACGGGCTCTTAGGTACTTGCTCATATTGTTTTCAAAAATGCTTTTCTTTGTGTTTGTGGGTTTGAAAAAGTCTTTGTTTGAAAAGGAGTGTAAGTGTGAAAAAGATTTTGTTTTTTGAAAGAGCAAGAACTTAAGAACCATCTACCTACTCGAAAAAAGAATCTTTCTATGCTAATGTCCTTTAGACAATGCTATCCCACTATGAATGAGTAGGTAGCACCATCGTTGTCGTTTAAGGGTCAATTCGAATAAGGGACATGCGGTCACTAAAGCAACGTTAGGACGCCTTAGCGGTAACCCTAATGTCTTAGATCATTTTATCCGAGGCAACCGTTTCGAGGCAACTATGATCTTTGGACAAGAGGATGACCTCTAAAACTTCCTATACTCAATGACCGCGTATGAAGGCAACCAAGTGGGGTGTACCCTAAGAGTGCGCGTGTGTGAGTGTGTTGTTTTCAGTTATTTTGTCTTTGTACATGTCAATGGTTATCTATGTTGATTTTAGGTTAAAATATTCAATCTTGTCATGCATGCCTATTATCAAACATCTAACAGTTATATTTTGCGGAAAATAAATTGCGGAAATTAAATTACAAGGCGTCGGGTATTTACATCACCAAAAGCAACCCTTTGAAATTTAAATGCGGAAAAATAAATAAAGTGATAAATAAATGGTCCTAATTATCTATTACATTCCGGGAATAAGTACAATATTGGATAAATATATCGCATGTGAAAAATTAAATCGGGCGCAAGTTCTAGGGTTTTGACCCTTTAATTGTTAAAGAAAAGATTTTTTTTGGTTATTTTTGAATTAAGAAAGAAATTAAACTATCCTAAATTAATTATTAAATTAAATTAATTAAACTAATTAATAAAAATAAATATTTTTGGGTTTTTTGATATTTAAAGAAAGAAAATAAAATTGATCAATGTTAATAAAAACCTAATTATGTCTAAGTTAATTTTAATTGTTTATAAAATACATTAAAGTTATCCTAATTAAAACTAAATTAATTAATTGATTTGTTAAAAAAGAAAATACTAAAACTTAAATTAATAAAGAAAATATCTTTTGGTTTTTATTTTATAGAGAAAATTAATTGATTGGTTTTTTAATAATAAAAATAATAACAATAAATAATTAAACAAAATAAAAAGAAATAGAAAGAGTTAGGGGTGTGGACCTGATTAGTGGTGTTTGAATTGCAATTCCATGGCCCAATAACATGCTGGCCTTGTTGACTTTGTGAGATTCCCTGTGCGCCCTTTGACTTGGTCCCATGGTAGACCATCATCCTGGATCACCAGATCTGGCCTTGGGCCATCTGGCGCTTGATTGAGTGAGGATGTATGATAGGCCATGAGCTTGGATTTGCACTGGATAAGCTGTAGAAAAATAACAAATGCAATTTGGAGGACCTGGGATTCGAACCCATGTCCAATTGGTATTTGCAACGCTTGCTTCGCCACTAGGCCATCACGCTTCATCTGTTAATATATTAAGCAAAAATGCTAATATGCCAAAACAAAGATTATTGGTCAGAAATAAGAAAAAAACGCGCGCGATTTGAATGGTCCACTGGGGAATTGCCATGTCTCCGTCCCCTACCTCCAGCCCCTGTAACTTTACCCGCGGATTTAGATCTACAGCTAAATTCGTAGGTCAATCCCAAAATTAATTATAGGCCATGAAAACGACCTCCAAGGACATGGTTAGGTTCGTCTCCCTCTCCTGAGTGCAACCATGTCCATCACGAGATCCAATTTCACCTAAAATGAAAATCCATAAAATCTAACACAAAACCTTAGCCATACGGTTATGGGGTTATAGTCCATATAAATGAAATCAAATATTGCCAAAAGATCAGAAATCTCATAAGCATCACAAATATGTCCATGATTTGCAAAATGATGAAAAAATACAGAGCTACAATTTTTATAACAGGGCCAAGAAACGTGATACTTACAGTGCGTTTTGATGCGTATGAGAGCTTGCTTTGGATTGCAGAAGGTTGAGTAGACACCCAACAATCGATTGGTGTTGAGTTTTGCTTCTGAAAACGCCTCCAAGTAGGATTTTGGTTTCACACTTTTTTTATGAATTTTGCAAGTTTTGTTTTCAGTGTTCTTGCAGCCTCTAGCCCTTGTAATCGTGCCTCAAGCTTCCTTATGTATCATGGAATGTGTTAGGTTAACATTTGTGGATTGAATCTTTGCACATCAATGCCATGGGATTTGATTTGATTCACCATTGAAAACTTGCCAATTTTGTCAAAAACTCAATCTTTTTGCACATGGAATGCTTGATACGAGTTTGATACCCTTGATGGTGATGATTCAGTCCTGAAAATAGCAAAAGATCTCATGTAATCAAGTTTTGGGATTTTATTTGATTTAATTTGATTTAATTTGATTTAAAATGAAATAATTCAATAAAAAAATCAAATAAAATAATAAAATTAATAAATGGACACAAGGCTGAAGCTAGGACACGTGTGAAATGTGGAAAGTTCAAATCAAGTGGAAAAGAATGGGCCCATTTGACAAAATTTGAAGTTTTGGGGATAGTTGACTTTTGGCAATTTTGCAAAAATGCCCAACTTCAACAATGCATAACTTCTTCAATTTTGCAATTTTGGAAGTGTTCTTGGACTTTTTAGAAAGCTTGAGATGTCCTCCAACCAACCCTTTTGGTATCATCTCATTTTTATATTCCATGCTCAAGTTATAAGCTTTGGCAAAAAAGGTGTTTTTGTTAACTTTCAAAAATGACCTATAATGTCCAAATTTATAACTTCTTGTGAGTGCATTTTATGATCTTGGGGTATGACAATGGATTGTAGGAAATTTCATCCTATTCAAAATGAGCTTTGGATGGTTCATTTATCATAAAGTATGAGAAAGTTATGCTTGGTCAAAGTTGAGTTGACTTTTCCTACAAAACCCTATTTTAGCAACTTTTGAGTTTTGATGAATTTTGAGCAATCCTTGATGAATCATGATCAACCCTTTATCAAATGATGAAATATACTTCAAAATGATAATGTTGACAAAAAATCTTGAGGTTTGACTATATTTGGGTCACAGTTGACTTTGGCCCTAGCACAGTCGATTTTTGGACCCTTTGAGCAATTGACTGAGCAAACTTCCTCTGCAAGGCTTGAAATTTGACATGGATGATCTTGAGAACATATTATGACATTAGGGATCATTTGAGGTCATTTGGACTCAAATATCTTGATGCAACACAAAACCCTAATTTGGGGTTGACTGCCTTAGGAGATGATTTGTCTGACCCACTCTTGAGCAAACTTGAGCAACTTAGAGATTTTTGTTGCATTGTTTTGAGAAATATGAGGGAAAATTTTGGGGTAAAACAAGGATTTTATTTTATTTATCGTTTTACGGGTTTTTGGCTATGTAATTAATCCCCTCCCCGAAGCCTTGTAATAGCGTAGATTTTTATTTCTCGCATTTTAATTCTCGCAAATATTAACTGTTAGATGTATGTTAATAGGATTGTATGACAAGATTGCATGACAATTTAAAAAGGCTAGAAAACCCTAATGTGCAAAGATAATAACTTGAAATTAAATCACTTGCACATGCGCACTCCTAGGGTATACTCTCACTTTGGTTGCCTTCGGTAAACGATCATTAAGTATAGGGTGTTTTAGTGATCGCCCTCTTGTCTAAACAAAGATCAAAAGTCCCGTTCGAAAATGTTGCCTCGGAAAGGTGGCCTCGGAAATGTTGCCTCGAATATGATCTTAAGACACTAGGGTTATTACTAAGACGTCCTAACATTGCTTTGGTGATCGTACGTCCCTTTCGAATTGACCCTTACAACTCCAACGACGGTGCTACCTATTTATCAATAGTAGGATATCATTGTCTAAAGGAAACAAAAATAGAAACGATCTTTTTTCGAGTAGGTAGATGCTAGTAGGTACTTGCTCAAATCAAACTTTTCACACTTACACTTTTTAAACAAAGTTTTCAAAAACAACTTCGTAACACTCTTGAAGACAGAAGCAAGGTTTAAAACGAAGTAAACAAAAACTTTTCAAAACAAACACACACAAGCAATTTTTAAAGATGAGAAAGTACCTAAGAGCCCATGGAAAACCACAGATAGAAAGGGTGCTAATACCTTCCCTTTCTATAATCCACCCCCTGTACTCAAAATCTCGAAAAAAGGAATTTTTCTGTGCTTTTTTCCTTTCCGATTGGATAAAATAAAAGTCGGTGGCGACTCTTGCTTACCGTGACATTTTTCAAACACAAACGCAAAACGCAAACCAGCATTTTCCAAAACAATCGGTTTTGCCACCGTATCACAACATCGAAGACGTCCTTCCAAATCAAAAGACGGTGATGGTTCCGTATAATCTTCAAGACAGGCAATCATTATCTCTCAAAATAAAAGCCCGCTAAGTCAAAACCTATGAAGGAGACTTAAGGAAAAACCGGGGCATCCTGTTGACTGTAATCACAAAAGAAATAGTTCAGGCAAAAACAAAGGGATAACAAAATCAAAAAAGAAAGAGGTCCTAACAATCCTCAACAGCAATAAGATTACAAAAAATGACTGCCTATTCAAAATAAACTTTCAGTATCCAAACCATCATCGGAACATCAAGGACAGTACCCCAGGACTTAACTGGGATTCTAAACACGCAATTAACTGAGCATAGGACTGAAGGACATCACGAAGAACGGGTGGGTACAAATAAATTTTGAGCCTTTATCCTTTGTTTCTTAAACTAGGAACCAGGCCACGTTATAACCCTTAAAAGTCCTAGCTGAAGCATGGGTTAGTTTGAGAGCATACTATTACAAAGGTATCCTGACTCCTGTAGGACTTGTTACGAATCCTGAGTTGATATCACATTCTTGCAAATTTTGTTTTACTACGCAAAACACATTTTCAAAAAAATTTCAAGACATATATGAGTTTGCATTCTATAAATGACATTGTTTGCATATGACTAGTTGTTTGACAGCAGAGAAATCCGCACAATGGATATTCAATGAAAAGACATCCTCTCAATGGACAGAATCACCTCAGCAGGAAAGACACTTCCAACAATAGGTCTTCCATAAGCAATGGGCATGACATGATGTCTAACACAGCTGGGGAAGTCTCTCCAAAAGTGTCAAATAATAAGGGGCAGATCTCCATCTAAATCACTTGGGGCATTATTCTATCAACGAATCATGTGCCATCAAGAAAACATCTTGACAGTACTACAACACAACACTATGGATGGTGAAAACTCCCTACATCCTTAGAGCATGGACATAGTCGAAAAAGACCATGCATGAAAAAGACCCGCTAGGTTGACTGGCCTAGAAAAAATAAGGGCATCATGACGAACCAAAAAGGTTCGAGCAAAAGTTAGGAATATACATATCAAAAAATTGTACACCTGGAAAGTCGAAAACCTGAAAAGGCAGCTTGGGCAAAAGAGGGTATCCCGATGGACTGAAAATCTGAAAAGACAGTCCGGCAAAAGTTAGGGATCAAAGCGTACGACCATGTCCCATCATCTTGTCACTGGCCTATCAGTAGAAGACTTATGATTCTAATCGGCAGTTACCAAGCACCCCAAGAGTTGGGATAACACTCAATCTACAAAGCCTCTGCGGGCACTTTCTCCAGCAGGTACAGGGGGCAGAAAAGTCCTGATGCAAAGTCATTTCCATATCCTCAGCATACGAACCTATAACGTCTACACTCCCCACAGAGTAGAGGCAACGAAAGCTTTGACATCGGCTTCCCCAAATAGGAGTTACTATCCACAGCCAAGTTCCTTCAGAAAACTGACATTTATGTTCCCCAACCAAATTTTGTAATCGCAAGCGGTTCATATAATTTTCTCCCAGGCAGAGTTTATTTCTCTGAATACAAAAACTCAATCCCTGACAGAGTTTCAGCTATAGAAGTTCATCCTCCAACAGAGTCATTCTCCTGCAGAGTTATTCTCAAGTAGAGTCTCTCCCCCCGACAGAATATCTGTAAACAAGGAGCAAATCTCCAGCATAGTCATCTTCGTTCGTCATCCCCAATGGAAGTAGAAGAACCACTTTTTCTACAATGTTCAAGAATTTAATTTTCGGTACTCTCCAGCAGCAGTCATGGATTTATTTTCCCAGACTCAGGCATGTCACAATAGAATTTCATGTTCATGCATCATGACGTGCGCACACATATCGCATACAGCATAATCTCATTTATTTTGAGAACATCATCATACAATGCATTTCATGCATCACATATAAATAATCATGTACCTTTTTCAGGAAAGATGGTTATCATCAACAATTTCTAACAGGTCCAAGATTAGCTCCTGAAACTAAACAGAGTAATTATATGTGCAACCAAAGGCAGCTTTACACGAGTTCGTCATAAAGAAATCTTACACAGGTTTCTCCTAAATGCAGCTTCACACGAGTTTATCCTGAAAAATATTACACGGGTCCCTTCTCACACATCTCCAAATAAAGTTTCACACGAACTTATCACTAAGCAACCTTACATAGGTTCTTTCTCGGTTCCGATGTAGTTTTACCCAAACTCCTCACGAAGCAACCTTACCTAGGTTCCTTCTCGGTTCAGATGTAGTTTTACCCAAACTCCCCACGAAGCAACCTTACCTAGGTTCCTTCTCGGTTCCGATGTAGTTTTCACCAAACTCCCTACAAAGCAACCTTACCTAGGTTCCTTCTCGATTCCGATGCAGTTATACCCAAACTCCCTACGAAGCAACCTTACCTAAGTTCTTTCTCGGTTTGGATGCAGTTTTACCCAAACTCCCCACAAAGCAACCTTACCTAAGTTCCTTCTCGGTTCCGATGTAGTTTTACCTAAACTCCCTACGAAGCAACCATACCTAGGTTCCTTCTCGGTTCAGATGCAGTTTTACCCAAACTCCCCATGAAGCAACCTTACCTAGGTTCCTTCTCGGTTTCGATGTAGTTTTACCCAAACTCCCTATGAAGCAACCTTACCTAGGTTCCTTCTCGGTTAAGATGCAGTTTTACCCAAACTCCCCACGAAGCAACCTTACCTAGGTTCCTTCTCGGTTCAGATGTTATTTTACCCAAACTCATCCCGAAGTAACCCTACGACCCAGGTTCCTTCTCATAGCCATACTATCCAGGCTTTCATTTCGAAGTAACCCTACGACCCAGGTTCCTTCCCATAGCCCTATTATCCAGGCTTTCATTTCGAAGTAACCCTACTATCCAGATTCCTTCTCATAGCCCTACTATCCTGGCTTTCTTTTGAAGTAACCCTACGACCCAGGTTCCTTCTCATAGCCCTACTATCCAGGCTTTCATCTCGAAGTAACCCTACGACCCAGGTTCCTTCTCATATCCCTTTTATCCAGGATTTCATCTCGAAGTAACCCTACGACCCATGTTCCTTCTCATAGCCCTACTATCTAGGATTTCAATTCGAGTAACCCTACGACCCAGGTTCCTTTGCATAGCCCTACTATCCAGGCTTTCATTTCGAAGTAACCCTACTATCCAGGTTCCTTCCCATGTGCCATACTATCCAGGCTTTCATATCTAAGTAACCCTATTGTCCAGGTTCCTTCCCATAAGCCCTACTATCCAGGCTTTCATTTCGAAGTAACCCTACGACCCAGGTTCATTCTTATAGCCCTACTATCCAGGCTTTCATTTCGAAGTAACCCTACGACCCAGGTTCCTTCTCATAGCCCTACTATTCAGGCTTTCATTTCGAAGTAACCCTACGACCCAGGTTCCTTCTCATAGCCCTACTATCCAGGCTTTCATTTAGAAGTAACCCTACGACCCAGGTTCCTTCTCATAGCCCTATTATCCAGGCTTTCATTTCGAAGTAACCATACGACCCAGGTTCCTTCTCATAGCCCTACTATCCAAGCTTTCATTTCAAAGTAACCCTACGATCCAGGTTCCTTCTCATAGCCCTACTATTCGGGCTTTCATTTCGAAGCAACCCTTCTATCCAAGTTCCTTCTCTCTTATCTCCAAACAACAATTTACAACACTTTAAGACCTGGACGCGACCAGACACGGACAGTTTCACATTTCCCCAGTAATTCGTTGTGCAGCCTGGACCCTGACTAGATAGGTAGTTTACTTCCACCTCCTCAATCAGGAGTTAATTCCCCAGTAGAGTAATGGACAACTGAAGTTCCTATACTCTATTTCCCAAGATATAAATCAACATTCCCCATTGAAGTTCTCCTCAACAGCAGGTATAGAGTTTCTCGCAAAGGAATCTCTTATGCGATTGATATCTTTTTTGGAGGGTATCTTTAAGCCCATCTCTAACGATTCTCTGTCAACTTCCAAATGGAATCTGTAAGCCCATTCCCGATATCACCAATCAGTATTACTCCATGCAAGTGCAAATTTTTGGGCACTCTAGTGTTCAATCATCTTCCATCTTCAGATCACGAAAGGTAGACCAGGCAATCTACATCCTTGGGTTTAAGAATATTGAACAGGGCCAGTTGTTGCACCCAAAAATTTGCCCTCTCATTTTACTCAACACATGCTCATTGAGGTCCTCAATTTGCCCAAGGATGCATAAGGATTTACCAGACAAATCCTTCTCCTAAGACAATGAGCCTCAAACTAGGGTTTCCATTTTTATCAATATGTTTGAGTTCCAAGGGACCCAAATGATTTCCATTTTCCTAATATGTTCTCAAGATCATCCATGTCAAGTATCATGCCTTGCACAAGAAGTTGCTCAGTCAATTGCTCAAATGCCTAAAAATCAACTTTACTAGGTCAAAAGTCAACTGTGGTCCTCATGCAGTCAAACTTCAAGATTTTTGGTCAACATCAACATTTTAAGTGATATCCATCATTTGATCAAGGGTTGATCATGATTCCTCAAGGAATGCTCCTAATTCATCAAAACTCAAAAGTTGCTAAATTAGGGTTCCTATAGGAAAAGTCAACCAAACTTTGACCAGGCATAACTTTCTCATACTTTATCATAAATTTCACATCCAAGGCTCATTTTTAAGAGAATCCAATTCCATACAACTCATCTTCAGCCCTCCAGTTCAAGAAATGCACTAATGAAAAGATATAAATTCAGACATTATAGGTCCTTTTCAAAAGTCAACAAAAACACATTTTGGGTCAAAGCTTCTTACATGAACATGGAAGTTCCAATTAAGAAGAAACCAAATAGGTTGCTTAGGGGACATCCTAAGCTTTCTAAAAAGTCTAAGAACACCCTCATAGGATTAAAATTGAGAGATATATGCATTGTCAAAATTGGCCAATTTTTGAAAAAAAAATGCATAAAGCAAATATTGACCAAACTTGGATTTTTTCCAAATGGGCCTATCTTTTCAAGTTTGAAACTCATTCCTAACATGGTCCACGACCTCTAAGCCCACCCATACATTTTTCTACTATTTATGCTATTTATTTTGATATTTTATTCATTAAAATTCAGAATTAAATAAATAAATAATAGAAATAATGTAAATTTTGATGTGAATCCATTTCGGGCAAGTTTTATGCTGGTTTATGTCAATTGATTTTGTGCAATAACCCTTCAAATATGTCCAGGTTCATCCACATGTGAAAATGGTATAAATCATCAAATATGGCATTTTTTTCAAATTTTGATCATGGTCTTAAAACACAACATTATGAGGGAGATTCTTTCCATGATTTCTTGTCTCCTCATTCTCGTCTATAAATATAGAGGCATACAAGATTGAAAGACACAAAATTCCTCTCTAAAAAGCTCTCAAAAAGGTCTTCAAAAAGCTCTCCAAAAGCTCTTCAAAAAGCTCTCCAGAAATCAAAGAATTGGTGCAAGTCATATCTCGAGGTTCCGATCTCTCTCGATTGACATCAAGCCCCAAACCATCCTCTTGAGGTCCTCCGGAGTATTACAAGGCCCAAGAGAAATCCATCACTTGCCTAGCACGCCCCCATTTGACAACACCAGTTTGGTAAAATTTTAAACTTCGAATCTCTAATTTTAATCACATTTCATGGCATGCTAACGTTTGTTTGAGTTTATATAGAACAATTATGGATGGTTGAGTCAGAGGTTCAACGCAAGAATTTGAAAACACCATGTTTAAGGCATGAAGCTTTTGAAGATTCGGGCCTAAGGATTTCTGATGATTGCACCCCCTGTTTACTTTTGCTACTAGGCCCGTCTTTATTTTCTTGTTTTATTCATTTCATTTATTTCTTTTAATCCCTTTTTTTTATTTTAATCAATAAACAAATATAAAAATCACATAAAAATAGATTTAGGATTTTTATTAATTAAATTTTAATTTTGGTAAATTAATTAACTAATCACTTTAACTTTTATTTTAAATTAAAATTAATAGAACTTAGGTTTAATTTCATTTTAACTCATTTTCCTTTTCGTAACAAAAAATACCAAAAAAACATAGAATTAATTCCTTTTATTTAAATTTCATGTTTCTTTAATAATTAATTTTTTTTAAATATAGATCTAGGTCAATTATTTTTTAACTTAAACCATTTTCATAAATTAAAACAAAAAACAACAAAAATATTTTTTATATCTCAGAATTTTTAGACGTCTTTTCAAATTTGCGCGTTATTATTCTTTCGCACTTCCTTTTATTATTGTAATTGTATATTGGGATGTAATAGATGATTAGTAGGACCTTTACAGCTTTTATTTATTTTTCCCCCAGTTTTAGATATGTACATAATCCCCCTCCCCGAAGCCTTGTAATAGCTAGGTTTTATATTTCTGCAATTTTAAATTACTACAATTATTAACTGCTAGATGTATGACTAATAGGATTATATGGCAAGAATAATCAAACATTAGTAAACTTAACACAAGACTAAAATAACTGAACATAACACACCTTGCACGTGTGCACCCTTAGGGTATATCTCACTTGGTTGCCTCGGAAAATAATGGTCATGTCACTCAAACGTAGTGATGTCTTAGCAAAGACCCTTAATTCTAAAGTCATCATAAAGATCATGGTCCCTAACGTCCCTCGAGTTACCTATGAAAAATGATCTTGTCCCTCGATGTTGCCTATATGATAACAGTCCCTTCGAATGCTAAGATATCTTTACATGTTACCTTTGATAACCATAGCGTCCCTTTTGATAGTCCCTCAACATCCAACGATAGGGCTACCTACTCATTAATAGTAAGATAGCGTTGTCTAAAGGAAACGAGAAAATGAACAATCTTTTTTGAGTAGGTAGAAACTCGTAATTACTTGCTCAAAACAATAAAACTTTTTCACAAACACTTTCAAAACAGTTTTCAAAAACAACTTCGTCACACTCTTGAGGACATATATAGGGGTTATCACGAAGTTAAACAAAAACTTTTCAAAACACACACAAGCAATTTCAAAATGAGAAAGTACCTAAGAGCTCGTGGAAAACCACAGATAGAAAGGGTGCTAACACCTTCCCTTTCTATAATCTACCCCCCGTACTCAGAAACATCTCGAAAAAGGTTTTTTCTGTTCTTTTTCCTTTTCCTTAGTTGGATGAAATAAAAGTCGGTGGCGACTCTTGCTTACCGCGACATTTGCGAATACAAATACAAAACTAGTATAACAGTCGGTTCTGACACCGTGTCACACCTAGCAACACTCAGGGATTTATTTTCCCTAGTTCAACAACACTGCAATGGAACAACTGATACGTTCACATATTGCATTCATACATCATTTCACAATACATCATAGCATATGCATAACTGAAACGCTTATAACATTCTCATTTATTTTGAGAGCATCATGCAATTCATACATCATGACATCACATGAAACCGACTTTACCTTTTTAGGAAAGTTCTCAAGCAGACAAATACTATCAACTATCTACATATTGAAGATTAACTCCCAAAACAAGACAGGGAAACTATCTTTATTTCTCTAAGGTCAGAGATTAATTCCTGAAACGAGACAGAGCAACTATCTCAACGACCAACAATAGCAAGTTCTAGATTAATTCCTGAAACAAGACAGAGCAACTATCTGTGAATAAGTAATTGTGGATCAATTCCCAAAACAAGACGGACGACTATTTACAAGACCAAGTTAAAGATTAATTCCTGAAACCAGATAGGGAAACTATCTCAATGACCAATAATAGCAAGTTCCAGATTAATTCTTGAAACAAGATAGGGCAACTATCTATGAACAATTGACTGTAGATCAATTCCTGAAACAAGACGGGGCGACTATCTACAAGACCAGGTTAGAGATTTATTCCTGAAATCAGACAGGGCAACTATCTCAAATAGCAAGTTCCAAATTAGTTCCTGAAACCAGATAGGGAAACTATCTGTAAACGACTGACTATGGATCAATTCCCGAAACACGACGGGAAATTATCTACACGACCAGATGAAGCAGCCCTACCCAGGCTCCTACTAATATATTTCCAGATGCAGCTTTACACGGGCTCATCCTGAAGCAATCTTACACGGGTTCCTTCTCATAATTTCGAGATACAGCTTTACACGGGGTCATCCTGAAGAAATCTTACACGAGTTCCTTCTCATAATTTCCATATGTAGCTTTACACGGGCTCATCCTGAAGAAATCTTACACAAGTTCCTACTAAGACATTTCCAGATGTAGTCTAACGCAGGCTCATCCTGAAGCAGCCTTACACGATTACCTTCTAATACAATTCAACTAACTAAAGCCTGGACCCGACCAGATGAAAGTATACCTCAGGTTCAAGTTGAAGCCTGGACCCGGCCAGATAACAACTTAATTTCTAAAGCCTAGACCCTACCAGATAACAGTTCAACCTCTTCAATTACTGTAAAGCCTGGAAACCGACTAGATAACAGTTGATTTCATATTCCCTAACAAGTTACTGTGAAGCCTAGAATGCAACCAGATAACAGTCAACATTATTATCTTCAGCAAGTTACTATGAAACCTGGATTTCGACAGGATAAACATCTAACTTTCATCTCTTCAGCCCAGAGATAACTCCTCGGTAGATCCATGGATAACTAAATCTCCTAGACTCTATTTCCCCATAGAGTTTTCCTCAAGCAAAAGAACAGAAATTAACATTCCCCGGCGGAGTCCTCCTCAGACAACAGGAACAGGAATCCCCACTAAGAGACCTCTTATGAAGTCAGCATCTACTTTGGATGGCATCTTTAAGCCCATCTCCGACAACTCTCATTCATATTCTCCAAATGAAATTTTTAAGCCCATTCCCCAAGATCATCAACCAACAGTGTTTCTTCATGTATATGTGAGTGAAAATTTCTGGGCACTCTAGTACTCAATCATCTTCCACCTTCATATTAATGAAAGGTAGACAAGCCAATCTAAATCCTCAGCTTTAAGAAGATTGAATAGGGGCATATATTGTACCCTAAAATTTGCCCTCCCATTTTTACTCAAGACATTCTCATTGAGGTCCTCAATTTCTCAAGGTTGACCAAGAATTAACCAGACAAATTCTCCTCCTAAGCAATGGATTTCCATCTAGGGTTTCATTTCTCACCAATAACTTTGGTTTGTAGAATCTTCAAATGATTTCCATGGCACCCTGTATGCCTCAGCATAATGGCACAATTGAAAGAAATAAAGAGGTGTACATAACAAGGTGTAGGTCAAAACTGGAAAATATGCCTAAGAGCTTTTGGGTCGAAGTGGCTTCGACAACAGTATGCAGTCTAATTTGATGCCCAACGAAGCACTAGGATCGAAGGAATGATAATTCGAAAGAAAGCGTGAGGAGGCTTTTGTGAATTCTTCGATTGATGAAGAGCTAGTAAAGAGTGTCATCAAAGGGTTAGTTTTCGAACCACAGGAATGTAAGCTATTCGAAGCATTACAAGGAAGACACACTTCGACTGACACATTGTTTTAATTGGCGCTTCGAAAAGAAGAAGATTTTGAATTCAAAAGCTTCGATCTTATCCAAAGAAACACGTGGAAGTCTAATGGTTCGAAGGATATGCAACCTTCAAACATGGCGTGATCGAAGGACAGTTAAAGACGAATCAGTCTAATATGAGTCATCTTAGAGTTTTAGGATCAATGTGTTTCAGGCATGTGCCTGAACAGACAAGGAAGGAGTTGGGTGATCGAAGTAAAGTCTTGGTGCTCATAGGTTATCCTTCGATTGGTTCATACAAGTTGTATTCACCAATTGAAGGTGAACTAGTGATCAGTAAAGATGGTCTTGTAAACGAAAGCAAAAGGTGGGATTAGAGTCAAAACTGTGTTCGAAGGAGGTGAGCAAAACGAAGCTTCGACACAGTCACAATAGTCACAACTGTGTTCAAAGGAGGTGAACACAATGAAGCTTCAAGGAAAGGAAATCGAAAGGAATAAGAATTGAATTCGACTAGGCTGTTTGGATATGGGAATTTTCCAAATCAAACAACTAATGCAGATGGACTCAATCGAAGAAGCCATAATGATGAAACTTTGAGCAATTTGAATTGGAGCTCAGAGTCATCGAAAGGAGAAAAGTTTGGGATCTTGTCGAAAGAGCCAACATAAGAAACCATTGGTGTGAAGTGGATCTACAAGGGCATGTAAGCTTTCGATTCCCATCAAATTGGAAACCCAAACAACTCATAGCAAGCTGTCCAAACCGTGTGGAGTATTTTTGGATAAAATCTTGGCTTAAAATAGAAAGAATCCATATATTTCCAAATCAAATATTTCCCTTGATTACATATGATATGGTACCATATTTGTTACCCTAATTTGGTCCCATATATATGTACAAGCAAATCAGACCTAAAGGACACGCTACAACTGCCTGAGAAAGCTCCCAAAAATTCCAAAAAAAAATTCAAACAAGAAGTGAAACTCATATCACACGATTCAGCTTCCCTCGATCCATTTCGAAGGTTCCATCATCATCCTGAGGATCCCAGGAGTGCATACTAGCCCTCCTCGACGTTTAAGGCATCCTAAAACAAGCATATCTCATTGCTCTGGTAGGGTAAAATTCTCACACTCTAATCTTTCAGTTCATGCAATTTAAATGGATTTGAAGCATAGATCCATATTCATGTTGTGGTTTAGATTTGTGTTTGACGTAACACATGCAAGGTTTAAGGCAGGAATAAAGAAACACCATTGTTAGGGAAGCCTGTGACGTTTTGGTCGTATCTCCCTGTACAAGCACTTTCAATCCAAACTAATGCCATGGTTTTAACGCCTCAGCATTTTATGATGTTTCAAATATATTGTTTTCTTGTTGTTTATATTAATGAATGAACAGATGACCCAGTAGTGAAGGATGCGTGTGTAACCTAGGAGAGCCTGGGTTCGATCCCCAGGTTTTTGCGTTTTTTCTCATTATATTTTCAGATCCAGCGTAGCATGTTTCAACGTGCCTACCATGCCCCTTCAACTCTCAGCCACCATATTTGTACACATATGATCCAACGCACCCATGAATGTCCCCCGTGGTGCAACCCCAGGAGCCAGGCCTCACAGGATCAGACGCAGCATTGGGCTCCCTTGTTTGGGCCTTACAAAAATTTCTAAACGCACCCCCTTTTTTCACTTTAGTATCAGGCCCAATTTATTTTCTTTTCTTCACTTTATTTTATTTATTTAATTGTCTTATGTTAAAAAAAATCATTTTTATTTAATTAAAAATAAACAAAATCATAAAAAATATTAGACTTAGGATTTTCTAATTAATTTTAATTTTGTAAATTAACTTAGTTAATTGTTTTGGTTTTATTTCATTAATTTAAAAATAATTAGAACTAGGTTAAGTTAATTCAATTATTTTCTTAATAAAAAATGCCAAAAAATATTAGGTTTTGTTTAGATTTAATTCTGATTAATAATTTTCTTTTTTTAATTAAATTTAGTTTTATTTTAATTTAATATTTTCCTAAATTGGCAAAAAACAACAAAAAATAATGTTCTTTTACTTAGAAACATCTTAGGGTTTTAGACGTCTTTTCTAATTCGCGCGCGTTTATTATTTTAGCATTGTTATTTTCATCATTAATGTATCTGCTTATGGGTTGTAATAGAATAACTAGGACATGTACTGTTTTTCCCCAATTTTAGACTTGTAAATTCCCCCACCCCGAAGCAATGTAATAGTTAGGTGTTACATTTTTGTACTTTTAATTTCCCACACTAATTATGAACTGTTTAGATGCATGCTAACTAAGATTGTATGGAAAGAATAAAACAAAACGCTATCAAACCTATATGCAAAAGATAAAAAATAAATGAATACAACACACTCTCACATGTGCACCTCTAGGGTATCCCACTTTAGTTGCCTTCGGAAAAACAGTCACAACTCTCGAAACGTGAGGGATTTTAGTGGCTATCCTTTCGTTTAAAGATCATAAGTCCCTCGATGACCCTCTCGATGTTACCTCGGTAAAATGATCTTAAAACCCTAGGGTTAGTTACTAAGATTTCTTGCCCAGTTACCTTTGTGACTGTACAAACGTCCCCTCCAATATCCCTCAAACATTCAACAACTAGAAATACCTACTCACTAATAGTAGGATAGCATTGTCTAAAGGAAAGGAGGAAAATAACCAACCCTTTCGAGTAAAAGTAGATAGTTTCTAGATGCTATGCTAAAAAAAACTTTTATACTTACACAAAAATTCTTTCAAAAACATTTCCAAAACGCTTTATCAACACTCTTGAGGACTGATACAAGAGTTATCATAAAGCAAGCTGCCTTACTCTTGACATTTCAAAAAAATACTTTCCAAAACACACAAAGCACAAGGTATTTCAAAATGAGCTAAGCATCTAAGAGCCCGTAGATAACTACGGATGGAAAGGGTACTAACACATCCCATTTACATAATCTACCCCCCTTACTCAGAAATAATCTCGAAAGGTCTTTTTCTATTCTTTTCACCCTTTCCTTTGTTGGATAAAAGAAAAGTCAGTGGCGACTCTTGCTTACCGCAACATTTGGGAATACAAACGCAAAAACAGTATAACAGTCGATTCTGCCACCGTATCACACAAAGCAAGATTGGTGGCAAAAGGATTTTGTCAAAGACAAGGAATTGACTGTGATGATCTATTTTCTCTTGTTGCTCGTCTTGAAACTATTAGACTGATCATTTCTTTGACAGCCCAAAGTAAATGGAAGATTTATCAAATGGATGTGAAGTTGGCCTTCTTGAATGGTTATCTCGAAGAATAATCGAGCAACCATTGGGATATTAAGTAAAAGGTCAAGAAGATAAAGTCTTGAAGTTGAGGAAAACATTGTATGGGCTCAAGCAAGCACTGAGATCTTAGAATGTTGGAATCGACAAATACTTTCAAGACAAGAACTTCATCAAGTGTCCATATGAGCATGCACTCTATATTAAAGCGAAAAATGAAGATATTTTGATTGTGTGATTGTATGTATATGACTTGATCTTCACAAGAAACAATCCAAGCTTGTTCAAAGAGTTTAAGAAATACATGTCAAATGAATTTGAGATGACGGATATGGGGCCCATGGCATATCATCTTCGCATTGAAGTAAAGCAAGAAGACAAAGGAATTTTCATCACCCAAGAAAGTTACGCCAAAGAAGTCCTTAAGAAGTTTAAGATGGATGATGGTAATCCGGTTGGCACCCCTATGGAATGTGGCAGCAATTTGAGTAAGCATGAAAATAGAGAGAATGTGGATCCAACTCTTTACAAAAGTTTGGTTGGAATTATATGTTACTTGACAAGTACAAGGCCGAATATTCTCTATGCATAGGAGTCGTAAGTCGCTACATGGAAGCTCCAACAACAACTCACTTCAAGGTGGCAAAGAGAATCCTTCGATACATGAAAGGTACAATAGACTTTGGCTTACACTATTACTCTTCTAACAATTATGAGGTTGTTGGCTATAGTGATAGCGATTGGAGTGGAGACTTGGATGATAGAAAAAGCACTACTGGTTTTATGTTCTTTATGGGAGATACTGCTTTCACTTGGATGTCAAAGAAGCAACCAATCGTCACACTATCAACTTGTGAAGTCGAGTATGTCATTGCCACATTATGTGTTTGTCATGCAAGGAAATTGTTGAAAGAGTTAAAAATGACACAAGTAGAACCTCTAGAAATATGTATTGATAATAAATCAGCAATTGTTTTGGCAAAGAATCCAGTCTTTCATGAAATAAGTAAGCACATCGACACCCGTTACCACTTTATAATAGAATAAATTGAGAAGAAGGAGGTGAGGTTGAAGTATGTAATGTCTCAAGATCAAGTTATCGATATTTTCACCAAGTCACTCAAGTTAAAAACTTTTGTGAAGCTAAGGAGTATGCCTGGAGTCACAAATCAAGTTTAACGGGGGATGTTGAAATTATAAGCTTGATTTGAGCCTAATTATTATTTGTATTTTTGGGCTTAGTTATGTCAGGCTTAACTAATTTTGGGTATTATTTCTAGAGAGTTCTTGTAGTGTTTAGAGTGTCTAGATATTTCTTATGATTGTAATATTTTCTAAAATACTCTTTGGATCTCTAGATTTGAAAACTTTCTAGAATTAGTGTCTAGAGTTCTCCTTAAAGAACTATAAATAAATATTTAATCCCACACTTTTGTATCAAGCAAAAATACAAAATTCTCTCATCCATAAAGAATTCTTTTTCTTATCAAATTTCTATTCAAGCCTCTAATATTCTTATACATTTTTCTTAAACATAAAATACCTTATTTTCAATAATATAGACCCCTCTAACGTTATCAGCAAAAACAAAACAAAAAAAAACCAATTTCTAACTTTATCATGTTGCTATTTTATAAAAGAAAATTATATAATGTTGTTTTAAAATTGTGTTGTTTCATTTTCATTTTTACTTTGTTTAGATTTCTATTTAATAAATGCAGTTTTATTTTTATACAAAAATTATGGTTTTCAGCAAATAAAAACATATGTAAGGTCATCTTCTTATGTCAAAACCAAATTATTATTTTTAAATGTTAAACAGAAATAAACATCTTTGATACAAATGGCAAATTTAGAGTATAATAATCTAATTTTATTTTATAATTTATATTTCATTTTTATAATTTATAAAAAAAAAGTTAAATAAACCAAAATTAATTTTTTTTAAATTAATAACCTGTTAATAATCTATTAAAATTAGTAGTTAATAATTAATTAATTAAAATAATTTATTAATCTATTAATAATCTATTAAAATAAACTATGTTTCAATAAAAATTTAAACTCACCATAATGTAACGGAATCAGAATTTTGGCAGGCACATGGAACCATCATTGTAAAAAACCAATCATATAAAAAGCCTAACCTAAAAAAAGTCTCTTTGAAAAATTTCATTCTAATAATAGAAACGGAATCAAAATTTAATTGAAAAACATTTTCAACCAATTAGAACTTGACATTATGTTCAAATATTTTGTGCCTATACAAGACTAGTTATATTCATGTACTAACTAGTGACCACTATATTGTTCTTCATTTTGCACAAACACAATTTTTTTATTCAAAAGCTTACTCTATCTATTTTAAGAAACATCATTTTCAAAAGAATAGTAAAAAAAGTTAGAAATAATGGGAGTCTACTTAAGCACAGCAAACCAAGCACATGTCTATGAGAACTTTTTTGGCTGCTACTATAATAAAACACGTTGTAGAATCAGAAATTTTTTACAATGATGCTTTCTCTGAACACCTGTTGTTCTCCTTTAATCTCATCAATTGTGTTTTCCATATGCACAATGACAAAATCAGAAGATGAAGAAACCAGGGTCAGCCCGACCTATTCTCATTCTATAAAAAGTTTAAAACACTTAAGTAAGAGATCAAAAGTGCATTAATGCGTGAATGCAAGGATAATGGACGGTTTATTTTAATTTTAAAAAAATAGATTTTTTTCTGTATTTTTTAAAATAGATTTTTCAGGACTGTTTTTTAAAATATTAGAAATTTTTCTATATTTGTTTTTTCTAAATTGACACACTAATTTTGACATCTTATAACATAAATATATATTAGTGAAGACGAACACATAGTCAAAATCACTTTTCAAAAAATTATATTTAAAATAATTTTTATAAAAATTTATTTAAAATAATTTCAAAATCAAATGACTTTTTAAAGTTTTGATATTTAAATTTTTTTAATAAAACGAAATACTTAACATTTTAAAAATATCTATACAAACCAAATTTCCAATTGAAATTTTTATGAAAAATTTCTTTGTAATTAAGCATTTAGACATGATAAAGCTCCCAAACTAGCAAAACATTTCAACGTTCTTACCATAATGGAAAGGAACCACACCAACATGCTTCAAGAAAACATAAAAACTCCACGCTGGAAACCAATAACACAAAGTTATCATTTTCTTATCCCTTCATTCTAAATTCCATCAACAATATATGGTAGATATATAACTTTGTTGGCTCTTATTAATCATCTCAATTGTTAGTTGGCCCCATGCACTCTTTTACATAACATTCAAAGAAGCATTCATTACAATCTCAAATTATCGGACAGCTTAAACAGTAGATAAAAGTGAAAGTCTGTCGATAAAACATACAGTATAGTCCACGATCAACACGACTGTCGGTAATTTATATTTATATTTTTTACCTACAACGATAAAACATATAGTGACGGATTGTGTCCGTCACTACAAATCAATTTTCTTGTAATGATATAAAAAAGAAAAATGTATACTTTTTTATTCGTCAAGTTAAATTTGTTCACAATCCGTCACTACAGATCAATTTTCTTATAATGATATAGAAAAAATATATATACTTTTTATTCGTCAAGTTAAATTTGTTCACAAATAATTGAATGAAATTATTTATATTTATGGAGCTTAAACCACAAAATACTTGCTAGACATCCTAGCTATTCTTTTTCATGCTCCTTTACTATTACACCTTTAAGGCCAATGAGCCTATGGTGACTTCCTCAGATGGATCAAACATCACCGTCTTAATTTCGAGCAAGATTGATGTAACCATTTGTGACTCTTTGAATCAAAAGGGTTTGATCAATGAAATTCGTGAGAATTTCTCATAGACAACGTCACTATTCCATTTAAGAACCATAAATAATTAGTAATGGAGTGAAATATGATCCAGATGCGGTGGAGTGAGCTTTCAATACGACAAAGTGAGGTGGACCTACAAGATTAACACAACAATCTTAGTGTGAGAATGAGTAGAATATTAGTGTCTTGACGTGTGAAGAACTTTATATATGAAAGACGATTAGAACTGTCTCGTGTCACTTTATACCTTTAACAATCCACCTCACTTCGTATTTGATCAACAGAATCATTCAACCTTCAACAATCCACCATTGATGCCTTTAAATTGAGCTTTTTGTAATTTAGTCTTTAAACCAAAAGCCAGCCCAAAACTAAATATATTCACATATAAATCATTTTACTTCCAACTTATATTTAACTAAAATCAATTTTTATATAATAATTCACTTAAAATCAAATTTTGTTATCGGAAAACCAAACACGATCTTAAAGTGATAGTATTGGAATTGGTTATACATTTGTCTTATAAATAAATTATCTTATGCTTTGTATTGGAGGGTAGGATGGAAAGAGTCAAAAATGGCAGAAAAAGAAGGGTCCTACTTGTGACAGAAGCTAGAATTGTGAGGATAGGTATGGGGTTATAGCTAGCTAGGTAGCTTTATAGACTGACACCCCACTAACATGAACAAAAGTTGAAAAGTGACCTCTGCTAAAATTACCTCCATAATTATTCTCTTCTTTTCTTTTTTTCAACTCCTACTACTCTCCTCTGTGCTGCTAAATTACTTGTTTTTTTTTAATTTTTAAACTCAATTCTCTTACTTTCTTCTCATATACTAGTGCACTTATTAAGCATACTTACCTTTACTTAATTTTTTCATGCAAAACATCAACTTAATTATTATTCATTATTTACTTTGTTTTTGTAAGAAAATTTGTTTGATTAGAAACTATTTTAAAATAACAATAATTGATAAAGTGAAAAAGTACTTAAATTACATTTCACTAGAATTAATACATATTAAATCATCAAAAAGTAAAACCATTATTGCAATGATAAGATTACCCTTTTGTAAAAAGACTTAGCCTTGTCCGAACAAACTCTTTTATTTTCATAAATACTAATTCTTTCTCTTTTGTTTTTTAACTTTTAAAAATATTGAGTTTTTTTTTCTTTCTTTTTTTATTTAAAATTATTGATATATATATATATATATATATATATATATATATATATATATATATATATATATATATATATATATATATATATATATATATATATATATATATATAAAGTAAATTGTTTTTTAGAGAAATAAT
This sequence comes from Vicia faba, assembly GCA_948472305.1. Taxonomy (NCBI): domain Eukaryota; kingdom Viridiplantae; phylum Streptophyta; class Magnoliopsida; order Fabales; family Fabaceae; genus Vicia; species Vicia faba. Next base: position 70,630,727 of record OX451741.1, on the reverse strand, counting down.
AACGGACAGCTTAAACAGTAGATAAAAGTGAAAGTTTGTCGATAAAACATACAGTATAGTCCACGATCAACACGACTGTCGGTAATTTATATTTATATTTTTTACCTACAACGATAAAACATATAGTGACGGATTGTGTCCGTCACTACAAATCAATTTTCTTGTAATGATATAAAAAAGAAAAATGTATACTTTTTTATTCGTCAAGTTAAATTTGTTCACAATCCGTCACTACAGATCAATTTTCTTATAATGATATAGAAAAAATATATATACTTTTTATTCGTCAAGTTAAATTTGTTCACAAATAATTGCTAGACATCCTAGCTATTCTTTTTCATGCTCCTTTACTATTACACCTTTAAAATATGGAGTAAAATAATTTTACAATATTTATGTAAAATCATATTGAAATTCATTACTTTTAATCTCCTGCTTCCCAGGGTTATATTAAAAAAAAAATACTAGTACTACATTAACATTCAAATTAACATATGATTGGTTTTAGACACACCCCATGTGACTTATGCATGTCAATTAAATGCCATCGATATAATGGATGGGTTATGGAGGACATGCTCACAAATTTCCATTGCCCAGCCTTTTAAGGAAATAAATTCCCTATTTCTTAAATCTGCTTTAATAGCAACCATCACTAAAGGTGCCACATAAATTCCCCAGACATCCCACTATGAATCAGTTAATGTCAGGATTGTGATCTCATGCATGAATTCCAATGAGAATGTCATTTTAAAGTTTAATTCTTGCATATAGTACAATCATTGTAAACACTTAAAAGATTACTATCATCTAATCATACAAATATGATTTTAGAAATAGGTTAAATTAAACTCAAACATTTAAAATAATTTGAGAAGTATAATTAATTCACGCTGTCAAAAACCTTATATTATTTATTTATAAATAAAATATTTTTTGTGTGCAAGTATATCTAATTGAACTACAATAAATGAGAACACTATTGAGTATTTAAAGTTGAATTTGATTTTAAATTTTCCGGTAAAATTACAAGATTCTGATATATATATATATATATATATATATATATATATATATATATATATATATATATATATATATATATATATATATATATATATATATATATATATATATATATATATATATATATATATATATATATATATATATATATATATATATATATATATATATATATATAGATCAGATATATTTATTATTCAATAAATTCAAAAAAAAAATATTTATTTATAACAGTGAGAGTATACATATCAACAAAACTAGGTATGTAAATAAAGATATGGTTATTTTCGTGGAAGTCATTCAAGTGTGTGTAAAGGAAGGTGAATATTAAATCCACTCATAAAGAGGAAAAAAAGTTGTGGCTTTCATTGGTTCTCAAGGATTTATGAAAAGGGTATGGGAAAGACAGCTTCAGTTACGGAGTGAGTAAAAGATAAAGGCATAAAAAAGGAGGTTTCATCCATTCAAGAAGCCAGAGGGAGGGAGGGGTAAGGATTAAAGAGAAAGGAAGTGATCTAAAGTATGTAACTTTGTTATTTCTATGTTTTCATGTCTACCATAAAGGGATATAATAGACCCTAGCTTGTATATATCATCATCATGAATATGTATATAGACATCACATTCACATGTATATTCAAGACCGTCCCAAAGTTATGTTTTATTTTAAAATTATGTTCTTAATAAATAAAAATTATGGGTTCAATTGCACTTAAACAAGATATACCATGACACTTAGTCATATATATAATTTTAGAATTGATATAGTAAAATAAGAATTTTAATTAGTGGAAATATTTGTAAAAATATTAGGCTTAAAATAAATTTAAAAAATATGTTAAATCTAATAACTTAATTTATTATCTATTTAGTAATAATTTAAATAAATAATAATAAATATACCAACACTAAAAATAAACAATACAACTTTTAATATATATATATATATATATATATATATATATATATATATATATATATATATATATATATATATATATATATATATATATATATATATATATATATATATATATATATATATATATATATATATATATATATATATATATATATATATATATATATATATATATATATATATATATATATATACTGTCCTAATTATTAGAATTGTCCCAATTCGCTTCTACCTTCAACATGGTCCAACAGCTTTGGCCTACTAGTTATGGTTCTTCGGTCGGACACACTCGGTCGACTATCCCCAAAAACAGAGAGACCTACGATGTCCATTGTCAAGAGTTCCATTCAGATACCTCAGTATCTTCTTCGTTGTTGCTAGGTCTGATACATTTTGCTTCTGCATGAATCTACTTATCATATCTACATTGTATGCTAAGCCAGACCTTGTATGACAAAGGTATCTCAATGACCCAATAAGTCTTCTGTATTGGGTTGGATTGACATCATCTTCGTCTGAATCTTTCGACAATTGCAATATTGGTTTAGTAGGTGTCGATGTCGAGTTACATTCTTCCATCTCAAATCTCTTGAGAATTTCACTTGCATATCTTCTTTGATGCATCATCAAACCTCTACTACTCTTGTAAAATTCGATGCAAAGAAAATATGAAATGACACACAGATTTGACATTTCGAATTCCTTGCTGAGATCACCTTTGAAGTTTTCAATATCCTTCTTGTAGCTACCTGTTATTAACAAGTCCTTGACATAGAGACATAGTATAAGAAATTCACTATTGCTTCTTCTTACATATACTCCATATTCAATTATGCACTTCACAAATTTCTTCTCGCTTAGAAAACTATCAATCTTCTTATTCGAAATTCTTGTAGCTTATTTCAATCCATACATGGCTTTATGCAGCATGTACACATTTCTTTCTTTGCCATGCTTCACAAATCCAACTGGTTATGCAACATAAACTTCTTTGTCTAAGGGTCCATTCAGGAATGCACATTTCACGTTCATCTGACATATGTGTCAACTGTTCATTTTTTCTATACCAACAACATACCTGATTGTTACGATTATAGCAACAGGTGCAAAAACCTCATCGAAGTCAGTTCCTTCTTTCTGAAGAAATCTTTTCGCCACAAGCCTTGCTTTATGCCGAGTTATTCCCCTTTTAGGATTCAACTTCACATTGTATACCCACTTAACATTGATTCCATTCTTGTCTTGAGGCAATTTGATAAGTGACCAAGTATTATTGTCTTCGATGGACTTCATTTCTTCATTCATTGCTTTCACCCAGTTCGAATCTTTCAATGCTTCAGTTGCATTGACAGGTTCGACATCCGCATAAAAAACATAATGTACTAGCTCACCTTGATTATCAACCACTTCATTTGATGTTATCACATAATCTTGCAACCTTGCAGGCATGTGTCTTGTTCTCTGAGGTCTGCTTGGTCCTGGTTGATCTATAACTTCTTTCTGTCAAACTTTTCTTTCGAGTTCAACTGTTGGTTCTTCAAATAAGATTCTTACTGAAATTTTCTTAACATTTTATGTCTAATCCCATTCCTTAAGTTCATATATAACCACATCCCTTTTGATCACAATTTGCTTGTTCACTGGGTAGAACAACTTGTAACCTCTTGTCGAATGATATCCTACTAGGATCATCTGACTCGACTTGTCATCAAGTTTTCTTTTCAACTAATCTGGCACATGTCTATGTGCACTATACCAAACACCTTTAGTGACTCAAGCTAGGATTCACACCAAACCAACATTCTTCTAGAGTAATTCCTTTTAGCTTTTTTGTCGGACATCTGTTTAAAATGTATGTTGTCATCGACACAACTTCACCCCAAAACTCTTTAGGTAAATGCTTGCCTTTCAACATACTTCTCACCATATTCATGATGGTTTGATTCTTTTTTCCTGCAGTTCCATTATGCTGTGGAGTGCACGATGGCATCACCTCATGCATAATCCCTTCTTTTTCACACAATGCATCAAAGTCTTTCGACACATACTCTCCACCACCATATGTTCTCAAAACTTTGAACTTTCGACCACTCTGCCTTTCGACCATAGATTTAAACTTGGTAAACACCTCGATCACTTCACGTTTCTTCTTAATCAGTTAAGTCCATATTTTTATTTATTAAAATCATCTATGAATGTAACAAATTATTTTTTACCTCCATTCTAATCCATCCAGATTGGTCCATATACATCATAGTATATGATTTCAATAATAGCCTTCGACTTGCTTCTTGCACCTCTACTGAAGTTGTTCTTGTGATGCTTCGCCCGCACACATTCCTCACACACCTCGTGTGGAATGTCGATTTCAGGTAACCCTGAAACCATATTTCTTCTTTTCAAATCTCTGATGTCTTTAAAGTTAAGATGGCCTAGTCGATAGTTCCATATCCATTCATCTCTGCTAGCTGCATTCAAAAGGTACTTATTCTCCATCACATTTAATTCAATATTAAAGGTTATATTCTGAGATATTGAAGCCTTCAAGATCAACCTTCCATTTACATCGACGGCTCTCATAATCTTGTCTTTAATCAGCGCTTTATAATTCTTTTGGACTAACTTCCCTATACTGAGCAAATTGCTCTTCATGCCTGGTATGTACAACTGTTGGCTGAAGATTTTGATAATGTTATTTAGAAGCCAAAAGAGTTAAACGTTCTGATCGAAATGGAATTAAACGCCATATTTCGAAGTTGCAGAAGCAGTGTTTCGAATAAGTGTGTCAAAGCTTGAAGCTTCGAGCGGCAATTATGGGAACTTATCTAAAGGAGTCTCGAAACAACAGCGAGACTATGTTTGGGAAAAGCGCTCGAAACGGAGAAACACCAAAGCATTTAAGATTCAAATGGAAGCGGGACTTTCAAAGTTTGAAAGTTATGTGTTGGAGCATTTGGGGACACGTGGAAAGATGAAAGAAGTATTGTCCTGCATGTTCGAAACGTGGCATAATCCTATAGCGAGACCGTTAGGGTCGAATTAGTATAAATAGAAGTCTTAGTATTAGGATTTCAGTGTGTCATATCTATTATACAAAATACTCAATAACATTCAAACTACCACATGGCAAGGGAAACGAATGCAAGAGAAATGTATGTATGATAGCACCATGTATTTTTGATTTAATGAAAACCTTTTACCATTTCCAGTACTTTCCTTTATTCTTTTTGTCAAACAACATTTACAAGTTTTCTTATTTACAGTCTTTTCACTTCGAAGTCTCTGCCTCAAAGTTTTACGTTTTATTGTTTTCTTTATATTTCGAGTACTTCATATTTCAGAAAACTGTCACATTTTCCATATCTTTACCTTCAAGTCTTGTCTTTCGAACGCATACTTTTACTTGAAATCATTTACAAATTTCTTGCATTAAACACTTTCTTCGCATTTCAAACTTCTACATTCCAGAAACCTTTTATGTTAAACGTTTTGTAAGTCGAAACCATTTACTTCATTTTCATGCAGTTTTATACGTCTTTACAATTAGCATTACAATTAGCATTTATTCGTATAACTTAGTTTTCATACACATTTTGATTACATCTTTAGACTCTTAGAGAGAGAGATCGAAATAAGCCAAACACTTATACAATATCAACCATGAATAATTGTTCGATTGTGAGAGTAACCTTAATATCCAAGGAGTCCTAGGATCAATCTAGTCGATCCTGTGAGTTACCAGAGGGATTGAATAACAGTAAGAAAGATTATTCGATAGTTTGGAAGACTAGCGGTTGTTTACCAGAAATCACTGGAAACAAATTGGCACACCTGGTGGGACCAATAATTGGATATCAGAATTAAGGATTGTTGAGACGTATCCATTACAAAAACGTTGGAACCTAAGAAGTTTGCTGTTTTATGAACCTGAGAAGTGGTAAGATAACCAATAGCAACCAACCTTTATCCAGAAGAAAACGTTTGGACAAAATGTCTAATTCAGACAATCAACAAGGGGACCAAAGTGGCCCACATGCAACAGGAACTAACGCGTCCATTTCGAGCGGAACATCTAATGTAATCCCTTCGAATGCACAGTCTGTTGCATCTTCGACCAGTAACATAGCCACCAATGGAATAAGTGGCATATCAACTAATAGTTCGATCTTAGGAAATACTGGAACTATGGGCTACCCTGGGGGATTCGTTCCACCATCAGGGACACAATCCCATTTCGCCTCCCCATTTACTAGACCACCCGGTTTCGATGGGAATAGAATCAGAAATTCCTCTTATGGAATGCCAACATCTTTTATGGCAGGTTTACACAATTCCACATCGAATTCATCTCCACAACTAGGGTCTGGGGCGAATCAGTTTATGACAAATAACCAAGGGTCAGTGGGTTATAGCACATTGCCTATCCTAACCACAGATAACCAGTTGGCTTTTAGGCAATTGATGGATGACAGTAACCATAACATGATAGGGGTGTTAGCGCAAACCATGCAGGAAATATTTGCCCCTATAGTGCAGAATGTGACTGTGACGAACAGGGAAAACGCTGATAATATGAGTCGAATATCAGATTTCTTTGCTCCTCCAGAAAGGCGTAGGCAGAATCAGCCGGGATTTCGAACAAACATGCCTGTTATAGAGCAAATTGCTAACGACCCAATTTATAGACCACCCAGAGAAGAAGTTAACTTAGGGGCCAGGGCACCAAGGTTAGAAGCCCCAATAATCCCGGGTCCACAAAGGGAAGTTATGGAACCAGGGGCAAGGATCGAAAGGCCAGAAGCCCCAGAATTTCGAGAAGAATAACCTAGGGGAGTTGTTTTGGTTGGTCGAAATCAAGATGTCGATGCCGTCGTTCATAGGATTCGAAACGATAACATCCTGGCAGAAAACAACCTAACCACCATGATAGAGAGGGTCATGGCCCAGAATGGCCTCAACACAGGAATGAGGAGGCCAAATTACGCTTCTCCTATATTGGATTGTATAATGCATACTGATTTACCAAGGGGATATAAAGTCCCTAAATTTACAAAGTTCGCTGGGGATACCAATGAGTCAACAGTCGAACACATAGCGAGATATCTGACCGAAGCGGGAGATATAGCCAATAATGAAGATCTCAGGATCAAATACTTCCCAAGTTCCTTGACAAAAAACGCCTTCACATGGTTTACCACTTTGCCTCCTGGGTCTATTGACACTTGGACTCTCTTAGAGAGATTATTCCATGAACAACTTTACATGGGACAATCGAAAATAAGTTTGAAGGAATTAGCCAGTGTTAAGAGAAAGTTCACCGAACCCATAGATGATTATTTGAATAGATTTAGGCTGTTGAAATCCAGATGTTACACAGTAGTGCCTGAACATGAGTTAGTCGAAATGGCCGCTGGTGGCTTGGATTATTCTATTCGAAAGAAACTAGACACCCAGTATTTGAGGGATATGGCTCAGTTAGCCGATAGGGTTCGACAGGTCGAAAGACTAAAGGCCGAAAAAGCCAGAGTCTTCAAGAATAGCAAGAAAGAAAGGATTTCCTACGTTGGGACTGAGGAAGCAGAGGAATACCCTGAATTCGAATTCGAAGAGGTCGAAATCGACCTCGCTGAATTAAAACAGGCCCCTCCTTACTCCTGCAAAATGTTAGTTCCCACAAAAGGAAAAGATATCGTTGAAAATGAGAAAAGTGACAAATTTCCAAAGAAGGTTTATACCTTCGACGTCACCAAATGTGACGAAATGTTTGACTTGCTTGTCAAGGATGGCCAACTAATTGTGCCATCAAATGTCAAAATACCTCCTTTGGATCAGAGAAAGAAGAGGGGATTTTGCAAATATCATAGTTTCCTGGGCCACAAGACCTCACAATGTTTTCTTTTCAGGGATTTGATTCAAAACGCGATCAAAGATGGCAGACTAAAGTTTGCTGATAAGGTGAAGATGAAAGTGGACGAAGATCCCTTGGACGTCGCAGACACCAACTACTCCGAGCCTGCATGCATTGGAGAGGTCAACATGGTGGAAACTGATCGAAGCGACTCCCTAACAGAAAAGAAGGGTACTGGAGTTGAAAACTGGGTGATGGTCGAAGTCAGCGAGGAGGTCACTGAAGACATCCAGAATACGCCAGAGACTTCGGATGCTGCACCTGTAGTTGTTGCAGGAGAGACCCAGACCACTGAAGGCCAAGGGAATCAAAACGAAGGATTAACACAAGTCACTGAAGGCTTGAGACTGGAATTGGAGAAAGTCCAAATCACGCAGCCAATTCCCCCTCAGAAGGAGATATGGGACACTCTAGGGGAACCCATTGGAAAATTTGACTATCTGGTCAAATATTCTGCCCCAGAGAGTTCGAAGGTTCAGATTGAGGATATAAAGCCCACAGGATGGGGTGATGATGACGCTAAAGAGGGGGATGTGGAAATAAATATGGTGGATATGGAAAGACCTCGCTCTGAGATGGAGGAAGTGGAAAAATACTTAGAAAAAGAAAAGTACAGAATGGGGGATAATCACACTGGAGATGCTAGTCTCAAAGATTATCTCATGACATGCCACAAAGGAGATTCAGGCATGATATTGTGCCCTAGGTGCAGCATCCTCTGCAACCAAAGAATTGCTGCGAATTTCGAAAGGGTACAGAGGGCTCGAACTGGCAACAATTGGCGCCAGGATAACCAGCTTTTTAGGTGTTATCCCAAGGCTGGAGAGAGTTTGCTGGAGTTTTTTTTTCGCTGCTACAAAGGGGAAACCAAGTGCTTGATTTTCCCAAGGTGTTCTGCTGTGTATGACCAAAGCATAGCCAGGGCCTTCGAAACGATTCCCTTCGCCCCTTGCTGGAACCATCAAGAAACTGCCCAGATGGGCCCACGTTTCGACAGCAGACACAAACAGCGAAGGCCTGATAGCCCTCACCCCAAAGCTGCTCGAAGAGTGACTTTCAAACTCCCTGCGGAAGTGCCAACCGATAGATGGTTACAAGTCAGAAATGACAAAGGCAAAGATAGATGGAGGAATGCTGAACGAAATGCACGCCATGCTGTGACATACAGGAGGCAATTCAACACACAAAAAAGGGAGGAAGTGAGATTAGAGAATTACAAAGGAAGGAACCCTATGTCAAGATACCAGTGGCGCAGACAACAAAGGATTCGAAAGGATGAGAGAGAAGCTGTGGCAAACAAAGGGGATACTTCAACGAAAATACAAGGTGAATCTAGCACCAACAAACCAAAAAATCAAACTGAAGATAAACCTCCAGTCAATAGGAGGCTCTTCTCTAAAGAACAACGCGATGAACCAAAGGAATACACTCCAGGCCCGGAAGAGGACGAAGATATGATAACAGATAACTTCGAATCGGAGGGGGAGTCTTCATTCAACTTGAACTGTAACGTGGTGTCTGTGCTTCCCTGCGAATTTGGGCAGGAAACCGAAATCAACGAATATGAGGAGGAAGACACCACAGATTTGATGAAACATAGGCCCGTGTGCTACTACGTGATAGACAATGGGGTTGTTGAGGAGCAAAATGCGTTCTTCGAACGTCCAGAACCTGCAATGAAGAACCATCTCAAACCACTTTTCATTCGGGCGAAAGTTGGTGTCCATGGTGTGAACAAAGTTCTAGTGGATGGGGGTGTTGCAGTCAATTTGATACCCCATTTCATGCTAAAAAGATTAGAGATCCGCGAAGGAGATATCAAGCCCCATAATATGGTTCTGTCCAATTATGAGGGAAAAGTGGGCAAAACACTGGGGGTGGTCCAGTTGGAATTGACAATAGGCTCAAGTTGCAGGCCCACCATGTTTATGGTGATCGAAGCCAAGGCCAACTATAACCTGCTGCTGGGAAGAGAGTGGATCCATGGCGTGGGGGCAGTTCCTTCGTCAATGCATCAGCGACTAGTTCTGTGGAGAGATGATGGAATCGTGGAAAACATCGAAGCAGACCAGAGTTATTTTATGTCAACTGTCAATTTAGTTGACAAAAGGGACTATGATAAAAATCTGGCAAAGATTGCTCCATGTGTTCCAAATGATGAGATGAATGAAACTAGAAACGCCCACTACTACATGACACTTCGTCATGACGGCCTTTACTGGGATAGAACAATAATCAGTGAAGAAGAGGAAGTCGAAAGCACTATACAAAAACGGCCAGCAGGCTGGGACTTCGACAACCTTAGCCATGACTGAGTCTACCTTTTTCGAAAGGATTTCGGCCTATATGGCTGAGAACGAATCAAAAGCGGCCTTAGAGGCTGAAATAAATAAATCAACTATAAAGACGAACGAAGTTAGTGGGGAGGGTTCGAAATGCTCACCCATCAAAGAATTTGAGATGGATCAAAGGTTGGATGCCATCTATGATAAAGAACCCTTAGGCTTCGAAAGGGACCATAAACTCAGGTGTCAAAATGGTGGCATAGGATCCGCTCGAAGAAGTCAACTTAGGGGATGAAAAAACGAAAAGAGTAACTTACATAAGTGCTAAACTTAGCCCAAGCCTCAAGAAGAAAGTGATCGAAGTCCTTAAGGAAAACAAAGATTGCTTCGCATGGGATTATGATGAGATGCCTGGTTTAAAGAGGGAATTGGTCGAACACAGACTGCCAATCAAAGATGGCAAGAGGCTCATCAAACAAACTCCCAGAAGGTTCGCACTAGCAGTCCTCACAAAAATTAAAGCTGAGATCGAAAGGTTGCTGCGCTGCAAATTCATCAGAACAACAAGGTACGTTGAATGGTTAGCAAACATAGTACCCGTTATTAAGAAAAATGGTTCTTTAAGAATTTGCATAGATTTTAGGGATTTAAACACTGCAACCCCTAAGGATGAATATTCCATGCCCGTGGCAGAAATGCTAGTAGATTCTGCTGCAGGGTTCGAATACTTGAGTATGTTAGATGGATACTCTGGGTATAACCAGATTTTCATTGCTGAAGAAGATGTTGCAAAAACAGCATTTCATTGCCCAGGAGCCTTAGGCACCTACGAATGGGTGGTGATGCCTTTTGGTTTAAAGAATGCTGGGGAAACTTATCAAAGGGCAATGAATTCAATTTTTCATGATTTCATTGAAACCTTCATGCAGGTGTATATTGACGATATAGTCATCAAATCTATATCTGCAGAAACACATTTGCATCATTTAAGCCAATCATTCGAGCGAATGAGAAAACATGGCTTAAAGATGAATCCCCTTAAATGTGCATTTTTTGTGCAGGCTGGAGATTTTCTTGGTTTTGTGGTCCACAAGAAAGGAATCGAAATCAACCAAAACAAAACCAAAGCCATAATGGAGACGAAAGCACCTGTGTCAAAAAGGGAGTTGCAATCTCTGCTAGGGAAAATTAACTTCCTCAGAAGATTCATCTCGAACCTGAGTGGAAGAACCCAAGCTTTCTCTCCATTACTTCGTCTGAAGCAAGGTCAAGCCTTCGAATGGAACGAAGCTCACCAGGAGGCGTTTGACAAAATAAAAGAATATCTTTCTCAGCCTCCTATTTTGTCTCCACCATCATGGGGGAAGCCCATGAGATTGTACATATCTGCCTCTGAAGTTAGTATAGGTAGTATGCTAGCACAAGAGGATAGCAATGGCGTCGAAAGAGCCATATACTATTTAAGTAGAGTGCTAAATGATGCAGAGACCAGATATAGCAATTTAGAAAAGCTATGTCTCTGTTTGTATTTCTCTTGTATGAAACTCAAGTATTATATAAAACCTGTTGATGTTTATGTTTCATCTCACTTCGATGTCATTAAACATATGCTTTCAAAACCAATAATGCATAGCAGAGTTGGCAAGTGGGCTTTAGCCTTAACATAATATTCATTGACTTTCATGCCTTTAAAAGCTATGAAAGGTCAAGTGATTTCTGATTTCATTGTGGATCATTCGTTGGTTGAGCAGACAAGCATGAGTTACGTCGAAATGCAACCATGGAAATTATACTTTGATGGTTCAACCCACAGGAATGGAAGTGGTGTTGGAGTCCTTCTAATTTCTCCTGAAGGAATTCCAACAAAATTCAAGTATAAATTAGATGGTCCTCGTTGTTCGAACAACGAAGCTGAGTATGAAGCGCTCATTGTTGGACTTGAAGCTTTGTTGGAATTGGGGGCAACCAGAGTCGAAATTAAAGGAGACTCTGAATTGGTGGTCAAACAAATCACAAAGGAATACAAGTGCATAAAGGAAAATTTAATGGTATACTTCGTCATAGTCAATAGGCTATAAAGGAAATTTGAATACATGGATATTCAACACATACCAAGAATAGAAAACCAAGAAGCAAATGACTTAGCGCAGTTGGCTTCAGGTTATAAAGTGTCTACCAAGAACTTTAAGGATTTGGTCGAATTAAGGGGAAGAGTTATGGCTACTAGATTCACACCATCGGATCTGGAAAGTATGAGATTGGGATATGCTGAGAAACAGGGATTCGAAATACTAGCCATAAATACTTTGTCAGATGCAGATTGGCGAAGTCCATTGAAGAGTTATTTAGCAGACCCAACTCTAAAGGTGGATAGAAAAACAAAATATAGAGCATTGTCATATCTCCTCATGGGGAACGAATTGTTCAAAAAGACCCAAGAGGGTGTATTATTGAAATGCCTAGGAGAGAGTGAGGCATATTTAGCATTGTCTGAAGTCCATAATGGGGCATGTGGGGCACACCAAGCAGGCCATAAAATGAAATGGTTGCTATTTCGATACGGTTTGTATTGGCCTAGCATGCTCAAAGATTGCATAGACTTTGCTAAAGGATGTGAGGAATGTCAGAAACATGCAGGAATTCAACATGCCCCTGCAAGTGAGCTGCATTCGATCATCAAACCATGGCCATTTAGAGGATGGGCATTGGATTTGATAGGAGAAATAAATCCTGCTTCGTCCAAAGGACAGAAATACATCTTGGTGGGAGTAGATTATTTTACCAAATGGATCGAAGCTATACCTCTGGTAGTTGCTGATCAAGAGGCAATTATTGAATTTATACAAAATCACATTATCTATAGGTTTGGATTGCCAGAAAGCATAACTACAGACCAAGGCTCTGTATTTACTGGTAGAAAGATGCAAGGATTTGCCCAAGAAATGGGGTTTAGATTGTTAACATCAACACCATATTATGCTCAAGCAAATGGACAAGTCGAAGCAGCAAATAAAGTAATAATAAGATTAATCAAGAAGCATATTGGCAAGAGGCCAAGAAATTGGCACAAGACTCTGGACCAAGTGTTATGGGCTTGTAGAACATCTCCTAAGGAAGCTACTAACACTACGCCTTTCCAACTTACATTTGGTCATGATGCAGTGTTACCAGTAGAAATTCATCTGCAATCAGTTCGAATTCAGAGACAAAACGAAATCCCAACTGCATTATATTGGGAAATGATGATGAATGAATTAGTTGAGTTGGACGAAATTAGATTACATGCATTGGAAATTTTGATGAGGCAAAAAGAAAGAGTGGCCAGAACATACAATAAAAGGGTGAAGAAAAAAGTATTCATTATTAATGACTTGGTTTGGAGAGTCATATTGCCTATGGATAAGAAGAATAAAGCGCTAGGTAAATGGTCACCTCATTGGGAAGGACCTTTTCGAATATTAAAAGTGTTCTCAAACAATGCATACGAAGTCGAAGAGCTCTTGGATGATAAACGTGTCCTAAAGGTTAATGGGAAATATTTAAAGAAATATAAGCCAAGCCTGCGGGAGATTTGAATAGTAACAACGTAAACAAAATATTATAAAAAGCCAAGATGGCAAGACAGAATGCCAAAATGGCGTTGTTCGAATATTACATGTAAGAAACCAAAATTATAGTCAAATAAACATCAAAATCTAGAAATAAGCATTATTTTTCAATCGATTAAAGGTGCTTCGAAATGTTTCAAGTTTCTGCTGAGCGAACCGCCTGGCTCCTTCCAAGGTTGCCACTTCTCCTTTAAGTTGTTCTGCAGTCTCCATTTCTGCAAGCCCCTGGTTGAGAAGCTCTTCAAATTGTTTACCTGCAGGATTGGTTTCGAAGGCTAGTTGTTGTTCCTTAGCCTCCTTAACTTTCTGTTGGAGTTCCAGAATCTGCCTTTCCCAAATAAGAATGGACTCAGCTCGAGCCTCATAATCAGTTTTCGCCTGCTTCAGATGCATAGCTTGATCCTCAGCTTCTTGAGAAAGTTTCGAAGCTTGTTCATAAGCGGCATCCATGGCAATGCGTTTCTCTTGAACCTTCTTGGCAGCAGATTCGTCTTGGAGAAGGTAGCCAGTTACGTTGTCCAGCAAATTCTGAAGGTCGAACAAGAGAGTACTAACTGGCAAGGAGAAGGTGGAAAGATTGACCTTTGTGAGCAGCTCCTTCATAGTATAGCAAGCAGTACTATCTTGCTTAAGCATTTCGAATATATCCACATTGAGAATAGTTCTCCTAATTTTGTTAAGAAGAACAACTCTTTCATCTGTGGGAAGAGGATAGCTGGTTGAACTTGTGCCAGCCCTAGCGAGTGGGACGTCCCTCTGAGCCAACTTTGCCTTCATGTACCCAATAGGGTCATTTCGTCTCAGAAGTGCCAGTTCCTCGTCAGTCATTCGAGACAGAGAAGATTGGGGGAGTTCCACGCGTAGGGGAACCACGTTTGTTTCAACCTCTAGGGGTTCGTTGATTGCATTACCATCCCCCTCATTCGCTTCATGCTCTTGGTCTTCTTCATCCTCGTCCAAGTCTACCACTTCGATACCACCCCTTTCGCTGCTATTTGCGTTAGACTCCGTCCCAGCAATTGAACCGTCATTGACGTTTTCCTCGTCATCGGCATTTTCCTCCTCAGATTCTTCGTCTGTAGATTCTTCGGCTCTTTGCCCAGAATCAGCTTTCTCTTCTTCAGTTTGAGTGTCCTTTGGGTCCTCTTGAAGAGTTTCAAGAGGGGACTTTTGAAGAGAAGCCCTTTGCGAATCCTCTGCAGACGTTTGAAGTATTGTTTCGTTCACCTCTTTCAGAGGAATGGAGGTACCTTGATCATCCTGCTGTTCAGAAGTTCCATCCAGAACCGCCACATTGGAGGAACCTTTGTTTTGGACCAAGTTGCTGGAATCTCCTTGAGGAGAGGAGTTGAGCGGAGCAGCAGCTCTGGATGGTGAGGTCGAAATGGTGGAAGTGGGATTCAAAATGTTCTGCAAGGAACAGCAGAATGTTAAAGAAAAACATTCACCAAGGTAATAAGAAGTTAGTATTGGAAACAATTTTTAGTAGTTCGATTTACCTGTGGACCCTCAGAGGAGAGGTTACTAGCTATACGTTCCAACGGTGGGTTGGAGGTCGAAGGTGGATTTTTGGATTTAGGTAAGGGAGCAGCATCCCTGGAATCGAGTCCAGAGACACTAGTCAGAACAGTGCTTTTAGGAGTATTTTTCTTTAGCTTCTTCTTCGAAGCAGTATTTGAGTTTCCTCCAGCCTTGGGGTCTTCCCCAGTAGTGCTTAATTTCCGCTTCTTGGGAGTAGTAGGAGGAAGCTTGTTGGTATGAAAGAATTTTAACGAAAAGTTAGATATAAACCATAAAGCTTGAGTGAATTCGAAACGTCAAGGCTAAGTGATTACCGTTGGAATTGGAGCACTTGTTGTTGTTGGCGTTATTGTTGTTGTTGTAGTTGCAGCAGTAGTAGTTGTTTCGGGTGGAGTAGCTTTTTCAGTAGTTTCGATGGAGGCTTGAGAGGCACTCCCTTCCTTCGATTTCGAGGCAGCTGTCTTTATCCTGATAGCTGAAAATCAAAACAATTAAAGCAAAGGTTAAAGATATGGAAAATAAAAGACATTTGGGATTTTCCCAAGCATTCGCACCTGTGCCTTGATCAGATTTAATTGACATGGCAGAAAGGTCATATCGAAGGTGTCCTGGGAAATCATGAAGCCAATATCGAGCCCATGTCACAGTCTCAGATGGCTTTGGTTTCCTTTGAAGATATTTGAACATCTCTTTGCAAGTAAACCACCATGGATATGGGGGAAACCAAGCCAGAGCCAGTTCTGAGGTAGGTAATCTGGGAAATTTAGGTGGATGCATTTCGAATGCCAACCTATACCTATCCTCAGGTGACAGTCCTGAAGGAAGTTTTAGCTCAGAAACTTTTTGTTTAAATTTTTCCTTCAAGGTCTCAGCTGCTTGATGCACAGTGGAGTCCAAGCGCGTGGGGTCGTAAGTAGTTTCAAAATAATTTTGAAAAGCTTTAATCTCTTTGGCATGAGTAAACATACCTTTCTTTGCTGGTACCTGCACATCGAAGGAATCAATTAGTTTCTATCAAATTGTAAGTGTATCGAACATATAAGTTTGATAAAACTTAATCCACCACTCCAGAAATCCTTTAGCCGCGAGATGGGTAGGTTCGAAGGCTATCAACTCAAATTGGGCAAAGCCTTGATATTTTTCTTGCTGGATTTTGGCTTCCCTTGCCTTGAAAGTTCGTCCAGAAGTGATGGCGCTCTCAGTTTGGAACAAAGGTTCAGGAATCAGTTGGCATAAGCCAAACTGCCTCGAAACGAAGTTTGGTTGGTAGGCAAAGAGAAGAATTTGGTTCTTGGCTGGGGTTATCCTTGAAGAGATGAGTCTAGGCAGCAAGAAAGCTCTCCATACATCCTGAATCTCCTTGCTCTTGATGGCTTCTGAAAGAGCTATGGTGAACCAAGAAGGTCCATGAGCCCTCGAAGCAAAAGGCGCCATGCTCTCTTCGAACTTGTGCCTTTTGGAGAATATCATGATGTACTTCGAGAATTGAACTTTGAAGTCATCTTTGTCATCATTAGGAGTTAGTCTTCGAAGCCTAGTGCCTTCGACTATCCTATCACTTATCTCAGAATCTTGCTCATCAATGGTATTGGCGATTGATAAGGAGGGTTCGAACATGGCATTTAGCCATAGTTGGAGTAACCAAAATGGGCCAGCCAATAAAATGTTTTTGGAGGTGTGGGATTTGAGGCTCGAAACAGCTGACCTCAGGCTTTCATAGAGGTCAACTAAGAGTAATTCACTTAGGCACACTTTTCGATTTTCATGTAAATCCCTAGCTAGAGGAATGAACCTACTAGCTACCTGCAGGGATCTACTGCAGAAAACGTATCTAGACAGCCACAGGGTTAAAAAAGCAATGTGCTCTACGTCAGACACATTGTCCCCTTCAGCATGATAATGACTGATAAATTTGGAAAAGCTGGCTAACTTGACTTCGAAGTCAATTATGCTTGAGTGCTCTTCATTGTCAGGAACATAAGTTTCTCCCACTGGCGACAGCCCAGTAATGGCCGCTATATCGAAGAAGGTTGGGGTGATCATTCCACCTGGGAGATGGAAAGTGTTGTAGGTACTGTCCCAGAAATAAAGGGACGCGAATAGCAGAGGATGGCTGTAGGTGAATCCAGGTTTCGATAGCTTAATCAGGTTATAAATGCCTAATTCTTCACATTGCTGGGATTTCTTGGCTTCTACTTTTGTGAACCAATTTTGATAAGCAATATCAGAAGTAGGGCAGGATCGAAATGGTTTAAAATTGCTTTTTACATAATCCAAAACAAAGGGGTCCTTGGGAGGAACAGTTGGGGTTTCTACGGTATTTGAACTAGGAGATTCTACTGCCCTAGGGGCATCCATTTTGTTGAATAAAGGTTTGAAGCTATAACAGACGGGAAAAATTGTCCTGGTGTCCTTTAATATTTCAAAAACCGTAAGAGGGCCATTTAAGGCTAACCTCTTACCAGCAACGTGGGTAGGAATGAGTACCTGTGATGCGTACAACATTTCTTTTTCTTTGGAAATCATTTGAGGAGCAAGAGCAGATTGGCCTTGAATGGTGATGATTTTACTCTCCATGGTAGCTCCTGTAGTTTTTCCTTTCTTATTGGAGACTTTCTTGAGTTGGGATGAAGTAGAAGAAGACATTTTGAGGGATGTTGAAAGCTTAGATTGTTTTGTGAGAGAAGGAGGGTAAAAATTCAGAGTATGAAAGATTTAGAGTGTGAAAAGAAAAGAAGAAGATTAAGTTGATGTTTTATAATGGGGAAGTTTAAGCATCCACCGAATAGAGGTGTGATACGTGGAGATCATGGGTTGGTGTGATGAAGAGGTGGCGTGAAAATTAACATAGGTAATAGGCGTGATTAAAAAAGATAATCATTACTTATAACTGCACCATGCTGTGAAGTGACTCCGGGCGGTTAAGGAATCCAAAAGGTGTTATGATTGATGTGACTGGAGTCAAATGCATTAAATGTTACGATGGTTCGAAAGTCCTATCAAAATCTTGTGTAGATGTTTAAAATAGGTATTTCTCAGAGGAATCGAAATACATATTTTAAAGGGGCAATTTGTTGGCTGAAGATTTTGATAATGTTATTTAGAAGCCAAAAGAGTTAAACGTTCTGATCGAAATGGAATTAAACGCCATATTTCGAAGTTGCAGAAGCAGTGTTTCGAATAAGTGTGTCAAAGCTTGAAGCTTCGAGCGGCAATTATGGGAACTTATCTAAAGGAGTCTCGAAACTACAGCGAGGCTATGTTTGGGAAAAGCGCTCGAAACGGAGAAACACCAAAGCATTTAAGATTCAAATGGAAGCGGGACTTTCAAAGTTTGAAAGTTATGTGTTGGAGCATTTGGGGACACGTGGAAAGATGAAAGAAGCATTGTCCTGCATGTTCGAAACGTGGCATAATCCTATAGCGAGACCGTTAGGGTTGAATTAGTATAAATAGAAGTCTTAGTATTAGGATTTCAGTGTGTCATATCTATTATACAAAATACTCAATAACATTCAAACTACCACATGGCAAGGGAAACGAATGCAAGAGAAATGTATGTATGATAGCACCATGTATTTTTGATTTAATGAAAACCTTTTACCATTTCCAGTACTTTCCTTTATTCTTTTTGTCAAACAACATTTACAAGTTTTCTTATTTACAGTCTTTTCACTTCGAAGTCTCTGCCTCAAAGTTTTACGTTTTATTGTTTTCTTTATATTTCGAGTACTTCATATTTCAGAAAACTGTCACATTTTCCATATCTTTACCTTCAAGTCTTGTCTTTCGAACGCATACTTTTACTTGAAATCATTTACAAATTTCTTGCATTAAACACTTTCTTCGCATTTCAAACTTCTACATTCCAGAAACCTTTTATGTTAAACGTTTTGTAAGTCGAAACCATTTACTTCATTTTCATGCAGTTTTATACGTCTTTACAATTAGCATTACAATTAGCATTTATTCGTATAACTTAGTTTTCATACACATTTTGATTACATCTTTAGACTCTTAGAGAGAGAGATCGAAATAAGCCAAACACTTATACAATATCAACCATGAATAATTGTTCGATTGTGAGAGTAACCTTAATATCCAAGGAGTCCTAGGATCAATCTAGTCGATCCTGTGAGTTACCAGAGGGATTGAATAACAGTAAGAAAGATTATTCGATAGTTTGGAAGACTAGCGGTTGTTTACCAGAAATCACTGGAAACAACAACACATTGGAAATTACTGACCTCTTGCCATCTTTCCTCATAATTCTAACATCACCAATATCTTTAGTTGCTAGGGTATTGTCATTTGAAAATTTCACTATATTTTTCATCGAGGGTTTTATGTTGACAAACCAATCTTTCCTTCTAGTCATGTGTGATGAGCATCATGAATCCAAGTACCATTGGTCCTTGAATATATCTTCATCTCTTGTTATGACCATCAGCATCATATCTTTTTCTTCATGTTTTGCAAACTTTGCATCACTTTCTTGATTCTTTCGCTTTTCTTGACAATCACTAGAATAGTGACCATACTGCTGACAATTGTAACATTGAATGTGACTTCTGACAGGCTTTCGACCACCACCTCTTAGTTTATTAGCAACACCACATCTTTGGTTGCCTTGGTATGATCTTCTCTGATCCGAAACATTTTCTTCACATTGGTTTCCTCTACCAGTCGAATTGTTGTAACCTCCTCTACCTTTATTGTCGAACCACTTTCCTTTGTCTTTCTTATCTTTTGCTGATTGAGCCCGCAAAGCCATATCACTTTTTGACTTGCCTGTAGCTCTTTCATCTATTCTTTGTTCATGAGATTCAAGCATTCCTTGAAGCTCTTTCTTCTACAAAATTGACTTGTCCTTTGAATCTTCTATTTCAACTACCACATGGTCGAACTTCAGGGGTAAAGATCTCAAGATCTTTGAAACAACTGCTCTTGGTTTTAGCATCTTGTGATACGGTGGGATAATTGACTTTTTGGTTTTATCCAAATATGCGGATATCAAGAGTCACCACCGACTTTTCTTTTATCCAATTGTGATACGGTGGCAGAACCAGACTGTTTTGGAAATGCTGGTTTGCGTTTTGCGTTTATGTTTGCAAAATGTCGCGGTAAGCAAGAGTCGCCACCAAATTTTATTTTATCCAATTGGAAAGGAAAAAAGCACATGAAAATTCCTTTTTTGAGATTTTGAGTATGGGGGGTAGATTATAGAAAGGGAAGGTGTTAGCACCTTTTCTATCCATGGTTTTCCACTGGCTCTTAGGTACTTGCTCATCATTTTAAAATTGCTTCTGTGTTTGTGTGATTTGAAATGTTTTTGTTTTACTTCGATTTAACTCTTGCTTCTGTCATCAAGAGTGTTATGAAGTGTTTTTGAAAACTTTGTTTGAAAAGTGTATGGTGTGAAAAAGGTTTATTTTGAGCAAGTACCTACTAGGATCTACCTACTCGAAAAAAGAATTGTTCTATGTTCGTTTCCTTTAGACAACACTATCCTACTATTAGTGAGTAGGTAGCACCGTCGTTGGAGTTTTAAGGGTCAATTCGAAAGGGACGTACGATCACTAAAGTAGTGTTAGGACGTCTTAGTAATAACTCTAATGTCTTAAGATCGTATTCGAGGCAACAATTCCGAGGCAACCTTTCCGAGGCAACTTTGATCTTTGAGACAAAAGAGCGGACCACTAAAATACCCGATACTCAATGATCGTTTACCAAAGGCAACCGAAGTGAGAGTATACCCTAGGAGTGCGCATGTGAGAGTGATTCAATTTCAAGTTATTTATCTTTGCACATTTAGGTTTTGCTAACCGTTTTAAAGTTTACATACATTCTTGTCATGCATCCCTATTATTCATACATCTAACAGTTAATATTTTGTGGAAATTAAAAGTGCGGAAAGTAAAGCTACGCTATTACAAGGCTTCGGGTATTAATTACATAGAAAAAAACAACTCGTAAAAATGGTAAATGAAAAGGAGAAAAATCCTAATTAATCTATTACAACTTGTGAGCAATTACACCAATATGGTAAAAAATAAAGCGCGCGTGATGAATTAAGAACGAGAAAGAACTAGGGTTTTGCCCCCGTCTAACCTAATCGAAAGAAAAAGTTATGTTTGTTGTTTTGATTATTTTTCAGGAAAATAAGGTTTGAATTAAATATGTAAAAAACTACCAATTAAATTAAATTAAAGAAAATAATGTATACTTGACCTATTTTTGCATTTTTGTTATTTTTAAGAAAAAGACAATACAATTAAATTAAACTAAAACCCTAATTTTCTAATTTTTTTAATTTATTTACAAAAGAATTTAAGTTACCCTAAAATTAAATAAACTAATTTAATTAATTAATTTTTTGATAAAAAATAACCTAAATCTAATTGGATGAAAAATTGTTTTTTTATGATTTTTTTAATAAAAAAGGAATTGATTTTATGTTAGTAAAAATAATTAAAACAATTAATAAAGAAAAAATTTAAAAAAAGAAAAGGAAGAATTGGGCCTGAGAAATCAGCAAAATGGGGGGTGTGAATAGCAAGGCCTGGTCCCAAAAGGAAGTGATCCACGTTGACTCCCATGTTCCCATGCTATGCATTGACTGTGGTTGTTGGTGGTCCTTCATATGATGGCCTTTAGATCTGGCCATCTGGAGATCCAAAGGTTGAATCTTGAGGATGCATGGTGATCTTCCTGCCTATACACGCGCCTGATCATGGAAAGAAAAAAAGTGAAATAATGGGGGGACCTGGGATTCGAACCCAGGCCCCATGACCTTTCCACCTGCACCAATGCCAACTGCGCTGCATGTTTTCTTTGTATACAAAATAAACAATAATCATTATATTAAAAACAAATGAAATAAAGAAATATTCGCGCGAAAATTCAAATGGACGAGTAGGGGGTACCACGCCATCATCCTTGTCCTCTCTCTGTTGGTAAAAGTCAAAGACTTTTACCTACGGACAACATTCGTCGCTACAACCCTGGCTTGTTTCAAAACCTCCAATGAGCATGATAAATGGAGTCTAAGGCCATGAATCAAACCGTCTTGACCTGCTGAGCATTATGGTGCCCTTCTTGTGGCCCAATTTTGCCTGCATAGAAAGATCCTAAAAGGAGACACAAAACCCTAGCCATGGAAAATTCTGATACAGTCCACAAAAATGCAATTGAATGTTATAGATAGCTTGAAAATAAATCAAGGAGCAAGAATATATAAGTATTTCATCCTATAGATGCCAAAATTATGCAATTCGATTTCAAGAACAAGCCAAAGTCGTGAACCACTTACATTGGGTTTTAGCGCAGGAAAATCCTTGTTCTTGATTGGTATAGCTTGCTTGTGATCCCAGGAAGCGAATGAGATGGATAGAGGGTCTTGAAAACGCCTGGAAGTAGAAAAATGGATTACCACTTTTCTTTGAATTTTTCAAGTTTGGTTCTGCCTTTGTGCGCCTCCAAACCTTGTGATTTTGGTCTGCAGTTGTACCCTATATACTGATGAATGAATTAGGTTTACAAAAGTGTTCTCAATCTTTATCAATTATGGCTTTTGATCTTGATTTGATACACTTGAAAAGCTTTCTAAAAATAGGCCAAAACCAATCTTTTTGTGCTCACCTATGCCTTGCACGAGTTGATTCACTTGCTAGCTGGATATATGACCTAAAACATGCACAAGATCTTGAGGTTTCAATGATTTGGATTTTTCATGATTTGTTTTGATTTAAATTGATTTAATTGTAATAAAAAATCAAAATAAATAGAAAAAATAGGATAAAGACAAATGGGAAGAGCTAGGGCTCGTGGACCATGCTACCAACTCAAAACAAGTGCAAAAAGTTAGGGCCATTTAGCAAAAATTGCAATTTAAGGCATTTTTAACTTTTGGCAATTTTGCAAAAAAGGTCAACTTAACCAATGCATAACTTCCTCAATTTTGACTCTTTGAAGGTGTTCTTGGACTTTTTAGAAATCTTGAGATGTCCTCTAATCAAACCTTTTGGTCTCATCTCAATTTGGTATTCCATGTTCCTGTATGAAGCTTTGACAAAAAATATGTTTTGGTTGACTTTTCAAAATGAACTATAATGTCAAAATTCATAACTTTTTGTGAGTGCATATTTTGAACTTGGGAGGTGAATATGAATTGTAGGGAATTGAATCCTCTTAAAAATGAGATTTGTATGGGTCATTTCTCATAAAGTATGATAAAGTTATGCTTGGTCAAAGTTAAGTTGACTTTTCCTACAAAACCCTAATTTAGAAACTTTTGGGTTTTGATGAATTGAGAGCAATCCTTGATAAATCATTGTTGTACCCCAAAATTTGCCCTCCCATATTCTTCAAGGTTTGTCAAGAATCATCTTAAAATGGTTCAAGATTTGCTCAAAGACTGCACAGTCCAAATACCTCCTAAGCCAGTCAAAATTAGAGTTTTGGTTCCTTCAATGAATTTGAGGTTTTAAATGGCTCAATCAAGTCTCATAGGCCTCTATACATTCTCAATCACCTACATGCCAAGTTTCAAGGCTCACAGTACCAGTTTGCACAGTCAAAAGCCCTATTTGATCAATAGTCAACTGCAGGGGCAAAATGGTCATTTTGCAGTCAAAAGTCAAAAATTTTGGTCAACATATTATTTTGAGCTCACAATCATCATTTGATCAAGTCTTGATCATGGTTCCACAAGGATAGCTCAAAAATCATCAAGATGCAAAAAGTTACTATTTTTGGACAACAGAAAAGTCAACTGTATTTTGACCAGGGCATAACTTTTTCATGGTTTATCATAAAAATCCCATCCAATGCTCATTTTTAAGGGGATGACATTTCCTACAATCCATATTCACATTCCAAGTCCAAGAAATTCTCTCATAAAAAGTTATCAATTTCTACATTATAGGTCAATTTCAAAAGTCAACAAAAATGCACTTTAAGTCAAAGACCATAACTTGAGATTGGTAAATCCAAATGACATGGGACCAAAGGCATTGGTTAGAGGACTTCAAAACCTTTCCAAAATGTCCAAGAACATGTTCATATGATCAAAATTGAGCAAGATATGCATTGGAGAAGTTGGGAAATTTTTGTGAATTTGCAAAAGCCAACTTTGCTCAAAACACTTTGTTTTTGCTAATGGGCCTCAAATTTCTTCTTGAAACCTTATCCATGACTTATGCACGACCCATTAAGATTAATTGAATTTATTTTCTTATTTTTATTAATTAATTGTATTTTTTAATCAATTTTAATTCATTTAATTAATTTAAATTGTAGGAAATACAAAGATTTGATTTTTCAATCTTTTTGTGAAGCAAAAGTGCTCAATATATGCTGGAAAATTTGTGTGCAAATCAAAGGGACAAGAATCTACAAATTTAGCAAGTTTTTCCAATCAAAAAGATTCAAAAAGATTTGATTTTCAATCAAATATACAACCATCAATTCCATGGATTTCTTTGCAAAGATTTAACCTAATTCCATTCTACTATAAGTACACAAGTGAACCCTACTCATGCAGACGTGAATTTGCTGCAGAAGAAGCCATAGCAACATTGAAAAAAAACATAAGAAACTTGAAAACTATTTTCTATCTTCCAGGCCAATTCAAGGACTTTTGTTGATTTCAATACATTGCTGGAGGTGTCAGGGACGTGTTGCAATCGAAGCCAAGCATTAAAGATCAAGAAATCCTCAAGAACAGTCTCACGGTTTGCTTGATTTTTTCAGAATCATAACTCATATTTCATGCATAATTAACATGTTCTAATCATTGTTTTGTATTGTTAGAACTCATATAAAGCTAATGGCATAAGCTAATTGGATTAAAATGCGCAGAATCCAAAGTTGCCATTGACAAATTTTAGGGTTCATAAGATTTGGATTTGGGGCTTTATTATCCAGGAAAAATTGGAACCCTTAAGACCCATGGTTAGAATCTTTGAGACCAGACGAATCTAAGGGGACCATCGCAAAATATTTATGTTGAACACAGGCCTAATCGCTATTATTGGTCGTTGCAGGTTGTGGGGGTTAAAAACCCCCGCTATCTATTTGTTTTTTACAGGCACAACGAAGAAGACAAAGACATGTAAGCGTCTGGTTGGATGGTTCAAAAGAGCGCGCGTTTTTATGTTTGTGTACAACATATTTAATTGTTTTATATATTATATTTACTTAGTATTATAATATCAAATGTGTTCAGATGGCTTAGTGGATGGTGCGTTGGCTGGTGATCATTGGGACCTGGGTTCGAATCCCAGGTCCACCCAAAACTCTTATAATAT
Organism: Vicia faba; assembly: GCA_948472305.1. Taxonomy (NCBI): domain Eukaryota; kingdom Viridiplantae; phylum Streptophyta; class Magnoliopsida; order Fabales; family Fabaceae; genus Vicia; species Vicia faba. The sequence goes on along the minus strand of OX451741.1, from coordinate 70,605,147 downwards.
TTTTCTTAACATGATTTCATGCAAGTTTCACAAAGTGTTCTACCATGTACTCCACACCACAACGCGCCAAGTGGCTATAAGCAGCAATCTAATGGCCAAAGATGAGGGATCATGGTACTCCCTAGTCAACCAACGCCTGGACAATCCAGAAAGTCAACAAGGCTTGTAGCTTGATGGGCCAGAAATTCCAGAATTCACCTCCTTAAAGGCCCAGCACCCCCTGGTTTCTTTATTCTTTTTCTTTCTTTTATATTTTAATTTCTATTTAATTCTTTTAGTAATTATTATTATTATTAGTATTTAATTAACAAATTAATTATTTTCATAATAAATTCAGAAAACAATATTTTTTTATTATTATTATTATTTATTAATTTCACCTTTAATTATTATTTTGTAAATAAATTCTAACAAATTAATTTAGTTAATTAGGTTAAACTTGACTATTTTTTTGCAATAAATAAAATCCATGTAGAATTAGGTTTTTGACAACTTTTAATTATTTTATTTTATTTTCATTAAAAGCATAAAAAACTTGAAAAACATTTTCTTTTATTTATTTAATTAGAATTTAATTTAATTAATTGCAAAAAGGACCAAAATTCATTCTTTTCTCAAAAAAGGGTCAAAACCCTAAAGACTTTTCCCGATTCAATTTCTATTCGCGCATATTAATTTTTGATTATATTTATGTATCTGCTCCAAGGATGTAATAGATGATTAGGACCTTTTTTATCGCTTTCTTTATTTTCTCGCATTTATTTTTCAAGGGTTATGTTTTTGGCGATGTAAATACCCGACGCCTTGTAATAGCGTAGATTTACTTTCCGCAATTTATTTTCCGCACAATTATTAACTGTTAAATATGCATGACAAGACTTGCCTGAAAAATAAAATCAACTCGTAGCTCACAATAACTTGTACAAAGATAACTTAACATGAAACCTGACACACTCACACATGCCACTCCTAGGGTACGCCTCACTTGGTTGCCTCGACGTGGTCATTGAGTATAGCGTGTTTTAGAGGTTGCCCTCTTGTCTAAAGATCCAAGTTGCCTCGGATAAAAAGGATCTAGGACATTAGGGTTACCGCTAAGGCGTCCTACTATTGATTTGGTGACCACACATGTCCCTATAATCAAATTGACCCGAATAACTCCAATGACGGTGCTACCTACTTCTCAATAGTGGGATCGTACTGTCTAAAGGACATTTACACAGCTTAATTTCTTTAGAGTAGGTAGATTTCTCCTGGGTACTTGCTCTTTCAAAAACAAAAACAACTTTTCGCACTTACACTTTCAAACAAAAGTTTTCAAACAAATACTTCATACACTCTTGAGGACAGATACAAGAGTTACCTAGAAGTTTTCAAACTAAACTTTTTTTTCAAAACCCACATACACAAGAAAAGCAAACATTTTTGAAAACATAGTGAGCAAGTACCTAAGAGCCCATGGATAACCACTGATAGAAAGGGTGCTAACACCTTCCCTTTCTATAAATCTACCTCCCGAACCGAGAAACATCTCGAAAAGGAATTTTGTTGTGCTTTTGTCCTTTCCTTGTTGGAGAAAATAAAAGACGGTGGCGACTCTTGCTTACCGCGACATTTCGCGAACCAGCATTTCAAAACAGTCAGTTCTATTTCCACCGATCACAGAACTGGCGACTCTGTTGGGGACATATTATAAGTGAGTTGTACCTTAGGATTAGATCATTCTATGTTTTCAATTGTATGCTTTGTTTGCTTTAATATTTGTGGGCTTGTATCGGAGTTTCATAGATCCTAACCCGGATCTGGGGAATACCCTTTAGGTAAGTAGCAATAAACTGTGAGGGACCGGTCCGGCGTAGACCGACACGGGTGAAACAGTATCTACGTTGGTGTGACACCTTGGTCTGTACCGATATCCCTTGTGTTGGAACGAGGAGAATATGGGTCTTCTGAGGAGTCATTAAGCACCAACTGACCTTAGAACCTTAAATTGACCCAACTTGGCCATAGAACAGTAGCAGTATGCTACACTCATTGAGGCTAAACTCTCGCGATGGTTCCGGCCACAAGAAAAGGTTGTGAAGCTGGAGTTATGACCGATTGAGGGTAGTCAGTGATATTGAGATCCTCTAGAACCCGGTTACTATTTATAGGACAGGTATTAACCAACTGAAACTGAAAGAGGGTAGTACCTAAACTTCATGCTGGCCTGAAATCTAAGGGCTCTTTTGTGTGACTTGTATGCCTTCAAACTTGAACTACTTGCACATTCTTGTTATCTGACAACATGAGTTCCTTGCAGGTTTTGTTTACAGTCCTTAAACTGGACTTATTACAGGGCTTACTTACACCTCACACCTTTGCATCCACGTACATAACATCATAACATCATACCATAGCATTTCCTTAACCGTTTCAAGGATCTCAAGGGTTTGTGATGCAGGTCATGATGAACCAACTGTCTAGCAAGGGGAAAAGTGGATTTATTTTCCTCTAGCCAAGGTTGTTTGGAGACCAAAACATGATAACTTGAGTCAGGGGCTATGACCCACTCGATATGGTGAGCTTTGACTCTTGAAGAAGGACTCTCAGCAACATGAAGTTCCTTCAATCAAGCTACAAATTTCAAATTCTAATAATTTTCTTGTTTACCCTGCGAGATCCTTGAAAACATTTGCATATATATCATACATATCATTGCATTACAGGTACCCTTATTTACAGGTCACTTATCTTCTTCGCTGTTTATTTCAGCAATCATCATGTCTACTGAACCTTCCACCGAACAAGCTATCAAGGCCCTCCAGGCCTAGAACGCCCAGTTCCAAGAGTTGGTAATGAGCCTAGCCCAGGGTTAACAGGAGTTGAAGACTCTTCTTATGAAGAAGAAGAAGGAAAGGACTGTCTTGTTCAATACCGGACGCAGGTTTGAGAATGCACTGCAGAATGAGGTTGAGCTGACTACCCCATCTGTGGGCAAAGACAGCCCCCAAGAGAGAAGGGTTCCTAGTCCCGTAGTCTCCGACAACGAGACAAATTATGATGAAGAACAGTATCCTCCTGCTGAGGATAAGTACAAACAGCTGGAGGACTGCTTAAGTGCTATGGAGATTCAACATGTGCCCGGGTTGGACTTTGGAGACCTAGGCTTATCCTCTGGGGTGGTGATCCCACATAAGTTCAAGGCACCTGCCTTTGCAAAGTACGACGGAGCTTTCTGTCCTAAGCTGCACCTCCGGTCGTATGTGAGGAAGATCCAACCGTATACAACTGACAAGAATTTGTGGATCCATTTCTTCCAGGATAGTCTTTCAGGGACTTAACTCGAATGGTTCTATCAGCTGGATGGAGCCAGTATTCGTAACTGGGAGGACTTGGCTACTGCGTTCTACAAGCAGTATCAGTATAATTCCGACCTTGCTCCTACGCGTACCCAACTCCAGGGTATGTCACTAGGGACGGGTGAAGGATTTAAGGAGTACGCTCAAAAGTGGAGAGACCTTGCTGGAAGGGTGCAACCACCTTTAACTGACCGTGAACTTGTTGATATGTTTCTAGGGACCCTGTCTGGTCCGTTCTTCAACCATCTGATTGGGAATTCTTCTGTTGGGTTTACAGACCTTACCTTGACTGGTGAGAGAATAGAAGCTGGTATCAAGTCTGGGAAAATACAGAAGGGTGACTCCTCGAACACTGAGAAAAAACCATTCAAGAAAGAATCCAATGCTGTCTATAGTTCAAGAAGACAGAATAGGTCTGAACACCACCAAGATGTCAACGCGGTAGTTATTTCAAAACCGGCCAGTGCTCCTCAACATTGTAACCAACAAAGGGAAGAGATACCTAGAAGGAAATTCACTCCCCTCAGCATGACCTTGTCCCAGATATTGCCGCAGTTGTTGAAGACCAATTTGGTAACTCTAAGGGACCCTCCTAAGAATCCGAACACTACACCTTCAAGGTATAACCCCAACGCCTGCTGCGCTTATCATTCTGACAGCCCGGGGCATGCTACAGATGATTGTTGGACTTTGAGGAACAAGGTTCAGGACCTAATCGATGCAAAGGAGGTCCACTTCGAAGCGCCCGAGACTCCCAATGTGATCACTTCTCCCTTTCCAAAACATGGCTAGGACCGAGAGACTTTTGTTCATTTGAATTCCGAAGTTGTATTTTTCTTTGCTTATTCAAACAATTATTGTCATGGCAAACTTTTACTTCATGAATGCATCGCATATGTCTATTTTGAATCAATCCATTCATATTCACTATATTCAAAATTGCTTTCATTTTTGTGATGTTCAACTCGCGATTAAAAAATTCTAAGCCTTTTGAGGGAGGATGACAAAAACGATACCACGATCTTTACAATATGCTTTTGAACAGACCCCGCTGATGAAGTACAGGCATTGTTTCAAATCCTAAACAGTGGAGTTATAAGGAAGATAATCCCTCGTTAACCCCTTTGAACCAAATAAGTTGGAGTTTTTTTTCGTTTCGCAAAAATTAAAACCCTTAATCATAACCTGGGGCAGGGTAGTTCTCTCAGTTGATCCAAGTGCACAATGGATGACATCAAGGAAGTCCTTCTGAAACAAAAGACAGTGATGGTTCCGAATAATCATAAAGACAGGCAGTCGTTATCTTTCAAAAATAAAAGCCCAATAAGTCAAAACCTATGAAGGAGACTTATAAAACTGGGGCATCCCGCTGACTGTAATTACAAAAGAAACAGTTCAGGCAAAGGACAGGGATAATAAAAAAAAAAGAGGTCCTATAAACCCTCAACAAAAAAGAAATGACTGCCTATTCAAAATAAACTATCAGTATCCGAACCATCACCGGAATATCAGAGAAAAGACTCAAACACGATCTAATGCACGATTAGCTGAGTTTAGGATCGAAGAACATCACGAAGAGCGGGTGGGAACAAATATATTTTGAGCCTTTATCCTTTGTTTCTTAAACCGTGAACCAGGCCACGTTATAACCCTTAAAAAGTCTTAGCTGAAGCATGGGTTAGTTCGAAAGCATACTGTTACAAAAGGTATCCTGACTCCTTAAGGCTTGTTGTAAAATACTGAGTTGACATCACATTTTTACAAAAAATCACTTGTTTTACTGAAAATGCATTTTCAAAACTTCAAGACAGACATAAGCTTTGCATTCTTAAAATAACATTGTTTGCATATGACTATTTGTTCGAACAACAGAGAAATTCGCACGAATATCTAATGAACAAAAACACTTCCAACCAAGGGGCAGCCATGATCATTATCCATCATCTGGGGCAGTCAAGTCAAGATTCAAGGAATCTCTCAAAATGCCAAATAGTCTAGGGCAGATCTCCATCTGAATCAACTGGGGCATTGGGCATGAATCCCAGCGACAAATCTGGTACGATCAAACATCTTCTGGTAATATGATAACACAACACTACTGACAGTGACAACTCCCTACATTCTGAGAGCATGGACATAGTCGAAAAAATACTACGTATAATCAAAGACCCGCTAGGTCGATTGGCCTAGGCAAAAATAAGGGCTTCTCGGCGAACCAAAAGGGTTCGGGCAAAATGATGGATACAAATGAAAAAATATGTACACCCGGCAAGTTGAAAACCTGAAAAGGCGGCTTGGGCAAAAAAGGGTATCCCGGTGGACTGAAAACCCGAAAGGGCGGTCCAGGAAAAAATTAGGGATCAAAGCGTACGACTATGTCCCGTCATCTCGTCACTTGCATACCAAAAGAAGATTTGTCAATCGGCAGTTATCAAGCACCTCATAGGCCTTCTTCTCCCGCAGAAACTGGGGAAATAAGAATTGTTCGAACTGTACAAGCCGCTCTGTCCTCCAGGTACAAGGTAGATTCAACTGAAGGGTACGCCCAAGATACCTTCACTCCCCGCAGAGTAAGACAAGAATCAGTAATACTCTCCCCAAGCAGAGTTGGTCTCCCATCAGCCCCAAAAAGGAACAGTATCCCCAACAAGTCAGCAATACTCTCCCCCGAGCAGAGTTGGTCTACTACCAGTCCCGAACAAGCTGGGTATCCCCATTAGATCTTAATATTCCCCAGCGGAGTACAGATATTCCCCAACAAGCGTAAAGAGCATCCCCGACAGTCTTAATATTCCTCGACAGAAATATAAGATTGTTCCCCGGCGGAATACGGACATCCCAGTGGAGCCACTTCCCCAGTACAGTCCAAACGTTTCCCCAGGAGAGTTAAATCATCTTACCCAGTAGATTCTGGAGGCTTGTCCCCTGCAGAGCACAAATATCCCTCCCTAGCCTTATTCAGAAGGTTATTCCCCACCAGGGTCTAACTGGGTTATCCTCAGCAAATTGCAACAAAAAGATCGTCCTCAGCGAAGTTCTTTCTATCCCTAGCAAAGTTCTTTCTATCCTCAGCAAAGTTCTTCCTATGCCCAGCAGATTTCATCAAAATCCCAACAGAGTTTATCAACGGAATCCCCAGCGGAGTTATCTTAAAATCTCAGCGAAGCATCTCTTCCCACAGAGTAATTCCCCGCAGAGTAATCTCTTCACCAGGTTTATTCCCCAATGGAGTCATCTTCTCCTACCGGTTTATTCTTGCAATCATCTTCGTTCATCATCCCCAACGGAAACAAAGGACTCTACTCTTCAACACCAACCCAGGATTCAATGAACTTCCCGGCATTCATCAAGGATTTATTTTCCCAGACGAAGATACATTCATAAACATCACATTGTCATACATCATGATACATGCATATACGCATCATATCATACAACCTCATTTATGTTGAGAACATCATTTCTCGATCCATATCATGCATTGCATATGACTGACCTTTACCTTTCAGGAAAGATGCAGTTAAACTCTAAATTCAGTCAATAAAGACAAATTCAGTCAAAAAAGACAACCTGTCAATGAAGACAACCTGTCAATGAAGACGACCCTTCAATGAAGACAACCCATCAATAAAGACAACCCGTCAATAAAGACAACCTGTCAATGAAGACAACCTGTCAATAAAGACAACCCGTCAATGAAGACAACCCGTCAATGAAGACAACCTGTCAATGAAGACAACCCGTTAATGAAGACAACCTGTCAATGAAGTCAACCTGTCAATGAAGACGGCCCGTCAATAAAGACAACCCGTCAATGAAGACAGCCCGTCAATAAAGACAACCCGTCAATGAAGACAACCCGTTAATAAAGACAACCCGTCAATAAAGACAACCCGTCAATAAAGACAACCCGTCAATAAAGACAACCTGTAACTAGCCAGGAAAGTATCTGCATGATGAGATTGAAAATCAACACCTGAAACCAGACAGGAAAACTACCTTTCTTTCTCTAGTATGCAAGTTCTCGCTAAGGAATCTCTTACGCGATCGACACCCCTGGATGGCATCTTTAAGCCCATCTCCACAACTATCCATTACATTTCCAGATGGCATCTATAAGCCCATCCCCGACAAGATTCTATCACATCTCCAGATGGCATCTATAAGCCCATCCTCCTATCCATCATATCTCCAAATGGCATCTGTAAGCCCATTCCCGACATCACATTGCTGATACTACACTATGCGAGTGCAAATTTCTGGGCACTCTAGTGTCCAATCATCTTCCACCTTCAGATCACGAAAGGCACGCCAGCCAATCTACATCCTCAGGTTTAAGAAGATTGAACAGGGTAAACTGTTGTACCCCAAAATTTGCCCTCCCATATTCTTCACGGTTTGTCAAGAATCATCTTCAAATGGTTCAAGATTTGCTCAAAGACTGCACAGTCCAAATACCTCCTAAGCCAGTCGAAATTAGGGTTTTGGTTCCTTCAATGAATTTGAGGTTTTTAGTGGCTCAATCAAGTCTCATAGGCCTCTATACATTCCCAAGCACCTATATGCCAAGTTTCAAGGCTCACAGTACCAGTTTGCACAGTCAAAAGCCCTATTTGATCAATAGTCAACTACAGGGGCAAAATGGTCATTTTGTAGTCAAAAGTCAAAAATTTTGGTCAACATCTTATTTTGAGCTCACAATCATCATTTGATCAAGTCTTGATCATGGTTCCACAAGGATAGCTAAAAAATCATCAAGATGCAAAAAGTTACTATTTTTGGATAGTAGAAAAGTCAACTGTATTTTGACCAGGGCATAACATTTTCATGGTTTATCAGAAAAATCCCATCCAATGCTCATTTTGAATGGGATGAAATTTCCTACAATCCATCTTCACACTCCAAGTCCAAGAAATGCTCTCATAAAAAGTTATCAATTTCTACATTATAGGTCAATTTCAAAAGTCAACAAAAATGCACTTTAAGTCAAAGACCATAACTTGAGATTGGTAAATCCAAATGACATGGGACCAAAGGCATTGGTTATAGGACTTCAAGACATTTCCAAAATGTCCAAGAACATATTCATATGATCAAAATTGAGCAAGATATGCATTGGAGAAGTTGGGAAATTTTTGTGAATTTGCAAAAGTCAACTTTGCTCAAAACACTTTGTTTTTGCTAATGGGCCTCAAATTTCTTCTTGAAACCTTATCCATGACTTATGCACAACCCATTAAGATTAATTGAATTTATTTTCTTATTTTTATTAATTAATTGGATTTTTTAATCAATTTTAATTCATTTAATTAATTTAAATTGTAGGAAATACAAAGATTTGATTTTTCAATCTTTTTGTGAAGCAAAAGTGGTCAATATATGCTAGAAAATTCGTGTGCAAATCAAAGGGACAAGAATCTCCAAATTTAGCAAGTTTTTCCAATCAAAAAGATTAAAAAATATTTGATTTTCAATCAAATATACAACCATCAATTCCATGGATTTCTTTGCAAAGATTTAACCTAATTCCATTCTACTATAAGTACACAAGTGAACCCTACTCATGCAGACGTGAATTTGCTGCAGAAGAAGCCATAGCAACATTGAAAAAAACTCAAGAAACTTGAAAACTGTTTTCTATCTTCCAGGCCAATTCAAGGACTTTTGTTGATTTCAATACATTGCTGGAGGTGTCAGGGACGTGTTGCAATCGAATCCAAGCATTAAAGCTCAAGAAATCCTCAAGAACAGTCTCACATTTTGCTTGATTTTTCAGAATCGTAACTCATATTTCATGCATAATTAACATGTTCTAATCATTGTTTTGTATTGTTAAAACTCATATAAAGCTAATGGCATAAGCTAATTGGATTAAAATGCGCAGAATCAAAAGTTGCCATTGACAAATTTTAGGGTTCATAAGCTTTGGATTTGGGGCTTTATTATCCAGGAAAAATTGGAACCCTTAAGACCCATGGTTAGAATCGTTGAGACCAGACGAATCTAAGGGGACCATCGCGAAATATTTATGTTGAACACAGGCCTAATCGCTATTATTGGTCGTTGCAGGTTGTAGGGGTTAAAAACCCCTGCTATCTATTTGTTTTTTACAGGCACAACAAAGAAGACAAAGACGTGTAAGCGTCTGGTTGGATGGTTCAAAAGAGCGCGCGTTTTTATGTTTTTGTACAGCATATTTAATTATTTTATATATTATATTTACTTAGTATTATAATATCAAATGCGTTCAGATGGCTTAGTGGATGGTGCGTTGGCTGGTGATCATTGGGACCTGGGTTCGAATCCCAGGTCCACCCAAAACTCTTATAATATTTTTCTTAACATGATTTCATGCAGGTTTCACAAAGTGTTCTACCATGTACTCCACACCACAACGCGCCAAGTGGCTATAAGCAGCAATCTAATGGCCAAAGATGAGGGATCATGGTACTCCCTAGTCAACCAACGCCTGGACAATCCAGAAAGTCAACAAGGCTTGTAGCTTGAGGGGCCAGAAATTCCAGAATTCACCTCCTTAAAGGCCCAGCACCCCCTTGGTTTCTTTATTCTTTTTCTTTCTTTTATATTTTAATTTCTATTTAATTCTTTTAGTAATTATTATTATTATTAGTATTTAATTAACAAATTAATTATTTTCATAATAAATTCAGAAAACAATATTTTATTATTATTATTATTTATTAATTTCACCTTTAATTATTATTTTGTAAATAAATTCTAACAAATTAATTTAGTTGATTAGGTTAAATTTGACTATTTTTTTGCAATAAATAAAATCCATGTAGAATTAGGTTTTTGACAACTTTTAATTATTTTATTTTATTTTCATTAAAAGCATAAAAAACTTGAAAAACATTTTCTTTTATTTATTTAATTAGAATTTAATTTAATTAATTGCAAAAAGGACCAAAATTCATTCTTTTCTCAAAAAAGGGTCAAAACCCTAAAGACTTTTCCCGATTCAATTTCTATTCGCGCATATTAACTTTTGATTATATTTATGTATCTGCTCCAAGGATGTAATAGATAATTAGGACCTTTTTTATCGCTTTCTTTATTTTCTCGCATTTATTTTTCAAGGGTTATGTTTTTGGTGATGTAAATACCCGACGCCTTATAATAGCGTAGATTTACTTTCCGCAATTTATTTTCCGCACAATTATTAACTGTTAAATATGCATGACAAGACTTGCCTGAAAAATAAAATCAACTCGTAGCTCACAATAACTTGTACAAAGATAACTTAACATGAAACCTGACACACTCGCACATGCCACTCCTAGGGTACGCCTCTCTTGGTTGCATCGACGTGGTCATTGAGTATAGGGTGTTTTAGAGGTCGCCCTCTTGTCTAAAGATCCAAGTTGCCTCAAAACGGTTGCCTTGGATAAAAAGGATCTAGGACATTAGGGTTACCGCTAAGGCGTCCTACTATTACTTTGGTGACCACACATGTCCCTATAATCGAATTGACCCGAATAACTCCAACGACGGTGCTACCTACTTCTCAATAGCGGGATAGTACTGTCTAAAGGACATTTACACAACTTAATTTCTTTAGAGTCGGTAGATTTCTCCTGGGTACTTGCTCTTTCAAAAAAAAACAACTTTTCGCACTTACACTTTCAAACAAAAGTTTTCAAACAAATACTTCATACACTCTTGAGGACAGATACAAGAGTTACCTATAATTTTTCAAACTAAACTTTTTTTTCAAAACCCACATACACAAGAAAAGCAAACATTTTTGAAAACATAGTGAGCAAGTACCTAAGAGCCCGTGGATAACCATGGATAGAATGGGTGCTAACACCTTCCCTTTATATAAATATACCTCCCGAACCGAGAAACATCTCGAAAAGGAATTTTGCAGTGCTTTTGTCCTTTCCTTGTTGGAGAAAATAAAAGACGGTGGCGACTCTTGCTTACCGCGATATTTCGCGAACCAGTATTTCAAAACAGTCAGTTCTATTTCCACCGATCACAATCATGATCAAACCTTGATCAAATGATGAATAATACTTAAAAATGAGAATTTTGACCAAAAATATTGAAGTTTGACTGTATGTGGGGCACAATTGACTTTTGCCCTAGCATAGTCGATTTTCAGGCTTTTGAGCAATTGACTAAGCAAACTTTCTTTGCAAGGCTTGAAACTTGACATGGATGATCTTGAGAACATATTAGGGCAATGGTTAGCATTTGAGACCCTTTGGACTCACACATCTTGATGCAACATGAAACCCTAATTTTGAGAAAGACTGCCTTAGGAGAGAGCTTGTCTGGTCAACTCTTGGACTTCCTTGAGCAATTTGAGAACCTAACTTGAAATGTATTGATAAATATGGGAGGGAAAATTTTGGGGTACAACAACTTCCCCTGTTCAATCTTCTTAAACCTGAGGATGTAGATTGGCTTGTCTGCCTTTTGTGATCCGAAGGTGGAAGATGATTGAACACTAGAGTGCCCAGAAATTTGCACTCGCATGAAGTGGTACTTGTCTTGCAACATTGGGAATGGGTTTATAGATGCCATTTGGAGAAGTATCGATCGCATAAGAGATTCCTTAGCGAGATCTTGTATACCTGTCGTTGAGGAGGATTTCGCGGGGGAGTGCTGGTCTCTGTCTTGAGAAAAGTTGAATTTTAGGAGCTTCAGTCGTCCGTTATTCTACTGGGGAATAGTCTCTTGGTCGAAGCGGTGAAGGTGAACTATTATCTGGTCATGATCCAGGCTTCATTGTGATAAGATCGATTGCTATCTGGTCATAATCCAGGCTTTACAGTGATCTACTAGGGAGATGAGATTAAACTTGTTATCCAGTCATAATCTGGGCTTCACAATTTCTTAATTTTGATCTGGTCGTAATCCAGGCTTCAGAATGAATTAAGTTGTTATCCGGTCGCATCCGGGCTTCAACTTGACTTTAGGGCATATTAATATCTGGTCGATTCCGGGCTTCTTAGTAGTTGTCCAGGTAAAACTGTTATTTTGTCGAAATCCAAGCTTCACAGTGTCTTGTATCACTATGTGGTCGTAATACAGGCTTCACGATGTAATATACCATTATCTGGTCGAATCCAGGCTTCATGGTGTTCGGGGAAAACAAGGTATTATCCATTTGAATCTAGGCTTCATAACTTGAGTTAAAGATATACCACTATCTGGTCGTAATCCAGGCTTCGTAGTTTTCTTGGCTGCTATCTGGTCGTAATCCAGGCTTCACAGCGTCTTCTTCCATTATCTGGTCGAGTCCAGGATTCATGGCGTCTTGTATTGCTATCTGGTCGTAATCTAGGCTTCACAATAACTTTGTTTAGCGGCTATCCGGTCGACTCCGGGCTTCACAGCTTGTGTTTATGATATACCATTATCTGGTCATAATCCAGGCTTCATGGTGTTTTTGTATTGCTATCTGGTCATAATCCAGGCTTCACAATAACTTGTTGGGGATTAAGCTATTATCCGGTCGAATCCGGGCTTCGTAGCTTGAATCTGAGATAAACCACTATCTGGTCGTAATCCAGGCTTCGCGGTATTCTGATACTATTATTCGGTCGCTCTCCGGGCTTCACAATATGATGGAGAGATCAAGATACTATCCGGTCTTGCCATGGCTTCATAGCTTGAACTTTGTGAGAATTTGATTGTATCTTTTCCTGAAAGGTAAAGAGTTAGTCATGTGTAATGTCATGATGCATGGCATGTATTGAGCAATGATGTTCTCAAAATAAATGAGACTGTGTTGTATGATACGTCTGCGCATGTCATGATGTATGCAATATATTGTGATGTTTTCTAGCTGGGGAAAATAAATCTCAGACTGCTGCTGGAGGAGCTTCGCTCGCTGAGGATAACGACCGAAGATGATTTGAGAATACATTGGCAGGAGAATAATTCTGTTGGAGAATAAACTGGTGAGAGAATGACTTTATGGGGAAGAGATATTCTGTCAGAGTGTCCGCTGATTTGGAGAAGTAACCTCGGCTTTGGATGAATTACCGTTGCTGGCGATTATGAACTCCGTCGGGGATGAAATTTTTGTTTGTGGAAGAAATAAACTCCACTGGGGATGGTCTTCCATTGCTGGTGATAGATGAACTCTGCTTGGGGAGAACTAACACCATTGTCTTTGGATATCTTTTAACTCTGCGGGGAGTGTATGTACTTTCAGCCTTATTCCTCAGTTGGGTCTATCCCTATACCAGGTGGATAGAGCAACTATAAGGTTTGGACATTTCTTGTTTGCCCCTTTTCCTGAAATTACCGGTAATCGTCTTTTGTTTCGCATGTACATATTTATGAGCAGCAGTTATTGTCAAATGCATATATCAAAAATGAATCATTGGATGTTCTTGCAAAACAAAACAGGAAAAGAAAAACACAAATTTGAAATTTATTGTAAAATGAATTGTATTGATTTTGAAGTTGGCTTGTAATAGGCGTTTTTGTACAAGAGGTTAACGTCCTAGTAAGAGAACGCCGCCGAAAGATAGAATTTATACAATTTGTGAAAAACAAAGAAAAAAAACTATGTGAACAATCCCAGTGGGTTCCAACTCTGCTATTGCTTTTATGTCTTCGAGCGTCTCATCACTTTGTTGTATGGTTGAAGGTAGATCAGATTGATCGGCGCCGTCCGAGCTTGATAGTCGATACCGAAGTCTGGTTACAAGATGATCCAATGAGAAATAGTGTTACACTTTGATCCCTAATTTTTTCCTAGACCGCCCTTTCGGTTTTTCAGTCCACCGGGATACCCTTTTTTGCCCAAGCCACCTTTTTAGGTTTTCGACTTGCCGGGTGTACATATTTTTTCATTTTCATCCCTTACTTTTTCTCGAACCCTTTTGGTTTGTCGGGAAGCCCTTTTTTTTGCCCATGCAAAGGCTCTAATTGCTTTCCTCATGACTGTGCATGTGCCGCAGGAAACTTCAGCCGATCAATTCAAAGACTGTGTAGCTAGTTTGACTGCCGACAATGGGTTGGGTTTCTCAGACGCATATCTGACTGCTAAAGGATGAAATCATAATGATGCTATGTACGTCTCGATCGAGTGCATAGGAACTACTATGGCCCATGTACTAGTGGATACCGGGTCCTCGCTGAATGTTTTGCCAAAGAAAGCATTAGACTGTCTGGACTGTGAAGGTTTGATTCTAAAATCGAGAAATATTATGGTCAGGGCTTTCAACGGGTTAAAAAGGATGGTGCACGGGGAGGTGGACGTCCCTGTTAAAGTTGGATCTAAGACTTTTAAATATACTTTCTACATGATGGATATTCGACCATCATATTCTTGCTTGCTGGGTCGCCCTTGGATTCATAAGGCTAGGGCCGTGACTTCCACGCTCCATCAGATGTTGAAATATCCATTAAAGGGGAAGATTGTTACGGTGCAAGGAGAAGAGGAGTACATGGTGAGTCATCTTAATTCCTTTCGCTACATGGAGATGGATGGGGAGTTCATCGAAACCCCGTGTCAGAACTTTAAGGAGGTCCCCCAGACTTTGGCGTCATTTGAAGTTGCTACTGACAAACCTCCGATGAAGCTGGCTTCTCTCAAGATTGCCAGGGCTGTAGTTGAAAAAGGTGGGTGTGTAAATTGGGGCCAACTCCCTGATTTCACACACAAAACTGACAAATTTTGTTTGGGATTTACTGCAGGGGCTCAAAGGGCTATTAGTCGCGCACTGATTGGAAGACCTCCTCTGCATATCAGCAATCAGGGAGTTAATGCGGTTGAAGATGGTGAAGAAGATTCAAATATCGACAGTTGGATCTACCCTACAACCAATGGTGGATTGAACAACTTGACGGCGAAGGACTTCATACCTATTTCTTTTATTACACAGTAATTGACTTTTGTTTTAAGACTTGTAATAAACAGTTTGAAACTTTACGGCCCAGTACCTTACCCGAGGCACCTTGGCTTTGCTTGTGAGGGCTTATTATTTGTCATTTTCATATATCATCAATAAAGCATTGGAAATTTCTTGCATTACAAATTTTGCGCTCTTTGTTTTTCTTTTTTGTCTCTCACTTTATCAAAACAGCTATTGTCTTACACACACTCACGTTTCATAATGCAGATCCATATCCACTCTAGATCCCATTGATAATAACTCTGTTACTTCTAGTTATGACTTTGAAAATCCGATCAACCAAGCCGAGGACGAAGGTGAAGATGATTGTGAGGTGCCCGGAGAACTTGCTAGACTGTTACTACAGGAAGAGAGGTCCATACAGCCTCACGAAGAGCCAGTTGAATCAGTGAATTTGGGTACAGAGGAAGACAAGAAAAGGTCAAGATAGGTGCGAATATGGAGCCTAGCGTCAAACAACGGTTGATACAGATGCTACGTGACTATGTTGAGATCTTTGCCTGGTCCTACGAAGATATGCCTGGTTTGGACACTGATATTGTGGTACACCGCTTGCCAACTAAATAAGACTTCCCTCCGGTAAAACAGAAGGTTCGTCGTATGCGCCCTGAGATGTCTGAGAAAATCAAAGCTGAGGTCATGAAACAGTTTGACGCCAGATTTTTAGCTGTCACTTCTTACCCGCAGTGGGTTGCCAACGTTGTTCCGGTGCCTAAGAAGGATGGTAAGGTACAGCTGTGTATGGACTATAGAGATCTGAACAGGGCAAGCCCCAAGGATGATTTCCCACTTCCTCACATTGATGTTCTGGTCGACAACACCGTGCAGCATAAGATCTTCTCCTTTATGGATGGTTTTTCTGGTTACAATCAGATCAAGATGGCTACCGAGGACATGGAGAAGACAACCTTCATTACACAATGGGGCACCTTCTATTACAAGGTAATGCCTTTCGGGTTGAAGAATGCTGGGGCAACGTATCAGTGCACCATGGTCTCTTTGTTCCATGACATGATTCACCATGAGATTGAGGTTTATGTTGATGACATGATTGCAAGGTCCCAGACTGAGGAAGAACACCTTGACCATCTCCAGAAACTGTTTGACAGGTTAAAGGCGTATAGGATGAGGTTGAACCCAAACAAGTGCACCTTCGGGGTAAGGTCTAGTAAGCTACTAGGTACCATCGTCAGTGATAAGGGTATTTAGGTGGATCCTGTCAAGGTAAAATCCATACAGGAGATGTCGGCTCCCCGCACAAAAAAGGAAGTTAGAGGCTTTTAGGGACATCTGAATTACATCGCCAGGTTCATTTCACACCTGACCGCTACTTGTGAGCCAATCTTTAAGCTGTTGAAGAAAGATCAAGTGGTAAAATGGAATGATGAATGTTAGGCCGCTTTTGAAAGGATCAAGGAATACCTCCAAGAGCCACCAATTCTGATGCCTCCAGTTGAAGGAAGACCTTTGATCTTATACTTAACAGTGCTGGATAATTCAATGGGGTGCGTGCTGGGGCAGCATGACGAGTCTGGCCGAAAAGAGCATGCTATTTACTACATTAGAAAAAAGTTTACCGACTGTGAGACCCGATACTCACTGCTCGATAAAACTTGTTACGCTTTGGCATGGGATGCTCGCCGGTTGAGACAGTATATGCTGACTCACACCACCTTATTGATCTCAAAGATGGATCTAATCAAGTATATCTTCGAGAAGCCCGCCTTGTCCGAAAGAATAGAAAGATGGCAGATGATCTTAACTGAGTACGACATGCAATACACAACCCAGAAAGCAATCAAGGGGAGTGTACTGGCAGATCATTTGGCGCATCAGGCCATGGATGACTACCAATCCATGAATTTCGAGTTCCCGGATGAGAATATCATGTTGGTGACCGACTGTGAAGAACCTGGACCGGATGAAGGACCTGAGGAGGGATCCTGATGGTCTATGTATTTTGATGGAGCATCAAACGTGTTGGGTAATGGCATTGGCGCTGTGATCATATATCCTGAGGGCTGTCATACTCCATTCATCGCCCTATTATGTTTTAACTGCACCAATAATATGGCAGAGTATGAAGCCTGTATCTTGGGCCTTCGAGCTGCTATTGATTTGAGGATCAAGTTCTTGAGTGTATTCGAAGATTCTGCTCTGGTGATCAGTCAGATCAAAGGCGAGTGGGATACGAAGCACCCAAATCTTATTCCTTACAAGGAGTATGTATTGACATTGCTTCCTCACTTTAAGGAGATAACCTTTGAACACTTCCCGAGAGAGGAGCATCAGTTAGCGGACGCGCTAGCTACCATGTCTTCTATGTTCAAGGTTAGGTGGGACAATGAAGCTCCCCAGATTACCATCGAGAGATTGGACGAACCCGTACATTGTTGTGACATCGAGACTAAAGAGGTAGCAGATAAACCCTGGTTTCACGAAGTGAAGAGGTATCTTAAGGCTCAATAGTACCCCGAGGGTGCATCTGTTAATCATAAGAAGTTCTTGAGAAGATTCGCTGCAAAGTTCTTCATCAGTAATGGGATCCTTTATAAGTCTAACCATGATTCAACCTTACTGTGATGTGTGGACAAAAGAGAGGCGGAAAGGATCATGATAGAGTTACATGAAGGTACCTTCGGAACTCATTCCAGGGGACATACCATGGCGAAGAAGATCCTACGGGCAGGATATTATTGGTCCACTATGGAAGCCGATTGTTATCAGCATTCTCGAACCTGTCATAAGTGCCAAGTCTATGCTGATAAGGTGCATGTACCTCTGGTTCCTCTGAATGTTTTGACAACTCCTTGGCCTTTTGCAAAGTGGGGCATCGACATGATCGGCGAGATCAGACCTACTGCGTCCAACGGGCATCATTTCATTCTGGTAGCTATTGATTACTTTACGAAGTGGGTTGAGGCAGCTTCTTTTGCTACAGTAACCAAGAATGTCGTGGCGCGGTTTATCCGACACAATCTGACCTGTCGATATGGTGTACCAGAGAGAATCATTATGGACAATGGTACAAATCTCAACAATACGATGATCACCAAGCTCTGTAAACAATTCAAGATACAACATCATAACTTTTCTTCCCTACTGGCCAAAGATGAATGGGGCTGTTGAAGCGACTAACGAGAACATCAAGAAGATTGTGCAGAAGATGACAGTGACCTATAAAGACTGGCACGAGATGTTACCATTCGCTCTTCATGGGTACCGTACCTCAGCAAGAACCTCGACAGGGGAAACACCCTACTCCCTAGTTTATGGCATGGAGGCAGTCTTACCCATTGAAGTCCAGATACCCTCTCTTCGGATTATGAAGGATGCAGGTTTGAGCGAGGATGATTGGATCCAGACCCGACTTGACCAACTGAACCTAATTGATGAGAAGAGACTTACTGCTATTTGTCATGGTAAGACGTATCAAAAGCGAATGATCAAGGCATTTAACAAGAAAGTCAGACAACAAGAATATCAGGTCGGGGATCTGGTGATCAAGCGCATGATATCGCCGCAAGGTGATCCCAGGGGCAAATGGACCCCCACATACGAAGGTCCATTTGTGGTTAAGATCATTTTCTCGGGAGGAGCTATGATTCTAACCACCATGGATGGTGACGACCTTCCGCACCCCATCAATGCACACATAGTGAAAAGATACTACGCATAATCAAAGGCCCGCTAGGTTGACTGGCCTAGGCAAAAATAAGGGCTTCCCGGTGAACCAAAAGGGTTCGGGAAAAAGTAAGGGATGAAAATGAAAAAAAACTGTACACCTGGCAAGTCGAAAACCTGAAAAGGCGGCTTGGGAAAAAAAGGGTATCCCGGTGGACTGGAAACCCGAAAGGGCGGTCCAGGCAAAAATTAGGGATCAAAGCGTAACACTATGTCTCATTGGATCATCTTGCGACCAGACTGCGGTATCGACTATCAAGCTCGGATGATGTCAATCAATCTGATCTACCTTCGACCAAGTAGCAAAGTGATGAGACGCTTGAAGACATAAAGGCAATAGCAAAGTTGGAACTCAATGGGATTGGTCATATAGCTGTTTTTCTTTCTGTTACACAAATTGTATAATTCCTGTCTTTCGGCGGTGTTCTCTTACTAGGACGTCAACCTCTTTGTACAAACCTGCCTATTACAGGCCGACTTCAAAATCAATACAATTCATTTCCAAGAGAAATTTCAACTTGTTTTTCTTTTTCTGTTTGTTTTGCAAGAACGTCCAGTGATTCATTTTTGATATATGCATTGAAAATGATTGATGCTCATAGATATTTACATGTGAAACAAAAGACAATTACTCTTAATTCCAGGAATAGGGGCAAACAAGAAATGTCCAAACCTTACAGTTTCTCTACCCACCAGGTACAGGGATAGAGCCAGCTTGAGAATGCAACTAAAGATACATACATTCCCCGCAGAGTAGGAAGTATCCAAAAACAATGGTGTTAGCTCTTCCCAACCGAGGTTCATAATCACGAATAAGTCGGAAAAATTCTCCCCAAGTAGAGTTTATCTAGCACCAACAATAGAAGTTCACCATCAGTGGAGTTTATTGCTTCCACACGCAGAAATTGAATCTCGGACGGAGTTCATCATCGCTAGCAACGGTAATTCATCCCCAGCGGATTGGTTTCTCTAAATCAGCAGATCATCCAGCAGAATATCTTTCTTCCCCATAGAGTCTCTCCCGGCGGAATATTCTCAAGCAGAACAGACGCAAGTCTCCAGATAATCATCTTCAGTCACTATCCTTAGCGAGATCGAAGAACTCAACTCCTTGTACTCTCCAACAGCAGTCCGAGATTTATTTTCCCTAGCTAGAGAACATCATAAGAACATTGCATATCCATACATCATGGCATGCACATACGCATCATACATCACAATCTCACTTATTTTGAGAACATCATTACTCAATACATGTCATACATCATGACATTACATACGACTAACTCTTTACCTTTCAGGGAAAGATACAATCAAATTCTCACAAGATTTCTCTGGTTCAGCCAAATCGATGCTAAGATTTCTATTCCAGTTCAAGCTATGAAGCCCGAATTCGACCGAATAATATCTTGATTTCTCCAAAATACTACGAAGCATGGAATCGACCAGATAATGGTATATCCTAAATACAAGCTATGAAGCCCGAAAATCGACTGGAATATAGCTTAACCCTCAGCAAGTTATTGTGAAGCCTGGAAATCGACCAGATAGCAATACAAGATACCATGAAGCCTAGACTCGACCGAGTAATGGTATAAGACACTGTGAAGCCGGGATCACGACCAGATAGCGGCAAAAGACACTGAAGCCCGGGACACGACCAAATATCAGTATAAGGTACTACGAAGCTTGGAATTCGACCAAATAGCAGTTTACCCGGCCAATTACTAAGAAGCCAGAAATCGACTGGATATTAGTATGCCTTAAATCCAAGTTGAAGCCCAGATGCGACCGGATAAAACCTTAATCCCTTCTGAAGCCTGGAGCACGACAAGATAATAATTGAGAAATTGCGAAGCCTGGAGAACGACCAGATAGCAAGTTTAATCTCATCTCCCCAATAAGTCACTGTAAAGCCTAGAGCACGACCAGATAGCAGTCAATCTTATTTTTCTCAACAAATCACTGTGAAACCTGGAGCACGACTAGATAGCAGTTCAGTTTCACCTCCTCGACTAAGAGATGATTTCCCAGTAGAATAACGGACAACTGAAGCTCCTAAAATTCTATTCCTCTTAAGACAGAGACCAACATTCCCCAGCGAAGTTCTCCTTAACAACAGGTGTACGGGCTCTCGCAAAGGAATCCCTTATGCGATCGAAACTTCTTCTGATGGCATCATTAAGCCCATCTTCCAACATCAACCTCCAAATGGCATCTATAAGCACATTCCCGACATCACAAGACAAGTACCACTTCATGCGAGTGCAAATTTCTGGGCACTCTAGTGTTCAATCATCTTCAACCTTCAGATCACGAAAGGCAGACAAGCCAATCTACATCCTCAAGTTTAAGAAGATTGAACAGGGGCAGCTATTGTACCCCAAAATTTGCCCTCCCATATTTCTCAAGACATTTCAAATGAGGTCCTCAAACTGCTCAAGGAAATCCAAGGGTTGACCAGACAAACTCTCTCCTAAGGCAATCTACCTCAAATTAGGGTTTCAGTTTGAATCAAGATGCTTGAGTCCAAAGGATCCCAAATGCTCACCATTGTCCTAATATGTTCACAAGGTCATTCATGTCAAGTTTCGAGCCTTACAGAGGAAGTTTGCTCAGTCAATTGCTCAAAGGCCTGAAAATCGACTATGCAAGGGCAAAAGTCAACTATGGCCCACATGCAGTCAAACTTCAAGATTTTTAGTCAACATTCTCATTTTTAAGTATTATTCATCAATTTATCAAGAGTTGATCATGATTCCTCAAGGATTGCTCACAATTCATCAAAACCAAAAAGTTGCTAAATTAGGGTTTTGTAGGAAAAGTCAACTCAACTTTGACAAAGTGTAACTTTCTCATACTTTATCAAAATTGACCCATCCAAAGCTCATTTTGAATAGGATGCAATTCCATACAATTCATTTTCAGCTCCCAAGTTCAAAATATTCACTCACAAGAAGATATGAATATGGACATTATAAGTCATTTTGAAAACTCAACAAAAACACCTTTTGGGTCAAAGCTTCATACATGAACATGGAAGACTCAATTGAGATGAGACCAAAAGGGTTGCTTAGAGGACATCTTAATATTTTTAAAAAGTCCAAGAACACCTCTCTAGGATAAAAATTGAAAGAGTTATGCATTGGCAAAGTTGACCCTTTTTGCAAAATTGCCGAAAGTCAAATGTGTCCAAAATTGCAATTTTTGTCAAATGGGCCCATCTTTTTATGCTTGCACTGAGTTTGTAATGTGACCCACGACCCATGATCCCTTCCACTTGTCATTTTATTATTTTTGTCATTTATTTTGATTTTATTTCGATTAAATTAAATAAAATCAAAATAAAATCATGAAAATAGCAAAAACTAATCAAAGCTTGAGATTTTGTGCATGTTTAGGTCTATTATACATATGGAGATAGAATCAAATTGTGCAAGGTTCATTTGGACACAAAAAGATTGAATTTGGATTGATTTAGAAAGATTTGGTACAATGATCAAATCATGAATCAACAATCATAATTGGAGAGATTTGATACAAGTTTTTAACCCTAATTCCTTCTAGGGTACATAAGGAACATGTTCAGATCAAAAACACAGGGAGGAGAGGCGTGAAAAACAGAAAGCAAGTTTCAAAAAAATTGGAGAAAAGTGGCAAACTGATTTCCATATTCCAGACCAATTCAAAGCATTCTAGTGATCCCAATCGCTTGCTGGGTATTCCTGGATCATGTTGCAATCGTTAGCAAGCATTCTCGCGCCTTGAAACACACTGTAAGAGTCGTACAATATCCATGTTTTCTTGATTTCGAATCCATTAATTATGGCATCTATAGCATGAATAATTGACATATTCTTCATCCTTGTGATGTTTGCAAGCTAATGGTAATATCCAATTGTACTTTTGTTGGCTATACAGCAAGTTGCCATGACTAGGGTTTTAGTTTCGTTTTTAGGGGTTTTGTATGCAGGAACAATTGACCATAGATAGTGGTACCATGATGCTCGTGAGGTTGTAACAAGTTGATTTGTACCACTGGTTATGATTTATCATGCAGGGATAAGATTTTGAAGATGCACAGGGTTGTACCTACGCCCAGATGACTGTAGGTAAAAGTCTAGAAACTTTTAGCAACGACGGGAGGAAGAAGAAAGTAACGTGGCCTTCCCTGACTGGCCCATTCAAATTTCGCGCGTTTTCAGAATTCACTTTTTGTCTTTATCATATAATATTTTTTTATTGTTATTCATACAAAAAACCAAGTCAGCTCAGATGGTCATCATACAACGTGAGAATGCCTAGGGGCCTGGGTTCGATCCTCAGGTCCCCATATTGTTCAATATTATTTTGCTTTGCATAATTAGGTACACAGGCGTCCCACAAGACCACCATGTGCCATCAGCCTTCAACCACCAGATCCCCAGCATGCCAGATCCAAGGCCTCTCACATGGAAGTCCACAATACACCCCAGTCAAGTGCATGCATGAGATCAGGAAAAGTCAAAGAGGCCAAAAGTTATTGGGCTAAGAGTTTCCAATGACACCCCCCCCTCCTTTGCTATTTACCACCAGGCCCACTTCTCATTCTTTCTTTTTATTTTCTTTTATTTAATTTGTTTAAATTATTTTCTAACCAAAATTAATTTCTTTTTTCCAAAAAAATCATAAAATCAATTTCACAAATTTAGAATTAGGTTTATTTTATTTTATAAAATTTAATTTAATATTAGTTTAAATTTAATTTAGGGTTAATTCTAACTTTTTTCACATATTTAAAATAAATTAGAAAAAATTAGGGTTAACATGTGATTTTATTTTTATTTCTTTTCTCAATAAAACAAAAAAAATACAAAAATAGGTTAATTTAGTTATTTTTATTAATTTAAATTAATTAGTAATTAGGTTTTTTTATTTATTCAATTAAAATCTTATTTTCTCAAAATAATCAAAAACAACAAAAAATGATTCTTCTTTTTTTAGTTTTAATTAGGTTTAGATGGGGTGAAAACCCTAATTCTTTTTCATTCGATTCATCGCGCGCGCTTATTAGTTTTACAATATTAATGTAACTGCTTACGGTATGTAATAGTTTAATTAGGATTTTATTTTATTTATCGTTTTACGAGTTTTTGGCTATGTAATTAATCCTCTCCCCGAAGCCATGTAATAGCGTAGGTTTTTATTTCTCACATTTTAATTCTCGCAAATATTAACTGTTAGATGTATGTTAATAGGATTGTATAACAAGATTGCATGACAATTTAAAAAGGCTAGAAAACCCTAATCTGCAAAGATAATAACTTGAAATTAAATCACTCGCACATGCGCACTCCTTGGGTATACTCTCACTTTGGTTGTCTTCGATATACGATCATTAAGTATAGGGTGTTTTAGTGATCGCCCTCCTGTCTAAACAAAGAGCAAAAGTCCCGTTCGGAAATGTTGCCTCGGAAAGGTGGCCTCGGAAATGTTGCCTCGAATATGATCTTAAGACACTAGGGTTATTACTAAGACGTCCTAACATTGCTTTGGTGATCGTACGTCCTTTCGAATTGACCCTTACAACTCCAACGACGGTGCTACCTATTTCTCAATAGTAGAATATCATTATCTAAAGGAAACAAGAATAGAAACGATCTTTTTTCGAGTAGGTAGATGCTAGTAGGTACTTGCTCAAATCAAACTTTTCACACTTACACTTTTTAAACAAAGTTTTTAAAAACAACTTCGTAACACTCTTGAAGACAGAAGCAAGGGTTAAAACGAAGTAAACAAAAACTTTTCAAAACAAACACACACAAGTAATTTTAAAAGATGAGTAAGTACCTAAGAGCCCATGGAAAACCACATATAGAAAGGGTGCTAATACCTTCCCTTTCTATAATCTACCCCCCCCCCCCCCCCCCCCCCCCCCCCCCCCCCCGCGTACTCAAAATCTCGAAAAAAGTAATTTTTCTGTGCTTTTTTCCTTTGCGATTGGATAAAATAAAAGTCGGTGGCGACTCTTGCTTATCGCGACATTTTGCGAACACAAACGCAAAACGCAAACCAGTATTTTCCAAAACAGTCGGTTCTGCCACCGTATCACAGCATCGAAGACGTCCTTCCAAATTAAAAGACGGTGATGGTTACGTATAATCATCAAGACAGTCAATCATTATCTCTCAAAATAAAATCCCGCTAAGTCAAAACCTATGAAGGAGACTTAAGGAAAAACTGGGGCATCCTGCTGACTGTAATCACAAAAGAAACAGTTCAGGCAAAAAAAAGGGATAACAAAATCAAAAAAGAAAGAGGTCCTACCAATCCTCAACAGCAATAAGATTACAAAAAATGGCTGCCTATTCAAAATAATCTTTCAGTATCCAAACCATCATCAGAACATCAAGGACAGTACCCCAGGACTCAACTGGGATTCTAAACATGCAATTAACTGAGCATAGGAATGAAGGACATCACGAAGAACGGGTGGGTACAAATAAATTTTGAGCCTTTATCCTTTGTTTCTTAAACCAGGAACCAGGCCATGTTATAACCCTTAAAAGTCCTAGCTGAAGCATGGGTTAGTTTGAGAGCATACTATTACAAAGGTATCCTGACTCCTGTAGGACTTGTTACGAATCCTGAGTTGATATCACATTCTTGCAAATTTTGTTCTACTACGCAAAACACATTTTCAAAAAAATTTCAAGACAGACATGAGTTTGCATTCTTTAAATGACATTGTTTGCATATGACTAGTTGTTTGACAGCAGAGAAATCTGCATAATGGATATTCAATGAAAAGACATCCTCTCAATGGACAGAATCACCTCAGCAGGAAAGACACTTCCAACAATAGGTCTTCCATAAGCAAGGGGCATGACATGATGTCTAACACAGCTGGGGCAGTCTCTCCAAAAGTGTCAAATAACAAGGGGCAGATCTCCATCTGAATCACTTGGGGCATTACGCACATATTCTAGCAACGAATCATGTGCCATCAAGAAAACATCTTGACAGTACTACAACACAACACTATGGACGGTGACAACTCCGTACATACTGAGAGCATGGACATAGTCGAAAAAGACCATGCATGAAAAAGACCCTCTATTTTGACTGGCATAGAAAAAATAAGGGCATCATGACGAACCAAAAAAGGTTTGAGCAAAAGTTAGGAATATACATATGAAAAAATTGTACACCTGGAAAGTCCAAAACCTAAAAAGGCGGCTTGGGCAAAAGAGGGTATCCCGGTGGACTGAAAATCTGAAAAGACAGTTCGGAAAAAGTTAGGGATCAAAGCATACGACCATGCCCCATCATCTTGTCACTGGCCTATCAGTAGAAGACTTATCATTCTGATCGGCAGTTACCAAGCACCCCAAGAGTTGGGATGACACTCAATCCACAAAGCCTCCGCGGGCACTTTCTCCAACAGGTACAGGGGGCAGAAAAGTCCTGATGCAAAGTCATTGCCATATCCTCAGCATACAAACCTATGATGTCTACACTCCCCATAGAGTATAGGCAACGAACGCTTTGACATCGGCTTCCACAAACAGGAGTTACTATCCACAGCCGAGTCCCTTCAAAAAACCGACATTTATGTTCCCCAACCAAATTTTGTAATCTCAAGCGGTTGATATAATTTTCTCCCAGGCAAAGTTTATTTCTCTGAATACAGAAACTCAATCCCTGACAGAGTTTCAGCTATAGAATTTCATCCTCCAATAGAGTCATTCTCCCGCAGAGTTATTCTCAAGTAGAATATCTCCCCCCGACAGAATATCCGTAAACAAGGAGCAAATCTCCAGCATAGTCATCTCCGTTCGTCATCCCCAACGGAAGTAGAAGAACCACTTTTTCTACAATGTTCAAGAATTTAATTTTCGGTACTCTCCAGCAGCAGTCATGGATTTATTTTCCCAGACTCAGACATGTCACAATAGAATTTCATGTTCATGCATCATGACGTGCGCACACATATCGCATACAGCATAATCTCATTTATTTTGAGAACATCATCATACAATGCATTTCATGCATCACATATAAATAATCATGTACCTTTTTCAAGAAAGATGGTTATCATCAACAATTTCCAACAGGTCCAAGATTAGCTCCTAAAACTAAACAGAGTAATTATCTGCGCGACCAAAGGCAGCTTTACACGAGTTCGTCATAAAGCAATCTTACACAGGTTTCTCCTAAATGCAGCTTCACACGAGTTTATCCTGAAAAATATTACACGGGTCCCTTCTCACACATCTCCAAATAAATTTTCACACGAACTTATCACGAAGCAACCTTACCTAGGTTCCTTCTCGGTTCCGATGTAGTTTTACCCAAACTCCTCACGAAGCAACCTTACCTAGGTTCCTTCTCGGTTCAGATGCAGTTTTACCCAAACTCCCCACGAAGCAACCTTACCTAGGTTTCTTCTCGATTCCGATGTAGTTTTAACCAAACTCCCTACAAAGCAACATTACCTAGGTTCCTTCTCGATTCTGCTGCAGTTTTACCCAAACTCCCTACGAAGCAACCTTACCTAAGTTCCTTCTCGGTTTCAATGCAGTTTTACCCAAACTCCCCACAAAGCAACCTTACCTAGGTTCCTTCTCGGTTCCGATGTAGTTTTACCTAAACTCCCTATGAAGCAACCATACCTAGGTTCCTTCTCGGTTCAGATGCAGTTTTACCCAAACTCCCCATGAAGCAACCTTACCTAGGTTCCTTCTCGGTTTCGATGTAGTTTTACCCAAACTCCCTATGAAGCAACCTTACCTAGGTTCCTTCTCGGTTCAGATGCAGTTTTACCCAAACTCCCCACGAAGCAAACTTACCTAGGTTCCTTCTCGGTTCATATGTGATTTTACCCAAACTCATCCCGAAGTAACCCTACGACCCAGGTTCCTTCTCATAGCCCTACTATCCAGGCTTTCATTTCGAAGTAACCCTACAACCCAGGTTCCTTCCCATAGCCCTACTATCCAGGCTTTCATTTAGAAGTAACCCTACTATCCAGGTTCCTTCTCATAGCCCTACTATCCAGGATTTCATTTCGAAGTAACCCTACGACCCAGGTTCCTTCTCATATCCCTTTTATCTGGGATTTCATCTCGAAGTAACCCTACGACCCATGTTCCTTCTCATAGCCCTACTATCTGGGATTTCATTTCGAAGTAACCCTATGACCCAGGTTCCTTCGCATAGCCCTACTATCCAGGCTTTCATTTCGAAGTAACCCTACTATCCAGGTTCCTTCCCATATTCCCTACTATCCAGGATTTCATTTCGAAGTAACCCTACTATCCAGGTTCCTTCCCATAGGCCCTACTATCCAGGCTTTCATTTCGAAGTAACCCTATGACCCAGGTTCATTCTCATAGCCCTACTATCCAGGCTTTCATTTCGAAGTAACCCTACGACCCAGGTTCCTTCTCATAGCCCTACTATTCAGGCTTTCCTTTCGAAGTAACCCTACGACCCAGGTTCCTTCTTATAGCCCTACTATCCAGGCTTTCATTTAGAAGTAACCATACGACCCAGGTTCCTTCTCATAGCCCTACTATCCAAGATTTCATTTCGAAGTAACCATGTGACCCAGGTTCCTTCTCATAGCCCTACTATCCAAGATTTCATTTCAAAGTAACCCTACGATCCAGGTTCCTTCTTATAGCCCTACTATCCGGGATTTTTTTTCGAAGCAACCCTACTATCCAAGTTCCTTCTCTCTTATCTCCAGACAACAATTTACAACACTTTAAGACCTGGACGCGACCAGATTCGAACAGTTTCACATTTCCCCAGTAAGTCGTTGTGCAACCTGGACCCTGACTAGATAGGCAGTTTATTTCTACCTCCTCAATCAGCAGTTAATTACCCAGTAGAGTAATGGACAACCGAAGTTCCTATACTCTATTTCCCAGGATATAAATAAACATTCCCCGGTGAAGTTCTCCTCAACAGCAGGTATAGAGTTTCTCGCAAAGGAATCTCTTATGCGATCGATATCTTTTTTGGATGGCATCTTTAAGCCCATCTCCAACGATTCTCTGTCAACTTCCAAATAGAATCTGTAAGCCCATTCCCGATATCACCAATCAGTATTACTCCATGCAAGAGAAAATTTTTGGGCACTCTAGTGTTCAATCATCTTCCACCTTCATATCACGAAAGGCAGACCAGCCAATCTACATCCTCGGGTTTAAAAAGATTGAACAGGGCCAACTGTTGCACCCCAAAATTTGCTCTCTCATTTTACTCAACACATGCTCATTGAGGTCCTCAATTTGCCCAAGGATGCATAAGGATTTACCAGACAAATCCTCCTCCTAAGACAATGAGCCTCAAACTAGGGTTTCCATTTTTATCAAGATGTTTGAGTTCCAAGGGACCCAAATGATTTCCATTTCCCTAATATGTTCTCAAGATCATCCATGTCAAGTATCATGCCTTGCACAAGAAGTTGCTCAGTTAATTGCTCAAATGCATAAAAATCAACTATACTAGGTCAAAAGTCAACGGTGGTCCTCATGCAGTCAAACTTCAAGATTTTTGGTCAACATCAACATTTTAAGTGATATCGATCATTTGATCAAGGGTTGATCATGATTCCTCAAGGAATGCTCCTAATTCATCAAAACTCAAAAGTTGCTAAATTAGGGTTCCTATAGGAAAAGTCAACCAAACTTTGACCAGGCATAACTTTCTCATACTTTATCATAAATTTCTCATCCAAGGCTCATTTTTAAGAGAATCCAATTCCCTACAACTCATCTTCAGCCCTCAAGTTCAAGAAAGGCACTAATGAAAAGATATAAATTCAGACATTATAGGTCCTTTTCAAAAGTCAACAAAAACACATTTTGGGTCAAAGCTTCTTACATGAACATGGAAGTTCCAATTAAGAAGAAACCAAAAAGGTTTCTTAGGGGACATCCTAAGCTTTCTAAAAAGTCCAAGAACATCCTCATAGGATTAAAATTGAGAGATATATGCATTGTCAAAATTGGCTTATTTTTGAGAAAAAAATGCATGAAGTAAATATTGACCAAACTTGAATTTTTTCCAAATGGGCCTATCTTTTCAAGTTTGAAACTCACTCCTAACATGGTCCACGACCTATAAGCCCACCCATACATTTTTCTACTATTTATGCTATTAATTTTGATATTTTATTCATTAAAATTAAGAATTAAATAAATAAATAATAGAAATAATGTAAATTTTGATGTGAATCCATTTCGGGCAAGTTTTATGCTGGTTTATGTCAATTGATTTTGTGCAATAACCCTTCAAATATATCCAGGTTCATCCACATGTGAAAATGGTATAAATCATCAAATATGGCATTTTTTTCAAATTTTGATCATGGTCTTAAAACACAACATTATGAGGGAGATTCTTTCCATGCTTTCTTGTCTCCTCATTCTCGTCTATAAATATAGAGCCATACAAGATTGAAAGACATGAAATTCCTCTCTAAAAAGCTCTCAAAAAGGTCTTCAAAAAGCTCTCTAGAAATCAAAGAATCGGTGCAAGTCATATCTCGAGGTTCCGGTCTCTCTCGATTGACATCAAGCCTCAAACCATCCTCTTGAGGTCCTCGGGAGTCTTACAAGGCCCAAGAGAAATCCATCACATGCATAGCACGCCCCCATTTGACAACACCAGTTTGGTAAAATTTTAAACTACGAATCTCTAAATTTAATCACATTTCATGGCATGCTAACGTTTGTTTGAGTTTATATAGAACAGTTATGGATGGTTGAATCAGAGGTTCAACGCAAGAATCTGAAAACACCATGGTTAAAGCATGAAGCTTTCGAAGATTCGGGCCTAAGGATTTCTGATGATTGCACCCCCTGTTTACTTTTGCTACTAGGCCCGTCTTTATTTTCTTGTTTTATTCATTTAATTTATTTCTTTTAATCCCTCTTTTTATTTTAATCAATAAACAAATATAAAAATCACATAACAATAGACTTAGGATTTTTATTAATTAAATTTTAATTTTGGTAAATTAATTAACTAATCACTTTAACTTTTATTTTAAATTAAAATTAATAGAACTTAGGTTTAATTTCATTTTAATTCATTTTCCTTTTTGTAACAAAAAATACCAAAAAAACATAGAATTAATTCCTTTTATTTAAATTTCATGTTTCTTTAATAATTTTTTTAAAATTTATATCTCAGGATTTTTAGACGTCTTTTCAAATTTGCGCGTTATTATTCTTTCGCACTTCCTTTTATTATTGTAATTGTATATTAGGATGTAATAGATGATTAGTAGGACCTTTACGGCTTTTATTTATTTTTCCCCCAATTTTAGATATGTACATAATCCCCCTCCCCTAAGCCTTGTAATAGCTAGGTTTTATATTTCTGCAATTTTAAATTACTACAATTATTAACTGCTAGATGTATGACTAATAGGATTATATGGCAAGAATAATCAAATATTAGCAAACTTAACACAAGACTAAAATAACTGAACATAACACACCTTGCACATATGCACCCTTAGGGTATACCTCACTTTGTTGTCTCGGAAAATAATGGTCATGTCACTCAAACATAGTGATGTCTTAGCAAAGACCCTTAATTCTAAATTCATTATAAAGATCATGGTCCCTAACGTCCCTCGAGTTTCCTATGAAAAATGATCTTGTACCTCGATGTTGCCTATATGATGACACTCCCTTCGAATGCTAATATATCTTTACATGTTGCCTTCGATAACCATAGCGTCCCTTTCGATAGCCCCTCAACATCCAACGATAGGGCTACCTACTCACTAATAGTAAGATAGCGCTGTCTAAAGGAAACGAGAAAATGAACAATCTTTTTCGAGTAGGTAGAAACTCTTAATTACTTGCTCAAAACAATAAAAACTTTTTTTCACAAACACTTTCAAAACAGTTTTGAAAAACAACTTCGTCACACTCTTGAGGACATATATAGGGGTTATCACGAAGTTAAACAAAAACTTTTCAAAACACACAAGCAATTTCAAAATGAGCAAGTACCTAAGAGCCCGTGGAAAACCACAGATAGAAAGGGTGCTAACACCTTCCCTTTCTATAATCTACCCCCCGTACTCAGAAACATCTCGAAAAAGGTTTTTTCTGTTCTCTTTCCTTTTCCTTAGTTGGATGAAATAAAAGTCGGGGGCGACTCTTGCTTACCGCGACATTTGCGAATACAAATAAAAAACTAGTATAACAGTCGGTTCTGACACCGTGTCACACCTAGCAACAATCAGGGATTTATTTTCCCTAGTTCAACAACACTGCAATGGAACAACTGATACGTTCATATATTGCATTCATACATCATTTCACAATACATCATAGCATATGCATAACTGAAACGCTTATAACATTCTCATTTATTTTGAGAGCATCATGCAATTCATACATCATGACATCACATGAAACCGACTTTACCTTTTCAGGAAAGTTCACAAGCAGACAAATACTATCAACTATCTACATATTGAAGATTAACTCCCAAAAAAAGACGGGGAAACTATCTTTATTTCTCTAAGGTTAGAGATTAATTCCTGAAACCAGATAGGGCAACTATCTCAACGACCAACAATAGCAAGTTCCAGATTAATTCCTGAAACAAGACAAAGCAACTATCTGTGAACAAGTAATTGTGGATCAATTCCCAAAACAAGATGGGCGACTATCTACAAGACCAAGTTAAAGATTAATTCCTGAAACCAGATAGGGAAACTATCTCAATGACCAATAATATCAAGTTCCAGATTAATTCATGAAACAAGACAGGGAAACTATCTATGAACAATTGACTGTAGATCAATTCCTGAAACAAGACGGGGCGACTATCTACAAGACCAGGTTAGAGATTTATTCCTGAAACCAGACAGGGAAAATATCTCAAATAGCAAGTTCCAAATTAGTTCCTGAAACCAGATAGGGAAACTATCTGTGAATGACTGACTATGGATCAATTCCTGAAACACGACGGGAAATTATCTACACGACCAGATGAAGCAGCCCTACCCAGGCTCCTTATAATATATTTCCAGATGCAGCTTTACACGGGCTCATCCTTAAGCAATGTTACACGGGTTCCTTCTAATAATTTCGAGATACAGCTTTACACAGGCTCATCCTGAAGCAATCTTACACGAGTTCCTTCTCATAATTTCCAAATGCAGCTTTACACGGGCTCATCCTGAAGAAATCTTACACAAGTTCCTACTAAGACATTTCCAGATGTAGTCTAACGCAGGCTCATCCTGAAGCAGCCTTACACGATTGCCTTCTAATACAATTTAACTAACTAAAGCCTGGACCCGACCAGATGACAATATACCTCAGGTTCAAGTTAAAGCCTGGACCCGACCAGATAACAACTTAATTTCTAAAGCCTAGACCCGACCAGATAACAGTTAAACCTCTTCAATTACTGTAAAGCCTGGAAACCGACTAGATAACAGTTAATTTCATATTCCCTAATAAGTTACTGTGAAGCCTAGAATGCAACCATATAACAGTCAACATTATTATCTTCAGCAAGTTACTATGAAACCTGGATTTCGACAGGATAAACATCTAACTTTCATCTCTTCAGACCAGAGATAACTCCTCGGTAGAGCCATGGATAACTAAACCTCCTATACTCTATTTCCCCATAGAGTTTTTCTCAAGAAAAAGAACAGAAATTAACATTCCCCGGCGGAGTCCTCCTCAGACAAGAGGAACAAGAATCCCCACTAAGAGACCTCTTATGAAGTACGCATCTACTTTGGATGGCATCTTTAAGCCCATCTCCGACAACTCTCATTCATATTCTCTAATTGACATTTGTAAGCCCATTCCCCAAGATCATCAACCAACAATGTTTCTTCATGTATATGTGAGTGCAAATTTCTGGGCACTCTAGTACTCAATCATCTTCCACCTTCATATTAATGAAAGGTAGACAAGCCAATCTAAATCCTCAGCTTTAAGAAGATTGAATAGGGGCATATGTTGTACCCTAAAATTTTCCCTCCCATTTTTACTCAAGACATGCTCATCGAGGTCCTCAATTTCTCAAGGTTGACCAAGAATTAACCAGAAAAATTCTCCTCCTAAGCAATGGATTTCCATCTAGGGTTTCATTTCTCACCAATAACTTTGGTTTGCAGAAGCTTCAAATGATTTCCATGGCACCCTGTATGCCTCAGCATAATGGCACAACTGAAAGAAATAAAGAGGTGTACATAACAAGGTGTAGGTCGAAAGCAGAA
Organism: Vicia faba; assembly: GCA_948472305.1. Classification (NCBI taxonomy): domain Eukaryota; kingdom Viridiplantae; phylum Streptophyta; class Magnoliopsida; order Fabales; family Fabaceae; genus Vicia; species Vicia faba. The sequence goes on along the minus strand of OX451741.1, from coordinate 70,570,954 downwards.
AATATGCCTAAGAGCTTTTGGGTCGAAGTAGCTTCGACAACAGTATGCAGTCTAATTTGATGCCCAACGAAGCACTAGGATCGAAGGAATGATAATTCGAAAGAAAGCGTGAGGAGGCTTTTGTGAATTCTTGTATTGATGAAGAGCTAGTAAAGAGCATCGTCAAAGGGTTCGTTTTTGAACCACGAGAATGTAAGCTATTCGAAGCATTACAAGGAAGACACACTTCGACTGACACGTTGTTTTAATTGGCGCTTCGAAAAGAAGAATATTTTGAATTCAAAAGCTTCGATCTTATCCAAAGAAACACGTGGAAGTCTAATGGTTCGAAGGATATGCAACCTTCAAACATGGCGTGATCGAAGGACAGTTAAAGACGAATCAGTCTAATATGAGTCATCTTAGAGTTTTAGGATCAATGTGTTTCAGGCATGTGCCTGAACAGATAAGGAAGGAGTTGGGTGATCGAAGTAAAGTCTTGGTTCTCATAGGTTATCCTTCAATTGGTGCATACAATTTGTATTCACCAATCGAAGGTGAACTAGTGATCAGTAAAGATGGTCTTGTAAATGAAAGCAAAAGGTGGGATTAGAGTCAAAACTGTGTTCGAAGGAGGTGAGCAAAATGAAGCTTCGACACAGTCACAATAGTCACAATTGTGTTCAAAGGAGGTGAACAGAATGAAGCTTCAAGGAAAGGAAATCGAAAGGAATAAGAATTGAATTCGACTAGGCTATTTGGATATGGGAATTTTCCAAATCAAACAACTAATGCAGATGGACTCAATCGAAGAAGCCACAATGATGAAACTTTGAGCAATTTGAATTGGAGCTCAGAGTCATCGAAAGGAGAAAAGTTTGGGATCTTGTCGAAAGAGCCAACATAAGAAACCATTGGTGTGAAGTGGATCTACAAGGGCATGTAATCTTTCGATTCCCATCAAGTTGGAAACCCAAACAACTCATAGCAAGTTGTCCAAACCGTGTGGAGTATTTTTGGATAAAATCTTGGCTTAAAATAGAAAGAATCCATATATTTCCAAATCAAATATTTCCCTTGATTACATATGATATGATACCATATTTGTTACCCTAATTTGGTCCCATATATATGTACAAGCAAATCAGACCTAAAGGACACGCTACAACTGCCTGAGAAAGCTACCAAAAATTTCAAAAAAAAATCAAACAAGAAGTGAAACTCATATCACACGATTCAGCTTCCCTCGATCCATTCCGAAGGTTCCATCATCATCCTAAGGATCCCAGGAGTGCATACCAGCCCTCCTCGATGCTTAAGGCATCCTAAAACAAGCATATCTCATTGCTCCGGTAGGGTAAAATTCTCACACTCTAATCTTTCAGTTCATGCCATTTAAACGAATTTGATGCATAGATCCATATTCATGTTGTGGTTTAGATTTGTTTTGATGTAGCACATGCAAGGTTTAAGGCAGGAATAAAGAAACACCATTGTTAGGGAAGCCTGTGACGTTTTGGTCGTATCTCCCTGTACAAGCACTTTCAATCCAAACTAATTCCATGGTTTTAACGCCTCAGCATTTTATGATGTTTCAAATATATTGTTTTCTTGTTGTTTGTATTAATGAATGAACAGATGACCCAGTGGTGAAGGATGCGTGTGTAAGTTTGGAGAGCCTGGGTTCGATCCCCAGGTTTTTGCGTTTTTTCTCATTTTATTTTCAGATCCAGCGTAGCGTGTTTCAGCGTGCCTACCATGCCCCTTCAACTCAGCCATCTTATTTGTACAAATCTGATCCAACGAACCCATGAATGTCCCCCGTGGTGCAACCCCAGGAGCCAGGCCTCACAGGATCAGGCGTAGCATTGGGCTCCCTTGTTTGGGCCTTACAAAAATTTCTGAACGCACCCCCTTTTTTCACTTTAGTATGAGTCCCAATTTATTTTCTTTTCTTCACTTTATTTTATTTATTTAATTGTCTTATGTTAAAAAAATCATTTTTATTTAATTAAAAATAAACAAAATCATAAAAAACATTAGACTTAGAATTTTCTAATTAATTTTAATTTTTTAAATTAACTTAGTTAATTGTTTTGGTTTTATTTCATTAATTTAAAAATAATTAGAACTAGGTTAAGTTAATTCAATTATTTTCTTAATAAAAATGCCAAAAAATATTAGGTTTTGTTTAGATTTAATTCTAATTAATAATTTTATTTTTTTAATTAAATTTAGTTTTATTTTAATTTAATATTTTCCTAAATTGGCAAAAAACAACAAAAAATAATGTTCTTTTACTTAGAAATTTTTTAGGGTTTTAGACGTCTTTTCTAATTCGCACGCGTTTATTATTTTAGCATTGTTATTTTCATCATTAATGTATCTGCTTATGGATTGTAATAGAATAACTAGGACATGTACTGTTTTCCCCCAATTTTAGACTTGTAAATTCCCCCACCCCGAAGCCATGTAATAGTTAGGTTTTACATTTCCGTACTTTTAATTTCCCACACTAATTATGAATTGTTTAGATGCATGCTAACTAAGATTGTATGGAAAGAATAAAACAAAACGCTATCAAACCTATATGCAAAAGATAAAAAATAAATGAATACAACACACTCTCACATGCGCACCTCTAGGGTATCCTACTTTGGTTGCCTTCGGAAAAATAGTCACAACTCTCGAAACGTGAGAGATTTTAGTGGCTATCCTTTGGTTTAAAGATCATAAGTCCCTCGATGACCCTCTCAATGTTGCCTCGGTAAAAATGATCTTAAAACCCTAGGGTAGTTACTAAGATTTCTTGCCCAGTTGCCTTTGTGATTGTACAAACGTCCCCTCGAATATCCCTCAAACATTCAACAACTAGAACTACCTACTCACTAATAGTAAGATAGCACTGTCTAAAGGAAAGGAGGAAAAGAACCAACCCTTTCGAGTAAAAGTAGATAGTTCCTAGATGCTATGCTAAAAAAAAAAATTTTATACTTACACAAAAATTCTTTCAAAAACATTTTCAAAACGCTTTATCAACACTCTTGAGGACTGATACAAGAGTTATCATAAAACAAGCTGCCTTACTATTGACATTTCAAAAAAATACTTTCCAAAACACACAAAGCATAAGGTATTTCAAAATGAGCTAAGCATCTAAGAGCCTGTAGATAACTACGGATGGAAAGGGTACTAACACCTCCCCTTTACATAATCTACCCCCCTTACTCCGAAATAATCTCAAAAGGTCTTTTTCTGTTCTTTTCACCCTTTCCTTTATTGGATGAAAGAAAAGTCAATGGCGACTCCTACTTACCGCAACATTTGCGAATACAAATGCAAACCTAGTATAACAATCGATTCTGCCACCGTATCACACAAAGCAAGATTGGTGACAAAAGGATTTTGTCAAAGACAAGGAATTGACTGTGATGAGCTATTTTCTCCTGTTGCTCATCTTGAAACTATTAGACTGGTCATTTCTTTGACAGCCCAAAGTAAATGGAAGATTTATCAAATGGATGTGAAGTTGTCCTTCTTGAATGGTTATCTCGAAGAATAATCGAGCAACCATTGGGATATTAAGTAAAAGGTCAAGAAGATAAAGTCTTGAAGTTGAAGAAAACATTGTATGGGCTCAAGCAAGCACTGAGATCTTAGAATGTTCGAATCGACAAATACTTTCAAGACAAGAACTTCATCAAGTGTCCATATGAGCATGCACTCTATATTAAAGAGAAAAATGAAGATATTTTGATTGTGTGATTGTATGTAGATGGCTTGATATTCATAAGAAACAATCTAAGCTTGTTCAAAGAGTTTAAGAAATACATGTCAAATGAATTTGAGATGACGAATATGGGGCCCATGGCATATCATCTTCGCATTGAAGTAAAGCAAGAAGACAAAGGAATTTTCATCACCCAAGAAAGTTACGCCAAAGAAGTCCTTAAGAAGTTTAAGATGGATGATGCTAATCCGGTTGGCACCCCTATGGAATGTGGCAGCACTTTGAGTAAGCATGAAAATGGAGAGAATGTGGATCCAACTCTTTACAAAAGTATGGTTGGAAGTATATGTTACTTGACAAGTACAAGGCCGAATATTCTCTATGCATAGGAGTCGTAAGTCGCTACATGGAAGCTCCAACAACAACTCACTTCAAGGTGGCAAAGAGAATCCTTCGATACATGAAAGGTACAATAGACTTTGGCTTGCACTATTACTCTTCTAACAATTATGAGGTTGTTGGCTATAGTGATAGCGATTGGAGTGGAGACTTGGATGATAGAAAAATCACTACTGGTTTTGTGTTCTTTATGGGAGATACTGCTTTCACTTGGATGTCAAAGAAGAAACCAATCGTCACACTATCAACTTGTGAAGTCGAGTATGTCACTGCCACATTATGTGTTTGTCATGCAAGGAACTTGTTGAAAGAGTTAAATATGACACAAGAAGAACCTCTATAAATATGTATTGATAATAAATCAGCAATTGCTTTGGAAAAGAATCCAGTCTTTCATGAAAGAAGTAAGCACATCAACACCCGTTACCACTTCATAATAGAATGCATTGAGAAGAAGGAGGTGAGGTTGAAGTATGTAATGTCTCAAGATCAAGTTGTCGATATTTTCACCAAGCCACTCAAGTTAAAAACTTTTGTGAAGCTAAGGAGTATGCCTGGAGTCACAAATCAAGTTTAATGGGGGATGTTGAAATTATAAGCTTGATTTGATCCTAATTATTATTTGTATTTTTGGGCTTAGTTATGTTCAAATATTTTGTGCCTATACAAGACTAGCTATATACATGTACTGACTAGTGACCACTATATTGCTCTTCCTTTTGCACAAACGCAATTTTTTATTCAAAAGCTTACTCTATCTATATTAAGAAACAGCATTTTCAAAAGAATAGCAAAAAAAGTTAGAAATAATGGGAGTCTACTTAAACACGGCAAACCAAGCACATGTCTATGAGAACTTTTTCTAAAAATTCACTAACAATAATATTGATTTTGTTTTTTTGACTGCTACTATAATAAAACACAAGAGTCTGTTTTTGTGACCCACTTAAGTGTACTCCACAATATAAGGTCTAAATAAATTTGTAATAGATGATTATTCAACAATAATTTAATATAGAAATTGTGGTCCAAAACAAAAATTTGTTACCTTCGAATAGTAAAAAAGGTAAGAAGATGTAAACGAGTGGTCATAGACTAGAGCTTCTTTTTTCTTCAATGTAAATATATAACTTTATCCGTTTGGAATGGAATTGCAATTTTGAAATGTGTATTTGTATAAATGTGTATTTGTATGGTTGGAAATTCATCAAAATCTATAATGAATTTTTATTAATTTTAATGAATAAGATTATTATCACCACACAATAATTATGAAAAAATATGAAATAATGAATGAAAGAGAAGACAATAATTTTCGGCAGAGTTTCTCTCTACTCACAAATTATGGAAAACTTCTTTATTCACTTGCAAGTGCAAATTCTGCGAATACAACTTGAATATAAAAAATAGGGGTTACTTCATCTATTTATAGATTTATGTTAGTTTGCTCCCTAAGACAAAACCCCCAAACTATAAAAGCTCAAAATACCTATTTTAGAACTAAATCAAATATATCTATTTTATGCCTAAATCAAATTTATCTATTTTAGATCTAAACCAAATATGTGTGTAACAATCTGCTTCCACACTTTGATAGAGTAATTTGACACACCTTGTGTCGAGCAACATACTTCTTTCGACACAAGGAATTACACTTTCAACACACCACCTAATTCATTGTGTCTAAGCTATCTATATTCATCATAATACTTCGACCTGCACACCCTTCGTCATGATGTCTGCAATCTGATTCTCAATTCTGCAGTGTTCCAAGTTCATCTTTACATCTGATACTTGCTCTCGAAGATAATGGAACCTCATCTCGATGTACCTACTTCGACCATGCGCTGTAGGGTTCTTCGCCAAGTTGATAGTTGACATGTTGTCGATCTTAATGGTAATTGCTCCATGATCTTTATCTGTAATCTCTTCGACCAAGTTCATCATCCATGTTACTTGACATGCACAAAGAGAAGCAACTATGTACTCTACTTTGCACGATGATAAAGCCATTACTAGTTTCATTCTTGAACTCCAAGCAACTGGTGCACCACCTAACATGAACACATATCTTACTGTGGATTTTCGATCCTCAACATCACTACACCAACTTGGATCAGTGTACTCAACTAACTTACATTCTTTTTATTTATCAACTGCAAGAAATAAAATGCCATTGTCAAGAGTTCCATTCAGATACCTCAGTATCTTCTTCGTTGTTGCTAGGTGTGATACCTTTGGCTTCTTCATGAATCTACTTATCATATCTACATTGTATGCTAAGCCAGGCCTTGTATGACAAAGGTATCTCAATGACCCAATAAGTCTTCTGTATTGGGTTGGGTCGACATCATCTTTGTCTGAATCTTTCGACAGTTGCAATATTGGTTTAGCAGGTGTCGATGTCGAGTTACATTCTTCCATCTCAAATCTCTTGAGAATTTCACTTTCATATCTTCTTTGATGCATCATCAAACCTCTACTACTCTTGTAAAATTCGATGCAAAGGAAATATGAAATGACACACAGATTTGACATTTCGAATTCCTTGTTGAGATCACCTTTGAAGTTTTCAATATCCTTCTTGTAGCTACCTGTTATTAACAAGTCCTTGACATAGAGACATAGTATAAGAAATTCACTATTGCTTCTTATTACATGTACTCCATATTCAATTATGCACTTCACAAATTCCTTCTCGCTTAGAAAACTATCAATCTTCTTATTCCAAATTCTTGTAGCTTGTTTCAATCCATACATGGCTTTATGCAGCATGTACACATTTCTTTCTTCGCCATGCTTCATAAATCCAACTGGTTATGCAACATAAACTTCTTTGTCTAAGGGTCCATTCAGGAATGGACATTTCACGTTCATATGACATATGTGTCACCTGTTCATTTTTTCTATACCAACAATATACCTGATTGTTACAATTATTGCAACAGGTGCAAAAACCTCATCGAAGTCAGTTTCTTCTTTCTGAAGAAATCTTTTCGCCACAAGCCTTGCTTTATGCCGAGTTATTCCCCTTTTAGGATTCAACTTCACATTGTATACCCACTTAACATTGATTCCATTCTTGTCTTGAGGCAATTCGATAAGTGACCAAGTATTATTATTTTCGATGGACTTCATTTCTTCATTCATTGCTTTCACCCAGTTCGAATCTTTCAATGCTTCAGTTGCATTGACAGGTTCGACATCCGCATAAAAAACATAATGTACTAGCTCACCTTGATTATCAACCACGTCATTTGATGTTATCACATAATCTTGCAACCTTGCAGGCATGTGTCTTGTTCTCTGAGGTCTGCTTGGTCCTGGTTGATCTATAACTTCTTTATGTCGAACTTTTCTTTCGACTTCAACTATTGGTTCTTCAAATAAGATTCTTACTGAAATTTTCTTAACATTTTCTATCTAATCCCATTCCTTAAGTTCATCTATGATCACGTCCCTTTTAATCATCAAGTTTTCTTTTCAACTAATCTGGCACATGTCTATGTGCACTATACCAAATACCTTTAGTGACTCAAGCTAGGCTTCACACCAAACCAATATTCTTCTAGAGTAATTCCTTTTAGCTTCTTTGTCGGACATCTGTTTAAAATGTATGTTGTCATCGACACAACTTCACCCCAAAACTCTTTAGGTAAATGCTTGCCTTTCAACATACTTCTCACCATATTCATGATGGTTCGATTCTTTTTTCCTGCAGTTCCATTCTGCTGTGGAGTGTACGGTGGCATCACCTCATGCATAATCCCTTCTTTTTCACACAATGCATCGAAGTATTTCGACACATACTCTCCACCACCATCTGTTCTCAAAACTTTGAACTTTCGACCACTCTGCATTTCGACCATAGATTTAAACTTGGTAAACACCTCGATCACTTCACTTTTCTTCTTAATCAGGTAAGTCCTTATTTTTTTTATTAAAATCATCTATGAATGTAACAAATTATTTGTTACCTCCATTCTAATCCATCCAGATTGGTCCATATACATCATAGTATATGATTTCAATAATAGCCTTCGACTTGGTTCTTGCACCTTTGCTGAAGTTTTTCTTGTGATGCTTCGCCCGCACACATTCCTCACACACCTCATATGGAATGTCGATTTCAGGTAACCCTGAAACCATATTTCTTCTTTTCAAGTCTCTGATGTCTTTAAAGTTAAGATGGCCTAGTCGATAGTTCCATATCCATTCATCTCTGCTAGCTGCATTCAAAAGTTACTTATTCTCCATCACATTTAATTCAATATTAAAGGTTATATTCTGAGACATTGAAGCCTTCAAGATCACCCTTCCATTTACATCGATGACTCTCATAATCTTGTCTTTAATCGGCGATTTATAATTATTTTGGACTAACTTCCCTATACTGAGCAAATTTCTCTTCATGCCTGGTATGTACAACACATTGGAAATTACTGACCTCTTGCCATCTTTCCTCATAATTCTAACATCACAAATATCTTCAGTTGCTAGGGTATTGTCATTTGCAAATTTCACTATATTTTTCATCGAGGGTTTTATGTTGACAAACCAATCTTTCCTTCTAGTCATGTGTGATGAGCATCATGAATCCAAGTACCATTGGTCCTTGAATATATATTCATCTCTTATTCTGACCATCAGCATCATATCTTTTTCTTCATGTTTTGCAAACTTTGCATCACTTTCTTGATTCTTTCGTTTTTCTTGACAATCACTAGAATAGTGACCATACTGTTGACAATTGTAACATTGAATGTGACTTCTAACAGGCTTTCGACCACCACCTCTTACTTTATTAGCAACACCACATCTTTGGTTGCCTTGGTATGGTCTTCTCTGATCCGACACATTTTCTTCATGTTGGTTTCCTCTACCAGCCGAATTGTTGTAACCTCCTCTACCTTTATTGTCGAACCACTTTCCTTTGTCTTTCTTATCTTTTGATGATTGAGCCCGCAAAGCCATATCAATTTTTGACTTGCCTATAGTCCTTTCAGCTATTCTTTGTTCATGAGATTCAAGCATTCCTTCAAGCTCTTTCTTCTACAAAATTGACTTGTCCTTTGACTCTTCTATTTCAACTACCACATGGTCGAACTTCGGGGGTAAAGATCTCAAGATCTTTGAAACAACTGCTCTTGGTTTTAGCATCTTGTGATACGGTGGGATAACTGACTTTTTGGTTTTATCCAAATATGCGGATATCAAGAGTCACCACCGACTTTTCTTTTATCCAATTGTGATACGATGGCAGAACCGGACTGTTTTGGAAATGCTAGTTTGCGTTTTGCGTTTGTGTTTGCAAAATGTCGCGGTAAGCAAGATTCGCCACCGAATTTTATTTTATCCAATTGGAAAGGAAAAAAGCACAGGAAAATTCCTTTTTCGAGATTTTGAGTATGGGGGGTAGATTATAGAAAGGGAAGGTTTTAGAACCCTTTCTATCCATGGTTTTCCACGGGCTCTTAGGTACTTGCTCATCATTTTAAAATTGCTTCTGTGTTTGTGTAATTTGAAATGTTTTTGTTTTACTTCGATTTAACTCTTGCTTCTACCTTCAAGAGTGTTACGAAGTGTTTTTGAAAACTTTGTTTAAAAAGTGTATGGTGTGAAAAAGGTTTATTTTGAGCAAGTACCTACTAGGATCTACCTACTGGAAAAAAGAATTGTTCTATGTTCGTTTCCTTTAGACAGCACTATCCTACTATTAGTGAGTAGATAGCACCGTCGTTGGAGTTTTAACGGTCAATTCGAAAGGGACGTACGATCACTAAAGCAATGTTAGGACGTCTTAGTAATAACTCTAATGTCTTAAGATCGTATTCGAGGCAACCTTTCCGAGGCAACTTTGATCTTTGAGACAAAAGAGCGACCACTAAAATACCCTATACTCAATGATCGTTTACCGAAGGCAACCGAAGTGAGAGTATACCCTAGGAGTGTGCATGTGCGAGTGATTCAATTTCAAGTTATTTATCTTTATACATTCTTGTCATGCATCCCTATTATTCATACATCTAACTGTTAATATTTTGCGGAAATTAAAAGTGTGGAAAGTAAAGCTACGCTATTACAAGGCTTCGGGTATTAATTACATAGAAAAAACAACTCGTAAAAACGATAAATGAAAAGGAGAAAAATCCTAACTAATCTATTACAACTTGTGAGCAATTACATAAATATGGTAAAAAATAAAGTGCGCGCGATGAATTAAGAACGAGAAAGAACTAGGGTTTTACCCCCGTCTAACCTAATCGAAAGAAAAAGTTATGTTTGTTGTTTTGATTATTTTTCAGATAAATAAGGTTTGAATTAAATATGTACAAAACTACCAATTAAATTAAATTAAAGAAAATAATTTATACTTGACCTATTTTTGCATTTTTGTTATTTTAAAGAAAAAGACAATACAATTAAATTAAACTAAAACCATAATTTTTTAATTGTTTTTAATTTATTTACAAAAGAATTTAAGTTACCCTAAAATTAAATAAACTAATTAAATTAATTAATTTTTTGATAAAAAATAACCTAAATCTAATTGGATGGAAAATTGTTTTTTTATGATTTTTTTAATAAAAAAGGAATTGATTTTATGTTAGTAAAAATAATTAAAACAATTAATAAAGAAAAAATTTAAAAAAATAAAAGGAAGAATTAGGCCTGAGAAATCAGCAAAATGGGGGGTGTGAATAGCAAGCCGTGGGCCCAAAAGGAAGTGATCCACGTTGACTCCCATGTTCCCATGCTATGCATTGATTGTGGTTGTTGGTGGTCCTTCATATGATGGCCTTTAGATCTGGCCATCTGGAGATCCAAAGGTTGAATCTTGAGGATGCATGGTGATCTTCCTGCCTATACACGCGCCTGATCATGGAAAGAAAAAAAGTGAAATAATGGGGGACCTGGGATTCGAACCCAGGCCCCATGACCTTTCCACCTGCACCAATGCCAACTGCGCTGCGTGTTTTCTTTGTATACAAAATAAACAATAATCATTATATTAAAAACAAACTAAATAAAGAAATATTCGCGCGAAAATTCAAATGGACGAGTAGGGGTGCCACGCCATCATCCCTGTCCTCTCTCCGTTGGTAAAAGTCAAAGACTTTTACCTACGGACAATATCCGTCTCTACAACCCTAGTTTGTTTCAAAACCTCCCATGGACATGATAAATGGAGTCTAAGGCCATGAATCAAACCGTCTTGACCTGCTAAGCATTATGGTGCCCTTCTTGTGGCCAAATTTTGCCTGCATAAAAAGATCCTAAAATGAGACACAAAACCCTAGCCATGGAAAATTCTAATACAGTCTATAAAAATGCAATTGAATGTTATAGATAGCTTACAAATGTTTCAAGGAGCGAGAATATATAAGTATTTCATGCTATAGATGCCAAAATCATGCAATTCGATTTCAAGAACAAGCCAAAGTCGTGAACCACTTACATTGGGTTTCAGCGCAGGAAAATCCCTGTTCTTGATTGGTATAGCTTGCTTGTGATCCCAGGAAGCGAATGAGATGGATAGAGGGTCTTGAAAGCGCTTGGAAGTAGCAAAATGGATTACCACTTTTCTTTGAATTTTTCAAGTTTGGTTCTGCCTTTGTGCGCCTCCAAACCTTGTGATTTTGGTCTGCAATTGTACCCTATATACTGAGGAATGAATTAGGTTTACAAAAGGGTTCTCAATCTTTATCAATTATGGCTTTTGATCTTGATTTGATTCACTTGAAAAGCTTTCTAAAAATAGGCCAAAACCAATCTTTTTGTGCTCACCTATGCCTTGCACGAGTTGATTCACTTGCTAGCTGGATATAGGACCTAAAACATGCACAAGATCTTGAGGTTTCAATGATTTGGATTTTTCATGATTTGTTTTGATTTAAATTGAATTAATTGTAATAAAAAATCAGAATGAATAGAAAAAATAGGATAAAGAAAAATGGGAAGAGCTAGGGCTCGTGGACCATGCTACCAACTCAAAACAAGTGCAAAAAGTTAGGCCCATTTAGCAAAAATTGCAATTTGAGGCATTTTTGACTTTTAGCAATTTTGGAAAAAAAGGTCATCTTAACCAATGCATAAATTCCTCAATTTTGACTCTTTGAAGGTGTTCTTGGACTTTTTAGAAATATTGATATGTCCTCTAATCAAACCTTTTGGTCTCATCTCAATTTGGTATTCCATGTTCCTGTATGAAGCTTTGACAAAAAATATGTTTTGGTTGACTTTTCAAAATGACCTATAATGTCAAAATTCATAACTTCTTGTGAGTGCATATTTTGAACTTGGGAGATGAAGATGAATTGTAGGGAATTGAATCCTCTTAAAAATGAGCTTTTTATGGGTCATTTCTCATAAATTATGAGAAAGTTATTCTTGGTCAAAGTTAAGTTGACTTTTCCTGCAAAACCCTAATTTAGCAACTTTTGGGTTTGGATGAATTGAGAGCAATCCTTGAAAAATCATGATCAACCCTTGATAAAATGATGAATAATACTTTAAAATGAGAATTTTGACCAAAAATCTAGAAGTTTGACTGTATGTGGGGCACAATTGACTTTTGCCATATCACCGTCGATTTTCAGGCTTTTGAACATTTGACTAAGCAAACTTTCTCTGCAAGGCTTGAAACTTGACATGGATGATCTTGAGAACATATTAGGGCAATGGTGAGAATTTGATACCCTTTGGACTCACATATCTTGATGCAACATGAAACCCTAATTTTGAGATAGACAGCCTTAGTAGAGAGCTTGTCTAGTCAACTCTTGGACTTCCTTGAGCAATTTGAGAACCTCACTTGAAATGTATTGATAAATATGGGAGGGAAAATTTTGGGGTACAACAGCTTCCCCTGTTCAATCTTCTTAAACCTGAGGATGTAGATTGGCTTGTCTGCCTTTCGTGATCCGAAGATGGAAGATGATTGAACACTAGAGTGCCCAGAAATTTGCACTCGCATGAAGTGGTACTTGTATTGCGACATCGGGAATGGGTTTATAGATGCCATTTGGAGAAGTATCGATCGCATAAGAGATTCCTTAGCGAGATCTTGTATACCTGTCGTTGAGGAGGATTACGCTGGGGAGTGCTGGTCTCTATCTTGAGAAAAGTTGAATTTTAGGAGCTTCAGTCGTCCGTTATTTTACTGGGGAGTAGTCTCTTGGTCGAAGCGGTGAAGGTGAACTATTATCTGGTCGTGATCCAGGCTTCATAGTGATAAGATCGATTTCTATCTGGTCGTAATGCAGGATTTACAGTGATCTACTAGGGAGATGAGATTAAACTTGCTATCCGATCGTAATCCGGGCTTCGCATTTCTTAATTCTTATCTGGTCGTAATCCAGGCTTCAGAATGAATTAAGTTGTTATCCGGTTGCATCCGGGCTTCAACTTGACATTAGGGCATATTAATATTCGGTCGACTCCGGGCTTCTTAGTAGTTGTCCAGGTAAAACTGCTATTTTGTCGAAATCCAAGCTTCATAGTGTCTTGTATCGCTATTTGGTCATAATCCAGGCTTCACGATGTAATATACCATTATCTGGTCGAATCCAGGCTTCATGGTGTTCAGGGAAAACAAGGTATTATCCATTTGAATCTGGGATTCATAACTTGAGTTAAAGATATACCACTATCTGGTCGTAATCCAGGCTTCGTAGTATTTTTGGCTGCTATCTGGTCGTAATCCAGGCTTCACAGCGTCTTCTACCATTATCTGGTCGAGTCCAGGCTTCATGGCGTCTTGTATTGCTATCTGGTCATAATCCAAGCTTCAAAATAACTTTGTTTAGCGGCTACCCGATCGACTCCGGGCTTCACGGCTTGTGTTTATGATATACCATTATCTGGTCGTAATCCAGGCTTCATTGTGTTTTTGTATTGCGATTTGGTCGTAATCCAGGCTTCACAATAACTTGTTGGGGATTAAGCTATTATTCGATCGAATTCGGGCTTCGTAGCTTGAATCTGAGATAAATCACTATCTGGTCATAATCCAGGCTTCGCGGTATTCTGATACTGTTATTCGGTCGCTCTCCGGGCTTCACAATATGATGGAGAGATCAAGATACTATCCGGTCGTGCCCGGGCTTCATACCTTGAACTTTGTGAGAATTTGATTGTATCTTTTCCTGAAAGGTAAAGAGTTAGTCATGTGTAATGTCATGATGCATGGCATGTATTGAGCAATGATGTTCTCAAAATAAATGAGACTGTGTGGTATGATGCGTATGCGTATGTCAGGATGTATGCAATATATTGTGATGTTTTCTAGCTGGGGAAAATAAATCCCAGACTGCTGCTGGAGGAGCTTCGCTCGCTGAGGATGACGATCGAAGATGATTTGAGAATACATTGGCAGGAGAATAATTCTATTGAAGAATAAACTAGTGAGAGAATGACTTTATGGGGAAGAGATATTATGTCATAATGTCCGCTGATTTGGATAAGTAACCTCGGCTGTGGATGAATTACCGTTGCTGGCGATGATGAACTCTGTCGGGGATGAAATTTCTGTTTGTGGAAGAAATAAACTCCTCTGGGGATGGTCGCCCATGACTGGTGATAGATGAACTCTGCTTGGGGAGAACTAACACCATTGTCTTTGATATCTTTTAACTCTATGGGGAGTGTATGTACTTTCAGTCTTATTCCTCAGCTGGGTCTATCCCTATACCAGGTGGATAGAGCAACTGTAAGGTTTGGACATTTCTTGGTTGCCCCTTTTCCTGAAATTACCGGTAATCGTCTTTTGTTTCGCATGTACATATTTATGAGCAGCAGTTATTGTCAAATGCATATATCAAAAAATGAATCATTGGACGTTCTTGCAAAACAAAACAGGAAAAGAAAAACACAAATTTGAAATTTATTGTAAAATGAATTGTATTGATTTTGAAGTTGGCCTGTAATAGGTGTTTTTGTACAAGAGGTTGACGTCCTAGTAAGAGAACGCCGCCGAAAGATATAATTTATACAATTTGTGAAAAACAAAGAAAAACAGCTATGTGAACAATCCCACTGGGTTCCAACTCTGCTATTGCTTTTATGTCTTCGAGCGTCTCATCACTTTGTTGTATGGTTGAAGGTAGATCAGATTGATCGGCGTCGTCCGAGCTTGATAGTTGATACCGAAGTCTGGTTACAAGATGATCCAATGAGATATAGTGTTACGCTTTGATCCCTAATTTTTTCCTAGACCGCCCTTTCGGGTTTTCAGTCCACCGGGATACCCTTTTTTGCCCAAGCCGCCTTTTCAGGTTTTCGACTTGCCGGGTGTACAGATTTTTTTCATTTTCATCCCTTACTTTTGCCCGAACCCTTTTGGTTCGTCGGGAAGCCCTTATTTTTGCCCATGCAAAGGCTCTAATTACTTTCCTCAAGACTGCGCATGTGCCCCATGAAACTTCAGTCGATCAATTCAAAGACTGTGTAGCTAGCTTGACTGCCGACAATGGGTTTGGTTTCTCAGACTCAGATCTGACTGCTAATGGAAGAAATCATAATGATGCTCTGCACGTCTCGATCGAGTGCAGGGGCACTACTATGGCCCATGTACTAGTGGATATCGGGTCCTCGCTGAATGTTTTTCCAAAGAAAGCATTAGACCGTCTGGACTATGAAGGTTTGATTCTAAAATCGAGCAATATTGTGGTCAGGGCTTTCAACAGGTCAAAAAGGATGGTGCACGGGGAGGTGGACGTCCCTGTTAAAATTGGCTCTCAGACTTTTGAATCTACTTTCTACGTGATGGATATTCGAACATCATATTCTTGCTTGCTGGGTTGCCCTTGGATTCATAAGGCTGGGGCCATGACTTCCACGCTCCATCAGATGTTGAAATATCCAGTAAAGGGGAAGATTGTTACGGTGCGAGGAGAAGAGGAGTATATGGTGAGTCATCTCAATTCCTTTCGCTACATGGAGATGGATGGGGAGTTCATCGAAACCCCGTGTCAGAACTTTGAAGAGGTCCCCCAGACTTTGGCGTCATTTGAAGTTGCTACTGACAAACCTCCGATGAAAATGGCTTCTCTCAAGATTGCCAAGGCTGTAGTTGAAAAAGGTGGGTGTGTAAATTGGGGTCAGCTCCCTGATTTCACACACAAAACTGACAAATTTTGTTTGGGATTTACTACAGGGGCTCAAAGGGCTATTAGGCGCACACGGATTGGAAGACCTCCTCTGCATATCAGCAATCAGGGAGTTAATGCGGTTGAAGATGGTGAAGAAGATTCAGATATCGACAGCTGGATCTACCCTACAGCCAATGGTGGATTGAACAACTGGACGACGAAGGACTTCATACCTGTTTCTTTTATTACACAGTAATTGTCTTTTGTTTTAAGACTTGTAATAAACAGTTTGAAACTTTACGGCCCGGTACCTTACCCGAGGCACCTTGGCTTTGCTTGTGAGGGCTTATTATTTGTCATTTTCATATATCATCAATAAAGCATTGGACGTTTCTTGCATTACAAATTTTGCGCTCTTTGTTTTTCTTTTTTGTTTCTCACTTTATCAAAACAGCTATTGTCTTACACACACTCACGTTTCATAATGCAGATCCATATCAACTCTAGATCCCATTGATAACAACTCTGCTACTTCCAGTTATGACTTTGAAAATCCGATCAACCAAGCCGAGGACGAAGGTGAGGATGATTATGAGGTTCCTGGAGAACTTGCTAGACTGTTACTATAGGAAGAGAGGGCCATACAGCCTCACGAAAATCCAGTTGAATCAGTGAATTTGGGTACAAAGGAAGACAGGAAAAGGTCAAGATAGGTGCGAATCTAGAGCCTAGCGTCAAACAACGGTTGATACAGATGCTACGTGACTATGTTGAGATCTTTGCCTGGTCATACGAAGATATGCCTGGTTTGAACACCGATATTGTGGTACATCGCTTGCCAACTAAAGAAGACTGCCCTCCGGTAAAACAGAAGGTTCGCCATATGCGTCCTGAGATGTCTGAGAAAATCAAAGTTGAGGTCATGAAACAGTTTGACGCCAGATTTTTAGCTGTCACTTCTTACCCGCAGTGGGTTGCCAACGTTGTTTCGGTGCATAAGAAGGATGGTAAGGTACGGATGTATGTGGACTATAGAGATCTGAACAGGGAAAGCCCCAAGGATGATTTCCCACTTCCTCACATCGATGTTCTGGTCGACAACACCGTGCAGCATAAGATCTTCTCCTTTTTGGATGGTTTTTCTGGTTACAATCAGATCAAGATGGCTGCCGAGGACATGGGGAAGACAACCTTCATTAGAAAATGGGGCACCTTCTGTTACAAGGTAATGCCTTTCGGGTTGAAGAATGCTGGAACAACGTATCAGCGCACCATGGTCTCTTTGTTCCACGACATGATTCACCATGAGATTGAGGTTTATGTTAATGACATGATTGCAAGGTCCCAGACTGAGGAAGAACACCTTGACCATCTCCAGAAACTGTTTGACAGGTTAAAGACGTACAGGCTGAGGTTGAACCCAAACAAGTGCACCTTCGGGGTAAGGTCTGGTAAG
Source organism: Vicia faba (assembly GCA_948472305.1). NCBI lineage: Eukaryota > Viridiplantae > Streptophyta > Magnoliopsida > Fabales > Fabaceae > Vicia > Vicia faba. Next base: position 70,553,298 of record OX451741.1, on the reverse strand, counting down.
CTACTAGGTTACATCGTCAGTGATAAGGGCATTTAGGTGGATCCTGTCAAGGTAAAAGCCATATATGAGATGTCGTCTCCCCGCACAAAAAAGGAAGTTAGAGGCTTTTTGGGACGTCTGAATTACATCTCCAGGTTCATTTCACACGTGACCGTTACTTGTGCCAATCTTTAAGCTGCTGAAGAAAGATCAAGTGGTAAAATGGAATGATGAATGTCAGGCCGCTTTCGAAAGGATCGAGGAATACCTCCAAGAGCCACCAATTCTGATGCCTCCAGTTAAAGGAAGACCTTTGATCTTATACTTAACAGTGATGGATAATTCAATGGGGTGCGTGCTGAGGCAGCATGACGAGTCTGGCCGAAAAGAGCACACTATTTACTACCTTAGCAAAAAGTTTACCGACTGTGAGACCCGATACTTACTGCTCGATAAAACTTGTTGCGCTTTGGCATGGACTGCTCGTCGGTTGAGACAGTATATGCTGACTCACACCACCTTATTGATCTCAAAGATGGATCTAATCAAGTATATCTTCGAGAAGCCCGCCTTGTCCGGAAGAATAGCAAGATGGCAGATGATCTTAACTGAGTACGACATCCAATACACAACCCAAAAAGAAATCAAGGGGAGTGTACTGGCGGATCATTTGGCGCATCAGGCCGTGGATGACTACCAATCCATGAATTTTGAGTTCCCGGATGAGAACATCATGTTGGTGACCGACTGTGAAGAACCTGGACCGGACGAAGGACCTGAGGAGGGATCCAGATGGTCTATGTATTTTGATGGAGCATCAAACGTGTTGGGTAATGGCATTGGCGCTGTGATCATATCTCCTGAGGGTTATCATACTCCATTCACCGCCCGATTATGTTTTAACTACACCAACAATATGGAGGAGTATGAAGCCTGTATCTTGGGCCTTCGAGCTGCTATTGATCTGAGGATCAAGTTCTTGAGTGTATTCGGAGATTCTGCTCTGGTGATCAGTCAGATCAAAGGCGAGTGGGATACGAAGCACCCAAATCTTATTCCTTACAAGGAGTATGTACTGACATTGCTACCGCACTTTGAGGAGATAACCTTTGAACACTTCCCGAGAGAGGAGCATAAGTTAGCGGACGTGCTAGCTACCATGTCTTCTATGTTCAAGGTTAGGTGGGACAATGAAGCTCCCCAGATTACCATCGAGAGATTGGACGAACCTGTACGTTGCTGTGACATCGAGACTAAAGAGGTAGCAGATAAACCTTGGTTCCACGAAGTGAAGAGGTATCTTAAGGCTCAAGCGTACCCCGAGGGTGTATCTGTTAATGATAAGAAGTTCTTGAGAAGATTCGCTGCGAAGTTCTTCATCAGTAATGGGATCCTTTATAAGCGTAACCATGATTCAACCTTACTACGATGTGTGGACAAAAGCGAGGCGGAAAGGATCATGACAGAGTTACGTGAAGGTACCTTTGGAACTAATTCCAGTGGACATACCATGGCGAAGAAGATCCTACGGGCAGGATATTATTGGTCCACTATGGAAGCCGACTGTTATCAGCATTCTCGAACCTGTCATAAGTGCCAAGTCTATGCTGATAAGGTGCATGTACCTTCGGTTCCTCTGAATGTTTTGACAGCTCCTTGGCCTTTTGCAATGTGGGGCATCGACATGATCGGCGAGATCAGACCTACTGCATCCAACGGGCATCATTTCATTCTGGTAGCTATTGATTACTTTATGAAGTGGGTTGAGGTAGCTTCTTTTGCTACATTAACCAAGAATGTCGTGGCGCAGTTTATCCGACACAATCTGATCTATCGATATGGTGTACCAGAGAGAATCATTATGGACAATGGTACAAATCTCAACAATACAATGATCACCAAGCTCTGCAAACTGTTCAAGATACAACATCATAACTCTTCTCCCTACCGGCCGAAGATGAATGGGACTGTTGAAGCGGCTAACGAGAACATCAAGAAGATTGTGCAGAAGATGACGGTGACCTACAAAGACTAGCACGAGATGTTACCATTCACTCTTCATGGGTACCGTACCTCAGCATGAACCTCGATAGGGGAAACACCCTACTCCATGGTTTATGGAATGGAGGCGGCCTTACCCATTGAAGTCCAGATACCCTCTCTTCGGATTATGAAGGATGCAGGTTTGAGCGAGGATGATTGGATCCAGACCCGACTTGACCAACTGAACCTAATTGATGAGAAGATATTTACTGCTATTTGTCATGGTCAGACGTATCAAAAGTGAATGATCAAGGCATTTAACAAGAAAGTCAGACAACAAGAATATTAGGTCGAGGATCTGGTGATCAAGCGCATCATACTGCCACAAGGTGATCCCAGGGACAAATGGACCCCCACATACGAAGGGCCATTTGTGGTTAAGAACATTTTCTCGGGAGGAGCTATGATTCTAACCACCATGGATGGTGACGACCTTCCTCACCCCGTCAATGCAGACATAGTGAAAAGATACTATGCATAATCAAAGGCATGCTAGGTTGACTAGCCTAGGCAAAAATAAGGGCTTCCCGGAGAACCAAAGGGGTTCGGGAAAAAGTAAGGGATGAAAATGAAAAAAAACTATACACCCGGCAAGTCGAAAACCTGAAAAGGCGGCTTGGGCAAAAAAGGGTATCCCGGTGGACTGAAAACCCAAAAGGGCGGTCCAGGCAAAAATTAGGGATCAAAGGGTAACACTATGTCTCATTGGATCATCTTGCGACCAGACTGCGGTATCGACTATCAAGCTCGGACGGTGTCAATCAATCTGATCTACCTTCGACCAAGTAGAAAAGTGATGAGACGCTTGAAGACATAAAGGCAATAACAGAGTTGGAACTCAATGGGATTGGTCACATAGCTGTTTTTCTTTCTGTTACACAAATTATATAATTCCTGTCTTTCGGCGGCGTTCTCTTACTAGGACGTCTGCCTCTTTGTACAAACCTTCCTATTACAGGCCGACTTCAAAATCAATACAATTCATTTCCACGAGAAATTTCACCTTGTTTTTCTTTTTCTGTTTGTTTTGCAAGAACGTCCAATGATTCATTTTTGATATATGCATTTGAAAATAATTGCTGCTCATAGATATTTACATGTGAAACAAAAGACAATTACTCGTAATTCCAGGAACAGGGGCAAACAAGAAATGTCCAAACCTTACAGTTGTTCTACCCACTAGGTACAGGGATAGAGCCAGCTTGAGAATGCAACTAAAGATACATACATTCCCCGCAGAGTAGGAAGTATCCAAAAACAATGGTGTTAGCTCTTCCCAACCGAGGTTCATAATCACAAATAAGTCGGCAAAATTCTCCCCAAGCAGAGTTTATCTAGAACCAATAATAGAATTTCACCTTCAGTGGAGTTTATTGCTTCCACACGCAGAAATTCAATCCCCGACAGAGTTCATCATCGCTAGCAACGGTAATTCATCCCCAGCAGAGTGGTTTCTCCAAATCAGCAGATCCTCCAGCAGAATATCTTTCTTCCACCACAGAGTCTCTCCCGGTGGAATAATCTTACACAGAACAGACGCAAGTCTCTAGATAATCATCTTCAGTCACTATCCCTAGCGAGATCGAAGAACTCAACTCCTTGTACTCTCCAACAGCAGTCCGGGATTTATTTTCCCCGGCTAGAGAACATCATAAGAACATTGCATATCCATACATCATGGCATGCACATACGCATCATACAGCACAATCTCACTTATTTTGAGAACATCATTACTCAATACATGTCATACATCATGACATTACATACGACTAACTCTTTACCTTTCAGGGAAAGATACAATCAAATTCTCACAAGATTTCTCCGGTTTAGTCAAATCGATGCTAAGATTTCTATTCCAGTTCAAGCTATGAAGCTCGGATTCGACTGGATAATATCTTGATTTCTCCAAAATACTATGAAGCCTGGAATCGACCAGATAGTGGTATATCCTAAATACAAGCTATGAAGTCCGGAAATCGACTGGAAAATAGCTTAACCCTCAGCAAGTTATTGTGAAGCCTGGAAATCGACCAGATAGCAATACAAGATACGATGAAGCCTGGACTCGACCAGATAATGGTATAAGACACTGTGAAGCCTGGATCACGACCAGATAGTGGAAAAATACACTGAAGCCCGGGACACGACCAGATAACAGTATAAGGTACTACGAAGCTTGGAATTCGACCAAATAGCAGTTTACCCGGCCAATTACTAAGAAGCCCGAGATCGACCGGATACTAGTATGCCTTAAATTTAAGTTGAAGCCCAGATGCGACCGAATAACAACTTAATCCCTTCTGAAGCCTGGAGCACGACCAGATAATAATTGAGAAATTGTGAAGCCTAGAGAACGACCAGATAGCAAGTTTAATCTCATTTCCCCAATAAGTCACTATGAAGCCTGGAGCACGACCAGATAGCATTCAGTCTTATTTATCTCAGCAAATCACTGTGAAGCCTGGAGCACGACCAGATAGCAGTCAGTCTTATTTATCTCAGCAAATCACTGTGAAGCCTGGAGCACGACCAGATAGCAGTTCATTTTCACCTCCTCGACTAAGAGATGATTCCCCAGTAGAATAACGGACAATTGAAGCTCCTAAAATTCTATTCCTCTCAAGACAGAGACCAACATTCCCCAATTAAGTTCTCCTCAACTACAGGTGTACGGGCTCTCGCAAAGGAATCCCTTATGCGATCGACACTTCTTCTGATGACATCATTAAGCCCATTTCTGACATCAACCTCCAAATGGCATCTATAAGCCCATTCCTGACATCGCAAGACAAGTACCACTTCATGCGAGTGCAAATTTCTGGGCACTCTAGTGTTCAATCATCTTCAACCTTCAGGTCATGAAAGGCAGACAAGCCAATCTACATCCTCAGGATTAAGAAGATTGAACAGGGGCAGCTGTTGTACCCCAAAAATTTCCCTCCCATATTTCCCAAGACATTTCAAATGAGGTCCACAAACTGCTCAAGGAAATCCAAGGGTTGACCAGACAAACTCTCTCCTAAGGCAGTCTACCTCAAATTAGGGTTTCAGTTTGCATCAAGGTGCTTGAGTCCAAAGGATCCCAAATGCTAACCATTGTCCTAATATGTTCACAAGGTCATTCATGTCAAGTTTCAAGCCTTACAGAGGAAGTTTGCTCAGTCAATTGCTCAAAGGCCTGAAAATCAACTATGCAATGGCAAAAGTCAACTGTGGCCCACATGCAGTCAAACTTCAAGGTTTTTAGTCAACATTCTCATTTTGAAGTATTATTCATCATTTGATCAAGGGTTGATCATGATTCCTCAAGGATTGCTCACAATTCATCAAAACTCAAAACTTGCTAAATTAGGGTTTTGCAGGAAAAGTCAACTCAACTTTGACCAAGTGTAACTTTCTCATACTTTATCAAAAATGACCCATCCAAAGCTCATTTTTAAGAGGATGCAATTCCCTACAATTCATTTTCATCTCCCAAGTTCAAAATATTCACTCACAAGAAGATATGAATATGGACATTATAAGTCATTTTGAAAACTCAACAAAAACACCTTTTGGGCCAAAGCTTCATACATGAACATGGAAAACTCAATTGAGATGAGACCAGAAGGGTTGTTAGAGGATATCTTAATATTTTTAAAAAGTCCAAGAACGCCTCTCTAGGGTCAAAATTGAAAGAGTTATGCATTGGCAAAGTTGACCCTTTTTGCAAAATTGCCAAAAGTCAAGTGTGTCCAAAATTGCAATTTTTGTCAAATGGGCCCAACTTTTTATGCTTGCACTGAGTTTGTAATGTGACCCACGACCCATGATCCCTTCCACTTGTCATTTTATTATTTTTGTCATTTATTTTGATTTTATTTCGATTAAATCAAATAAAATCATGAAAATAGCAAAAACTAATCAAAGCTTGAGATTTTGTGCATGTTTAGGTCTATTATACATCTGGAGATAGAATCAAATCGTGAAAGGTTCATTTGGACCCAAAAAGATTGAATTTGGATTGATTTAGAAAGATTTGGTACAATGATCAAATCATGAATCAACAATCATAATTGGATAGATTTGATACAAGTTTGTAACCCTAATTCCTTCTAGGGTACATAAGGAACATGTTCAGATCAAAAACACAGGGAGGAGAGGCGTGAAAAACAGAAAGCAAGTTTCAAAAAAATTGGAGAAAAGTGGCAAACTGATTTCCACATTCCAGATCAATTCAAAGCATTCTAGTGATCCCAATCGCTTGCTGGCTATCCCTGGATCATGTTGCAAACGTTAGCAAGCATTCTCGCGCCTTGAAACACACTGTAAGAGTCGTACAATATCCATGTTTTCTTGATTTCGGATCCATTAATTCTGGCATCTATAGCATGAATAATTGACATATTCTTCATCCTTGTGATATTTGCAAGCTAATGGTAATATCCAATTGTATTTTTGTTGGCTATACAGCAAGTTGCCATGGCTAGGGTTTTAGTTTCGTTTTTAGGGGTTTTGTGTGCAGGAACAATTGGCCATGGATAGTGGTACCATGATGCTCGTGAGGTTGCAATGAGTTGATTGGTACCACTGGTTATGATTTATCATGCAGGGATAAGATTTTGAAGATGCACATGGTTATACCTACGCCCAGATGACTATAGGTAAAAGTCCAGAAACTTTTAGCAACGGTGGGAGGAAGAAGAAAGTAATGTGGCCAAGATTCAAAATTCACTATAGGTCAAAATTCACTTTTTGTCTTTATCATATAATATTTGTTTATTGTTATTCATACAAAAAACCAAGTCATCTCAGATGGTCATCATGCAGCGTGAGAATGCCTAGGGGCTTGGGTTCGATCCCCAGGTCCCCATATTGCTCAATATTATTTTGCTTTGCATAATTAGGTACACAGGCGTCCCACAAGACCACCATGTGCCATCAGCCTTCAACCACCAGATCCCCAGCATGCCAGATCTAAGGCCTCTCACATGGAAGTCCACAATACACCCCAATCAAGTGCATGCATGAGATCAGGAGAAGTCAAAGAGGCCAGAATTTATTGGGCCAAGAGTTTCCATCGACACCCCCTCCTTTGCTATTCACCACCAGGCCCACTTCTCATTCTTTCTTTTAATTTTCTTTTATTTAATTTGTTTAAATTATTTTTTAACCAAAATTAAATTCTTTTTTCCAAAAAAATCATAAAATCAATTTCACAAATTTAGAATTAGGTTTATTTTATTTTATCAAATTTAATTTAATATTAGTTTAAATTTAATTTAGGGTTAATTCTAACTTTTTTTCCATATTTAAAATCAATTAGAAAAAATTAGGGTTAACATGTGATTTTATTTTTATTTCTTTTCTCAATAAAACAAAAAATACAAAAATAGGTTAATTTAGTTATTTTTATTAATTTAAATTAATTAGTAATTAGGTTTTTTTATTTATTCAATTAAAATCTTATTTTCTCAAAACAATCAAAAACAACAAAAAATGATTCTTCTTTTTTTAGTTTTAATTAGGTTTAGATGGGGTCAAAACCCTAATTCTTTTTCATTCGATTGATCGCACGCGCTTATTAGTTTTACAATATTAATGTAACTGCTTACGGTATGTAATAGTTTAATTAGGATTGTGATACATTGGGAGAGAACTGACTGTTTTTTGGAATGCTCGTTTGCGTTTGTTTTCGTAAAATGTCGCGGTAAGCAAGAGTCGCCACCGTCTTTTATTTTATCCAACAAGGAAAGGAAAAAAGCACAGAAAAATTCTTTTTTCGAGATATTTCTCGGGTTCGGGGGGTAGATTATAGAAAGGGAAGGTGTTAGCACCCTTTCTATCCGTGGTTATCCATGAGCTCTTAGGTACTTGCTCATATTGTTTTCAAAAATGCTTTTCTTTGTGTTTGTGGGTTTGAAAAAGTCTTTGTTTGAAAAGGAGTGTAAGTGTGAAAAAGATTTTGTTTTTGAAAGAGCAAGTACTTAAGAACCATCTACCTACTCAAAAAAAGAATCGTTCTATGCTAATGTCCTTTAGACAATGCTATCCCACTATGAATGAGTAGGTAGCACCATCGTTTGAGTTTAAGGGTCAATTCGAATAAGGGACATGCGGTCACTAAAGCAACGTTATGACACCTTAGCGGTAACCCTAATGTCTTAGATCATTTTATTCGAGGCAACCGTTTCGAGGCAACTATGATCTTTGGACAAGAGGACGACCTCTAAAACTTCCTATACTCAATGACTGCGTATGAAGGCAACCAAGTGGGGTGTACCCTAAGAGTGCGCATGTGCGAGTGTGTTGTTTTCAGTTATTTTGTCTTTGTACATGTCAGTGGTTATCTATGTTGATTTTAGGTTAAAATATTCAATCTTGTCATGCATGCCTATTATCTAACATCTAACTGTTATATTTTGCAGAAAATAAATTGTTGAAATTAAATTACAAGGCGTCGGGTATTTACATCGCCAAAAGCAACCCTTTGAAATTTAAATGTGGAAAAATAAATAAAGCGATAAATAAATGGTCCTAATTATCTATTACATTCTGGGAACAAGTACGATATTGGATAAATAGATCGCATGCAAAAAATTAAATCGGGCGCAAGTTCTAGGGTTTTGACCCTTTAATTGTTAAAGAAAATATTTTTTTGGTTATTTTTGAATTAAGAAAGAAATTAAACTATCCTAAATTAATTATTAAATTAAATTAATTAAACTAATTAATAAAAATAAATATTTTTGGGTTTTTAAATATTTAAAGAAAGAAAATAAAATTGATCAATGTTAATAAAAACCTAATTATGTCTAAGTTAATTTTAATTGTTTATAAAATATATTAAAGTTATCCTAATTAAAACTAAATTAATTAATTGATTTGTTAAAAAATAAATACTAAAATTTAAATTAATAAAGAAAATATCTTTTGGTTTTTATTTTATAGAGAAAATTAATTGATTAGTTTTTTAATAATAAAAATAATAACAATAAATAATTAAACAAAATAAAAAGAAATAGAAAGAGTTAGGGGTGTGGGCCTGATTAGTGGTGTTTGAATTGCAATTCCATGGCCCAATAACATGCTGGTCTTGTTGACTTTGTGAGATTCCTTGTGCGCCCTTTGACTTGGTCCCATGGTAGACCATCATCCTGGATCACCAGATCTGGCCTTGGGCCATCTGGCGCTTGATTGAGTGAGGATGTATGATAGGCCATGAGCTTGGATTTGCACTGGATAACCTGTAGAAAAATAACAAATTCAATTTGGAGGACCTGGGATTCGAACCCAGGTCCTATTGGTATTTGCAACGCTTGCTTCGCCACTAGGCCATCACGCTTCATCTGTTAATATATTAAACAATAATGCTAATATGCCAAAACAAAGATTATTGGTCAGAAAAGAAAAAAAAACGCGCGCGATTTGAATGGTCCACTGGGAATTGCCATGTCTCCGTCCCCTACCTCCAGCCCCTGTAACTTTACCTGCGGGTTTAGATCCGCAGCTAAATTCGTAGATCGATCCCAAAATTAATTCTAGGCCATGAAAACGACCCCCAAGGACATGGTTAGGTTCGTCTCCCTCTCCTGAGTGCAACCATGTCCATCACGAGATCCAATTTCACCTGAAATGCAAATCCCTAAAATCTAACACAAAACCCTAGCCATACGGTTATGGGGTTATAGTCCATATAAATGAAATCAAAAAATTGCCAAAAGTTCAGAAATCTCATAAGCATCACAAATATGTCCGTGAATTGCCAGAATGATGCAAAAATAGAGAGCTATGATTTTGAAAACAGGGCCAAGAAACGTGATACTTACAATGAGTTTTGATGCATATGAGAGCTTGCTTTGGATTGCAGAAGGTTGAGTAGACACCCAACAATCGATTGGTGTTGAGTTTTGCTTCTGAAAACGCCTCCAAGTAGGATTTTGGTTTCACACTTTTTTGTGAATTTTGCAAGTTTTGTTTTCAGTGTTCTTGCAGCCTCTAGCCCTTGTAATTGTGCCTCAAGCTTCCTTATGTATCATGGAATGTGTTAGGTTAACATGTGTGGATTGAATCTTTGCACATCAATGCCATGGGATTTGATTTGATTCACCATTGAAAACTTGCCAATTTTGTCAAAAACTCAATCTTTTTGCACATGGAATGCTTGATACGAGTTTGATACCCTTGATGGTGATGATTCAGTCTTGAAAATAGAAAAAGATCTCATGTAATCAAGTTTTGGGATTTTATTTCATTTAATTTGATTTAAAATGAAATAATTCAATAAAAAAATCAAATAAAATAATAAAATTGATAAATGGACACAAGGCTGAAGCTAGGACACGTGTGCAATGTGGCAAGTTCAAATCAAGTGGAAAAGAATGGGCCCATTTGACAAAATTTGAAGTTTTGGGGATAGTTGACTTTTGGCAATTTTGCAAAAATGCCCAACTTCAACAATGCATAACTTCTTCAATTTTGCACTTTTGGAAGTGTTCTTTGACTTTTTAGAAAGCTTGAGATGTCCTCTAACCAACCCTTTTAGTCTCATCTCATTTTGATATTCCATGCTCAAGTTATAAGCTTTGGAAAAAAAGGTGTTTTTGTTGACTTTCAAAAATGACCTATAATGTCCAAATTTATAACTTCTTGTGAGTGCATTTTCGGATCTTGGGGTATGTAGATGGATTGTAGGAAATTGCATCCTCTTCAAAATGAGCTTTGGATGGGTCATTTCTCATAAAGTATGAGAAGGCTATGCTTGGTCAAAGTTGAGTTGACTTTTCCTACAAAACCCTAATTTAGAAACTTTTGAGTTTTGATGAATTTTGAGCAATCCTTGATGAATCATGATCAACCCTTGATCAAATGATGAAATATCCTTCAAAAGGAGAATGTTGACAAAAAATATTGAGGTTTGACTGTATTTGGGTCACAGTTGACTTTGGCCCTAGCATAGTCGATTTTTGGACTCTTTAAGCAACTGACTGAGCAAACTTCCTCTGCAAGGCTTGAAATTTGACATGAATGATCTTGATAACATATTAGGTCATTAGGGAGCATTTGAGGTCATTTGGTCTCAAAGATCTTGATGCAACACAAAACCCTAATTTGGGGTTGACTGCCTTAGGAGATGATTTGTCTGACCCACTCTTGAGCAAACTTGAGCAACTTAGAGATTTTTCTTGCAATGTTTTAAGAAATATGAGAGGGAAAATTTTGGGGTACAACAGCTTCCCCTGTTCAATCTTCTTAAACCCGAGGATGTAGATTAGCTTTCGTGCCTTTCGTGATCCGAAGGTGGAAGTTGATTGAACACTAGAGTGCCCAGAAATTTGCACTCGCATGAAGTGGTATCAGCCTAGTGGTGTCGGGAATGGGCTTACAGATTCCATTTGGAGACTGTTGATAGGAAGTCTGAACTTCGACTGGAATAAGAATCAGGGAGATCTTAGCGTCGATCTGACTGAACCAGAGAAGGTCTTGGACTAACTTTGACTGGATAAGAATCAGGAAAATCTTATAATCGATTTAACTGAACCGGACGAAAGTCTTGGAATATATTCAACTGGAATAAGAATCGGGGAGATCTTAGCGTCGATCTGACTGAACCAGAGAAGGTATTGGATTGACTTTGGCTAGATAAGAATCAGAAAAATCTTAGAATCGATTTAACTGAACCAGACGAAAGTCTTGTGATATCTTCAACTGGAATAAGAGTCAGGGAGATCTTAGCGTCGATCTGACTGAACCAGAGAAGGTCTTGGATTAACTTTGACTAGATAAGAATCAAAAAAATCTTAGAATCGATTTAACTGAACCAGACGAAAGTCTTGGAATATCTTCAACTGGAATAAGGATCAGAGAGATCTTAGCGTCGATCTGACTGAACCAGAGAAGGTCTTGGATTGACTTTGGCTAGATAAGAATCAGAAAAATATTAGAATCGATTTAGCTGAACCAGACGAAAGTCTTGTGATATCTTAAACTGGAATAAGAATCAGGGAGATCTTAGTGTCGATCTGACTGTACCAGAGAAGGTCTTAGATTAACTTTGACTGGATAAGAATCAGAAAAATCTTAGAATCGATTTAACTGAACCAGACGAAAGTCTTGGAATATCTTCAACTGGAATAAGGATCAGAGAGATCTTAGCGTCAATCTGACTGAACCAGAGAAGGTCTTGGATTGACTTTGGCTAGATAAGAATCAGAAAAATCTTAGAATCAATTTAACTGAACCAGACGAAAGTCTTGTGATATCTTTAACTAGAATAAGAATCAGGGAGATCTTAGCGCCGATCTGACTGAACCAGAGAAGGTCTTGGATTAACTTTGACTAGATAAGAATTAGAAAAATCTTAGAATCGATTTAACTGAACCAGACGAAAGTCTTAGAATATCTTTCTGAGGAATCCGCTGAAACAGCCCTCAATAGATGTAGTTTTTGAGGGGACTACCAGGTCATATAAGTAGTCAACGGTGTTTATTGATTCGTCTTTCCCTGAAAAGGTAAAGAGTTAGTCATATGCAATGTCATGATGTATGAAATGCATGATATATATCAAGCAACGATGCTCTCAAAATAAATGATATTGTGTGGTATGATGCGTATATGCCTGTATCATGATGTATGGAAATGTAATGTTTCTAGTTGGGGAAAATAAGTCCCGGATAGTTGCTGAAGAATAGAGCTGGATTCTTCGTTTCTGCTGGGGATGGAGAACGAAGAGAATAAACCTGCAGGAGAGGATGACTTCGTTGGAGGAATAAACTGATGAGGAGATTACTCTGTGGGGATGGGATATTCTGCTGAAGATTCCACTGATAAATTCCGTCGGGATGAATTATCGTTGCTGGTGATATTGAATCCTATTGGGAATTGAATTCCTGTTTATGAAAGTAAAAAACTCCACTGGGGATGATCTTCGGTTGCGACTTCTCTGGGAATAACCTTTTAGACTTTTATGGGGATAATCCTTTGAGTTCTGCTGGGAATGATCCTTTGAACTCGGCTGGGGAGATTTATTTTTATACTCCGCTGGGGATAAACTTCCAGAGTCTACTGGGGATGATTCTCCCAACTCCGTTGGGGAAGCTTTTTTAGACCGCGGTGGGAAAATTTTAACTCCACTGAGGATATCTTGTACCCTGCCGGGGAGCATTCTTATACTCCGTTGGGGAATATTAAGACTGCCGGGGATATTAAGCCTCTTCAGTGTTGATGATAGATAAACTCTGCTTGGGGAGAATATTATTGATTTATTCACAGTTGCAAGTCTCAGCTGGGGAGAGCTATCATTACTGTCTTACTCTGCGGGGAGTGAAGGTATCTTGGCCATATTCTTCAGTTGAATCTACCTTTGTACCTGGTGGACAAAACAACTGTATAGTTTGGACAATTCTTATTGCCCCTGTTTTTGATGTTACCAGTAATCGTCTTTTGTTTCGCATGTAAATATTCATGATCAGCAATTAATGTCAAATTCATATATCAAAAATGGACATTGGAGGTTCTTTGCAAAACAAAACAGATAAAGGAAAAACAGTTTGAAATTTCTTTGAAAATGACTTGTATTGATTTTGAAGTTTGGCCTGTAAATAGGCGTTTTTGTACAAGAGGTTGACGTCCTAGTAAGAAAACGCCACCGAGTAGATATAGTTTATACAAATTGTGAAAAACAAAACAGCTATGTGAACAATCCCACTAGGTTCCAACTCTGCTATGGCCTTTATGTCTTCGAGCATCTCATCACTTTGCTGCTTGGTTGAAGATGAATCAGATTGATTAGTGTCGTCTGAGCTTGATAGTCGATACCGAAGTTTGGATACAAGGTGATCCAATGAGACATAGTGTTACGCTTTAATCCCTAATTTTTGCCTGGACCGCCCCTTCGGGTTTTCAGTCCACCGGGATACCCTTTTTTGCCCAAGTCGCCTTTTCAGGTTTTCGACTTGCCGGGTGTACAAATTTTTTCATTTTCATCCCTTATTTTTTCCCGAACCCTTTTGGTTCGCCGGGAAGCCCTTATTTTTGCCTAGGCTAGTCAACCTAGCGGGTCTTTGTTTATGCGTAGTATCTTTTCACTATGTCTGCATTGACGGGGTGAGGAAGGTCGTCACCATCCATAGTGGTTAGAATCATAGCTCCTCCTGAGAAAATGTTCTTAACCATAAATGGCCCTTCGTAAGTAGGGGTCCACTTGCCCCTGGGATCACTTTGAGGTAAGATAATGCGCTTGATTACCAGATCTCCAACTTGATACTCTTGTCGTCTAACTTTCTTGTTAAATGCCTTGATCATCGGTTTTTGGTACGTCTGACCATGACAAATAGCAGTAAGTCTCTTTTCGTCGATTAAGTTCAGCTGATCAAGTCGGGTCTGAATCCAGTCATCTTTGCTTAGACCTGCATCCTTCATGATTCGGAGAGAGGGTATCTGAACTTCAATGGGCAAGACTGCCTCCATGCCATAAACCAAGGAATAGGGGGTTGCCCCTGTTGACGTCTGTGCTGAGGTACGATACCCATGAAGAGCTCACGGTAACATCTCGTGCCAGTCTTTGTATGTCACTGTCATCTTCTGCACAATCTTCTTAATGTTCTTATTAGCCGCTTCAACAGCCCCATTCATCTTCGGCCGGTAGGGAGAAGAGTTGTGATGCTGTATCTTGAACTGCTTGCAGAGCTCAGTGATCATCTTGTTGTTGAGATTGGTACCATTGTCCGTAATGATCCTCTCTGGTACACCGTATCGACAGATCAGATTGTGTTGAATGAACCGTGCCACGACGTTCTTGGTTACGGTAGTAAATGAAGCTGCTTCAACCCACTTCGTAAAGTAATCAATAGCCACCAGGATGAAACGATGCCCGTTGGATGTTGTAGGTCTGATCTCGCCTATCATATCAATGCCCCACATTGCAAAAGGCCACTGAGCTGTCAAAACATTCAGAGGAACTGGAGGTATGTGCACCTTATCAACATAAACTTGGCACTTGTGACATGTCCGAGAATGCTGATAACAGTCGGCTTCCATAGTGGACCAATAATATCCCGCCCGAAGGATTTTCTTTGCAATAGTGTGCCTACTGGAATGAGTTCCGAAAGTACCTTCATGTAGATCTACCATGATTCTTTCTGCCTCGTTCTTATCTACACATCTCAGTAAGGTTGAATCATGGTTACGCTTGTAGAGAATACCATTGCTGATGAAGAACTTTGCCGCGAACCTCCTCAGAAACTTCTTGTCATTAACAGATGCACCCTCGGGGTACTCCTGAGCATCAAGATACCTTTTTACTTCATGAAACTAGGGCTTTTCTGTTACCTCTTCAGTCTCAATGTCACATCAATGTGCAGGTTCGTCCAATCTTTCAATGATAATCCGGGGAGCCTCGTTGTCCCAATTTACTTTGAACATAGAAGACATCGTAGCCAGCGCGTCCGCCAACTGATTCTCCTCTCTTGGGAATTGTTCAAAGGTTATCTCTTTGAAGTGCGGGAGCAATGTCAACACATACTCCTTGTAAGGAATAAGATTTGGGTGTTTTGTATCCCACTCGCCTTTTATTTGACTGATCACGAGAGCAGAATCTCTGAAGACACTCAAAAACTTAATCCTTAGGTCAATTGTTGCTCGAAGACCCAAGATGCACGCTTCATACTCCACCATATTATTGGTGCAATTAAAACATAGTCGGGTGGTGAACGGAGTATGAGAGCCTTTAGAAGATATGATCAGGCGCCAATGCCATTACCCAAAGCGTTTGAAGCTCCATCAAAGTACATAGACCATCGGGATCCTTCTTCAGGTCCTTCATCCGGTCCAGGTTCTTCACAATCGGTCACTATCATGATATTCTCATCCGGAAATTCAAAGTTCATAGATTGGTAATCATCCACTGCCTGATGTGCC
This sequence comes from Vicia faba, assembly GCA_948472305.1. NCBI lineage: Eukaryota > Viridiplantae > Streptophyta > Magnoliopsida > Fabales > Fabaceae > Vicia > Vicia faba. Next base: position 70,537,379 of record OX451741.1, on the reverse strand, counting down.
AAATGGTCTGCCAACACACTTCCCTTGATTGCCTTCTGGGTCGTGTACTGGATGTCATACTCAGTCAAGATCATTTTCCATCTCGCTATTCTTCCCGACAAGGCAGGATTTTCGAAGATATACTTGATTGGATCCATTTTTGATATCAATAAAGTAGTGTGAGTCAACATATACTGTCTCAGACGGTGAGCAGCCCATGCCAAAGCGCAACAAGTTTTCTCGAGCAGTGAGTATCGGGTCTCACAGTTGGTAAACTTTTTGCTAAGGTAATAAATAGCATGCTCTTTTCGGCCATACTCGTCATGCTGCCCCAGCACACACCCCATTGAATTATCGAGTACTATCAAGTATAAGATCAAAGGTCTCCCTTCAACTGGAGGCATCAGAATGGGTGGCTCTTGGAGATACTCTTTGATCCTTTCGAAAGCGGCCTGGCATTCATCGTTCCAACGTACTACTTGATCTTTCTTCAGTAACTTAAAGATTGGTTCACAAGTAGCGGTCAGGTGTGAGATGAATCGGGCAATGTATTTTAGTCGTCCCAGAAAGCCTATGACTTATTTCTCTGCTTGGGGAGCTTGCATCTCTTGTATGGCCTTAACTTTGGCAGGATCCACTTGAATACCTTTGTCGCTTACGACGAAACCTAGCAGCTTACCGAATCTCACCCCGAAGGTTCACTTGTTCGGGTTTAATCTCAGCTTGTACAACTTCAACCTGTCAAATAGCTTCTGAAGGTGGTCAAGATGTTCTTCCTCCGTCTGGGATCTTGCAATCATGTCGTCGACGTATACCTCAATCTCGTGATGGATCATGTCATGAAACAAAGCAACCATGGCACGCTGATACATCGCCCCGACATTCTTCAATCCAAAAGGCATGACCTTGTAGAAAAAGGTACCCCAATGAGTAACAAAAGTTGTCTTCTCCATGTCTTCGGGAGCCATCTTAATCTGATTATAACCGGAGAAACCATCCATAAAGGAGAATACCTTGTGCTGAGCGGTGTTTCCAACCAGAACATCGATATGAGGTAGAGGAAAATCATCCTTGGGACTCGCCCTGTTCAGATCCCTATAGTCAACACACATTCGAACCTTACCATCCTTCTTCGGTACATGAACCACGTTGGCCACCCACTGTGGGTAAGAAGTAACTGCTAGAAAACCGGCGTCAAACTGTTTCATAACTTCAGCCTTGATTATCTCAGACATCGCTGGGCGCATTCGGCGGACCTTCTGTTTCACCGGAGGACAGTCTTCCTTGGTAGGCAGGCGGTGAACCACAATATCAGTATCCAACCTAGGCATATCTTCATAAGACCAGGCGAAGATCTCAACGTAGTCATGCAGCATTTGAATCAATCGTTTCTTCACACTAGCTTCTAGATTTGCACCAACCTTAACCTCTTTCCTATCTTCCTCCGTACCCATATTTATTGTTTCCACCGGCTCTTTGTGTGGCTGAACAAACCTCTCTTCCTGAAGTAACAGTCTTGCAAGTTCACCCGGCACTTCGCAATCATCTTCACCTTCGTCTTCGGCTAAGTTGATTGGAATTTCGAAGTCATAACTGGCAGTAGCAGAGTCGTTACCAGTGAGATCCAGAGTGGATGTAGACCTGTATATGTGAGTGTGTGTAAAATAGCTGTTTTGCAATATGTAATAAAAGAAAAACAAGGAGCGCAAAATTTGAAATGCAAGAAACGTCCAATGCTTTTATTAATGATATATGTAAATGACACACATAAAGCCCTCATAAATGAGGCCACGGTGCCCCGGGTAAGACACCGGGCCGTAAAGTTTAAAACATTGTCTGTTACAAATTCAAAACAAAAGTCTCATTACTGGGTAACAAAAGAAAATGGGATGAGGTCCTTTGCGGTCCAGTTGCTTAATCCTCCATCAGTAGTAGGATAGATCCAACTGTCGAACTCAGACTCTTCAACGTCGTCTTCAATGGCATTTACTCCTGAATTGCTGATGAACAGGGGAGGTCTTCCGATCCGTGCATTCTGAAAAGCCTTTTGAGCTTCTGCAGTGAAACCCAAACCAAACTTGTTAGTCTTCTGTGCAAAATCAGGGAGTTGTCCCCAATTTGCACACCCACCTTTCTCGACAACAGCACGGGCATCCTTAAAGGAAGCCATCTTCATAGGAGAATCCTCAACAACAGTCTCAGTTGATGCCAGTGTCTGGGGAACCTCTTCAAAATGCTGAAATGGGGTCTCAATGAATTCCCCATCCATTTCTACATATCGGAAAGAGTTGAGGTGGCTCACCATGTACTCCTCCTCTCCCTGCATTGTCATAATTTTCCCTTTCACTGGGTACTTCATCTTCTGGTGGAGCGTTGAGGTCACTGCCCCAGCTTTGTGGATCCATGGACGACCCAGCAAACAAGAATAAGATGGATGAATGTCCATCACATAGAATGTAGAGGCGAAAACCTGAGAACCAACTGTTGTACCCCAAAATTTGCCGTCCTATTTTTTCACAAGAAATCACAGCTTCGGGCTTCTCCTGATTTTTCAGATTGGCCTAAGAATCGGTAAAAACGGACTTTTCTCGCCAGTCAGACAAAATTAGGGTTTTCATGGCTCTGGAACAGTTCAAGCAGATTATTAGGGTTTGGTTGAGTTTGGCTCAGGGTTTGATCAGGCAGGCGCTTCTTCGATATTAAATCAAGAATCAGGGTTTTGTGCACGCATTCTTAGAAAGAATTAATTCTACAGTTCTTTTCAATTTACTCTGAGATTTGGATTGAGGCATTTGAATTGAGAACTTGCAGTGTTTGGTATGATCAGTAAAAGAAAAGACATGTGGACGTTTGTTGTGATTGACTGTGCATTGCTATGGTTAATTGGAGCGCCGGGTTTATTATTGATTAATGCTAAGTGGCGAGACTACAATGTTTATTAATTAATTATTTATTCTAAGTTAGAATAGTTGGGATTTATTTCCATTTATTATAATTTAAGAATTATAAATAATTAAATAAACAATTGAAGAAGAATTAAAAAGGATTAATTGACAAAAGAGCTTTTATTTACTTTTAAATATTAAGTACAAATGTTATTTGAATACATTTACAGTATTTACAAATAATGTTATTACAAATAATTGAAATGAAATAAAGCTACATCCTAAAATTTCCTAAGTCTTCATCTTCTACTGATGCTCCTTTGCTCAATTGATTTTATCTGCAAAGACAAAAAAAGAAGGGAAAGAAGTCAAATGCAGATGAAATAAAAAAGCAGACAGTTAATTTAAAAAGCTCATCATTAAAAGTAACTGGCCGGAATCAGTTTATTCACCCTCTCTGCAAATCACAAGAAATTATTGGTTCACAAAGAGGGATAGAAAATAATGTTGCAAGCATGTAAAAATGTACAAGGCAGCATATAAAACAAAGTGGACAAGGCTGCATAATTTCAAGTGGAACAAACAAGCAAAGCTGTCAACAAATTGCAAACTGCACATGGCAAACTAAGTTACCAAGAAATGTCAACAAAGCTATAACTTCAACACATGACAAACCAAGTCACAGTTTCAAACTAACCAAACTGTCAAAGATATAAAGCTGTCAACAAAGTACACAAAGATATGCAGAAAATATTGAAAAAGAAGAAAGTACACAGAGGAAAGAAACTATGCAAGCCATATTCAGAAAATCATCATTTTCCAGCCAGTTACTTTTTTAGAAAGTACAATTCTAAAGCAATATAATATGCTTTAATAGAGATAAGAGAGAGAGAGTAAAGGAGGTGGAGAGGCTTACAGGCTTAGGCTGAAGAGATATAAAACAAAACATATCAGAATAAGAAAAAAAAGGGGGCAGAATACATAACAGAAATAACAAAAAGCTCATAAGCCTCAAACTGGTGTTCAAAGCTTGTAAACTCTCAAACCTGCCTTAAATATTCAAACACCTCAAAACCTGTAACAAACAAAAGCCAAAACCTGCTAACCTGTTTTAACTCAGAACACCAAGCCAAAACCTGCTAACATGTTTCAACACAGTCCAAACAACAAGTCCACAAACTTCAACCAGACCTGTTTCAAACCAACAAGCCAAGCCTATAACCTGTCTCAAGCCTGAAGCCAACGCCAAGTATTCAAGCCAGTACAAAAACCAGAAAACAAACTGCTCAAGCCTATACTAGAAACAAACATAAACAGACAACTTCAAACCCTTAAGCCTTGCTAAGCATAAGCCTCAAAGCTTCCTCTAAACCTGTCATAACCAGTATATCAAACCAGCAAACCTAACAGCCTTCAAACCAGAAGCCTACAAGCCCTAAAGGCCTGTAACCAGACCTGTTTCAAACCAATAAGCCAAACATCCACTTGCATAAGCCCTTACCCAAACAAAGTTCTCAGAACCAAAAAAGTTCATCATTGAGCAGAACATAGCATTCAGTCCCAAAAAACCCTCAGAATAGCTTGATCATAGGGTTCAACAACATCAACATTTCTCAGATTCAGAGGCAAACAAAAGAAGAGGAAAAGAATCAAGATCATTAAAGGCAACTGAAGCAAACATATTCAGATTCAAACATCATCATCATACTCAGAATCAACCTCAACATATCATTAAATAATCTCAGAGGTAAACAGAAGAAGAAAAAAAGCAAGCAAGCAAGCAATCGAGCAAGCAGTCAGAGTAAGCAAGCGTTCAAAAGAGGAAAAGAAGCAACTGTCAAGGGGTTTTCAGAAAATCATCATCATAAAACCTAAAGCGAAATACAAATACCAGGAAAAACGAAGCCGGCATCACATTTCCCCTCGCCTCTGGCCTCCTTAGGACGCCACCGTCCTCCTCCGTCTCCTCTCCAAAGGTAGTATTTTTCTCCCTCTTTTCACACCTCGCATGGACAACAACACATAAAATTAGAACACATAAAAATTAAAACATGCAAGATATGAAACTTAAAACCCTAAAACAATTGTTACCTTTCCTTATCGCTACTGTGTTCAACCATGGAAGAAGAAGGAGAAGATGGGAGCGCCTGGTAGCCTAAGACGAAAGGGAGCATCAGTGGTCTCCATTCAAGAAGGTAAAAAGGCGAAGAAGGAGAAGATGAGAGCGCCGCTCTAAGCCTGTAACCCTAATTCCAAATGAAACAAAACAACGAAACCCTTAGAAAAAATGTCAAAATGTGTTCTGGGCCTTGCCCTTTCCAAAATCCTTAAGCCCAACTGATTCCATCGTGCATACCCCCCCTTTCCTTATTCGTTTCTCTGTTTTGTTTGGGCCAGAATAAATCCCCTTGAGCCTATATAGACTTTTTTATTAACCAACACCATTTTTTTATAACTTAATTATTTTCTTTGTTAAATAGATAATATATTAATAATAAATTTATTTTAACAATATTTTTATTATACTTATTTTAACAATATTTTTAAAAAATATGTAAATCTTAGATGTATTAAGTTTAAACTTTTTTTTATTAAAACCTTTTTTGTTGTTTACATAAAAAATATATTAACTAAATTACATAAATGTTAATTTTCTTAAGCTTAAAACATTTTTATTTTCTTTTATTAAATATTTTTGTACATAATAACAAAAAACTCAAAAATAAAGAATAAATAAAATACTTAATTTTGCATTAAATATCTTGCATCACTTGTAAATAAATCACATACACTTTCACCAACACATTTGCTTATCTTTTATTCTTGTACATTGATATATATTACATTTGAGAATTCGATTTGATTTGGTTGTAAATATATTTGGACACTACTCTCCTAATAAGTCTCATCCCCATTTGTAAATATTTGTACCCCCATTCCCAGATACTTATTTGTAATAGCTTAGACTTTAAATTCCCGCAATTTATCGCTTTGCATATACTGTATAGTAATTAGGGTTTGTATGCGAAGATTCAAAATCAACCGCTAGATAACCTAATACAAAGATAAATGCATGACAATCAATACACCATTCACACTTGCACCCCTAGGGTAATCCCGCTTGTTGCCTTCCAAAATGGGCCATGCTTGCATGTTTAGTTTCTTGGGCAAAACAAAACAAATCAAATGATCATAGTCCCTCGATGACGCTTTCGAAGTTGCCTAAACAAAATGATCATAGTCCCTTCAAGCAAAATTGCAAAAGACACTTGGCACCATTGCATTCATGGTCCATACGATGACCCGCGCCCGTCCCGTTAACATCCTAACACAAGATTGTCCACCAAATACAATGGTGGAACAATACTGTTAAAAGGGTTAAAACATAGGAAAAATCTTTGAGTAAATTTAGGGGTAGATAACTCTTAGTTACTTGATCAATATTGCAAAACACACTTGCCTACTTTTCAAAACACACTCCACAACACAACTTTGAAAACAACTTTCAAAAACATTGAAATATCTTTTCAAAAAGACAAATACCCTTGTAAAACATTCAAGTAAAGAATTGTTACAACGGTTGCCTAGACAAGGCATCTTTTTCAAAACATTTTCAAACACACACACACACACACCACCATTTCAAGCAATTGAAAATCAAAGGTAAGTGATCTAAAACAAGTAACTAAGAGCCCATGGATAACCATGGATGAAAAGGGTGCTAATACCTTCCCTTTTCATAATCTACCCCCCGAACCCACAAAACATCTCAAAAGGTTTTTTCCTGTGCTTTTTAACCTTTCCTTAGGATAAAATAAAAAGTCGGTGGCGACTCTTGCTAAACCGAAACATTTGCAAAGACAAACACAAAACCCAAAGTCAGTTCTCCCACCGTATCACAGAACTGGCGACTCTGCTTGGGAATAACTTAAAAGTGGGGTTACCTTAGGGTTTAGATCACCTTTACATTCTTGCTTTGATTGCCTTGATTGCTTTACTTTTTGGGTCCTTGTTTGGGTTTGTTGTAAATCCTACACCCGGATTTGGGGCACCTTTTTAGGTAAAGAGCAATAAAACTATGAGGGAAATGTGGGGGGTATACCGACATGGTTGAAGCAATAAGCTATGTTAGTGCGACATATTTGTGAGTACCGGTAACCCCTGAGTTCAATCAAGGAGAGTACGGGGCCGCTGAGTGATGTCATGGAGCACTAACGAACTCTTAGAACCTTAATTGACCATCTTAGCCTTTTTAGGGGTAGTGAGATGACCGACTTTGGTGCAGTCCGAAGTTGGTAGATACTCGATACTACACTCATTGAGGGTTGTTTTCTTGGAATATTTTGGTCGCCAGTTAAGTGGATAAACCAAAACAATGGACATACAAAACAATCCAGTGATATTGAGCTCCTTAGAACCCGGTTTCTATGTTAGGACAGGATGAGCCAACTAACTTCAAGAGGGTACTTACCTACAAACCCCATGCAATCCTAAACCTAAGGACTTGTTTTGCTCCGTGTGAATATGATTACCTGTATATACACTCATTTGCTTTTGCATACATGTACATAACATCATAACATCATACCATAGCATTTTCAATAACCACTTCAAGGATCTCGAGGGTTCTTTTGATGCAGGGTCACGTTGAACCAGACGTCTACCTAGGGGCAAGAGGTTTCTCCTCTAAACAAATTCCATCAAAGATCAAGTGCAACAACTTGAATCAGGGGCTATGACCCACTTGACATGGTGAGCTTGATTCTCGTGCAAAGACATTCACCACTACAAAGTTCTCCAATCAAAGATCAAAGTTCAACCTCTAACATTTTCTTGTGTTTATCCTAAGAGATCCTTGAAAACATGCATCCACATATCATGCATTGCATCATGACAGTTTTTTCCTTTTCAGGTTTCCTTATTCTCCTACTGTTTATTTCAGTAAGAGATGGCTCTAGAGAGGACTGTCAAGGACATCCAGGACCAAAATGCTCAGCTTCAGTAAATGTTCTTGAACCTGTCCCTGGGGCAAGAGGAAGTGAAAGCTCTCCTCACAAAGGGCTTGGTCCAGGAGAATTCAAACAATGCCAGGAGTGATCAGTTTGGGGAACTGCAGTTTGATTTGGAAACATTGAGGATCCAGATGATGGGACAACTGGTGGGCCAGATGGCCCTCTTCCAGGACTTGTCTCAAAGACAAGAGGAGCTCAGGGTTCTCGTCAAACAACTGCTTCGGGAAAACCAAGTGGGGCAAACATCTGAGGTTGAAGAGCAAGTCACCACTCAAACCCCCTTGGGCCAAGAAGACAAGGGAAAGGCTCCTCTACTTGCTTCAGGGTCACAAGCCCATCAACAACCTCGTCAGCATCAACGGGGTAATCGGCGTAAGCAAAATACGTCGGGAAGTTAGTTCACTGAGAATGACATACCGTCATCTCTAATACTAGAGCGCTTGTTAGAGGTCAATCTGACTGCTTTGAGGGATCCTATCCGGAAGCCCAATACCTCCGCTCCTAGATATCATCCCGATGCATTTTGTGTGTACCACTCCTATAGCCCGAGACATGACACTGACGACTGTTGGGCCTTGAAGAACAAGATTCAAGATCTGATTGACATTGGAGTGCTGAGGTTCATGCTAGACGGCGAGATGAAAATATTCCGTTAAGGGTTTCTCCACCTGAAGTGACAAAGCTCAAACTGAGAAACTTTTGTTTATTTGAATTTCCAAGTTGTAATTTCTTCTGTTATTCAAACAATTATCTATTAATGTCAAACTTTGTTTCATTGATGCATTGCATATGTTTGTCTTGAATTCATCCATTTTTTTTCACTACTCTTATGCTTTATTTATGATATTTAACTCTTGATAAAAAGCTGCAAGCCTTTAGAGGGAGGATGACGAGACAATACCATAATCTCATACAGTATGCTTTTGAACAAACCCTGCTGATGATGTACATGCATTTCTTTCAATTCCCAAACACTGGAGTTATAAGGAAGATAATCCCTAGTCAACCCCTTCGAGCCAAAGAAGTAGGAGTTTTCTGTTCTAAACAATTCAAAACCTTTGATATAAACCTGGGGCAGGGTAGTATCTCAGTTAATTCAAAAAAAAAAGATGTGCATTGAAGTCGCAAACTATCAGTTCGTAATACAACGAACGACGTCAAAAAGAAAAGAATTCCTTTGGAATCAAAAGACAGTGATGGTTCCCTATCACATAGGCAATCAATCTCTCAAAAGAGAAAAACCCACCAAGCCAAAACCTATAAAGGAGGCTTAAGAAAGCTGGGGCATCCCGCTGATTGTAATCTCGAAAACAGGAACAGTCAGGCAAAAGTTAGGGATAACAAATCAAAAGAAAGAGGTCATTACAAACCCTCAACAACATGAAAAATGTTGCCAAAGAAAAAAGGAGATGATGACTGTCTTCCAAAATTCAACTGGTGAACCATCACCCAAAAGTCGTTCCAAACTCGAATAGAGTGCGACACACAATTAACTGAGTCTAGGGTTGAAGAACATCATGAAGAGCGGGTGGGTACAAATATACTTTGAGCCTTCATCATTTGTTTCTTAAACCGTGAACCAGGCCACGTTACAACCCTTCAAAAGTCCTAATTGAAGCATGGGTTAGTTCGAAAGCATACTGTTACAAAAAGGTATCCTGACTCCTGTAAGGCTTTGCTCTAAATCTTGTGTTGATTTTGTCTTATAAAAAGTTTTCTACTAAAAAACGCATTTTTCAAAACTTCGAGACAAGCATAAACTTTGCATTATTTAAATATCATTGTTTGCACATGGTTATTTGTTTGACAGCGAAGAAATTCATACAGCGAATGTTCGGAGGAACGAAAACTCTCTCAGTGAACAAAATCACTTCAAAAAGGATGACACTTCCATTTGACAAATCCCCTATCAACAAGGGGGCATGACATGTCACCATCCAATTAATCTGGGGCAGTCCAGTCAAGGTTTCAACCGATCTTTCAAAGTTCAGTTAACTTGGGGCAGTCCAGTCAAGATTTCAACAAATCTCTTAATTACAGATTAACTCGGGGAAAGTCTCCTTCATCATCACTTGGGGCATTCGAATGTCAAAAGTGTTCAACAATTCCTTCACCACCTGTTGGAAGATACAGTTTCAGATACGCTCCAGACACGATCTCAACTCCAAGATACAGTTTCAGATACGCTCCAGACACGGTAGCCATTCTGTCACTCATTCAGATCCTAGTTACAGTTTCAGATACACTCCAAACATGGAAGTCATTCTACTACTCATACAGATCTCAACTCCAAGATACAGTTTCAGATACGCTCCAGACACGGTAGCCATTCTGTCACTCATTCAGATCTTAGTTACAATTTCAGATACACTCCAAACACGGAAGTCATTCTGCTACTCATACAGATCTCAACTCCAACATACAGTTTCAGATACGCTCCAGACACGGTAGCCATTCTGTCACTCATTCAGATCCTAGTTACAGTTTCAGATACACTCCAAACACGAAAGTCATTCTGCTACTCATACAGATCTCAATTCCAAGATACAATTTCAGATACGCTCCAGACACGGTAGCCATTCTGTCACTCATTCAGATCCTAGTTACAGTTTCAGATACACTCCGAACAAGGAAGTCATTCTGCTACTCATACAGATCTCAATTCCAAGATACATTTTCAGATACGCTCCAGACACGGTAGCCATTCTGTCACTCATTCAGATCCTAGTTACAGTTTCAGATACACTCCGAACAAGGAAGTCATTCTGCTACTCATACAGATCTCACTTCAGATGCAGTTTTACACGGACTCATCATCAGGAAACCCTACACCGGTTCCTTCTCAAATCCAGATGTAGTTTTACACAGACTCATCGTCAAGAAACCCTACACAGAATCCCATATCAATGCCTGCAGCGATCAAAAGATTCTTGCAATCCCCAGCGGAGCTAAAACTTCCAACTATCAATCCCCAAGCAGAATGAAGACTCTCATTCTCAGTTCCTCACAGGATATTCAGATATTCCCCAATGAAGATCTCCTCAAGACAGGAATCCCCAGTAGCTTGGCATACAACCTGAGCTCCTGATTCTCCATCAGTAGTCAACAAGGATGTCTCGTCTTCATCAATCAAAGATTCTTGCAATACCCTGCAGCAGTCAAGGACTCACTTTCCCTGGCAGCAGTCAAGATTCTTTTATCTCCAGCCATCCGGGATTCATCTATCCTCAGCAAGACAGCTCATCATCTTACACGTGCATTCATCACATTAATAAACATTGATATAGCATACATTGCATCACACATCATGACATTGCATACAACTAACTCTTTACCTTTTCAGGAAAGATCGGTCAACAGACAAAGATCATCATCTTCCGAGATTATTTCTAGAAATAGTTCAGATGTGACCCAGACATGGCGACATTCTGATACTTATTCCAGATTTATTCAGATGCAGTTTTACACGGACTCATCATCAGGAAACCCTACACCGGTTCCTTCTCCACTTCTCAACTTTTGAAAATAGTTTACGGACGCTTCCCAACAACAGATGCTGCTCTATTGCTTATTCAATTTCAAGACTTCTGAAAACAGTTCACGGGTTCTCCAGTAACGGATGTTAACCTATCGCTTGTTCAGATTCTTACCAACTTTTGAAAACAGTTTACGGACGCTTCCCAACAACGGATGCTGCTCTATTGCTTATTCAACTTCAAGACTTATGAAAACAGTTCACGGGTTCTCCAGTAACGGATGTTAACCTATCACTTGTTCAGATTCTTCTCAACTTTTGAAAACAGTTTACGGACGCTTCCCAATAACGGATGCTGCTCTATTGCTTATTCAACTTCAAGACTTCTGAAAACAGTTCACGGGTTCTCCAGAAACGGATGTTAACCTATCACTTGTTCAGATTCGTCTCAACTTTTGAAAACAGTTTACGGACGCTTTCCAACAACGGATGCTGCTCTATTGCTTATTCAACTTCAAGACTTCTGAAAACAGTTCACGGGTTCTCCAGTAACAGATGTTAACCTATCACTTGTTCAGATTCTTCTCAACTTTTGAAAACAGTTTACGGACACTTCCCAACAACGGATGCTGCTCTATTGCTTATTAAACTTCAAGACTTCTGAAAACAGTTCACGGGTTCTCCAGTAACGGATGTTAACCTATCGTTTGTTCAGATTCTTCTCAACTTTTGAAAACAGTTTACGGATGCTTCCCAACAACGGATGCTGCTCTATTGCTTATTCAATTTCAAGACTTCTGAAAACAGTTTACGGACGCTTCCCAACAACGGATGCTGCTCTATTGCTTATTCAACTTCAACTCCTGAAAACAGTTTACGAATTCTCCAAACATGGATGTCAATCTATCGCTTGTTCAGACCCCCAATTCAGAGATGTCCCAAAACATGGATACCTTTCTGATACTCACCCACTCACCAATGACATACAGTTCAACAAACATTTCCAGATGGCATCTCTAAGCCCATCCTCCTACCAGCAACTACCAGATGGCATCTCTAAGCCCATCCCCCGACAAGATTCTGTCACATCCCTAGATGGCATCTCTAAGCCCATCACCAAATGGCATCTTTAAGCCCATTCCCTCTACCATCACATCACCGAGTGCAAATTTTTTGGGCACTCTAGTGTCCAATCTCCTTTTACCTCCGAGTCGCGAAAGGCAAGCTTGCCAATCTAACTCTTCAGGTTCAAGAAGATTGAACAGGGGCAACTGTTGTACCCCAAAATTTGCCCTCCTATTTTTTCACAAGAAATCACAGCTTCGGGCTTCTCCTGATTTTTCAGATTGGCCTAAGAATCGGTCAAAACAAACTTTTCTCTCCAGTCAGACAAAATTAGGGTTTTCATGGCTCTGGAACAGTTCAAGCAGATTATTAGGGTTTGGTTGAGTTTGGCTCAGGGTTTGATCAGGCAGGCGCTTCTTCGACATTAAATCAAGAATCAGGGTTTTGTGCATGCATTCTTAGAAAGAATTAATTCTACAATTCTTTTCAATTTACTCTGAGATTTGGATTGAGGCATTTGAATTGAGAACTTTCAGTGTTTGGTATGATCAGTAAAAGAAAAGACATGTGGACGTTTGTTGTGATTGACTGTGCATTGCTATGGTTAATTGGAGCGCCGGGTTTATTATTGATTAATGCTAAGTGGCGAGACTACATTGTTTATTAATTAATTATTTATTCTAAGTTAGAATAGTTGAGATTTATTTCCATTTATTATAATTTAAGAATTATAAATAATTAAATAAACAATTGAAGAAGAATTAAAAAGGATTAATTGACAAAAGAGCTTTTATTTACTTTTAATTATTAAGTACAAATGTTATTTGAATACATTTACAGTATTTACAAATAATGTTATTACAAATAATTGAAATAAAATAAAGCTACATCCTAAAATTTCCTAATTCTTCATCTTCTACTGATGCTCCTTTGCTCAATTGATTTTATCTGCGAAGACAAAAAAAGAAGGGAAAGAAGTCAAATGCAGATGAAATAAAAAAGCAGACAGTTAATTTAAAAAGCTCATCATTAAAAGTAACTGGCCGAAATCAGTTTATTCACCCTCTCTGCAAATCACAAGAAATTCTTGTTTCACAAAGAGGGATAGAAAATAATGTTGCAAGCATGTAAAAATGTACAAGGCAGCTTATAAAACAAAGTGGACAAGGCTGCATAATTTCAAGTGGAACAAACAAGCAAAGCTGTCAACAAATTGCAAACTGCACATGGCAAACTAAGTTACCAAGAAATGTCAACAAAGTTATAACTTCAACACATGACAAACCAAGTCACAGTTTCAAACTAACCAAACAGTCAAAGATATAAAGCTGTCAACAAAGTACACAAAGATATGCAGAAAATCTTGAAAAAGAAGAAAGTACACGAGGAAAGAAACTATGCAAGCCATATTCAGAAAATCATCATTTTCCAGCCAGTTACTTTTTCAGAAAGTACAATTCTAAAGCAATATAATATGCTTTAATAGAGAGAAGAGAGAGAGAGAGAGAGAGAGTAAAGGAGGTGGAGAGGCTTACAGGCTTAGGCTGAAGAGATATAAAACAAAACATATCAGAATAAGAAAAAAAAGGGGGCAGAATACATAACAGAAATAACAAAAAGCTCATAAGCCTCAAACTGGTGTTCAAAGCTTGTAAACTCTCAAACCTGCCTTAAACATTCAAACACCTCAAAACCTGTAACAAACAAAAGCCAAAACCTTCTAACCTGTTTCAACACAGTCCAAACAACAAGCCCACAAACTTCAACCAGACCTGTTTCAAACCAACAAGCCAAGCCTATAACCTGTCTCAAGCCTGAAGCCAACGCCAAGTAATCAAGACAGTACAAAAACCAGTAAAAAAAACTGCTCAAGCCTATACCATAAACAAACATAAACAGACAACTTCAAAACCTAAAGCCTTGCTAAGCATAAGCCTCAAAGCTTCCTCTAAACCTGTCATAACCAGTATATCAAACCAGCAAACCTAACAGCCTTCAAACCAGAAGCCTACAAGCCCTAAAGGCCTGTAACCAGACCTGTTTCAAACCAACAAGCCAAACATCCACTTGCATAAGCCCTTAGCCAAACAAAGTTCTCAGAACCAAAAAAGTTCATCATTGAGCAGAACAAAGCATTCAGTCCCAAAAAACCCTCAGAATAGCTTCATCATAGGGTTCAACAACATCAACATTTCTCAGATTCAGAGGCAAACAGAAGAAGAGGAAAAGAATCAAGATCATTAAAGGCAACTGAAGCAAACATATTCAGATTCAAACATCATCATCATACTCAGAATCAACCTCAACATATCATTAAATAATCTCAGAGGTAAACAGAAGAATAAAAAAAGCAAGCAATCAAGCAATCGAGCAAGCAGTCAGAGTAAGCAAGCAAGCGTTCAAAAGAGGAAAAGAAGCAACTGTCAAGGGGTTTTCAGAAAATCATCATCATAAAACCTAAAGCGAAATACAAATACCAGGAAAAACGAAGCCGGCATCACATTTCCCCTCGCCTCTGGCCTCCTTAGGACGCCACCGTCCTCCTCCGTCTCCTCTCCAAAGGTAGTATTTTTCTCCCTCTTTTCACACCTCGCATGGACAACAACACATAAAAATTAAAACATGCAAGATATGAAAATTAAAACCCTAAAATAATTGTTACCTTTCCTTATCGCTACTGTGTTCAACCATGGAAGAAGAAGGAGAAGATGGGAGCGCCTGGTAGCCTAAGACGAAGGGGAGCATCAGTGGTCTCCATTCAAGAAGGTAAAAAGGCGAAGAAGGAGAAGATGAGAGCGCCGCTCTAAGCCTGTAACCCTAATTCCAAATGAAACAAAACAATGAAACCCTTAGAAAAAATGTCAAAATGTGTTATGGGCCTTGCCCTTTCCAAAAGCCTTAAGCCCAACTGATTCCAGCGTGCATACCCCCCCTTTCCTTATTTGTTTCTCTGTTTTGTTTGGGCCAGAATAAATCCCCTTGAGCCCATATAGACTTTTTTATTAACCAACACCATTTTTTATAACTTAATTATTTTCTTTGTTAAATATATAATATATTAATAATAAATTTATTTTAACAATATTTTTATTATACTTATTTTAACAATATTTTAAAAAAATATGTAAATCTTAGATGTATTAAGTTTAAACTTTTTTTTATTAAAACCTTTTTTGTTGTTTACATAAAAAATATATTAACTAAAATACATAAATGTTAATTTTCTTAAGCTTAAAACATTTTTCTTTTCTTTTATTAAATATTTTTGTACATAATAACAAAA
Source organism: Vicia faba (assembly GCA_948472305.1). Lineage (NCBI taxonomy): Eukaryota > Viridiplantae > Streptophyta > Magnoliopsida > Fabales > Fabaceae > Vicia > Vicia faba. The sequence goes on along the minus strand of OX451741.1, from coordinate 70,521,680 downwards.
AACTCAAAAATAAAGAATAAATAAAATACTTAATTTTGCATTAAATATCTTGCATCACTTGTAAATAAATCACATACACTTTCACCAACACATTTGCTTATCTTTTATTCTTGTACATTGATATATATTACATTTGAGAATTCGATTTGATTTGGTTGTAAATATATTTGGACACTACTCTCCTAATAAGTCTCATCCCCATTTGTAAATATTTGTACCCCCATTCCCAGATACTTATTTGTAATAGCTTAGACTTTAAATTCCCGCAATTTATCGCTTTGCATATACTGTATAGTAATTAGGGTTTGTACGTGAAGATTCAAAATCAACCGCTAGATAACCTAATACAAAGATAAATGCATGACAATCAATACACCATTCACACTTGCACCCCTAGGGTAATCCCGCTTGTTGCCTTCCAAAATGGGCCATGCTTGCATGTTTAGTTTCTTGGGCAAAACAAAACAAATCAAATGATCATAGTCCCTCGATGACGCTTTCGAAGTTGCCTAAACAAAATGATCATAGTCCCTTCAAGCAAAATTGCCAAAGACACTTGGCACCATTGCATTCATGGTCCATACGATGACCTGCGCCCGTCCCGTTAACATCTTAACACAAGATTGTCCACCAAATACAATGGTGGAACAATACTGTTAAAAGGGTTAAAACATAGGAAAAATCTTTGAGTAAATTTAGGGGTAGACAACTCTTAGTTACTTGATCAATATTGCAAAACACACTTGCCTACTTTTCAAAACACACTCCACAACACAACTTTGAAAACAACTTTCAAAAACATTGAAATATCTTTTCGAAAAGACAAATACCCTTGTAAAACATTCGAGTAAAGAATTGTTACAACGGTTGCCTAGACAAGGCATCTTTTTCAAAACATTTTCAAACACACACACACACACACCACCATTTCAAGCAATTGAAAATCAAAGGTAAGTGATCTAAAACAAGTAACTAAGAGCCCATGGATAACCATGGATGAAAAGGGTGCTAATACCTTCCCTTTTCATAATCTACCCCCCAAACCCACAAAACATCTCAAAAGGTTTTTTCCTGTGCTTTTTAACCTTTCCTTAGGATAAAATAAAAAGTCGGTGGCGACTCTTGCTAAACCGAAACATTTGCAAAGACAAACACAAAACCCAAAGTCAGTTCTCCCACCGTATCACAGAACTGGCGACTCTGCTTGGGAATAACTTAAAAGTGGGGTTACCTTAGGGTTTAGATCACCTTTACATTCTTGCTTTGATTGCCTTGATTGCTTTACTTTTTGGGTCCTTGTTTGGGTTTGTTGTAAATCCTACACCCGGATTTGGGGCACCTTTTTAGGTAAATAGCAATAAAACTATGAGGGAAATGTGCAGGGTATATCGACATGGTTGAAGCAGTAAGCTATGTTAGTGCGACATATTTGTGAGTACCGGTAACCCCTGAGTTCAATCAAGGAGAGTACGGGGCCGCTGAGTGATGTCATGGAGCACTAACGAACTCTTAGAACCTTAATTGACCATCTTAGCCTTTTTAGGGGTAGTGAGATGACCGACTTTGGTGCAGTCCGAAGTTGGTAGATACTCGATACTACACTCATTGAGGGTTGTTTTCTTGGAATATTTTGGTCGCCAGTTAAGTGGATAAACCAAAACAATGGACATAGAAAACAATCCAGTGATATTGAGCTCCTTAGAACCCGGTTTCTATGTTAGGACAGGATGAGCCAACTAACTTCAAGAGGGTACTTACCTACAAACCCCATGCAATCCTAAACCTAAGGACTTGTTTTGCTTCGTGTGAATATGATTACCTGTATATACACTCATTTGCTTTTGCATACATGTACATAACATCATAACATCATACCATAGCATTTTCAATAACCACTTCAAGGATCTCGAGGGTTCTTTTGATGCAGGGTCACGTTGAACCAGACGTCTACCAAGGGGCAAGAGGTTTCTCCTCTAAACAAATTCCATCAAAGATCAAGTGCAACAACTTGAATCAGGGGCTATGACCCACTTGACATGGTGAGATTGATTCTCGTGGAAAGACATTCACCACTACAAAGTTCTCCAATCAAAGATCAAAGTTCAACCTCTAACATTTTCTTGTGTTTATCCCAAGAGATCCTTGAAAACATGCATCCACATATCATGCATTGCATCATGACAGTTTTTTCCTTTTCAGGTTTCCTTATTCTCCTACTGTTTATTTCAGTAAGAGATGGCTCTAGAGAGGACTGTCAAGGACATCCAGGACCAAAATGCTCAGCTTCAGTAAATGTTCTTGAACCTGTCCCTGGGGCAAGAGGAAGTGAAAGCTCTCCTCACAAATGGCTTGGTCCAGGAGAATTCAAACAATGCCAGGAGTGATCAGTTTGGGGAACTGCAGTTTGATTTGGAAACATTGAGGATCCAGATGATGGGACAACTGGTGGGCCAGATGGCCCTCTTCCAGGACTTGTCTCAAAGACAAGAGGAGCTCAGGGTTCTCGTCAAACAACTGCTTCGGGAAAACCAAGTGGGGCAAACATCTGAGGTTGAAGAGCAAGTCACCACTCAAACCCCCTTGGGCCAAGAAGACAAGGGAAAGGCTCCTCTACTTGCTTCAGGGTCACAAGCCCATCAACAACCTCGTCAGCATCAACGGGGTAATCGGCGTAAGCAAAATACGTCGGGAAGTTAGTTCACTGAGAATGACATACCGTCATCTCTAATACTAGAGCGCTTGTTGGAGGTCAATCTGACTGCTTTGAGGGATCCTATCCGGAAGCCCAATACCTCCGCTCCTAGCTATCATCCCGATGCATTTTGTGTGTACCACTCCTATAGCCCGAGACATGACACTGACGACTGTTGGGCCTTGAAGAACAAGATTCAAGATCTGATTGACATTGGAGTGCTGAGGTTCATGCTAGACGGCGAGATGAAAATATTCCGTTAAGGGTTTCTCCACCTGAAGTGACAAAGCTCAAACTGAGAAACTTTTGTTTATTTGAATTTCCAAGTTGTAATTTCTTCTGTTATTCAAACAATTATCTATTAATGTCAAACTTTGTTTCATTGATGCATTGCATATGTTTGTCTTGAATTCATCCATTTTTTTTCACTACTCTTATGCTTTATTTATGATATTTAACTCTTGATAAAAAGCTGCAAGCCTTTAGAGGGAGGATGACGAAACAATACCATAATCTCATACAGTATGCTTTTGAACAAACCCTGCTGATGATGTACAGGCATTTCTTTCAATTCCCAAACACTGGAGTTATAAGGAAGATAATCCCTAGTCAACCCCTTCGAGCCAAAGAAGTAGGAGTTTTCTGTTCTAAACAATTCAAAACCTTTGATATAAACCTGGGGCAGGGTAGTATCTCAGTTAATTCAAAAAAAAAAGATGTGCATTGAAGTCGCAAACTATCAGTTCGTAATACAACGAACGACGTCAAAAAGAAAAGAATTCCTTTGGAATCAAAAGACAGTGATGGTTCCCTATCACATAGGCAATCAATCTCTCAAAAGAGAAAAACCCACCAAGCCAAAACCTATAAAGGAGGCTTAAGAAAGCTGGGGCATCCCGCTGATTGTAATCTCGAAAACAGGAACAGTCAGGCAAAAGTTAGGGATAACAAATCAAAAGAAAGAGGTCATTACAAACCCTCAACAACATGAAAAATGTTGCCAAAGAAAAAAGGAGATGATGACTGTCTTCCAAAATTCAACTGGTGAACCATCACCCAAAAGTCGTTCCAAACTCGAATAGAGTGCGACGCACAATTAACTGAGTCTAGGGTTGAAGAACATCATGAAGAGCGGGTGGGTACAAATATACTTTGAGCCTTCATCCTTTGTTTCTTAAACCGTGAACCAGGCCACGTTACAACCCTTCAAAAGTCCTAATTGAAGCATGGGTTAGTTCGAAAGCATACTGTTACAAAAAGGTATCCTGACTCCTGTAAGGCTTTGCTCTAAATCTTGTGTTGATTTTGTCTTATAAAAAGTTTTCTACTAAAAAATGCATTTTTCAAAACTTCGAGACAAGCATAAACTTTGCATTATTTAAATATCATTGTTTGCACATGGTTATTTGTTTGACAGCGAAGAAATTCATACAGCGAATGTTCGGAGGAACGAAAACTCTCTCAGTGAACAAAATCACTTCAAAAAGGATGACACTTCCATTTGACAAATCCCCTATCAACAAGGGGGCATGACATGTCACCATCCAATTAATCTGGGGCAGTCCAGTCAAGGTTTCAACCGATCTTTCAAAGTTCAGTTAACTTGGGGCAGTCCAGTCAAGATTTCAACAAATCTCTTAATTACAGATTAACTCGGGGAAAGTCTCCTTCATCATCACTTGGTGCATTCGAATGTCAAAAGTGTTCAATAATTCCTTCACCACCTGTTGGAAGATACAGTTTCAGATACGCTCCAGACACGATCTCAACTCCAAGATACAGTTTCAGATACGCTCCAGACACGGTAGCCATTCTGTCACTCATTCAGATCCTAGTTACAGTTTCAGATACACTCTAAACATGGAAGTCATTCTGCTACTCATACAGATCTCAACTCCAAGATACAGTTTCAGATACGCTCCAGACACGGTAGCCATTCTGTCACTCATTCAGATCTTAGTTACAATTTCAGATACACTCCAAACACGGAAGTCATTCTGCTACTCATACAGATCTCAACTCCAACATACAGTTTCAGATACGCTCCAGACACGGTAGCCATTCTGTCACTCATTCAGATCCTAGTTACAGTTTCAGATACACTCCAAACACGAAAGTCATTCTGCTACTCATACAGATCTCAATTCCAAGATACAATTTCAGATACGCTCCAGACACGGTAGCCATTTTGTCACTCATTCAGATCCTAGTTACAGTTTCAGATACACTCCGAACAAGGAAGTCATTCTGCTACTCATACAGATCTCAATTCCAAGATACAGTTTCAGATACGCTCCAGACACGGTAGCCATTATGTCACTCATTCAGATCCTAGTTACAGTTTCAGATACACTCCGAACAAGGAAGTCATTCTGCTACTCATACAGATCTCACTTCAGATGCAGTTTTACACGGACTCATCATCAGGAAACCCTACACCGGTTCCTTCTCAAATCCAGATGTAGTTTTACACAGACTCATCGTCAAGAAACCCTACACAGAATCCCATATCAATGCCTGCAGCGATCAAAAGATTCTTGCAATCCCCAGCGGAGCTAAAACTTCCAACTATCAATCCCCAAGCAGAATGAAGACTCTCATTCTCAGTTCCTCACAGGATATTCAGATATTCCCCAATGAAGATCTCCTCAAGACAGGAATCCCCAGTAGCTTGGCATACAACCTGAGCTCCTGATTCTCCATCAGTAGTCAACAAGGATGTCTCGTCTTCATCAATCAAAGATTCTTGCAATCCCCTGCAGCAGTCAAGGACTCACTTTCCCTGGCAGCAGTCAAGATTCTTTTATCTCCAGCCATCCGGGATTCATCTATCCTCAGCAAGACAGCTCATCATCTTACACGTGCATTCATCACATTAATAAACATTGATATAGCATACATTGCATCACGCATCATGACATTGCATACAACTAACTCTTTACCTTTTCAGGAAAGATCGGTCAACAGACAAAGATCATCATCTTCCGAGATTATTTCTAGAAATAGTTCAGATGTGACCCAGACATGGCGACATTCTGATACTTATTCCAGATTTATTCAGATGCAGTTTTACACGGACTCATCATCAGGAAACCCTACACCGGTTCCTTCTCCACTTCTCAACTTTTGAAAATAGTTTACGGCCGCTTCCCAACAACGGATGCTGCTCTATTGCTTATTCAATTTCAAGACTTCTGAAAACAGTTCACGGGTTCTCCAGTAACGGATGTTAACCTATCGCTTGTTCAGATTCTTACCAACTTTTGAAAACAGTTTACGGATGCTTCCCAACAACGGATGCTGCTCTATTGCTTATTCAACTTCAAGACTTATGAAAACAGTTCACGGGTTCTCCAGTAACGGATGTTAACCTATCACTTGTTCAGATTCTTCTCAACTTTTGAAAACAGTTTACGGACGCTTCCCAATAACGGATGCTGCTCTATTTCTTATTCAACTTCAAGACTTCTGAAAACAGTTCACGGGTTCTCCAGTAACGGATGTTAACCTATCACTTGTTCAGATTCGTCTCAACTTTTGAAAACAGTTTACGGACGCTTTCCAACAAGGGATGCTGCTCTATTGCTTATTCAACTTCAAGACTTCTGAAAACAGTTCACGGGTTCTCCAGTAACAGATGTTAACCTATCACTTGTTCAGATTCTTCTCAACTTTTGAAAACAGTTTACGGACGCTTCCCAACAACGGATGCTGCTCTATTGCTTATTAAACTTCAAGACTTCTAAAAACAGTTCACGGGTTCTCCAGTAACGGATGTTAACCTATCGCTTGTTCAGATTCTTCTCAACTTTTGAAAACATTTTACGGATGCTTCCCAACAACGGATGCTGCTCTATTGCTTATTCAATTTCAAGACTTCTGAAAACAGTTTACGGACGCTTCCCAACAACGGATGCTGCTCTATTGCTTATTCAACTTCAACTCCTGAAAACAGTTTACGGATTCTCCAAACATGGATGTCAATCTATCGCTTGTTCAGACCCCCAATTCAGAGATGTCCCAAAACATGGATACCTTTCTGATACTCACCCACTCACCAATGACATACAGTTCAACAAACATTTCCAGATGGCATCTCTAAGCCCATCCTCCTACCAGCAACTACCAGATGGCATCTCTAAGCCCATCCCCCGACAAGATTCTGTCACATCCCTAGATGGCATCTCTAAGCCCATCACCAAATGGCATCTTTAAGCCCATTCCCTCTACCATCACATCACCGAGTGCAAATTTTTTGGGCACTCTAGTGTCCAATCTCCTTTTACCCCCGAGTCGCGAAAGGCAAGCTTGCCAATCTAACTCTTCAGGTTCAAGAAGATTGAACAGGGGCAACTGTTGTACCCCAAAATTTGCCCTCCTATTTTTTCACAAGAAATCACAGCTTCGGGCTTCTCCTGATTTTTCAGATTGGCCTAAGAATCGGTCAAAACAGACTTTTCTCGCCAGTCAGACAAAATTAGGGTTTTCATGGCTCTGGAACAGTTCAAGCAGATTATTAGGGTTTGGTTGAGTTTGGCTCAGGGTTTGATCAGGCAGGCGCTTCTTCGACATTAAATCAAGAATCAGGGTTTTGTGCGCGCATTCTCAGAAAGAATTAATTCTACAATTCTTTTCAATTTACTCTGAGATTTGGATTGAGGCATTTGAATTGAGAACTTTCAGTGTTTGGTATGATCAGTAAAAGAAAAGACATGTGGACGTTTGTTGTAATTGACTGTGCATTGCTATGGTTAATTGGAGCGCCGAGTTTATTATTGATTAATGCTAAGTGGAGAGACTACATTGTTTATTAATTAATTATTTATTCTAAGTTAGAATAGTTGGGATTTATTTCCATTTATTATAATTTAAGAATTATAAATAATTAAATAAATAATTGAAGAAGAATTAAAAAGGATTAATTGACAAAAGAGCTTTTATTTACTTTTAATTATTAAGTACAAATGTTATTTGAATACATTTACAGTATTTACAAATAATGTTATTACAAATAATTGAAATAAAATAAAGCTACATCCTAAAATTTCCTAAGTCTTCATCTTCTACTGATGCTCCTTTGCTCAATTGATTTTATCTGCAAAGACAAAAAAAGAAGGGAAAGAAGTAAAATGCAGATGAAATAAAAAAGCAGACAGTTAATTTAAAAAGCTCATCATTAAAAGTAACTGGCCGGAATCAGTTTATTCACCCTCTCTGCAAATCACAAGAAATTCTTGTTTCACAAAGAGGGATAGAAAATAACGTTGCAAGCATGTAAAAATGTACAAGGCAGCATATAAAACAAAGTGGACAAGGCTGCATAATTTCAAGTGGAACAAACAAGCAAAGCTGTCAACAAATTGCAAACTGCACATGGCAAACTAAGTTACCAAGAAATGTCAACAAAGTTATAACTTCAACACATGACAAACCAAGTCACAGTTTCAAACTAACCAAACAGTCAAAGATATAAAGCTGTCAACAAAGTACACAAAGATATGCAGAAAATCTTGAAAAAGAAGAAAGTACACAGAGGAAAGAAACTATGCAAGCCATATTCAGAAAATCATCATTTTCCAGCCAGTTACTTTTTCAGAAAGTACAATTCTAAAGCAATATAATATGCTTTAATAGAGAGAAGAGAGAGAGAGAGAGAGAGTAAAGGAGGTAGAGAGGCTTACAGGCTTAGGCTGAAGAGATATAAAACAAAACATATCAGAATAAGAAAAAAAAGGGGGCAGAATACATAACAGAAATAACAAAAAGCTCATAAGCCTCAAACTGGTGTTCAAAGCTTGTAAACTCTCAAGCCTGCCTTAAACATTCAAACACCTCAAAACCTGTAACAAACAAAAGCCAAAACCTGCTAACCTGTTTCAACACAGTCCAAACAACAAGCCCACAAACTTCAACCAGACCTGTTTCAAACCAACAAGCCAAGCCTATAACCTGTCTCAAGCCTGAAGCCAACGCCAAGTATTCAAGACAGTACAAAAACCAGGAAAAAAAACTGCTCAAGCCTATACCAGAAACAAACATAAACAGACAGCTTTAAAACCTAAAGCCTTGCTAAGCATAAGCCTCAAAGCTTCCTCTAAACCTGTCATAACCAGTATATCAAACCAGCGAACCTAACAGCCTTCAAACCAGAAGCCTACAAGCCCTAAAGGCCTGTAACCAGACCTGTTTCAAACCAACAAGCCAAACATCCACTTGCATAAGCCCTTACCCAAACAAAGTTCTCAGAACCAAAAAAGTTCATCATTGAGCAGAACAAAGCATTCAGTCCCAAAAAACCCTCAGAATAGCTTCATCATAGGGTTCAACAACATCAACATTTCTCAGATTCAGAGGCAAACAGAAGAAGAGGAAAAGAATCAAGATCATTAAAGGCAACTGAAGCAAACATATTCAGATTCAAACATCATCATCATACTCAGAATCAACCACAACATATCATCAAATAATCTCAGAGGTAAACAGAAGAAGAAAAAAAGCAAGCAAGCAAGCAATCGAGCAAGCAGTCAGAGTAAGCAAGCAAGCGTTCAAAAGAGGAAAAGAAGCAACTGTCAAGGGGTTTTCAGAAAATCATCATCATAAAACCTAAAGCGAAATACAAATACCAGAAAAAACGAAGCCGGCATCACATTTCCCCTCGCCTCTGGCCGCCCTAGGACGCCACCGTCCTCCTCCGTCTCCTATCCAAAGGTAGTATTTTTCTCCCTCTTTTCACACCCCGCATGGACAATAACACATAAAATCAGAACACATAAAAATTAAAACATGTAAGATATGAAACTTAAAACCCTAAAACAATTGTTACCTTTCCTTATCGCTACTGTGTTCAACCATGGAAGAAGAAGGAGAAGATGGGAGCGCCTGGTAGCCTAAGACGAAGGGGAGCATCAGTGGCCTCCATTCAAGAAGGTAAAAAGGCGAAGAAGGAGAAGATGAGAGCGCTGCTCTAAGCCTGTAACCCTAATTCCAAATGAAACAAAACAATGAAACCCTTAGAAAAAATGTCAAAAATGTGTTCTGGGCCTTTCCCTTTCCAAAAGCCTTAAGCGTAACTGATTCCAGCGTGCATACCCCCCCTTTCCTTATTCGTTTCTCTGTTTTGTTTGGGCCAGAATAAATCCCCTTGAGCCCATATAAACTTTTTTATTAACCAACACCATTTTTTTTTATAACTTAATTATTTTCTTTGTTAAATAGATAATATATTAATAATAAATTTAGTTTAACAATATTTTTATTATACTTATTTTAACAATATTTTTAAAAAATATGTAAATCTTAGATGTATTAAGTTTAAACCTTTTTTTATTAAAACCTTTTTTGTTGTTTACATAAAAAATATATTAACTAAAATACATAAATGTTAATTTTCTTAAGCTTAAAACATTTTTCTTTTCTTTTATTAAATATTTTTGTACATAATAACAAAAAACTCAAAAATAAAGAATAAATAAAATACTTAATTTTGCATTAAATATCTTGCATCACTTGTAAATAAATCACATACACTTTCACCAACACATTTGCTTATCTTTTATTCTTGTACATTGATATATATTACATTTGAGAATGCGATTCGATTTGGTTGTAAATATATTTGGACACTACTCTCCTAATAAGTCTCATCCCCATTTGTAAATATTTGTACCCCCATTCCCAGATACTTATTTGTAATAGCTTAGACTTTAAATTCCCGCAATTTATCGCTTTGCATATACTGTATAGTAATTAGGGTTTGTATGCGAAGATTCAAAATCAACCGCTAGATAACCTAATACAAAGATAAATGCATGACAATCAATACACCATTCACACTTGCACCCCTAGGGTAATCCCGCTTGTTGCCTTCCAAAATGGGCCTTGCTTGCATGTTTAGTTTCTTTGGTAAAACAAATCAAATCAAATGATCATAGTCCCTCGATGACGCTTTCGAAGTTGCCTAAACAAAATGATCATAGTCCCTTCAAGCAAAATTGCCAAAGACACTTGGCACCATTGCATTCATGGTCCATATGATGACCCGCGCCCGTCCCGTTAACATCCTAACACAAGATTGTCCACCAAATACAATGGTGGAACAATACTGTTAAAAGGGTTAAAACATAGGAAAAATCTTTGAGTAAATTTAGGGGTAGACAACTCTTAGTTACTTGATCAATCTTGCAAAACACACTTGCCTACTTTTCAAAACACACTCCACAACACAACTTTCAAAACAACTTTCAAAAACATTGAAATATCTTTTCGAAAAGACAAACACCCTTGTAAAACATTCGAGTAAAGAATTGTTACAACGGTTGCCTAGACAAGGCATCTTTTTCAAAAACATTTTCAAAAACACACACACACACACCACCATTTCAAACAATTGAAAATCAAAGGCAAGTGATCTAAAACAAGTAACTAAGAGCCCATGGATAACCATGGATGAAAAGGGTGATAATACCTTCCCTTTTCATAATCTACCACCCGAACCCACGAAACATCTCAAAAGGTTTTTTCCTGTTCTTTTTAACCTTTCCTTAGGATAAAATAAAAAGTCGGTGGCGACTCTTGCTAAACCGAAACATTTGCAAAAACAAACGCAAAACCCAAAGTCAGTTCTCCCACCATATCACACCAACCTTAATCGGAATATACACTTCTCCATGCACCATCCTCTTAGACCCATCGAAGGCCCTGACGATAATGTTGCTTGGTTTCAACTCCAACCCTTCACAGTCCAACCGGTCTAGAGCTTTCTTAGGCAAGACGTTTAATGAGGAACCAGTATCCACTAATACATGAGCAAGAGTAGTTCCCCTTCATTCAATGGAGACATGCAGGGCGTCATTGTGATTCTTCCCTTTAACAGTCAAGTCGGCGTCAGAGAAACCTAACCCATTATCAGTAGTCAGACTAGCCACGCAATCTTTAAACTGATTAGCTGACGTTTCTTGCGGTACGTGTGCAGTCTTCAGGAATGCAATAAGATCCTTGGCATGGGCCTATGAGCATAGCAACAATGATAACATGGAGATTTTGGACGGGGTTTGCCCCAGCTGTTCAACTACATTGTAGTCACTCTTTTTGATGATCTTTAAAATCTCTAGCATCTCTTGTCTAGAAGCTTCAATAGTAATCGTCTTTGGTGCCTCCGTCTGGGCAGGCTCATCAGTGGTCCCTTGGCCCCGAGTGTCAGATGACTCGGCGACAGGGGTAAGAATAGGAACTTGAACAGGAATAGCAGTAGGTACACTGGCAGGTGTAATAACAACAGGTTTCCGAACAGTTGGTGGAGAGATATCAGGGGAGAAAAGTCTTCCGCTGCGGGTGACTTTAGCAGGTCCAACAATATTGCCGACGTCAGTATCATCATCCAACTCTTGTTTAACTCCATGAAAATAAACATCAGCCCCGTAGTGCCAAGGGACAACTTTATCAGATGTATAGGGGATAGGCCCTGGAACAGTGATGATCAACAGCGCGATTCTTGGAACAAATGTAATTCTAACAGGCTTTCTCGAGGAAGCCTTGGAAGAATTGTCGAAAATGGTGATTATAGCAACTTCTTCAGTATGAACTAAAGGAACAACAGTCTTCTTAAACAGAATTTCATACTATCCATCAGGCGTTGGACACCTGATTTCAAAAGATGGAAACCGGTTGGTAGGGCAGAACACATATGGAAACCTTCGTCACAACCCGGAAATAAACCGGCTAACAAAAGGTTCTTCTTTACAGTCATCAAGGGAGTGGCAATATCTCTCACAGAAACCACAAACGAGTCTTCCTCTACATCATTCATTCCATGCTTGGGCATAGGAGCAGTCACAACATTAGATCTTTCGGGCGCCTCGAACTCAATCTCCTTAGCATCAATTAAGTCCTGTATTTTGTTCTTCAAAGCCCAACAATCATTTGTATCATGTCCCGGGCTATCAGGGTGAAAAGCACAGCGGGCATTAGGGTTGTACTTAGGCGATGCAGTGTTGGAATTCTGCGGAGCCTCCCTTGGAGTTACTAGATTGGTTTTCAATAACTGCGGCAGAATCTGAGACAAAGTCATGTTGAGATGGGTGAATTTCCTTCGAGGTCTCTCGGCCTTTTGTTGATTGTTGCGCTGAGGAGCTCCAACAGGTCTTGAAATAACAACCACATTAACAGCTTGGCGACGTTCGGGTATATTCTGGCTTTTCGAACTGTAAACAACACTGGACTCCTTCTTAAAAGGATTTTTCTCGGTGCTTGATGAAGCACCCTTTTGTATCTTACCAGACTTAATACCAGCCTCAATCCTTTCATCGGTCATAATTAGCTCTGTAAACCCAGACGAAGAGCTTTCAATCAGATGGTTGGAAAACGGACCAGACAAGGTCCCCATAAACATATCCACTAGCTCCCTATCAGCCAAGGGTGGTTGCAATCTTCCAGCAAGATCCCTCCATTTCTGAGCATAATATTTGAAACCTTCACCCGTTCCCATAGACATACCCTGGAGTTGGGTACGCGTGGGAGCAAGGTCGGCATTGTATTGGTACTTCCTGTAGAAAGCAGCAGCCAAATCTTCCCAACTGCGGATACTGGATCCTTCTAACTGGTAAAACCATTCAAGCTGAGTCCCTGAGAGACTGTCTTGAAAGAAGTGGATCCATAAGTTCTTATCAGCGGTGTACGGCTGAATCTTCCTTACATACGACCGGAGGTGCAATTTCGGGCAAGAAACTCCGTCGTACTTAGCAAAGGCTGGTGCTTTGAATTTGTGGGGAATCACAACCCCAGATGACAGACCCAGATCACCAAAGTCCAGACCAGGCACTTTCAAAACTTTCATCGCACTCAACCGATCTTCCAGTTGCTTGTATCTATCCTCAACCGGAGGATACTGGTCTTCGTCGAAGTCCGTCTCGTTGTCTGAAACCACAGGGCTAGGAGCCCTCCTTTCTTCTTGACTATCTTTCCCTCCAGATGAGGTGGTCAAATCAACTTCATCTCGTAGCCTGTTTCCGAACCTGTGACCCGTGTTAAACAGGACTATCCTCTTCTTCTTCTTCTTCTCTTTCAGAATAAGGGTCTTCAGATCGTACTGACCCTTAGCTAAATTCATGAACAACTCTTGGAACTGGGCGTTCTGGGCCTGCAAAGCCTTGATTGCTTATTCCGTTGATGGCTCAGAAGACATGATGCTGAAATAAACAGCGAAGAAGATGAGAAAACCTGTAGGGGTACCTGTTATGAGGTGCATGGAATGAAATGTGTATGCTATGATTTCAAAGACATCGAGAGATTCAAATTTGTAAACCAAAAAGGAAACACACTTTTATTAGATAAACTTGAAATTCAAATTGTTCAACAAATTGCCCTTAAGGCGTTACAAGAAAGGAAATGCTGAAAAGTAAATAAAAACTGGAAGTAATCAAAGGACACCAGCGCTCCCATGGTCGTTTGCCTTTAGTGCTGGCATAGTCGTTAATGGTCTGCTCATTCTCCAACTTCCTAGTCAACTTCTGAATCTTCTGCTCTTGCTCGCGATACTTTTCTCGGTAAGTATCCCACTCTTCTCTCAGCTGCATCCATGATCTCTTTAGTGCCCCAATGTCAGTGTGCATGTAAGGATGGAGGATGGTAGGAAGAACCCCCTCTTCATCAGCAACTTCAACAATGATAGGCAAGAAGGCCTCATACGGTATTCCCATCTTTTGGGCATGAATACGAACCCATCTGAGATATGGCTCCATCGGAAGAGACGTCTTTGGGCCCAGCTCGTATGGATCAGATATGTGCACTCTATCCCAAGCCCTTATGAATATGCGGCGTTGCTCATCACTATCCCCTTGAAAATCAAAGATGATACTAGGCATTAGCAATTCATGAGGACCTTCCCTCCTAGCACACCCAAACTGACGTAAGGCCAAGCACGGATTATAAGTGATCCCTCCATTAGTTCCTATCAGTGGAACATTGGGGTACTCCCCACATCGATCAATAATAGCCACCTCGTCCATACCCTTGATAGTCCAGATGATGTCATTATGAGAGAGAGACATGACCCTATAGGCCCATTCCTTCTTTGTTCTTCAAAACTGACTTGGGAAGGTGAGAAATAAACCACCTTGCCAACAATGGAGCACAGCACATCAAGGTTCTCTGCTTTCGAGCAGTACAGGCATAAAGCTGATGAAGAATGTCACCCAAGAGAGTGGGTATAGGATTACCAGAGATGAAGATTTTTACCGCATTCACATCAACAAAGGAGTCAGAGTTTGAAAACAATACCAAGCCATATATCAGAAGAGCCAGAATATCTTCGAATGCCTGAAAGTCTAGACTATCCCAGCAGTGATTAGCCTTACCAACCAAGAACTTAGTCAGAAATCCCTTTGCTCCACTACGAGTTTCCCAATTAGCCATTACCTCATCCTTTGTCATATGAAGGGCTGAAGCAATCTCTTCCGGCCTAAGGATCTTCTCCCAACCTGTGAACGGGGTCTGCTCCAGAATAGGGATACCTAGCAGATCAGAGAACTCTTCTAAGGTGGGGACCAACTAGTAGTCTTGGAAAGTAAAGCAATGGTACAGTGGATCATATAATTGGACCAAGACACTCATCATCTGCTCGTCCAATTTGGAAGGGACCAAACCCGAGAGGTGACCATGTCTCATGATAAAGGAGGTAGTATCTGACATCCTTGCAACCAATTCTTTAAGCATAGAGGGAACTTGGACAAAGTTGATCCGGATGGTTTTCCTACGCATGGGTATCATGACCTACAAAACAGAACAAAGATGAATCCCTCCTGTATGCAATGTTATGATGTCATGATAGAAAGCACATCACAAGTATCCACAAATAGCAAACATGGTAAAGGCACACAAGTCACACAAAGAGCCCTTAGATTTCAGGTTGGCAAGGAGCTTAGGTACTACCCTCTTTCAGTTCAGTTGGTTCAAACCTGTCCTAAAAATAGTAATCGGGTTCTATAGGATCTCAATATCACTGACTACCCTCGATCGGTCATAATTCCAGTTTAGCAACCTTTTCTTGCGGCCGGAATCATCACGAGAGTTTAGTCTCAATGAGTGTAGCATACTGCTACTGTTCTATGTCCAAGTTGGTCAATTTAAAGGTACTAAGGTCGGTTGGTGCTTAATGACCCCTTAGATGACCCATATTCTCCTCGTTCCAACATAAGGGATATCGGTACAATCTAAAGTGCCACACCAACGTAGCTACTGCTTTAACCTTATCGATTTACGTCGTACAGTTCCCTCACATTTTATTGCTACTTACCTAAAGGGTGCCCCCAGATCGAGGTTGGGATCTATAGTAACTCCGATACAAGCCCACAAATATAAAGCATACAAAGCAAACAATTGAAAACACAATGATCTAATCCTAAGGTACATCCCACTTATAAGATTTCCCCAATAGAGTCGCCAGTTCTGTGATACGGTGGGAGAGAACTGACTATTTTTTGGAATGCTGGTTTGCGTTTTGCGTTTGTTTTTGCAAAATGTCGCGGTAAGCAAGAGTCGCTATCGTCTTTTATTTTATCCAACAAGGAAAGGAAAAAAGCACAAAAAAAATTCCTTTTTCGAGATATTTCTCTGGTTCGGGGGGTAGATTATAGAAAGGGAAGGTGTTAGCACCCTTTCTATCCGTGGTTATCCACGGGCTCTTTGGTACTTGCTCATATTGTTTTCAAAAATGCTTTTCTTTGTGTTTGTGGGTTTGAAAAAGTCTTTGTTTGAAAAGGAGTGTAAGTGTGAAAAAGATTTTGGTTTTTGAAAGAGCAAGTACTTAAGAACCATCTACCTACTCGAAAAAAGAATCTTTCTACGCTAATGTCCTTTAGATAATGCTATCCCACTATGAATGAGTAGGTAGCACCATCGTTGTAGTTTAAGGGTCAATTCGAATAAGGGACATGTGGTCACTAAAGCAATGTTAGGACGCCTTAGCGGTAACCCTAATGTCTTAGATCATTTTATCCAAGGCAACCGTTTCGAGGCAACTATGATCTTTGGACAAGAGGATGACCTCTAAAACTTCCTATACTCAATGACCGCGTATGAAGGCAACCAAGTGGGGTGTACCCTAAGAGTGCGCGTGTGTGAGTGTGTTATTTTCAGTTATTTTGTCTTTGTACATGTCAATGGTTATCTATGTTGATTTTAGGTTAAAATATTCAATCTTGTCATGCATGCCTATTATCAAACATCTAACAGTTATATTTTGCGGAAAATAAATTGTGGAAATTAAATTACAAGGCGTCGGGTATTTATATCTCCAAAAGCAACCCTTTGAAATTTAAATGCGGAAAAAATAAATAAAGCGATAAATAAATGGTCCTAATTATCTATTACATTCCGGGAACAAGTACAATATTGGATAAATATATCGCATGTGAAAAATTAAATCGGGCGCAAGTTCTAGTGTTTTGACCCTTTAATTGTTAAAGAAAAGATTTTTTTGGTTATTTTTGAATTAAGAAAGAAATTAAACTATCCTAAATTAATTATTAAATTAAATTAATTAAACTAATTAATAAAAATAAATATTTTTGGGTTTTTTTATATTTAAAGAAAGAAAATAAAATTGATCAATGTTAATAAAAACCTAATTATGTATAAGTTAATTTTAATTGTTTATAAAATATATTAAAGTTATCCTAATTAAAACTAAATTAATTAATTGATTTGTTAAAAAAGAAAATACTAAAATTTAAATTAATAAAGAAAATATCTTTTGGTTTTTATTTTATAGAGAAAATTAATTGATTGGTTTTTTAATAATAAAAATAATAACAATAAATAATTAAACAAAATAAAAAGAAATAGAAAGAGTTAGGGGTGTGGACCTGATTAGTGGTGTTTGAATTGCAATTAAATGGCCCAATAACATGTTGGCCTTGTTGACTTTGTGAGATTCCCTGTGCGCCCTTTGACTTGGTCCCATGGTAGACCATCATCCTGGATCACCAGATCTGGCCTTGGGCCATCTGGCGCTTGATTGAGTGAGGATGTATGATAGGCCATGAGCTTGGATTTACACTGGATAACCTGTAGAAAAATAACAAATGCAATTTAGAGGACCTGGGATTCGAACCCATGTCCTATTGGTATTTGCAACGCTTGCTTCGCCACTAGGCCATCACGCTTCATCTGTTAATATATTAAACAATAATGCTAATATGCCAAAACAAAGATTATTGGTCAGAAATAAGAAAAAAACGCGCCCGATTTGAATGGTCCACTGGGGAATTGCCATGTCTCCGTCCCCTACCTCCAGCCCCTGTAAATTTACCCGCGGATTTAGATCCACAGCTAAATTCGTAGGTCGATCCCAAAATTAATTCTAGGCCATGAAAACGTCCCCCAAGGACATGGTTAGGTTCGTCTCCCTCTCCTGAGTGCAACCATGTCCATCACGAGATCCAATTTCACCTGAAATGCAAATCCATAAAATCTAACATAAAACCTTAGCCATACGGTTATGGGGTTATAGTCCATATAAATGAAATCAAATATTGCCAAAAGATCAGAAATCTCATAAGCATCACAAATATGTCCATGATTTGCCAAAATGATGCAAAAATACAGAGCTACGATTTTGAAAACAGGGCCAAGAAACGTGATACTTACAGTGCGTTTTGATGTGTATGAGAGCTTGCTTTGGATTGCATAAGGTTGAGTAGACACCCAACAATCGATTGGTGTTGAGTTTTGCTTCTGAAAACGCCTCCAAGTAGGATTTTGGTTTCACACTTTTTTTATGAATTTTGCAAGTTTTGTTTTCAGTGTTCTTGCAGCCTCTAGCCCTTGTAATCGTGCCTCAAGCTTCCTTATGTATCATGGAATGTGGTAGGTTAACATTTGTGGATTGAATCTTTGCACATCAATGCCATGGGATTTGATTTGATTCACCATTGAAAACTTGCCAATTTTGTCAAAAACTCAATCTTTTTGCACATGCAATGCTTGATACGAGTTTGATACCCTTGATGGTGATGATTCAGTCCTTAAAATAGCAAAAGATCTCATGTAATCAAGTTTTGGGATTTTATTTGATTTAATTTGATTTAAAATGAAATAATTCAATAAAAAAATCTAATAAAATAATAAAATTAATAAATGGACACAAGGCTGAAGCTAGGACACGTGTGAAATGTGGAAAGTTCAAATCAAGTGGAAAAGAATGGGCCCATTTGACAAAATTTAACGTTTTGGGGATAGTTGACTTTTGGCAATTTTGCAAAAATGCCCAACTTCAACAATGCATAACTTCTTCAATTTTGCACTTTTGGAAGTGTTCTTGGACTTTTTAGAAAGCTTGAGATGTCCTCTAACCAACCCTTTTGATATCATCCCATTTTTATATTCCATGCTCAAGTTATAATCTTTGGCAAAAAAAGTGTTTTTGTTGACTTTCAAAAATGACCTATAATGTCCAAATTTATAACTTCTTGTGAGTGCATTATCTGATCTTGGGGTATGAAGATGTATTGTATTAAATTTCATCCTATTCAAAATGAGCTTTGGATGGGTCATTTATCATAAAGTATGAGAAAGTTATGCTTGGTCAAAGTTGAGTTGACTTTTCCCACAAAACCCTATTTTAGCAACTTTTGAGTTTTGATGAATTTTGAGCAATCCTTGATGAATCATGATCAACCCTTTATCAAATGATGAAATATCCTTCAAAATGAGAATGTTGACAAAAAATCTTGAGGTTTGACTATATTTGGGTCACAATTGACTTTGGCCCTAGCACAGTCGATTTTTGGACCCTTTGAGCAATTGATTGAGCAAACTTCCTCTGCAAGGCTTGAAATTTGACATGGATGATCTTGAGAACATATTATGACATTAGGGGTCATTTGAGGTCATTTGGACTCAAAGATATTGATGCAACACAAAACCCTAATTTGGGGTTGACTGCCTTAGGAGATGATTTGTCTGACCCACTCTTGAGCAAACTTGAGCAACTTAGAGATTTTTCTTGCATTGTTTTGAGAAATATGAGAGGGAAAATTTTGGGTTACAACAAGGATTTTATTTTATTTATCGTTTTACGGGTTTTTGGCTATGTAATTAATCCCCTCCCCGAAGCCTTGTAATAGCGTAGGTTTTTATTTCTCGCATTTTAATTCTCGCAAATATTAACTCTTAGATGTATGTTAATAGGATTGTATGAAAAGATTGCATGACAATTTAAAAAGGCTAGAAAACTCTAATGTGCAAAGATAATAACTTGAAATTAAATCACTCGCACATGCACACTCCTAGGGTATACTCTCACTTTGGTTGCCTTCGGTAAACGATCATTAAGTATAGGGTGTTTTAGTGATCGCCCTCCTGTCTAAACAAAGATCAAAAGTCCCGTTCGAAAATGTTGCCTCGAATATGATCTTAAGACACTAGGGTTATTACTAAGACGTCCTAACATTGCTTTGGTGATCGTACGTCCCTTTCGAATTTACCCTTACAACTCCAACGACGGTGCTACCTATTTATCAATAGTAGGATATCATTGTCTAAAGGAAACAAGAATAGAAATGATCTTTTTTCGAGTAGGTAGATGCTAGTAGGTACTTGCTCAAATCAAAATTTTCACACTTACACTTTTTAAACAAAGTTTTCAAAAACAACTTCGTAACACTCTTGAAGACAGAAGCAAGGTTTAAAACGAAGTAAACAAAAACTTTTCAAAACAAACACACACAAGCAATTTTAAAAGATGAGAAAGTACCTAAGAGCCCATGGAAAACCACAGATAGAAAGGGTGCTAATACCTTCCCTTTCTATAATCTACCCCCTGTACTCAAAATCTCGAAAAAAAGAATTTTTCTGTGCTTTTTTCCTTTCCGATTGGATAAAATAAAAGTCGGTGGCGACTCTTTCTTACCGTGACATTTTGCAAACACAAACGCAAAACGCAAACCAACATTTTCCAAAAGTCGTTTCTGCCACCGTATCACAGCATCGAAGACGTCCTTCCAAATCAAAAGACGGTGATGGTTCTGTATAATCGTCAAGAGAGGCAATCATTATCTCTCAAAATAAAAGCCCGCTAAGTCAAAACCTATGAAGGAGACTTAAGGAAAAACCGGGGCATCCTGCTGACTGTAATCACAAAAGAAACAGTTCAGGCAAAAAAAAAGGGATAACAAAATCAAAAAAGAAAGAGGTCCTACCAATCCTCAACGGCAATAAGATTACAAAAAATGACAGCCTATTCAAAATAAACTTTCAGTATCCAAACCATCATCGGAACATCAAGGACAGTACCCCAGGACTCAACTGGGATTCTAAACACGCAATTAACTGAGCATAAGACTGAAGGACATCACGAAGAACGGGTGGGTACAAATAAATTTTGAGCCTTTATCCTTTGTTTCTTAAACCAGGAACCAGGCCACGTTATAACCCTTAAAAGTCCTAGCTGAAGCATGGGTTAGTTTGAGAGCATACTATTACAAAGGCATCCTGACTCCTGTAGGACTTGTTATGAATCCTAAGTTGATATCACATTCTTGCAAATTTTGTTTTACTACGCAAAACACATTTTCAAAAAAATTTCAAGACATATATGAGTTTGCATTCTTTAAATGACATTGTTTGCATATGACTAGTTGTTTGACAGCAGAGAAATCCGCACAATGGATATTCAATGAAAAGACATCCTCTCAATGGACAGAATCACCTCAGCAGGAAAGACACTTCCAATAATAGGTCTTCCATAAGCAATGGGCATGACATGATGTCTAACACAGCTGGGGCAGTCTCTCCAAAAGTGTCAAATAACAAGGGGCAGATCTCCATCTAAATCACTTGGGGCATTACACACATATTCTACCAACGAATCATGTGCCATCAAGAAAACATCTTGACAGTACTACAACACAACACTATGGATGGTGAAAACTCCCTACATCATGAGAGCGTGGACATAGTCGAAAAAGACCATGCATGAAAAAGACCCACTAGGTTGACTGGCCTAGAAAAAATAAGGGCATCATGACGAACCAAAAAGGTTCGAGAAAAAGTTAGGAATATACATATCAAAAAATTGTACACCTGGCAAGTCGAAAACCTGAAAAGGCGGCTTGTGCAAAAGAGGGTATCCCGATGGACTGAAAATCTGAAAAGACAGTCCGACAAAAGTTAGGGATCAAAGCGTACGACCATGTCCCATCATCTTGTCACTGGCCTATCAGTAGAAGACTTATCATTCTGATCGACAATTACCAAGCACCCCAAGAGTTGGGATAACACTCAATCCACAAAGCCTCTGCGGGCACTTTCTCCAGCAGGTACAGGGGGCAGAAAAGTCCTGATGCAAAGTCATTGCCATATCTTCGGCATACGAACCTATAACGTCTACACTCCCCACAGAGTAGAGGCAATGAAAGCTTTGACATATGCTTCCCTAAAAATGAGTTACTATCCACAGCCAAGTCCCTTCAGAAAACTGACATTTATGTTCCCTAACCAAATTTTGTAATCGCAAGCGGTTCATATAGTTTTCTCCCAGGAAGAGTTTATTTCTCTGAATACAAAAACTCAATCCCTGACAGAGTTTCAGCTATAGAAGTTCATCCTCCAACAGAGTCATTCTCCCGCAGAGTTATTCTCAAGTAGAGTCTGTCCCCCCGACAGAATATCCGTAAACAAGGAGAAAATCTCCAGCATAGTCATCTTCGTTCGTCATCCCCAGTGGAAGTAGAAGAACCACTTTTTCTACAATGTTCAAGAATTTAATTTCTGGTAATCTCCAGCAGCATTCATGGATTTATTTTCCCAGACTCGGACATGTCACAATAGAATTTCATGTTCATGCATCATGACGTGCGCACACATATTGCATACAGCATAATCTCATTTATTTTGAGAACATCATCATACAATGCATTTCATGCATCACATATAAATAATCATGTACCTTTTTCAGGAAAGATGGTTATCATCAACAATTTCCAATAGGACCAAGATTAGCTCCTGAAACTAAACAGAGTAATTATATGCACGACCAAAGGCAGCTTTACATGAGTTCGTCATAAAGCAATCTTACACAGGTTTCTCCTAAATGCAGCTTCACACAATTTTATCCTGAAAAATATTACACGGGTCCCTTCTCACACATCTCTAAATAAAGTTTCGCACGAACTTATCACGAAGCAACCTTACATAGGTTCTTTCTCGGTTTCGATGTAGTTTTACCCAAACTCCTCACGAAGCAACCTTACCTAGGTTCCTTCTCGGTTCAGATGCAGTTTTACCCAAACTCCCCACAAAGCAACCTTACTTAGGTTCCTTCTCGGTTCCGATGTAGTTTTCACCAAACTCCCTACAAAGCAACCTTACCTAGGTTCCTTCTCGATTCCGATGCAGTTTTACCCAAACTCCCTACGAAGCAACCTTACCTAAGTTCCTTCTCGGTTTCGATGCAGTTTTACCCAAACTCCCCACAAAGCAACCTTACCTAGGTTCCTTCTCGGTTCCGATGTAGTTTTACCTAAACTCCCTACGAAGCAACCATACCTAGGTTCCTTCTCGGTTCAGATGCAGTTTTACCCAAACTCCCCATGAAGCAACCTTACCTAGGTTCCTTCTCGGTTTCGATGTAGTTTTACCCAAACTCCCTATGAAGCAACCTTACCTAGGTTCCTTCTCGGTTCAGATGTAGTTTTACCCAAACTCCCCACGAAGCAACCTTACCTAGGTTCCTTCTCGGTTCAGATGTTATTTTACCCAAACTCATCCCAAAGTAACCCTACGACCCAGGTTCCTTCTCATAGCCCTACTATCCAGGCTTTCATTTCGAAGTAACCCTACGACCCAGGTTCCTCCCCATAGCCCTACTATCCAGGCTTTCATTTCGAAGTAACCCTACTATCCAGATTCCTTCTCATAGCCCTACTATCCAGGCTTTCATTTTGAAGTAACCCTACGACCCAGGTTCCTTCTCATAGCCCTACTATCCAGGATTTCATCTCGAAGTAACCCTACGACCCAAGTTCCTTCTCATATCCCTTTTATCCAGGATTTCATCTCGAAGTAACCCTACGACCCATGTTCCTTCTCATAGCCCTACTATCTAGGATTTCATTTCGAGTAACCCTACGACCCAGGTTCCTTTGCATAGCCCTACTATCCAGGCTTTCATTTTGAAGTAACCCTACTATCCAGGTTCCTTCCCATGTGCCCTACTATCCAGGCTTTCATCTCGAAGTAACCCTACTATCCAGGTTCCTTCCCATAAGCCCTACTATCCAGGCTTTCATTTCGAAGTAACCCTACGACCCAGGTTCATTCTTATAGCCCTACTATCCAGGCTTTCATTTCGAAGTAACCCTGCGACCCAGGTTCCTTCTCATAGCCCTACTATTCAGGCTTTCATTTCGAAGTAACCCTACGACCCAGGTTCCTTCTCATAGCCCTACTATCCAGGCTTTCATTTAGAAGTAACCCTACGACCCAGGTTCCTTCTCATAGCCCTACTATCCAAGCTTTCATTTCGAAGTAACCATATGACCCAGGTTCCTTCTCATAGCCCTACTATCCAAGCTTTCATTTCAAAGTAACCCTACGGTCCAGGTTCCTTCTCATAGCCCTACTATCCGGGCTTTCATTTCGAAGCAACCCTACTATCCAAGTTCCTTCTCTCTTATCTCCAAACAATAATTTACAACACTTTAAGACCTGGACGCGACCAGACATGGACAGTTTCACATTTCCCCAGTAAGTCGCTGTGCAGCCTGGACCCTGACTAGATAGGCAGTTTACTTCCACCTCCTCAATCAGGAGTTAATTCCGCAGTAGAGTAATGGACAACCGAAGTTCCTATACTCTATTTCCCAGGATATAAATCAACATTCCCCAGTGAAGTTCTCCTCAACAGCAGGTACAAAGTTTCTCGCAAAGGAATCTCTTATGCGATCGATATCTTTTTTGGATGGCATCTTTAAGCCCATCTCCAACAATTCTCTATCAACTTCCAAATGGCATCTGTAAGCCCATTCCCGATATCACCAATCAGTATTACTCCATGCAAGTGCAAATTTTTGGGCACTCTAGTGTTCAATCATCTTCCATCTTCGGATCACGAAAGGTAGACCAGGCAATCTACATCCTCGGGTTTAAGAAGATTGAACAGGGCCAGCTGTTGCACCCAAAAATTTTCCCTCTGTGATCGGTGGATTTAGAACTGACTGTTTAACGCTGGTTCGCGAAATGTCGCAGAAGCAAGAGTCGCCACCGTCTTTTATTTTCTCCAACATGGACAGGACAAAAGCACAGCAAAATTCCTTATGAGATAGTTTCTCGGTTTGGGAGGTAGATTTATAGAAAGGGAAGGTGTTAGCACCCTTTCTATCCATGGTTATCCATGGGCTCTTAGATACTTGCTCATTGTGTTTTCAAAATGTTTGCTTTTCAAATGTGTGTGTGGGTTTGAAAAAGTTTCGTTTAAAGTTTTCTGAATAACTCTTGTATCAGTCCTCAAGAGTGTTTAAAAAATTGTTTTGAAAGCTTTTTGGACGTGTCGGTGTGAAAAGAGTTTTGATTTGTTTTTGAATAGAGCAAGTATCCATGAGTCATCTACCTACCCTAAGGAATTAGGCTGTGTAAATGTCCTTAAGATAGTGCCATCCCACCATTGAGAGGTAGGTAGCACCACCGTCGGAGGTGTTCGGGTCAATTCGTTTGTAGGGACAGTGTGGTCACCAGAGCAACAATAGGATACCTTAGAAGCTACCCTTATGTCCTTGATCCTTTTTTAATCCGAGGGAACCGTTTCGAGGCAACTGGATCATGGACATAAGGACTTACTAAAACGTCCTATACTCGACGACCACGTTTCGAAGATAAGGCAACAGGTGAGGCGTACCCTAGAAGTGGTGTGTGACTTGTGTGTTGTTTTCATATTAAGTTTATCTTTGATCATGGCAATGTGAGCTACGCTTGTTTTTTAATTAACCATACATTCTTTCATGCAATTTAGAATTTAAGAGTGCGGAAATTTAAATGCGGAAATATAAAGCTACGCTATTACAAGGCGCGGGTGTATACATTGCCAAAATACAAAGACCCGTTTGATAAAAATGCGGAAAGTAAAAAAGACCTAATTACTATTACAATCCTTGGGCAGTTACATAATATTCAAAAGAAAATAATGCACGAAATAGAAATTGAAATTAAACGTCTGAGGGTTTCGACCCTTTGCTTGAAATTAAATTGAATTAAAAGCTAATTAATTATTTAATTGAAGAAAACAAATTGTTTTTATGTTTTTGGTATTTATGAAATAAAGAAAATTAAAATTAAAATTAAAAGGAAACCCTAATTCTAAGTCTATTTTAATTATTAAGAAAAGATTAAAGTTTAAAACCTAATTTACTAGTTAATTAAATTACATGTTTATTTACAAAAATAAATAGTAATAATAATAATAATGAGAGAAAATTATTTATTTAAGAAAAAGATAAAAATCTCAAAAACCCTAAGTCTAGATATTTTTTAATTATTAGGAAAAGGATTAAAGTTTAAAAACCTAAATTAACTAAATTAATTATTAAAATTTATTTACAAAAATTAATTAGTGAAGAAATCAATAATAATTAAATAAAACATTTTTTATTTTTCTGTTTGTTTATTATGAAAAGAAAATTATTTTAAGTGAATTAAGTAAAAAATATGTAAAAGAATTAGAAAAAGAAAAGAAAATAGAATTGACAAATATACAAACCAAGGGGGGTTTTCAAGGCCAAAGGGAGGTAAATTGGAGTAATCTGGCCCAATAGAAGTCTAAGCCACGTTGACTTTCTCAATCACTTGCGTACTGTTTGACTGGGACTCACTATGGGCGGCATCATCTGGCCACTGGATGGAGCATCAGGGACACTTGGCAAGCTTAAGTGTTAGGACGTATGGTGGAACGTTTGATGGAAGCTGCATTGGAATACATTGAAACAAAAATTATGCAATATGTGGGGGACCTGGGAATCGAACCCAGGTCCCTATACCTGCAAGACACCTCATCAACCAACTGAGCCAGGCAACGCATTTGTTATATGGATGAAAAAGAATATAATATATGAAAAAAGATAATCATTCTGAAGCAAACAAAAAACGCGCTAACATTTGAATTACCCAACCATGCCTGGACATGCTAGCCTTCTTCTTCATCTTCCTGTAAAATACAAAACAAGTAGCGGGGGTTTTAAATCCCCACTAAATGGAACCTGTGAAAATAGCGATTACGCCCATGGGTTAAATAAATTGGGCGCGAGTAGTTGGTTTGTTTCGTCTTGATGCCACGAATTCATTCAGACAGGTTTGAATGTCCAATTTTACAGTATATGGGAAGCCCTATTTTGAAGCTTCTGAAACCCTAGGTTTCATCAATGGTGGATTTGGCTACAGGCAGTGTTAGTCCAATTAAATGTTACCAAAAGCTTCAGAAGATCATTATTAGTGTAAATCAATGAATAAAACATATGAATAATGCATGGAAATCATGTTTCGATTATCAATATATTCATTCAAACCATAACCATGTTTTACCGTTTCTTTGAGTATGGGGACTGGAAAATGGTTGCAACACGTTCAAAGAAGTCTCAGCAAGGGTTTGGAATCAACAATCTTCCCTGAATTGGACTGTAAATCAGAAAACAGTTTTTGAGTTTTTTATGAAAACTTGCAACTTTGTTCTATGGCTTTAGAAGCTTTTTCGTGTCCTCTTGAATTAGGTTAGGTTGTGCATATGTAAGTGAATGATTCTAGGTCAAGAAACCAGCCCATAAGTCCATGAATTGATGATTTCAATATTTGATTTTTTCCTTATCTTTTTCAACCTTTTTTTCATGCAAATCTTGCCAAATATGGATGATCTTGTCTTGTTGATTGGTGCACGAAATCTTTAGCCTATAATGAGAATATTTGCTGCACAAAAAGATTTGAAAAGCATTATTTGATATTTTTCTACAATTAAAACTAATTAAATTAATAATAATAAAAATTCAATAAATTAATTAAAAATAAGAAAATAAATCATTTTTAGCTCAATGGGTCGTGCATAGACTTAGGGTAATGATTCAAGGAAGAATTTTGAGGCCCATTAGCAAATTTGAAGTGTTTTAGGCAAAGTTGACTTTTGAAAGTTCCCAAAGATTTCCCAACTTCTCCAATGTATATCTTGCTCAATTTTGAAGCTATGAACATGTTCTTGGACATTTTGGAAAGGTATTGAAGTCCTCTAACCAATGCATTTGGTCCCATGGCATTTTGATTTACCAATCTCAAGTTATGGTCTTTGACTTAAAGTGCCTTTTTGTTGACTTTTGAAAATGACCTATAATGTTGAAATTGATAACTTTTTGTGAGAGCATTTCTTGGACTTGGAGTGTGAAGATGAGTTGTAGGAAATGTCATTCTCTTCAAAATGAGATTTGGATGGGATTTTTCTGATAAACCATGAAGAAGTTATGCCTTGGTCAATTTGCAGTTGACTTTTTCAACTGTCCAAAAATAGAAACTTTTGCATCTTGAGACTTTTTGAGCCATGCTTTGAGAATCATGATCAAGTCTTGATCAAATGATGATTGTGGCTTCAAAATAAGATGTTGACCAAAAATTTTGACTTTTGACTGTCAAATGTCCATTTTTCCCCTACAGTTGACTGTGGAGCAATTAGGGTTTTTGACTATGCAATTTGATGTTGTGAGTCTTGAAACTTGACATATGGATGCTTGACAATGTATGTAGGCATATAGGACTTGATTGGACCCTTGGAAACCTCAATTTCTTTTCCATAACCAAAACCCTAGTTTTGACTGTGTTAGGAGGCAATTGGACTGTGCAACCCTTGAGTAGACTTGAGCAAATTGAGATGATGCTTGTCAAAACTTTGAAGAATATGGGAGGGAAAATTTTGGGGTACAGAAGTTGCCCCTGTTCAATCTTCTTAGACCTGAGGATGTATATTGGCTTGCGTGCCTTTCGTGATCCGAAGGTGGAAGATGATTGAACACTAAAGTGCCCAGAAATTTGCACTCACATAGTGGAGCATCAGCAGTGTGGTGTCGGGAATGGGCTTACAGATGCCATTTGAAGAGATGTGATAGAAACTTGTCGGAAATGGGCTTATAGATGCCATTTGGAAGTGTGACAGAACCTTGTCGGGAATGGGCTTATAGATGCCATTTGGAGATTGTCTGTTGAGTTGTAATTTTGTGAGTTGAAAGAGGGAACCTGGGTAGGGTTACCTGATGATGAGTCAGTGTAAAACTGCATCTTGGAAAGAAGGAAACCTGTGTAGGGTTGACTGATGATGAGCTCATGTAAAACTGCATCTTTGAAGGAAGGAAACCTGTGTAGGGTTTACTGATAATGAGTTCGTATAAGACTGCATCTGAAATGGAGAAGGAACCTGCGTAGGGTTACTTTGATGACGAGTCCGTGTAAAACTGTATCTAGAGCTGAGAAGGAAACTTGTGTAGGGTTTACTGATGACGAGTCCTGTAAAACTACGCCATGAGTTTGAGGAGGGAACCTGTGTGGGGTTACTGATGACGAGTCCGTGTAAAACTGCATCTTTGGAATGAAAGAACCTGTGTAGGTTTCTTTGACGATGAGCCCGTGTAAAACTACGTCTGGAGAGAGAGAGAACCTGTGTAGGGTTTCTTTGATGACGAGCCCGTGTAAAACTGCGTCCGGAGAGAGAGAACCTGTGTAGGGTTTCTTTGGGATAAGTTCGTGTAAAACTTCTGGAGGAACCGGGGTAAGGTTACTTCGGGGTAAGTCCATGTAAGACTTCTGGAGGAACCGGGGTAAGGTCATCTTGAGATAAGTCCGTGTAAGACTTCTGGAGGAACCAGGGTAAGGTTACTGCAGGATAAGTTCGTGTAAAACTTCCGGATGAACCGGGGTAAGGTCATCTTGAGATAAGTCCGTGTAAGACCTCTGGAGAAACCAGGGTGAGGTTCGTGTAAAACTTCGGGATGAACTGGGGTAAGGTCACCTTGAGATAAGTCCGTGTAAGACTTCTTCTGAAAGAAAAGGAACCGGTGTAGGGTTACTTTGATGATAAATCCATGTAAGACTTCGTCTGAAAATTGAGAAGGAACCGGTGTAGGGTTGCCTGATGATGAGTTCGTGTAAAACTATATCTGAGGTTGAGAAGGAACCGGTGTAGGGTTGCCTGTTGATAAGTCCGTGTAAGACTTCTTCTGCAAGAAAAGGAACCGGTGTAGGGTTGCCTGAGGATGATTAAGTAGATAATTGTCCTGTTTGGTTTCGGATATTAACCCACGATCAGTCGTCCACTGAATTTTTCTTGGCTTGTTACCAATGTTGATCTGGAACTGTAGAGGTAGATGGTAATCATCTTTTGATTGACTTTTTCCTGAAAAAGGCAAAGTATTAGTTGTATGCAATTTCATGATGCATGATTTTAAGATGTTCTCAAAAATAAATGAGATTTGTGTTGTATGATGCGTATGCATGCTATAATGTATGAAGATGTGATGTTTATGAATGTATTCTCGTCTGGGAAAATAAATCATTGACAAATGCCGAGAGTTTGTTGAATCCTGGGCTGATGTTGAAGAGTAGAGTTCTTCATTTCCGCTGGGGATGATGGTTGCAAGAATAATCCGGTAGGAGAAGATAACTCCGTTGGGGAATAAACTTGGCGGATAGATTACTCTGCGGGGAGTGAACTCGGTGGGGAAAGAGAGGTACTTTGCTGAGGTTTTTGATGTGAGCTCCGCTGGGGATGCCGTTGATAAGCTATGTTGGAGGATTCTTGATGAACTCCGCTGGAGGATGATGATTGCAAGAATACCGGTAGGAGAAGGTAACTCTGTTGGGGAATAAACTTGGCGAATAGATTACTCTGCGGGGAGTGAACTCTGTGGGGAAAGAGGTGTTCTTTGTTGAGATGTTGATGATAACTCCACCGGGGATACCATTGTTGAGCTCTGTTGGAAGATTTGGTGAACTCCACTGGGGGATAGGAAGAGCTTCGCCGAGGACGATCCTTCCGTGGTTATTGGCTGAGGATAACCCAGTTATATCCTGGTGGGGAAATAACCTTTGAATAAAGCCGGGAGACGCGTTCCTGCTCTGCGGGGGTAAGCTTCCAGAATCTACTGAGGATAAGCTTCAAGACCTGCTGGGGGTATGGATTCCACTTGATGTTCAGTATTCCACCGGGGAATAATCTTAGATCAAGACTGTCGGGGATGCTTGTTAGGAATATCTGTATACTCCGCTAGGGAATGTTGAGATTTTCCGGGGATAATCCAACTTCCTTGAGGCTGACTGCAGGCTAACTCTGCTTGGGGAGAGAGTGTTGCTGACTCGCTGGAGATACGGTGCCTTGTTTAGGGATGATGTGAGACCAACTGCTTGGGGAGAATTGTTGAATCTTGTCTTACTCTGCGGGGGAGTGGAGATATCTTGGTTATATTTTTTCGCTGAACATACCTTGGCACCTCGGTGGACAGAGCAACCAGATCGCTTAGACAATTCTTATTGCCCCAGTTTCTGCGGGAGAAGGTGCTTGTGGAGGTGCTGATAACTGCCGATTGACAAATCTTCTTAAGTGACGAGATGACAGAACATAGTCGTACGCTTTTGATCCCTAATTTTTGCCTGGACCGCCCTTTCGGGTTTTCAGTCCATCGGGATACCCTTTTTTGCCCAAGCCGCCTTTTCAGGTTTTCGACTTATCGGGTGTACAGATTTTTCATTTTCATCCCTCATTTTTGCCCGAACCCTTTTGGTTCTCCGGGAAGCCCTTATTTTGCCTACGTGTGTCAACCTAGCGGGTCTTTTATCATGCGTAGTATCTTTTTACTATGTATGCTCTCGGGATGTAGGGAGGTGCCCCTGTTGTTGTGTTGCCATACCACCAAAAAATCTTCGTTTGATCGTCCAATGCCCCAAGTGATCCAGATGGAGATTTCCCCCAAGTTGGTTGGCCTTTTGAGAGATTCTCCGAATCTTGATTGGACTGCCCCAGATGATGGACAATGATCAGGCCATGCCCCCTTGTTCAGAAGTGTTTTTGTTCATCAGATATCCTTCGTGCGAATTTCTCTGCTGTTCGAACAAAAAGTCATATGCAAACAATATTATTTCAAAAATGCAACGCCTATGTCTGTCTTGAAGTTTTTTGAAAATGCAGTTTTCAATAAACATAAGCAAATTTGTAAAATGTGATGTCAACTCAAGATTTTACAGCGAGCCTTAAGGAGTCAGGATACCTTTCGTAACAGTATGCTTTCGAACTAACCCATGCTTCAGCTAGGGCTTTTGAGGGTTATAATGTGGCCTGGTTCACGGTTTAAGAAACAAAGGATAAAGGCTCAAATTTTATTTGTACCCACCCGCTCTTCATGATGTTCTTCAAACCTAAACTCAGCTAATCGTGCGTTAGACCTTGTTTGAGTCTTTGCTCTGATATTCCAGTGATGGTTCGGATGTTGACAGTTGGTTTTGGGAAGGCAGTCATTTCTTTTTTTTTTGTCGAGGGTTTGTAGGACCTCTTTCTTTTTTTTTTTTATTATCCCTGTCTTTTGCCTGAACTGTTTCTTTTGTGATTACAGTCAGCGGGATGCCCCAGTTTTATAGGTTGGGCTTTTTTTATTTTTTATTTTTTGAGATATAATGACTGCCTGTCTTTAATTATTCGGAACCATCACTATTTTTGTGTTTTGTAAGGACCTCTTTGGTGTCATTTGTTATGGACTTGGATTAACTGAGAGAACTACCCTGCCCCAGGTTATGATTAAGGGTTTTAATTTTTGTGAAAAGAAAAACTCCAACTTCTTTGGCTCGAAGGGGTTGACGAGGGATTATCTTCCTTATAACTCCAGTGTTTGGGAATTGAAACAATGCCTGTACCTCATCAGCGGGGTCTGTTCAAAAGCATATTGTAATGATAGCGGTATCGTTTTCGTCATCCTCCCTCAAGAGGCTTAGAATTTTAAAATCGAGAGTTGAACATCAAAATAAAAGCAATTTTGAATATAGTGAACATAATTACTTCAAAACAGACACGTGTAATGCATTAATGAAATAACCAAGTTTGACATAACGTAAAATGTTTGAACAATCAAAGAAAAATACAACTTGAACATTCGAATGAACAAAAAATTTCCAATCCTAGCCATGTTTTGGCAAGGGAGCGGTGATCACATTGGGAGTCTCAGCAGGCTCAAATTCGATCTCTTTAGCATCGATCATATTCTGGATCTTGTACTTCAGCGCCCAACAATCCTCAGTATCGTGCCCCGGACTATCAGAATGGTAAGCACACCTCACTTCTGGGTTGTAGTTTGGAGAGGAGGTCTTGGGATTTGCAGGAGGGTTGATCACCGCAATCAGATTCATCTTCAAC
The DNA here is from genome assembly GCA_948472305.1 of Vicia faba. Lineage (NCBI taxonomy): Eukaryota > Viridiplantae > Streptophyta > Magnoliopsida > Fabales > Fabaceae > Vicia > Vicia faba. The sequence continues at coordinate 70,488,582 of OX451741.1, read as the reverse complement.
ATGTGCTGCAACGCTTGTAACCATGGCATATTGATGTTGGTGAACTGTCTTTTAGGCTCGTATGGCCTTCGCTGATTTCCCTTTTGTGGTTGGCGGCGTGGCGCAGAACCAGAGATCATGACTGCCCTTGCATGCTGGTCACGATGACTCTTTTGGCTATATGCAGCATTGGAATCTTTCTTCCCCGTGTAAGGCTTTCTATGAGTATCAGGAGGTGTGGCCTCTTGAATCTTCCCACTTTTGATGCCCGCTTCAATTCTTTCCCCAGTCAAGATCAAATATGTAAACCCAGCAGAAGAATTCCCAATCAGATGGTTGAAGAAAGGTCCGGACAGGGTCCCCAAGAACATGTCCACAAGCTCACGGTCAGTTAGAGGTGGTTGTACCCTCCCAGCAAGGTCTCTCCACTTTTGCGCATATTCTTTAAAACCTTCGCCCGCGCTCATAGACATTCCCTAAAGCTGAGTGCGCGTGGGAGCAAGGTCGGCATTGTACTGGTATTGCTTGTAGAATGCAGTGGCCAAGTCCTCCCAGCTGCGGATGTGGGCTCCATTCAGTTGATAGAACCAGTCGAGTTGAGTTCCTGACAGACTATCTTGGAAGAAGTGAATCCACAAATTCTTATCAACCGTGTAGGGCTGGATCCTCCTTGTGTATGACCTGAGATGTAGCTTAGGACAGGAGGCCCCGTCGTACTTTACAAAGGCAGGTGCCTTGAACTTGTGTGGGATCACCACCCCAAAAGACAGACTTAGATCTTCGAAGTCCAGGTCGGGCACCTTTTGTATCTCCATAGCACTTAGCCGGTCTTCCAACTGTTTATACCTGTCCTCCGCTGGAGGGTACTGTTCATCATTAAACTTTGTCTCGCTGTCGGAGACCATTGGACTAGGAACCTCTCTCTCATAGGGGTTGTCCTTTCCAACAGATGGGGTAGTCTGCTCAACCTCATTTAGTGATCCATTCCCATATTTGCGTCTCGGGTTGAACAACACCGTTCTCTTCTTCTTCTTCTTCGAGAGCAAAGTCTTCAAATCCTGTTGACCTTGGGCTAGACTCTTAATCAACTCCTGGAACTGGGCGTTCTGAGCCTGGATGGCCTTGATGGATTGCTCAGTAGATGATTCAGGATTCATAATGAGACCGCTGAAATAAACAACAAAGAAGGTAAGTGACCTGTAAACAGTGGTACCTGTAATGTCATGATATGTATGATATGCATGCAATGTTTTCAAGGATCTCGCGGGGTAAACAGAGAAATTGGTTAGAATTTTGTAGCTTGATTGAAGGAACTTCATGTTGTTGAGAGTCCTTCTTCAAGAGTCAAGGCTCACCATATCGAGTGGGTCATAGCCCCTGACTCAAATCATTAACCTTGGCTAGAGGAAAATAAATCCCCTTTGCCCCTTGCTAGACATTTTGGTTCATCATGACCTGCATCACATACCCTTGAGATCCTTGAAATGGATTAGTCCTTATGCAGGATGTATGCAATGGTATGATGGTATAATGTTATGCTATGCGTGGAGTAATGTAGGTAAACCCTGTTATGAGTCCAGATTAAGGACTGTAAACAAAACCTGCAAGAAACTCAAGTGTCAGATGACAAGCATGAAAATAGTCAAGCTGGAAGGCACACAAGTCACACAAGAGAGCCCTTAGAGTTTAGGCCAGCATGAAGTTTGGGGTACTACCCTCTTGAAGTTGGTGGTTCAGACTTGTCCTATCAAAAGTAATCGGGTTCTAGAGGATCCCAATATCACTGACTACCCTCAATCGGTCATAACTCCAGCGTCGCAATCTTTTCTTACGGCCAGAAACATCGCGAGAGTTTAGCCTCAATGGGTGTAGCATATTGCTACTGTTCTATGGCCAAGTTGGGTCAATTTAGGTTTCTAAGGTCGGTTGGTGCTTAATGACTCCTCAGAAGACCCATATTCTCCTCGTTGCGACACAAGGGATATCGGTACAGACCAAGGTGCCACACCAACGTAGCCACTGCTTCACCCGTGTCGGTCTACGCCGGACAGGTCCCTCACAGCTTATGCTACCTAACAGGGTATCCCCAGATCCGGGTTAGGATCTATGAAACTCCAAGACAATGCCCACAAATATAAAAGCAAACAAAGCCCACAATTGAAAACATAAGAGTGGTCTAATCCTAAGGTACACCTCACTTATTTAAGGTGTCCCCAGCAGAGTCGCCAATTCTGTGATCGGTGGATTTAGAACTGAATGTTTAACACTGGTTCGCGAAATGTCGCGGAAGCAAGAGTCGCCACCGTCTTTTATTTTCTCCAACATGGACAGGACAAAAGCACAGCAAAATTCCTTATGAGATAGTTTCTCGGTTCGGGAGGTAGATTTATAGAAAGGGAAGGTGTTAGCACCCTTTCTATCCATGGTTATCCATGGGCTCTTAGATACTTGCTCATTGTGTTTTCAAAATGTTTTCTTTTCAAATGTGTGTGTGGGTTTGAAAAAGTTTCGTTTAAAGTTTTCTGAATAACTCTTGTATCAGTCCTCAAGAGTGTTTGAAAAATTGTTTTGAAAGCTTTTTGGACGTGTCGGTGTGAAAAGAGTTTTGATTTGTTTTTGAATAGAGCAAGTATCCATGAGTCATCTACCTACCCTAAGGAATTAGGCTGTGTAAATGTCCTTAAGATAGTGCCATCCCACCATTGAGAGGTAGGTAGCACCACCGTCAGAGGTGTTCGGGTCAATTTGTTTGTAGGGACAGTGTTATCACCAGAGCAACAATAGGATACCTTAGAAGCTACCCTTATGTCCTTGATCCTTTTTTAATCCGAGGCAACCGTTTCGAGGCAACTGGATCATGGACATAAGGACTTACTAAAACGTCCTATACTCGACGACCACATTTCAAAGATAAGGCAACAGGTGAGGCGTACCCTAGAAGTGGTGTGTGTACTTGTATGTTGTTTTCATATTAAGTTTATCTTTGATCATGGCAATGTGAGCTACGCTTGTTTTTTAATTAACCATACATTCTTTCATGCAATTTGGAATTTAAGAGTGCGGAAATTTAAATGCGGAAATATAAAGCTACGCTATTACAAGGCGCGGGTCTATACATCGCCAAAATACAAAGACCCGTTTGATAAAAATGCGGAAAGTAAAAAAGACCTAATTACTATTACAATCCTTGGGCAGTTACATAATATTCAAAAGAAAATAATGCACGAAATAGAAATTGAAATTGAACGTCCCAGGGTTTCGACCCTTTGCTTGAAATTAAATTGAATTAAAAGCTAATTAATTATTTAATTGAAGAAAAGAAATTGTTTTTATGTTTTTGGCATTTATGAAATAAAGAAAATTAAAATTAAAATTAAAAGGAAACCCTAATTCTAAGTCTATTTTAATTATTAAGAAAAGATTAAAGTTTAAAACCTAATTTACTAGTTAATTAAATTACATGTTTATTTACAAAAATAAATAGTAATAATAATAATAATGAGAGAAAATTATTTATTTAAAAAAAAGATGAAAATGTCAAAAACCCTAAGTCTAGATATTTTTTAATTATTAGGAAATGGATTAAAGTTTAAAAACCTAAATTAACTAAATTAATTATTAAAATTTATTTACAAAAATTAATTAGTGAAGAAATCAATAATAATTAAATAAAACATTTTTTATTTTTCTGTTTGTTTATTATGAAAAGAAAATTATTTTAAGTGAATTAAGTAAAAAATAAGTAAAAGAATTAGAAAAAGAAAAGAAAATAGAATTGACAAATATACAAACCAAGGGGGGTTTTCAGGGCCAAAGGGAGGTAAATTGGAGTAATCTGGCCCAATAGAAGTCTAAGCCATGTTGACTTTCTCAATCACCTGCGTACTGTTTGACTGGGACTCACTATGGGCGGCATCATCTGGCCACTGGATGGAGCATCAGGGACACTTGGCAAGCTTAAGTGTTAGGACGTATGGTGGAACGTTTGATGGAAGCTGCATTGGAATACATTGAAACAAAAATTATGCAATATGTGGGGGACCTGGGAATCGAACCCAGGTCCCTATACCTGCAAGACACCTCATCAACCAACTGAGCCAGGCAACGCATTTGTTATATGGATGAACAAAGAATATAATATATGAAAAAAGATAATCATTCTGAAGCAAACAAAAAACGCGCTTACATTTGAATTACCCAACCATGCCTGGACACGCTAGCCTTCTTCTTCATCTTCCTGTAAAATACAAAACAAGTAGCGGGGGTTTTAAACCCCCACTAAATGGAACCTGTGAAAATAGCGATTACGCCCATGGGTTAAATAAATTGGGCGCGAGTAGTTGGTTTGTTTCGTATTGATGCCACGAATTCATTCAGACAGGTTTGAATGTCCAATTTTACAGTATATGGGAAGCCCTATTTTGAAGCTTCTGAAACCCTAGGTTTCATCAATGGTGGATTTAGCTACAGGCAGTGTTAGTCCAATTAAATGTTACCAAAAGCTTCAGAAGATCATTATTAGTGTAAATCAATGAATAAAACATATGAATAATGCATGGAAATCATGTTTCGATTATCAATATATTTGTTCAAACCATAACCATGTTTTACCGTTTCTTTGATTATGGGGACTGGAAAATGGTTGCAACACGTTCAAAGAAGTCTCAGCAAGGGTTTGGAATCAACAATCTTCCCTGAATTGGACTGTAAATCAGAAAACACCTTTTGAGTTTTTATGAAAACTTGCAACTTTGTTCTATGGCTTTAGCAGCTTTTTCGTGTCCTCTTGAATTAGGTTAGGTTGTGCATATGTAAGTGAATGATTCTAGGTCAAGAAACCAGCCCATAAGTCCATGAATTGATGATTTTAATATTTGATTTTTTCCATATCTTTTTCAACCTTTTTTTCATGCAAATCTTGCCAAATATGGATGATCTTGTCTTGTTGATTGGTGCACGAAATCTTTAGCCTATAATGAGAATATTTGCTGCACAAAAAGATTTGAAAAGCATTATTTGATATTTTTCTACAATTAAAACTAATTAAATTAATAATAATAAAAATTCAATAAATTAATTAAAAATAAGAAAATAAATCATTTTTAGCTCAATGGGTCGTGCATAGGCTTAGGGTAATGATTCAAGGAAGAATTTGAGGCCCATTAGCAAATTTGAAGTGTTTTAGGCAAAGTTGACTTTTGAAAGTTCCCAAAAATTTCCCAACTTCTCCAATGCATATCTTGCTCAATTTTGAAGCTATGAACATGTTCTTGGACATTTTTGAAAGGTCTTTAAGTCCTCTAACCAATTCCTTTGGTCCCATGTCATTTTGATTTACCAATCTCAAGTTATGGTCTTTGATTTAAAGTGCCTTTTTGTTGACTTTTGAAAATGACCTATAATGTTGAAATTGATAACTTTTTGTGAGAGAATTTCTTGGACTTGGAGTGTGAAGATGAGTTGTAGGAAATGTCATTCTCTTCAAAATGAGCTTTGGATGGGATTTTTATGATAAACCATGAATAAGTTATGCCTTGGTCAATTTGCAGTTGACTTTTTCAAATGTCCAAAAATAGAAACTTTTGCATCTTGAGACTTTTTGAGCCATGCTTTGAGAATCATGATCAAGACTTGATCAAATGATGATTCTGGCTTCAAAATAAGATGTTGACCAAAATTTTTGACTTTTAACTGTCAAATGACCATTTTGCCCCTACAGTTGACTGTGGAGCAATTAGGGTTTTTGACTATGCAATTTGATGCTGTGAGTCTTGAAACTTGACATATGGATGCTTGACAATGTATGTAGGCATATGGGACTTTATTGGACCCTTGGAAACCTCAATTTCTTTGCCAGAACCAAAACCCTAGTTTTGACTGTGTTAGGAGGCAATTGGACTGTGCAACCCTTGAGTAGACTTGAGCAAATTGAGATGATGCTTGTCAAAACTTTGAAGAATATGGGAGGGAAAATTTTGGGGTACAACACCCTCTCATTTTACTCAACACATTCTCATTGAGGTCCTCAATTTTCCCAAGGATGCATAAGGATTTACCAGACAAATCCTTCTCCTAAGACAATGAGCCTCAAACTAGGGTTTCCAATTTTATCAAGATGTTTGAGTTCCAAGGGACCCAAATGATTTCCATTTTCCTAATATGTTCTCAAGATCATCCATGTCAAGTATCATGCCTTGCACAAGAAGTTGCTCAGTCAATTGCTCAAATGCCTAAAAATCAACTATACTAGGTCAAAAGTCAACTGTGGTCCTCATGCAGTCAAACTTCAAGATTTTTGGTCAACATCAACATTTTAAGTGATATCCATCATTTGATCAAGGGTTGATCATGATTCCTCAAGGAATGCTCCTAATTCATCAAAACTCAAAAGTTGCTAAATTAGGGTTCCTATAGGAAAAGTCAACCAAACTTTGACCAGGCATAACTTTCTCATACTTTATCATAAATTTCACATCCAAGGCTCATTTTTAAGAGAATCCAATTCCCTACAACTCATCTTCAGCCCTCCAGTTCAAGAAATGCACTAATGAAAAGATATAAATTCAGACATTATAGGTCCTTTTCAAAAGTCAACAAAAACACATTTTGGGTCAAAGCTTCTTACATGAACATGGAAGTTCCAATTAAGAAGAAACCAAATAGGTTACGGGGACATCCTAAGCTTTCTAAAAAGTCTAAGAACACCCTCATAGGATTAAAATTGAGAGATATATGCATTGTCAAAATTGGCCAATTTTTGGAAAAAAATGCATGAAGCAAATATTGACCAAACTTGGATTTTTTCCAAATGGGCCTATCTTTTCAAGTTTGAAACTCATTCCTAACATGGTCCACGACCTCTAAGCCCACCCATACATTTTTCTACTATTTATGCTATTTATTTTGATATTTTATTCATTAAAATTCAGAATTAAATAAATAAATAATAGAAATAATTTAAATTTTGATGTGAATCCATTTCGGGCAAGTTTTATGCTGGTTTATGTCAATTGATTTTGTGAAATAACCCTTCAAATATGTCCAGGTTCATCCACATGTGAAAATGGTATAAATCATCAAATATGGCATTTTTTTCAAATTTTGATCATGGTCTTAAAACACAACATTATGAGGGAGATTCTTTCCATGCTTTCTTGTCTCCTCATTCTCGTCTATAAATATAGAGGAATACAAGATTGAAAGACACGAAATTCCTCTCTAAAAAGCTCTCAAAAAGGTCTTCAAAAAGCTCTCCAAAATCTCTTCAAAAAGCTCTCCAAAAATCAAAGAATTGGTGCAAGTCATATCTCGAGGTTCCGGTCTCTCTCGATTGACATCAAGCCTTAAACCATCCTCTTGAGGTCTCGGGAGTCTTACAAGGCCCAAGAGAAATCCATCACATGCCTAGCACGCCCCCATTTGACAACACCAGTTTGGTAAAATTTTAAACTTCGAATCTCTAATTTTAATCACATTTCATGGCATGCTAACGTTTGTTTGAGTTTATATAGAACAATTATGGATGGTTGAATCAGAGGTTCAATGCAAGAATTTGAAAACACCATGGTTAAGGCATGAAGCTTTTGAAGATTCGGGCCTAAGGATTTCTGATGATTGCACCCCCTGTTTACTTTTGCTACTAGGTCCGTCTTTATTTTCTTGTTTTATTCATTTCATTTATTTCTTTTAATCCCTTTTTATTTATTTTAATCAATAAACAAATATAAAAATCACATAAAAATAGATTTAGGATTTTTCTTAATTAAATTTTAATTTTGGTAAATTAATTAACTAATCACTTTAACTTTTATTTTAAATTAAAATTAATAGAACTTAGGTTTAATTTCATTTTAATTCATTTTCCTTTTCGTAACAAAAAATACCAAAAAAACATAGAATTAATTCCTTTTATTTAAATTTCATGTTTCTTTAATAATAATTATTTTTTAAATATAGATCTAGGTCAATTATTTTTTAACTTAAACCATTTTCATAAATTAAAACAAAAAACAACAAAAAGATTTTTTATATCTCAGGATTTTTAGACGTCTTTTCAAATTTGCGCGTTATTATTCTTTCACACTTCCTTTTATTATTGTAATTGTATATTGGGATGTAATAGATGATTAGTAGGACCTTTACGGCTTTTATTTATTTTTCCCCCAGTTTTAGATATGTACATAATCCTCCTCCCCGAAGCCTTGTAATAGCTAGGTTTTATATTTCTGCAATTTTAAATTACTACAATTATTAACTGCTAGATGTATGACTAATAGGATTATATGGCAAGAATAATCAAACATTAGCAAACTTAACACAAGACTAAAATAACTGAACATAACACACCTTGCACATATGCACCCTTAGGGTATATCTCACTTGGTTGCCTCAGAAAATAATGGTCATGTCACTCAAACGTAGTGATGTCTTAGCAAAGACCCTTAATTCTAAAGTCATCATAAAGATCATGGTCCCTAACGTCCCTTGAGTTGCCTATGAAAAATGCTCTTGTCCCTCAATGTTGCCTATATGATAACAGTCCCTTCGAATGATAAGATATATTTACATGTTACCTTTGATAACCATAGCGTCCCTTTTGATAGTCCCTCAACATCCAACGATAGGGCTACCTACTCACTAATAGTAAGATAACACTGTCTAAAGGAAACGAGAAAATGAACAATCTTTTTCGAGTAGGTAGAAACTCGTAATTACTTGCTCAAAACAATAAAACTTTTTTTCACAAACACTTTCAAAACAGTTTTCAAAAATAACTTCGTCACACTCTTGAGGACATATATAGGGGTTATCACGAAGTTAAACAAAAACTTTTCAAAACACACACAAGCAATTTCAAAATGAGCAAGTACCTAAGAGCTCGTGGAAAACCACAGATAGAAAGGGTGCTAACACCTTCCCTTTCTATATCTACCCCCCGTACTCAGAAACATCTCGAAAAAGGTTTTTTTTGTTCTTTTTCCTTTTCCTTAGTTGGATGAAATAAAAGTCGGTGGCGACTCTTATTTACCGCGACATTTGCGAATACAAACGCAAAACCAATATAACAGTCGGTTCTGACACCGTATCACACCTAGCAACAATCAGGGATTTATTTTCCCTAGTTCAACAACACTGCAATGGAACACTTGATACGTTCACATATTGCATTCATACATCATTTCACAATACATCATAGCATATGCATAACTGAAACGCTTATAACATTCTCATTTATTTTGAGAGCATCATGCAATTCATACATCATGACATCACATGAAACCGACTTTACCTTTTCAGGAAAGTTCTCAAGCAGACAAATACTATCAACTATCTACATATTGAAGATTAACTCCCAAAACAAGACAGGGAAACTATCTTTATTTCTCTAAGGTCAGAGATTAATTCCTGAAACCAGACAGGGCAACTATCTCAACGACCAACAATAGCAAGTTCCAGATTAATTCCTGAAACAAGACAGAGCAACTATCTGTGAACAAGTAATTGTGGATCAATTCCAAAAACAAGACGGGCGACTATCTACAAGACCAAGTTAAAGATTAATTCCTGAAACCAGATAGGGAAACTATCTCAATGACCAATAATAGCAAGTTCCAGATTAATTCCTGAAACAAGACAGGGCAACTATCTATGAACAATTGACTGTAGATCAATTCCTGAAACAAGACGGGGCGACTATCTACAAGACCAGGTTAGAGATTTATTCCTGAAACCAGACAGGGCAACTATCTCAAATAGCAAGTTCCAAATTAGTTCCTGAAACCAGATAGGGAAACTATCTGTGAACGACTGGCTATGGATCAATTCCCGAAACACGACGGGAAATTATCTACACGACCATATTAAGCAACCCTACCCAGACTCCTACTAATATATTTCCAGATGCAGTTTTACATGGGCTCATCCTGAAGCAATCTTACACGGGTTCCTTCTCATAATTTCGAGATACAGCTTTACACGGGCTCATCCTGAAGCAATCTTACACGAGTTCCTTATCATAATTTCTAGATGTAGCTTTACACGGGCTCATCCTGAAGAAATCTTACACAATTTCCTACTAAGACATTTCCAGATGTAGTCTAACGCAGGCTCATCCTGAAGCAGCCTTACACGATTGCCTTCTAATACAATTCAACTAACTAAAGCCTGGACCCGACCAGATGACAGTATACCTCAGGTTCAAGTTGAAGCCTGGACCCGACCAGATAACAACTTAATTTCTAAAGCCTAGACCCGACCAGATAACAGTTCAACCTCTTCAATTACTGTAAAGCCTGGAAACCGACTAGATAACAATTAATTTCATATTCCCTAACAAGTTACTATGAAGCCTAGAATGCGACCAGATAACAATCAACATTATCATCTTCAGCAAGTTACTATGAAACCTGGATTTCGACAGGATAAACATTTAACTTTCATCTCTTCAGCCCAGAGATAACTCCTCGGTAGAGCCATGGATAACTAAATCTTCTAGAATCTATTTCCCAATAGAGTTTTCCTCAAGCAAAAGTACAAAAATTAACATTCCCCGGCGGAGTCCTCCTCAGATAACAGGAACAGGAATCCCCACTAAGAGACCTCTTATGAAGTCAGCATCTACTTTGGATGGCATCTTTAAGCCCATCTCCGACAACTCTCATTCATATTCTCCAAATGAAATTTGTAAGCCCATTCCCCAAGATCATCAACCAACAGTGTTTCTTCATGTATATGTGAGTGCAAATTTCTGGGCACTCTAGTACTCAATCATCTTCCACCTTCATATTAATGAAAGGTAGACAAGCCAATCTAAATCCTCAGCTTTAAGAAGATTGAATAGGGGCATATGTTGTACCCTAAAATTTTCCCTCCCATTTTTACTCAAGACATGCTCATTTAGGTCCTCAATTTCTCAAGGTTGACCAAGAATTAACCAGACAAATTCTCCTCCTAAGCAATGGATTTCCATCTAGGGTTTCATTTCTCACCAATAACTTTGGTTTGCAGAAGCTTCAAATGATTTCCATGGCACCCTGTATGCCTCAGCATAATGGCACAATTTAAAGAAACAAAGAGGTGTACATAACAAGGTGTAGGTCAAAAATGGAAAATATGCCTAAGAGCTTTTGGGTCGAAGTAGCTTCGACAACAGTATGCAGTCTAATTTGATGCCCAACGAAGAACTAGGATCGAAGGAATGATAATTCGAAAGAAAGCGTGAGGAGGCTTTTGTGAATTCTTCGATTGATGAAGAGCTAGTAAAGAGTGTCATCAAAGGGTTCATTTTCGAACCACAGGAATGTAATTTATTCGAAGCATTACAAGGAAGACACACTTCGACTGACACGTTGTTTTAATTGGCGCTTCGAAAAGAAGAAGATTTTGAATTCAAAAGCTTCGATCTTATCCAAAGAAACATGTGGAAGTCTAATGGTTCGAAGGATATGCAACCTTCAAGCATGGCGTGATCGAAGGACAGTTAAAGACGAATCAGTCTAATATGAGTCATCTTAGAGTTTTAGGATCAATGTGTTTCAGGCATGTGCCTGAACAGACAAGGAAGGAGTTGGGTGATCGAAGTAAAGTCTTGGTGCTCATAGGTTATCCTTCGATTGATTCATACAAGTTGTATTCACCAATTTAAGGTGAACTAGTGATCAGTAAAGATGGTCTTGTAAACGAAAGCAAAAGGTGGGATTGGATTCAAAACTGTGTCCGAAGGAGGTGAGCAAAACGAAGCTTCGACACAGTCACAATAGTCACAACTGTGTTCAAAGGAGGTGAACACAACAAAGATTTAAGGAAAGGAAATCTAAAGGAATAATAATTGAATTCGACTAGGCTGTTTGGATATGGGAATTTTCAAAATCAAACAACTAATGCAGATGGACTCAATCGAAGAAGCCATAATGATGAAACTTTGAGCAATTTGAATTGGAGCTCAGAGTTATCGAAAGGAGAAAAGTTTGGGATCTTGTCGAAAGAGCCAACATAAGAAACCATTGGTGTGAAGTGGATCTAGAAGGGCATGTAAGCTTTCGATTCCCATCAAGTTGGAAACCCAAACAACTCATAGCAAGCTGTCCAAACCGTGTGGAGTATTTTTGGATAAAATCTTGGCTTAAAATAGAAAGAATCCATATATTTCCAAAATCAAATATTTCCATTGATTACATATGATATGGTACCATATTTGTTACCCTAATTTGGTCCCATATATATGTACAAGCAAATCATACCTAAAGGACACGCTACAACTGCCTGAGAAAGCTCCCAAAAATTCCAAAAAAAATTCAAACAAGAAGTGAAACTCATATCACACGATTCAGCTTCCCTCGATCCATTCCGAAGGTTCCATCATCATCCTGAGGATCCCAGGAGTGCATACCAGCCCTCCTCGACGCTTAAGGCATCCTAAAACAAGCATATCTCATTGCTCTGGTAGGGTAAAATTCTCACACTCTAATCTTTCAGTTCATACAATTTAAACGGATTTGAAGCATAGATCAATATTCATGTTGTGGTTTAGATTTGTTTTGACGTAGCACATGCAAGGTTTAAGGCAAGAATAAAGAAACACCATTGTTAGGGAAGCCTGTGACGTTTTGGTCGTATCTCCCTGTACAAGCACTTTCAATCCAAACTAATGCCATGGTTTTAACGCCTCAGCATTTTATGATGTTTCAAATATATTGTTTTCTTGTTGTTTATATTAATGAATGAACAGATGACCCAGTGGTGAAGGATGCGTGTGTAACCTTGGAGAGCCTGGGTTCGATCCCCAGGTTTTTACGTTTTTTCTCATTCTATTTTCATATCCAGCGTAGCATGTTTCGGCGTGCCTACCATGCCCCTTCAACTCTCAGCCACCATATTTGTACACATATGATCCAACGCACCCATGAATGTCCCCCGTGGTGCAACCCCAGGAGCCAAGCCTCACAGGATCAGGCGCAGCATTGGGCTCCCTTGTTTGGGCCTTACAAAAATTTCTGAACGCACCCCCTTTTTTCACTTTAGTATCAGGCCCAATTTATTTTCTTTTCTTCACTTTATTTTATTTATTTAATTGTCTTATGTTAAAAAAAATCATTTTTATTTAATTAAAAATAAACAAAATCATAAAAAACATTAGACTTAGGATTTTCTAATTAATTTTAATTTTGTAAATTAACTTAGTTAATTGTTTTGGTTTTATTTCATTAATTTAAAAATAATTAGAACTAGGTTAAGTTAATTCAATTATTTTCTTAATAAAAAATGCCAAAAAATATTAGGTTTTGTTTAGATTTAATTTTGATTAATAATTTTCTTTTTTAATTAAATTTAGTTTTATTTTAATTTAATATTTTCCTAAGTTGGTAAAAATGATCTTAAAAGCCTAGGGTAGTTACTAAGATTTCTTGCCCAGTTACCTTTGTGACTGTACAAACGTCCCCTCCAATATCCCTCAAACATTCAACAACTAGGACTACCTACTCACTAATAGTAGGATAGCATTGTCTAAAGGAAAGGAGGAAAATAACCAACCCTTTCGAGTAAAAGTAGATAGTTTCTAGATGCTATGCTAAAAAAAACTTTTATACTTACACAAAAATTCTTTCAAAAACATTTTCAAAACGCTTTATCAACACTCTTGAGGACTGATACAAGAGTTATCATAAAGCAAGTTGCCTTACTATTGACATTTCAAAAAAATACTTTCCAAAACACACAAAGCACAAGGTATTTCAAAATGAGCTAAGCATCTAAGAGCCCGTAGATAACTACGGATGGAAAGGGTACTAACCTCTCCCCTTTATATAATCTACCCCCTTACTCAGAAATAATCTCGAAAGGTCTTTTTCTGTTCTTTTCACCCTTTCCTTTGTTGGATAAAAGAAAATCCAGTGGCGATTCTTGTTACCTCAACATTTGCGAATATAAACGCAAAACCAGTATAACAGTCGATTCTGCCACCGTATCACACAAAGCAAGATTGGTGGCAAAAGGATTTTGTCAAAGAAAAGGAATTGACTGTGATGAGCTATTTGCTCCTGTTGCTCATCTTGAAACTATTAGACTGATCATTTCTTTGACAGCCCAAAGTAAATGGAAGATTTATCAAATGGATGTGAAGTTGGCCTTCTTGAATGGTTATCTCGAAGAATAATCGAGCAACCATTGGGATATTAAGTAAAAGGTCAAGAAGATAAAGTCTTGAAGTTGAGGAAAACATTGTATGGGCTCAAGCAAGCACTGAGATCTTATAATGTTCGAATCGACAAATACTTTCAAGACAAGAACTTCATCAAGTGTCCATATGAACATGCACTCTATATTAAAGCGAAAAATGAAGATATTTTTGATTGTGTGATTGTATGTAGATGACTTGATCTTCACAAGAAACAATCCAAGCTTGTTCAAAGAGTTTAAGAAACACATGTCAAATGAATTTGAGATGACGGATATGGGGCCTATGGCATATCATCTTCGCATTGAAGTAAAGCAAGAATACAAAGGAATTTTCATCACCCAAGAATGTTATGCCAAAGAAGTCCTTAAGAAGTTTAAGATGGATGATGCTAATCCGGTTGGCACCCCTATGGAATGTGGCGGCAATTTGAGTAAGCATGAAAATGGAGAGAATGTAGATCCAACTCTTTACAAAAGTTTGATTGGAAGTATATGTTACTTGACAAGTACAAGGCCGAATATTCTCTATGCATAGGAGTCGTAAGTCGCTAAATGGAAGCTCCAACAACAACTCACTTCAAGGTGGCAAAGAGAATCCTTCGATACATGAAAGGTACAATAGACTTTGGCTTGCACTATTACTCTTCTAACAATTATGAGGTTGTTGGCTATAGTGATAGCGATTGGAGTGGAGACTTGGATGATAGGAAAAGCACTACTGGTTTTGTATTCTTTATGGGAGATACTACTTTCACTTGGATGTCAAAGAAGCAACCAATCGTCACACTATCAACTTGTGAAGTCGAGTATGTCACTGCCACATTATGTGTTTGTCTTGCAAGGAACTTGTTGAAAGAGTTAAAAATGACACAAGAAGAACCTCTAGAAATATGTATTGATAATAAATCAGCAATTGCTTTGGCAAAGAATCCAGTCTTTCATGAAAGAAGTAAGCACATCGACACCCGTTACCACTTCATAATAGAATGCATTGAGAAGAAGGAGGTGAGGTTGAAGTATGTAATGTCTCAAGATCAAGTTGTCGATATTTTCACCAAGCCACTCAAGTTAAAAACTTTTGTGAAGCTAAGGAGTATGCCTGGAGTCACAAATCAAGTTTAACGGGGGATGTTCAAATTATAAGCTTGATTTGAGTCTAATTATTATTTGTATTTTTGGGCTTAGTTATGTCAGGCTTAAGTAATTTTGGGTATTGCTTCTAGAGAGTTCTTGTAGTGTTTAGAGTGTCTAGATATTTCTTATGATTGTAATATTTTCTAAAATACTCTTTGGATCTCTAGATTTGAAAACTCTCTAGAATTAGTTTCTAGAGTTCTCCTTAAAGAACTATAAATAAATATTTAATCCCACACTTTTGTATCAAGCAAAAATACAAAATTCTCTCATCCATAAAAAATTCTTTTACTTATCAAATTTCTATTCAAGTCTCTAATATTCTTATACATTTTTCTTAAACATAAAAGACCTTATTTTCAATAATATAGACCCCTCTAACGTTATCAACAAAAACAAAACAAAAAAAAAAACAATTTCTAACTTTATCATGCTGCTATTTTATAAAAGAAAATTATATAATGTTGTTTTAAAATTGTGTTGTTTCATTTTCATTTTTACTTTGTTTAGATTTCTATTTAATAAATGCAGTTTTATTTTTATACAAAAATTATGGTTTTCAGCAAATAAAAACATATGTAAGGTCATCTTCTTTTGTCAAAACCAATTTTTTTTTTAAATGTTAAACAGAAATAAACATCTTTGATAGAAATGGTAAATTTAGAGTATAATAATCTAATTTTATTTTATAATTTATATTTCATTATTATAATTTATAAAAAAAAGTTAAATAAACCAAAATTAAATTTTTTTAAATTAATAACCTGTTAATAATCTATTAAAATTAGTAGTTAATAATTAATTAATTAAAATAATTTATTAATCTATTAAAATAAACTATGTTTCAATAAAAATTTAAACTCACCATAATGTAATGGAATCAGAATTTTGGAAGGCACATGGAACCATCATTGTAAAAAACCAATCATATAAAAAGCCTATACAAGACTAATTATATTCATGTACTAACTAGTGACCACTATATTGTTCTTCATTTTGCACAAACGCAATTTTTTTATTCAAAAGCTTACTCTATCTATTTTAAGAAACAACATTTTCAAAAGAATAGTAAAAAAAGTTAGAAATAATGGGAGTCTACTTAAGCACAGCAAACCAAGCACATGTCTATGAGAACTTTTTCTAAAAATTCATTAGTAATAATATTGATATCAATTAACTCACTTTTAATACGAGTAAGGTTCAGTTG
This sequence comes from Vicia faba, assembly GCA_948472305.1. Classification (NCBI taxonomy): domain Eukaryota; kingdom Viridiplantae; phylum Streptophyta; class Magnoliopsida; order Fabales; family Fabaceae; genus Vicia; species Vicia faba. The sequence goes on along the minus strand of OX451741.1, from coordinate 70,472,087 downwards.
TGACTCAGAAAGCAAACACGTAGAAAGCTTAAAGATAGTGCCTTACTTTGTGTACAAATCAACCATCTTTGTACCTTTCTTAAAGAAATCATACTCTTATTATCCTACCACACCAACCAAAACCACGTTATTTTTTACCTCCACTCATTCTTCAACAAAAAAAAAAGATTCTTACCGACAATATGAAAAAGAAAATTTCATCGCTAAGATAACATTATATTACCATGTTCTTTCTTTCTCACTAAGCTACTTATTATTCTTATTTCTTGACATGTTATATTTTCAATACAAACATAAAAGTAAATTCATTTATATTTTTCCTTTAAATTTATTAAATGAAATTACTATTATTAACTTTTTAGTCATATTTAAATTTCTTTTATTAACATTAAGTATAATGAAACATCAATTTAAATCACTATTACGATAACATCAAGAATTATTATGATTTTTCAACATTAAAAAAAATATAATATATTATAATAAGCAAACAACTTTTTTTTACAAAATTTATGTTATGGATTTAAATTAAAATGTACCTAGGTAATTGTATTTGTTTTGCATAAATTTATTAACACTAATATAGAGTTCAATTAATAAAATATATTAGTAATTATGTTTTTTAATTTCTACAACAAAAATTATGAACCTCTATAATGACTAAATATTTTTTTTTTGAGGAACTAAACTTAAAAAGTTGTGAATTTATAAAAACTAACAACATATTTAAGCTAAAAAAAGATAGCATCGAACAATATGCAATAGATATTACATTATTAATATCTAGTAAACGAAATTAATTGGTGGTTTTTTCATCTAAATTTATAATTTCAAATTAATAGTTTTTGATTTTTTTATTTCAATTATAAATTAAATTTGTTTTTTATTTCTTTCAATTTTAATTATAAATCGCTTTAAAGAATTTTATTTATCAGATTATATATTATTTTACCATATTAATGAATCATTAATATTATAATTTTTTTATTATATTCTTAAATATTTATTATTTTATTTTATAAAATATTTAATTTTTTTTTAATTTGTAAAATTTTATATAATTTTTATTATATATAATAATGATGATTTTTCTTAATATGTGAGATGATGATTGCTTTTATTTTACTATATATGAGATTTTAATTTCTATGTTATATTCAGAAATTTTGGTTGCTACTGTAATAAAACACACGAGTCTGTTTTTGTGACCCACTTAAGTGTACTCCACAATCTAAGGTCTAAATAAATTTGTAATAGATGATTATTCAAAATTCATTTAATATAGAAATTGTGGTCCAAAACAAAAATTTGTTACCTTCGAATAGTAAAAAAGGTAAGAAGATGTAAACGAGTGGTCGTCTCCATCACAGGAAGACTAGAGCTTCTTTTTTCTTCAATGTAAATATAAAACTTTATCCGTTTGGAATGGAATTGTAATTTTGAAATGTGTATTTGTATAAATGTGTATTTGTATGGTTGGAAATTCATCAAAATCTATAATGAATTTTTATTAATTTTAATGAACAAGATTATTATCACCACACAATAATTATGAAAAAATATGAAAGAATGAATGAAAGAGAAGACAATAATTTTCTGCAGAGTTTCTCTCTACTCACAAATTATGGAAAACTTCTTCATTCACTTCCAAGTGCAAATTCTGTGAATACAACTTGAAAACTATCAATCTTCTTATTCCAAATTCTTGTAGCTTGTTTCAATCCATACATGGATTTATGAAGCATGTACACATTTCTTTCTTCTCCATGCTTCATAAATCCAACATGGTTATGCAACATAAACTTCTTTGTCTAAGGGTCCATTCAGGAATGCACGTTTCACATTCATCTGACATATGTGTCAACTGTTCATTTTTTCTATACCAACAATATACCTGATTGTTACGATTATAGAAACAGGTGCAAAAACCTCATCGAAGTCAGTTTCTTCTTTCTGAAGAAATCTTTTCGCCACAAGCCTTGCTTTATTCTGAGTTATTCCCCTTTTAGGATTCAACTTCACATTGTATACCCACTTAACATTGATTCCATTCTTGTCTTGAGGCAATTCGATAAGTGACCAAGTATTATTGTCTTCGATGGACTTCATTTCTTTATTCATTGCTTTCACCCAGTTCGAATCTTTCAATGCTTCAGTTGCATTGACAGGTTCGACATCCGTATACAAAACATAATGTACTAGCTCACCTTGATTATCAACCACGTCATTTGATGTTATCACATAATCTTGCAATCTTGCAGGCATGTGTCTTGTTCTCTGATGTCAGCTTGGTCCTGGTTGATCTATAACTTCTTTCTGCCGAACTTTTCTTTCAACTTCAACTGTTGGTTCTTCAAATAAGATTCTTACTGAAATTTTCTTAACATTTTCTGTCTAATCACATTCCTTAAGTTCATCTATGATCACGTCCCTTTTAATCAAAATATGCTTGTTCATTGGGTAGAACAACTTGTAACCTCTTGTCAAATGATATCCTACTAGGATCATCTGACTCGACTTGTCATCAAGTTTTCTTTTCAACTAATCTGGCACATGTCTATGTGCACTATACCAAACACCTTTAGTGACTCAAGCTAGGATTCACACCAAACCAACATTCTTCTAGAGTAATTCCTTTTAGCTTCTTTGTCGGACATCTATTTAAAATGTATGTTGTCATCGACACAACTTCACCCCAAAACTCTTTAGGTAAATGCTTGCCTTCCAACATACTTCTCACCATATTCATGATGGTTTGATTCTTTTTTCCTGCAGTTCCATTCTGCTGTGGAGTGTACGGTGGCCTCACCTCATGCATAATCCCTTCTTTTTCACACAATGCATCGAAGTCTTTCGACACATACTCTCCACCACCATATGTTCTCAAAACTTTGAACTTTCGACCACTCTGCCTTTCGACCATAGATTTAAACTTGGTAAACACCTCGATCACTTCACTTTTCTTCTTAATCAGGTAAGTCCATATTTTTTTTGATTAAAATCATATATGAATGTAACAAATTATTTGTTACCTCCATTCTAATCCATCCAGATTGGTCCATATACATCATAGTATATGATTTCAATAATAGCCTTCGACTTGCTTCTTGCACCTCTACTGAAGTTGTTCTTGTGATGCTTCGCCCGCACACATTCCTCACACACCTCGTGTGGAATGTCGATTTCAGGTAACCCTGAAACCATATTTCTTCTTTTCAAATCTCTGATGTCTTTAAAGTTAAGATGGCCTAGTCGATAGTTCCATATCCATTCATCTATGCTAGCTGCATTCAAAAGGTACTTATTCTCCAGCACATTTAATTCAATATTAAAGGTTATATTCTGAGACATTGAAGCCTTCAAGATCAACCTTCCATTTACATCGACGACTCTCATAATCTTGTCTTTAATCGGCGCTTTATTCTTTTGGACTAACTTCCCTATACTGAGCAAATTTCTCTTCATGCCTGGTATGTACAACACATTGGAAATTACTGACCTCTTGCCATCTTTCCTCATAATTCTAACATCACCAATATCTTTAGTTGCTAGGGTATTGTCATTTGCAAATTTCACTATATTTTTCATCGAGGGTTTTATGTTGACAAACCAATCTTTCCTTATAGTCATGTGTGATGAGCATCATGAATCCAAGTACCATTGGTCCTTGAATATATCTTCATCTCTTGTTATGACCATCAGCATCATATCTTTTTTTTTCATGTTTTGCAAACTTTGCATCACTTTCTTAATTCTTTCGCTTTTCTTGACAATCACTAGAATAGTGACCATACTGCTGACAATTGTAACATTGAATGTGACTTCTGACAGGCTTTCGACCATCACCTCTTAGTTTATTAGCAACACCACATCTTTGGTTGCCTTGGTATGGTCTTCTCTGATCCGACACATTTTCTTCACGTTGGTTTCCTCTACCAGTCGAATTGTTGTAACCTCCTCTACCTTTATTGTCGAACCACTTTCCTTTGTCTTTATTATCTTTTGCTGATTGAGCCTGCAAAGCCATATCACTTTTTGACTTGCCTGTAGCTCTTTCATCTATTCTTTGTTCATGAGATTCAAGCATTCCTTGAAGCTCTTTCTTCTACAAAATTGACTTTTCCTTTGACTCTTCTATTTCAACTACCACATGGTCGAGCTTTAGGGGTAAAGATCTCAAGATCTTTGAAACAACTGCTCTTGGTTTTAGCATCTTGTGATATGGTGGGATAACTGACTTTTTGGTTTTATCCAAATATGCGGATATCAAGAGTCACCGCCGACTTTTCTTTTATCCAATTGTGATACGGTGGCAGAACCGGACTGTTTTGGAAATGCTGGTTTGCGTATTGCGTTTATGTTTGCAAAATGTCGCGGTAAGTAAGAGTCGCCACCGAATTTTATTTTACCCAATTGGAAAGGAAAAAAGCACAGGAAAATTCCTTTTTCGAGATTTTGAGTATGGGGGGTAGATTATAGAAAGGGAAGGTGTTAGCACCCTTTCTATCCATGGTTTTCCACTGGCTCTTAGGTACTTGCTCATCATTTTAAATTGCTTCTGTGTTTGTGTGATTTGAAAAGTTTTTGTTTTACTTCGATTTAACTCTTGCTTATGTCTTCAAGAGTGTTACGAAGTGTTTTTGAAAACTTTGTTTGAAAAGTGTATGGTGTGAAAAAGGTTTATTTTGAGCAAGTACCTACTAGGATCTACCTACTCGAAAAAAGAATTGTTCTATGTTTGTTTCCTTTAGACAACACTATCCTACTATTAGTGAGTAGGTAGCACCGTCGTTGGAGTTTTAAAGGTCAATTCGAAAGGGACGTACAATCACTAAAGCAATGTTAGGACATCTTAGTAATAACTCTAATGTCTTAAGATCGTATTCGAGGCAACAATTCCGAGGCAACCTTTCCGATGCAACTTTGATCTTTGAGACAAAAGAGCGACCACTAAAATACCCGATACTCAATGACCGTTTACCAAAGGCAACCAAAGTGGGAGTATACCCTAGGAGTGCGCATGTGCGAGTGATTCAATTTCAAGTTATTTATCTTTGCACATTTAGGTTTTGCTAACCGTTTTAAAGTTTACATACATTCTTGTCATGCATCCCTATTATTCATACATCTAACAGTTAATATTTTATGGAAATTAAAAGTGCGGAAAGTAAAGATACGCTATTACAAGGCTTCGGGTATTAATTACATAGAAAAAAACAACTCGTAAAAACGATAAATGAAAAGGAGAAAAATCCTAATTAATCTATTACAACTTGTGAGCAATTACATCAATATGGTAAAAAATAAAGCGCGCGTGATGAATTAAGAACGAGAAAGAACTAGGGTTTTGCCCCCGTCTAACCAAATCGAAAGAAAAAGTTATGTTTTTTGTTTTGATTATTTTTCAGGAAAATAAGGTTTGAATTAAATATGTAAAAAACTTCCAATTAAGTTAAATTAAAGAAAATAATGTATACTTGACCTATTTTTGCATTTTTGTTATTTTTAAGAAAAAGACAATACAATTAAATTAAACTAAAACCCTAATTTTCTATTTTTTTTAAATTTATTTACAAAAGAATTTAAGTTACCCTAAAATTAAATAAACTAATTAAATTAATTAATTTTTTGATAAAAAATAACCTAAATCTAATTGGATGAAAAATTGTTTTTTTATGATTTTTTTAATAAAAAAGGAATTGATTTTATGTTAGTAAAAATAATTAAAACAATTAATAAAGAAAAAATTTAAAAAAAGAAAAGGAAGAATTGGGCCTGAGAAATCAGCAAAATGGGGGGTGTGAATAGCAAGCCCTGGGCCCAAAAGGAAGTGATCCGCGTTGACTCCCATGTTCCCATGCTATGCATTGACTGTGGTTGTTGGTGGTCCTTCATATGATGGCCTTTAGATCTGGCCATCTGGAGATCCAAAGGTTGAATCTTGAGGATGCATGGTGATCTTCCTGCCTATACACGCGCCTGATCATGGAAAGAAAAAAAGTGAAATAATGGGGGGACCTGGGATTCGAACCCAGGCCCCATGACCTTTCCACCTGCACCAATGCCAATTGCGCTGCGTGTTTTCTTTGTATACAAAATAAACAATAATCATTATATTAAAAACAAATGAAATAAAGAAATATCCGCGCGAAAATTCAAATGGACGAGTAGGGGGTACCACGCCATCATCCCTGTCCTCTCTCCGTTGGTAAAAGTCAAAGACTTTTACCTACGGACAACATTCGTCGCTACAACCCTGGCTTGTTTCAAAACCTCACATGGGCATGATAAATGGAGTTTAAGGCCATGAATCAAACCATCTTGACCTGCTGAGCATTATAATGCCCTTCTTGTGGCCCAATTTTGCCTGCATAGAAAGATCCTAAAACGAGACACAAAACCCTAGCCATGGAAAATTCTAATACAGTCCACAAAAATGCAATTGAATGTTATAGATAGCTTACAAATAAATCAAGGAGCAAGAATATATAAGTATTTCATGCTATAGATGCCAAAATTATGCAATTCGATTTCAAGAACAAGCCAAAGTCGTGAACCACTTACATTGGGTTTTAGCGCAGGAAAATCCCTGTTCTTGATTGGTATAGCTTGCTTGTGATCCCAGAAAGCGAATGAGATGGATAGAGGGTCTTGAAAATGCCTGGAAGTAGCAAAACGGATTACCACTTTTCTTTGAATTTTTCAAGTTTGGTTCTGCCTTTGTGCGCCTCCAAACCTTGTGATTTTGGTCTGCAATTGTACCCTATATACTGAGGAATGAATTAGGTTTACAAAAGTGTTCTCAATCTTTATCAATTATCGCTTTTGATCTTGATTTGATTCACTTGAAAAGCTTTCTAAAAATAGGCCAAAACCAATCTTTTTGTGCTCACCTATTCCTTGCACGAGTTGATTCACTTGCTAGCTGGATATAGGACCTAAAACATGCACAAGATCTTGAGGTTTCAATGATTTGGATTTTTCATGATTTGTTTTGATTTAAATTGATTTAATTGTAATAAAATATCAAAATAAATAGAAAAAATAGGATAAAGACAAATGGGAAGAGCTAGGGCTCGTGGACCATGCTACCAACTCAAAACAAGTGCAAAAAGTTAGGGCCATTTAGCAAAAATTGCAATTTAAGGCATTTTTGACTTTTGGCAATTTTGCAAAAAAGGTCAACTTAACCAATGCATAACTTCCTCAATTTTGACTCTTTGAAGGTGTTCTTGGACTTTTTAGAAATCTTGAGATGTCCTCTAATCAAACCTTTTGGTATCATCTCAATTTGGTATTCCATGTTTCTGTATGAAGCTTTGACAAAAAATATGTTTTGGTTGACTTTTCAAAATGACCTATAATGTCAAAATTCATAACTTCTTGTGAGTGCATATTTTGAACTTGGGAGGTGAATATGAATTGTAGGGAATTGAATCCTCTTAAAAATGAGATTTGTATGGGTCATTTCTCATAAAGTATGATAAAGTTATGCTTGGTCAAAGTTAAGTTGACTTTTCCTACAAAACCCTAATTTAGCAACTTTTGGGTTTTGATGAATTGAGAGCAATCCTTGATAAATCATGATCAAACCTTGATCAAATGATGAATAATACTTAAAAATTAGAATTTTGACCAAAAATATTGAAGTTTGACTGTATGTGGGGCATAATTGACTTTTGCCCTAGCACAGTCGATTTTCAGGCTTTTGAGCAATTGACTAAGCAAACTTTCTTTGCAAGGCTTGAAACTTGACATGGATGATCTTGAGAACATATTAGGGAAATGGTTAGCATTTGAGACCCTTTGGACTCACACATCTTGATGCAACATGAAACCCTAATTTTGAGATAGACTGCCTTAGGAGAGAGCTTGTCTGGTGAACTCTTGGACTTCCTTGAGCAATTTGAGAACCTCACTTGAAATGTATTGATAAATATGGGAGGGAAAATTTTGGGGTACAACAGCTGCCCCTGTTCAATCTTCTTAAACCTGAGGATGTAGATTGGCTTGTCTGCCTTTTGTAATCCGAAGGTGGAAGATGATTGAACACTAGAGTGCCCAGAAATTTGCACTCGCATGAAGTGGTACTTGTCTTGCAACATCGGGAATGGGTTTATAGATGCCATTTGGAGAAGTATCGATCACATAAGATATTCCTTAGCGAGATCTTGTATACCTGTCGTTGAGGAGGATTCCACTGGGGTGTGTTGGTCTCTGTCTTGAGAAAAGTTGAATTTTAGGAGCTTCAGTCGTCCGTTATTCTACTGGGGAATAGTCTCTTGGTCGAAGCGGTGAAGGTGAACTATTATCTGGTCATGATCCAGGCTTCATTGTGATAAGATCGATTGCTATCTTGTCATAATCCAGGCTTTACAGTGATCTACTGAGGAGATGAGATTAAACTTGCTATCCGGTCGTAATCCGGGCTTCGCAATTTCTTAATTTTTATCTGGTCGTAATCCTGGCTTCACAATGAATTAAGTTGTTATCCGGTTGCATCCGGGCTTCAACTTGACTTTAGGGCATATTAATATCTGGTCGACTCCGGGCTTCTTAGTAGTTGTCCAGGTAAAACTACTATTTTTTCGAAATCCAAGCTTCACAGTGTCTTGTACCGCTATTTGGTCGTAATACAGGCTTCACGATGTAATATACCATTATCTGGTCGAATCCAGGCTTCATGGTGTTCGGGGAAAACAAGGTATTATCCATTCGAATCTGGGCTTCATAACTTGAGTTAAAGATATACCACTATCTGGTCGTAATCCAGGCTTCGTAGTATTCTTGGCTGCTATCTGGTCGTAATCCAGGCTTCACAGTGTCTTCTACCATTATATGGTCGAGTCCAGGCTTCATGGCGTCTTGTATTGCTATCTAGTCGTAATCCAGGCTTCACAATAAATTTGTTTAGCGGCTATCCGGTTGACTCCGGGCTTCACGGCTTGTGTTTATCATATACCATTATCTGGTCATAATCCAGGCTTCATGGTGTTTTTGTATTGCTATCTGGTCATAATCCAGGCTTCACAATAACTTGTTGGGGATTAAGCTATTATCCGGTCGAATCCGGGCTTCGTAGCTTGAATCTGAGATAAACCACTATCTGGTCGTAATCCAGGCTTCGCAGTATTCTGATATTGTTATTCGGTTGCTCTTCGGGCTTCACAATATGATGGAGAGATCAAGATACTATCCGGTCGTGCCCGGGCTTCATAGCTTGAACTTTGTGAGAATTTGATTGTATCTTTTTCTGAAAGGTAAAGAGTTAGTCATGTGTAATGTCATGATGCATGGCATGTATTGAGCAATGATGTTCTCAAAATAAATGAGACTGTGTTGTATGATGCGTATGCGCATGTCATGATGTATGAAATATATTATGATGTTTTCTAGCTGGGGAAAATAAATCCCAGACTGCTGCTGGAGGAGCTTCGCTCGCTGAGGATAACGACCGAAGATGATTTGAGAATACATTGGCAGGAGAATAATTATGTTGGAGAATAAACTGGTGAGAGAATGGCTTTGTGGGGAAGAGATATTCTGTCAGAATGTCCGCTGATTTGGAGAAGTAACCTCGGCTTTGGATGAATTACCATTGCTGGCGATTATGAACTCTGTCGGGGATGAAATTTCTGTTTGTGGAAGAAATAAACTCCACTGGGGATGGTCTTCCATTGCTGGTGATAGATGAACTCTGCTTGGGGAGAACTAACACCATTGTCTTTGGATATTTTTTAACTCTGCAGGGAGTGTATGTACTTTTAGTCTTATTCCTCAGCTGGGTCTATCCCTATACCAGGTGGATAGAGCAACTGTAAGGTTTGGACATTTCTTGTTTGCCCCTTTTCCTGAAATTACTGGTAATCGTCTTTTGTTTCGCATGTACATATTTATGAGCAGTAGTTATTGTCAAATGCATATATCAAAAATGAATCATTGGATGTTCTTGCAAAACAAAACAGGAAAAGAAAAACACAAATTTGAAATTTATTGTAAAATGAATTGTATTGATTTTGAAGTTGGCCTGTAATAGGCGTTTTTGTACAAGAGGTTGACGTCCTAGTAAGAGAACACCGGCGAAAGATAGAATTTATACAATTTGTGAAAAACAAAGAAAAACAACTATGTGAACAATCCCACTGGGTTCCAACTCTGCTATTGCTTTTATGTCTTCGAGCGTCTCATCACTTTGTTGTATGGTTGAAGGTAGATCAGATTGATCGGCGTCGTCCGAGCTTGATAGTCGATACCAAAGTCTGGTTACAAGATGATCCAGTGAGACATAGTGTTACGCTTTGATCCCTAATTTTTTCCTAGACCGCCCTTTCGGGTTTTCATTCCACCGGGATACCCTTTTTTGCCCAAGCTGCCTTTTCAGGTTTTCGACTTGCCGGGTGTACATATTTTTTCATTTTCATCCCTTACTTTTGCCCAAACCCTTTTGGTTCGTCGGAAAGCCCTTATTTTTGCACATGCAAAGGCTCTAATTGCTTTCCTCAAGACTGTGCATGTGCCGCAGGAAACTTCAGCCGATCAATTCAAAGACTGTGTAGCTAGTTTGACTGCCGACAATGGGTTGGGTTTCTCAGACGCAGATCTGACTGCTAAAGGATGAAATCACAATGATGCTTTGCACGTCTCGATTGAGTGCATGGGAACTACTATGGCCCATGTACTAGTGGATATCGGGTCCTCGCTGAATGTTTTGCCAAAGAAAGCATTAGACCGTCTGGACTGTGAAGGTTTGATTCTAAAACCGAGCAATATTGTGGTCAGGGCTTTCAACGGGTCAAAAAGGATGGTGCACGGGGAGGTGTACGTCCCTGTTAAAGTTGGCTCTCAGACTTTTAAATCTACTTTCAACGTGATGGATATTCGACCATCATATTCTTGCTTGCTGGGTCGCCCTTGGATTCATAAGGCTGGGGCCGTGACTTCCACGCTCCATCAGATGTTGAAATATCCATTAAAGGGGAAGATTCTTATGGTGCGAGGAGAAGAAGAGTACATGGTGAGTCATCTTAATTCCTTTCGCTACATGGATATGGATGGGGAGTTCATCGAAACCCCGTGTCCGAACTTTGAAGAGGTCCCCTAGACTTTGGTGTCATTTGAAGTTGCTACTGACAAACCTCCGATGAAGATGGCTTCTCTCAAGATTGCCAGGGCTATAGTTGAAAAAGGTGGGTATGTAAAATGGGGCCAGCTCCCTGATTTCACACACAAAACTGACAAATTTTGTTTGGGCTTTACTGCAGGGGCTCAAAGGGCTATTAGGCGCGCACGGATTGGAAGACCTCCTCTGCATATCAGCAATCAGGGAGTTAATGCGGTTGAAGATGGTGAAGAAGATTCAGATATCGACAGTTGGATCTACCCTACAACCAATGGTGGATTGAACAACTGGACGGCGAAGGACTTCATACCTGTTTCTTTTATTACATAGTAATTGACTTTTGTTTTAAGACTTGTAATAAACAGTTTGAAACTTTATGGCCCGGTACCTTACCCGAGGCACCTTGGCTTTGCTTGTGAGGGCTTATTATTTGTCATTTTCATATATCATCAATAAAGCATTGGAAATTTCTTTCATTACAAATTTTGCGCTCTTTGTTTTTCTTTTTTGTCTCTCACTTTATCAAAACAACTATTGTCTTACACACACTCACGTTTCATAATGCAGATCCATATCCACTCTAGATCCCATTGATAACAACTCTTCTACTGCTAGTTATGACTTCGAAAATCTGATCAACCAAGCCGAGGACGAAGGTGAGGATGATTGTGAGGTGCCCAGAGAACTTGCTAGACTGTTACTACAGGAAGAGAGGGCCATACAGCCTCACGAAGAGCCAGTTGAATCAGTGAATTTGGGTACAGAGGAAGACAGGAAAAGGTCAAGATAGGTGCGAATATGGAGCCTAGCGTCAAAACACGGTTGTTACAGATGCTACGTGATTATGTTGAGATCTTTGCCTGGTCCTATGAAGATATTCCTGTTTTGGACACCAATATTGTGGTACACCGCTTGCCAACTAAAGAAGACTTCCCTCCGGTAAAACAGAAGGTTCGTCGTATGCGCCCTGAGATGTCTGAGAAAATCAAAGCTGAGGTCATGAAATAGTTTGACGCCAGATTTTTAGCTGTCACTTCTTACACGCAGTGGGTTGCCAACGTTGTTCCGGTGCCTAAGAAGGATGGTAAGGTACAGATGTGTATGGACTATAGAGATCTGAACAGGGCAAGGCCCAAGGATGATTTCCCACTTCCTCACATCGATGTTCTGGTCGACAACACCGCGCAGCATAACATCTTCTCCTTTATGGATGGTTTTTCTGGTTACAATCAGATCAAGATGGCTGCCGAGGACATGGAGAAGACAACCTTTGTTACACAATGGGGCACCTTCTGTTACAAGGTAATGCCTTTCGGGTTGAAGAATGTTGGGGCAACGTATCAGCACACCATGGTATCTTTGTTCCACGACATGATTCACCATGAGATTGAGGTTTATGTTGATGACATGATTGCAAGGTCCCAGACTGAGGAAGAACACCTTGACCATCTCCAGAAACTGTTTGACAGGTTAAAGACGTACAGGCTGAGGTTGAACCCAAACAAGTGCACCTTAGGGGTAAGGTCTGGTAAGCTACTAGGTTTCATCGTCAGTGATAAGGGTATTTAGGTGGATCCTGTCAAGGTAAAAGCCATACAGGAGATGTCGGCTCCCCGCACAAAAAAGGAAGTTAGAGGCTTTTGGGGACGTCTGAATTACATCGCCAGGTTCATTTCACACCTGACCGCTACTTGTGAGCCAATCTTTAAGTTGCTGAAGAAAGATCAAGTGGTAAAATGGAATGATGAATGTTAGGCCGCTTTTGAAAGGATCAAGGAATACCTCCAAGAGCCACTAATTCTGATGCCTCCAGTTGAAGGAAGACCTTTGATCTTATACTTAACAGTGCTGGATAATTCAATGGGGTGCGTGCTGGGGCAGCATGACGAGTCTGGCCGAAAAGAGCACGCTATTTACTACCTTAGCAAAAAGTTTACCTACTGTGAGACCTGATACTCACTGCTCGATAAAACTTGTTGCGCTTTGGCATGGGATACTCGCCGGTTGAGACAGTATATGCTGACTCACACCACCTTATTGATCTCAAAGATGGATCTAATCAAGTATATCTTCGAGAAGCCCGCCTTGTCCGAAAGAATAGCAAGATGGCAGATGATCTTAACTGAGTACGACATCCAATACACAACCCAGAAAGCAATCAAGGGGAGTGTACTGGCAGATCATTTGGTGCATCAGGCCATGGATGACTACCAATCCATGAATTTCGAGTTCCCGGATGAGAACATCATTTTGGTGACCGACTGTTAAGAACCTGGACCGGATGAAGGACCTGAGGAGGGATCCTGATGGTCTATGTATTTTGATGGAGCATCAAACGTGTTGGGTAATGGCATTGGCGCTGTGATCATATCTCCTGAGGGCTGTCATACTCCATTCATCACCCGATTATGTTTTAACTGCACCAATAATATGGCAGAGTATGAAGCCTGTATCTTGGGCCTTTGAGCTGCTATTAATCTGAGGATCAAGTTCTTGAGTGTATTCGAAGATTCTGCTCTGGTGATCAGTCAGATCAAAGGCGAGTGGGATACGAAGCACCCAAATCTTATTCCTTACAAGAAGTATGTATTGACATTGCTTCCGCACTTTAAGGAGATAACCTTTGAACACTTCTCGAGAGAGGAGCATCAGTTAGCGGACGCGCTAGCTACCATGTCTTCTATGTTCAAGGTTAGGTGGGACAATGAAGCTCCCCAGATTACCATCGAGAGATTGGACGAACCCGTACATTATTGTGACATCGAGACTAAAGAGGTAGCAGATAAACCCTGGTTTCACGAAGTGAAGAGGTATCTTAAGGCTCAATAGTACCCTGAGGGTGCATCTGTTAATGATAAGAAGTTCTTGAGAAGATTCGCTGCAAAGTTCTTCATCAGTAATGGGATCCTTTATAAGCGTAACCATGATTCAACCTTACTACGATGTATGGACAAAAGCGAGGCGGAAAGGATCATGACAAAGTTACATGAAGGTACCTTCGGAACTCATTCCAGGGGACATACCATGGCGAAGAAGATCCTACGGGCAGGATATTATTGGTCCACTATGGAAGCCGACTGTTATCAGCATTCTCGAACTTGTCATAAGTGCCAAGTCTATGCTGATAAGGTGCATGTACCTCCGGTTCCTCTAAATGTTTTGACAGCTCCTTGGCCTTTTGCAATGTGGGGCATCGACATGATCGGCGAGATCAGACCTACTGCGTCCAACGGGCATCATTTCATTTTGGTAGCTATTGATTACTTTATGAAGTGGGTTGAGGCAACTTCTTTTGCTACAGTAACCAATAATGTCGTGGCACGGTTTATCCGACACAATCTGATCTGTCAATATGGTGTACCAGAGAGAATCATTATGGACAATGGTAAAAATCTCAACAATATGATGATCACCAAGCTCTGCAAACAATTCAAGATACAACATCATAACTTTTCTCCCTACTTGCCAAAGATGAATGGGGCTGTTGAAGCGGCTAACAAGAACATCAAGAAGATTATGCAGAAGATGACGGTGACCTACAAAGACTGGCACAAGATGTTACCATTCGCTCTTCATGGGTACCGTACCTCAGCACGAACCTCGACAGGGGAAACACCCTACTCCCTGGTTTATGGCATGGAGACAGTCTTACCCATTGAAGTCCAGATACCGTCTCTTCGGATTATGAAGGATGCAGGTTTGAGCGAGGATGATTGGATCCAGACCCGACTTGACCAACTGAACCCAATTGATGAGAAGAGACTTACTACTATTTGTCATGGTAAGACGTATCCAAAGCGAATGATCAAGGCATTTAACAAGAAAGTCAGACAACAAGAATATCAGGTCGGGGATCTGGTGATCAAGCTCATCATATCGTCGCAAGGTGATCCCAGGGGAAAATGGACCCCCACATACGAAGGGCCATTTGTGGTTAAGAACATTTTCTCGGGAGGAGCTATGATTCTAACCACCATGGATGGTGACGACCTTCCTCACCCCATCAATGCACACATAGTGAAAAGATACTACGCATAATCAAAGGCCCGCTAGGTTTACTGTCCTAGGCAAAAATAAGGGCTTCCCAGCGAACCAAAAGGGTTCGGGAAAAAGTAAGGGATGAAAATGAAAAAAAACTGTACACCTGGCAAGTCGAAAACCTGAAAAGGCAGCTTGGGCAAAAAAGGGTATCCCGGTGGACTGAAAACCCGAAAGGGCGGTCCAGGCAAAAATTAGGGATCAAAGCGTAACACTATGTCTCATTGGATCATCTTGCGACCAGACTGCGGTATCGACTATCAAGCTCGGACGGTGTCAATCAATCTGATCTACCTTCGACCAAGTAGCAAAGTGATGAGACGCTTGAATACATCAAGGCAATAGCAGAGTTGGAACTCAATGGGATTGGTCATATAGCTGTTTTTCTTTCTGTTACACAAATTTTATAATTCCTGTCTTTTGGCGGTGTTCTCTTACTAGGAAGTCAACCTCTTTGTACAAACCTGCCTATTACAGGCCGACTTCAAAATCAATACAATTCATTTCCATGAGAAATTTCAACTTGTTTTTCTTTTTCTGTTTGTTTTGCAAGAACGTCCAATGATTCATTTTTGATATATGCATTGAAAATGATTGCTGCTCATAGATATTTACATGTGAAACAAAAGACAATTACTCGTAATTCCAAGAATAGGGGCAAACAAGAAATGTCCAAACCTTACAGTTGCTCTACCCACCAGGTACAGGGATAGAGCCAGCTTGAGAATGCAACTAAAGATACATACATTCCCCGCAGAGTAGGAAGTATCCAAAAACAATGGTGTTAGCTCTTCCCAACCGAGGTTCATAATCACGAATAAGTCGGCAAAATTCTCCCCAAGCAGAGTTTATCTAGCACCAACAATAGAAGTTCACCATCAGTGGAGTTTATTGCTTCCACACGCAGAAATTGAATCCCGGACGGAGTTCATCATCGCTAGCAACGGTAATTCATCCCCAGTTGATTGGTTTCTCCAAATCAGCAGATCATCCAGCAGAATATCTTTCTTCCCCACAGAGTCTCTCCTGGCGGAATATTCTTAAGCAGAACAGACACAAGTCTCCAGATAATCATCTTCAGTCACTATCCCTAGCGAGATCGAAGAACTCAACTCCTTGTACTCTCCAACAGCAGTCCGAGATTTATTTTCCCTAGCTAGAGAACATCATAAGAACATTTCATATCCATACATCATGGCATGCACATACGCATCATACAACACAATCTCACTTATTTTGAGAACATCATTACTCAATACATGTCATACATCATGACATTACATACGACTAACTCTTTACCTTTCAGGGAAAGATACAATCAAATTCTCACAAGATTTCTCTGGTTCAGCCAAATCGATGCTAAGATTTCTATTCCAGTTCAAGCTATGAAGCCCGGATTCGACCGGATAATATCTTGATTTCTCCAAAATACTACGAAGCATGGAATCGACCGGATAGTGGTATATCCTAAATACAAGCTATGAAGCCCGGAAATCGACTGGAATATAGCTTAACCCTCAGCAAGTTATTGTGAAGCCTGGAAATCGACCAAATAGCAATACAAGATACCATGAAGCCTGGACTCGACCGAATAATGGTATAAGACAATGTGAAGCCTAGATCACACCAGATAGCGGCAAAAGACACTGAAGCCCGGGACACGACCAGATAACAGTATAAGGTACTGCGAAGCTTAGAATTCGACCAAATAGCACTTTACCCGGCCAATTACTAAGAAGCCAGAAATCGACCGGATATTAGTATGCCTTAAATTCAAGTTGAATCCCAGATGCGACCGGATAACAACTTAATCCCTTCTGAAGCCTGGAGCACGACCAGATAATAATTGAGAAATTGCGAAGCCTGGAGAACGACCAGATAGCAAGTTTAATCTCATCTCCCTAATAAGTCATTGTGAAGCCTAGAGCACGACCAGATAGCAGTCAGTCTTATTTTTCTCAGCAAATCACTTTGAAACCTAGAACACGACTAGATAGTAGTTCATTTTCACCTCCTCGACTAAGAGATGATTCCCCAGTAGAATAACGGACAACTGAAGCTCCTAAAATTCTATTCCTCTCAAGACAGAGACCAACATTCCCCAACGAAGTTCTCCTTAACAACAGGTGTACGGGCTCTCGCAAAGGAATCCCTTATGCGATCGACACTTCTTCTGATGGCATCATTAAACCCATATTCCGACATCAACCTCCAAATGGAATCTATAAGCCCATTCCCTACATCACAAGACAAGTACCACTTCATGCGAGTGCAAATTTCTGGGCACTCTAGTGTTCAATCATCTTCAACCTTCAGATCACGAAAGGCAGACAAGCCAATCTACATCCTCAAGTTTAAGAAGATTGAACAGGGGCATCTATTGTACCCCAAAATTTGCCTCCCATATTTCTCAAGACATTTCAAATGAGGTCCTCAATCTGCTCAAGGAAATCCAAGGGTTGACCAGACAAACTCTCTCCTAAGGCAGTCTACCTCAAATTAGGGTTTCAGTTTGCATCAAGATGCTTGAGTCTAAAGGATCCCAAATGCTCATCGTTGTCCTAATATGTTCACAAGGTCATTCATGTCAAGTTTCAAGCCTTACAGAGGAAGTTTGCTCAATTAATTGCTCAAAGGCCTGAAAATCGACTATGCTAGGGCAAAAGTCAACTATGGCCCACATGCAGTCAAACTTCAAGATTTTTAGTCAACATTCTCATTTTAAAGTATTATTCATCAATTTATCAAGGGTTGATCTTGATTCCTCAAGGATTGGTCACAATTCATCAAAACCAAAAAGTTGCTAAATTAGGGTTTTGTAGGAAAAGTCAACTCAACTTTGACCAAGTGTAACTTTCTCATACTTTATCAAAATTGACCCAACCAAAGCTCATTTTGAAGAGGATGCAATTCCCTAAAATTCATTTTCATCTCCCAAGTTCAAAATATTCACTCACAAGAAGATATGAATATGGACATTATAAGTCATTTTGAAAACTCAACAAAAACACTTTTTGGGTCAAAGCTTCATGCATGAACATGGAAGACTCAATTGAGATGAGACCAAAAGGGTTGCTTAGAGGACATCTTAATATTTTTAAAAAGTCTAAGAACACCTCTCTAGGGTCAAAATTGAAAGAGTTATGCATTGGCAAAGTTGACCCTTTTTGCAAAATTGCCGAAAGTCAAATGTGTCCAAAATTGCAATTTTTGTCAAATGGGCCCAACTTTTTATGCTTGCACTGAGTTTGTAATGTGACCCACGACCCATGATCCCTTCCACTTGTCATTTTATTATTTTTGTCATTTATTTTGATTTTATTTCGATTAAATCAAATAAAATCAAAATAAAATCATGAAAATAGCAAAAACTAATCAAAGCTTGAGATATTGTGCATGTTTAGGTCTATTATACATATGGAGATAGAATCAAATCGTGAAAGGTTCATTTGGACACAAAAAAATTGAATTTGGATTGATTTAGAAAGATTTGGTACAATGATCAAATCATGAATCAACAATCATAATTGGAGAGATTTGATACAAGTTTGTAACCCTAATTCCTTCTAGGGTACATAAGGAACATGTTCAGATCAAAAACACAGGGAGGAGAGGCGTGAAAAACAGAAAGCAAGTTTCAAAAAAATTGGAGAAAAGTGGCAAACTGATTTCCACATTCCAGACCAATTCAAAGCATTCTAGTGATCCCAATCGCTTGCTGGGTATTCCTGGATCATGTTGCAATCGTTAGCAAGCATTCTCGCGCCTTGAAACACACTGTAAGAGTCGTACAATATCCATGTTTTCTTGATTTCGAATCCATTAATTCTGGCATCTATAGCATAAATTATTGACATATTCTTCATCCTTGTGATGTTTGCAAGCTAATGGTAATATCCAATTGTACTTTTGTTGGCTATACAACAAGTTGCCATGGCTAGGGTTTTTGTTTCGTTTTTAGGGGTTTTGTATGCAGGAACAATTGACCATGGATAGTGGTACCATGATGCTCGTGAGGTTGCAACGAGTTGATTGGTATCACTGGTTATGATTTATCATGCAGGGATAAGATTTTGAAGATGCACAGGGTTATACCTACGCCCAGATGACTGTAGGTAAAAGTCTAGAAACTTTTAGCAACGGTGGGAGGAAGAAGAAAGTAACGTGGCCTTCCCTGACTGGCCCATTCAAATTTCGCGCGTTTTCAGAATTCACTTTTTGTCTTTATCATATAATATTTGTTTATTGTTATTCATACAAAAAACCAAGTCAGCTCAGATGGTCATCATGCAGCGTGAGAATGCCTAGGTGCCTGTGTTCGATCCCCAGGTCCCCATATTGTTCAATATTATTTTGCTTTGCATAATTAGGTACACAGGCATCCCACAAGACCACCATGTGCCATCAGCCTTCAACCACCAGATCCCCAACATGCCAGATCCAAGGCCTCTCACATGGAAGTCCACAATACACCCCAGTCAAGTGCATGCATGAGATCAGGAAAAGTCAAAGAGGCCAGAAGTTATTGGGCTAAGAGTTTCCAATGACACCCCCCTCCTTTGCTATTTACCACCAGGCCCACTTCTCATTCTTTCTTTTTATTTTCTTTTATTTAATTTGTTTAAATTATTTTCTAACCAAAATTAATTTCTTTTTTCCAAAAAAATCATAAAATGAATTTCACAAATTTAGAATTAGGTTTATTTTAATTGATCTAATTTAATTTAATATTAGTTTAAATTTAATTTAGGGTTAATTCTAACTTTTTTCACATATTTAAAATCAATTAGAAAAAATTAGGGTTAACATGTGATTTTATTTTTATTTCTTTTCTCAATAAAACAAAAAATACAAAAATATGTTAATTTAGTTATTTTTATTAATTTAAATTAATTAGTAATTAGGTTTTTTTATTTATTCAATTAAAATATTATTTTCTCAAAACAATCAAAAACAACAAAAAATGATTCTTCTTTTTTTAGTTTTAATTAGGTTTAGATGGGGTCAAAACCCTAATTCTTTTTCATTCGATTCATCGCGCGCGCTTATTAGTTTTACAATATTAATGTAACTGCTTACGGTATGTAATAGTTTAATTAGGATTTTATTTTATTTATCGTTTTACGGGTTTTAGGCTATGTAATTAATCCCTTCCCCGAAGCCTTGTAATAGCGTAGGTTTTTATTTCTCGCATTTTAATTATCGCAAATATTAACTGTGAGATGTATGTTAATAGGATTGTATAACAAGATTGCATGACAATTTAAAAAGGCTAGAAAACCCTAATGTGCAAAGATAATAACTTGAAATTAAATCACTCGCACATGCGCACTCCTAGGGTATACTCTCACTTTGGTTGTCTTCGGTAAACGATCATTAAGTGTAGGGTGTTTTAGTGATCGCCCTCCTGTCTAAACAAAGATCAAAAGTCACGTTCGGAAATGTTGCCTCGGAAAGGTGGCCTCGGAAATGTTGCCTCGAATATGATCTTAAGACACTAGGGTTATTACTAAGACGTCCTAACATTGCTTTGGTGATCGTACGTCCCTTTCGAATTGACCCTTACAACTCCAACGACGGTGATACCTATTTCTCAATAGTAGAATATCATTGTCTAAAGGAAACAAGAATAGAAACGATCTTTTTTCGAGTAGGTAGATGCTAGTAGGTACTTGCTCAAATCAAACTTTTCACACTTACACTTTTTAAACAAAGTTTTTAAAAACAATTTCTCAACACTCTTGAAGACAGAAGCAAGGGTTAAAACGAAGTAAACAAAAACTTTTCAAAACAAACACACACAAGCAATTTTAAAAGATGAGCAAGTACCTAAGAGCCCATGGAAAACCACAGATAGAAAGGGTGCTAATACCTTCCCTTTCTATAATCTACCCCCCCCCCGTACTCAAAATCTTGAAAAAAGGAATTTTTCTGTGCTTTTTTCCTTTCCGATTGGATAAAATAAAAGTCGGTGGCGACTCTTGCTTATCGTGACATTTTGCGAACACAAACGCAAAACGCAAACCAGTATTTTCCAAAACAGTCGGTTCTGCCACCGTATCACAGCATCGAAGACGTCCTTCCAAATCAAAAGATGGTGATGGTTACGTATAATCGTCAAGACAGGCAATCAGTATCTCTCAAAATAAAATCCTGCTAAGTCAAAACCTATGAAGGAGACTTAAGGAAAAACTGGGGCATCCTGCTGACTGTAATCACAAAAGAAACAGTTCAGGCAAAAAAAAGGGATAACAAAATCAAAAAAGAAAGAGGTCCTACCAATCCCCAACAGCAATAAGATTACAAAAAATGGCTGCCTATTCAAAATAATCTTTCAGTATCCAAACCATCATCAGAACATCAAGGACAGTACCCCAGGACTCAACTGGGATTCTAAACATGCAATTAACTGAGAATAGGAATGAAGGACATCACGAAGAACGGGTGGGTACAAATAAATTTTGAGCCTTTATCCTTTGTTTCTTAAACCAGGAACCAAGCCATGTTATAACCCTTAAAAGTCCTAGCTGAAGCATGGGTTAGTTTGAGAGCATACTATTACAAAGGTATCCTGATTCCTGTAGGACTTGTTACGAATCCTGAGTTGATATCACATTCTTGCAAATTTTATTCTACTACGCAAAACACATTTTCAAAAAATTTTCAAGACAGACATGAGTTTGCATTCTTTAAATGGCATTGTTTGCATATGACTAGTTGTTTGATAGCAGAGAAATCTGCATAATGGATATTCAATGAAAAGACATCCTCTCAATGGACAGAATCACCTCAGCAGGAAAGACACTTCCAATAATAGGTCTTCCATAAGCAAGGGGCATGGCATGATGTCTAACACAGTTGGGGCAGTCTCTCCAAAAGTGTCAAATAACAACGGGCAGATCTCCATCTGAATCACTTGGGGAATTACGCACACAATCTAGCAATGAATCATGTGCCATCAAGAAAACATCTTGACAGTACTACAACACAACACTATGGACGGTGACAACTCCGTACATCCTCAGAGCATGGACATAGTCGAAAAAGACCATGCATGAAAAAGACCCGCTATTTTGACTGGCCTAGAAAAAATAAGGGCATCATGACGAACCAAAAAAGGTTCGAGCAAAAGTTAGGAATATACATATGAAAAAATTGTACACCTGGCAAGTCCAAAACCTGAAAAGGAGGCTTGGGCAAAAGAGGGTATCCCGGTGGACTGAAAATCTGAAAAGACAATTCGGCAAAAGTTAGGGATCAAAGCGTACGACCATGTCCCATCATCTTGTCACTGGCCTCCGCGGGCACTTTCTCCAGCAGGTACAGGGGGCAGAAAAGTCCTGATGCAAAGTCATTGCCATATCCTCAGCATACAAACCTATGATGTCTACAGTCCCCACAGAGTATAGGCAACGAACGCTTTGACATCGGCTTCCCCAAACAGGAGTTACTATCCACAGCCAAGTCCCTTCAGAAAACCGACATTTATGTTCCCCAACCAAATTTTGTAATCGCAAGCGATTCATATAATTTTCTCCCAGGCAGAGTTTATTTCTCTGAATACAGAAACTCAATCCCTGATAGAGTTTCAGCTATAGAAGTTCATCCTCCAATAGAGTCATTCTCCCGTAGAGTTATTCTCAAGTAGAGTCTCTCCCCCCGACAGAATATCCGTAAACAAGGAGCAAATCTCCAGCATAGTCATCTCCGTTCGTCATCCCCAACGGAAGTAGAAGAACCACTTTTTCTACAATGTTCAAGAATTTAATTTCCGGTACTCTCCAGCAGCAGTCATGGATTTGTTTTCCCAGACTCAGACATGTCACAATAGAATTTCATGTTCATGCATCATGACGTGCGCACACATATCGCATACAGAATAATCTCATTTATTTTGAGAACATCATCATACAATGCATTTCATGCATCACATATAAATAATCATGTACCTTTTTCGGGAAAGATGGTTATCATCAACAATTTCCAACAGGTCCAAGATTAGCTCCTGAAACTAAACAGATTAATTATCTGCGCGACCAAAGGCAGCTTTACACGAGTTCGTCATAAAGCAATCTTACACAGGTTTCTCCTAAATGCAGCTTCACACGAGTTTATCCTAAAAAATATTACACGGGTCCCTTCTCACACATCTCCAAATAAAGTTTCACACGAACTTATCACGAAGCAACCTTACCTAGGTTCCTTCTCGGTTCCGATGTAGTTTTACCCAAACTCCTCACGAAGCAACCTTACCTACGTTCCTTCTCGGTTCAGATGTAGTTTTACCCAAACTCCCCACGAAGCAACCTTACCTAAGTTCCTTCTCGATTCCGATGTAGTTTTAACCAAACTCCCTACAAAGCAACCTTACCTAGGTTCCTTCTCGATTCCGATGCAGTTTTACCCAAACTCCCTACGAAGCAACCTTACCTAAGTTCCTTCTCGGTTTCGATGCAGTTTTACCCAAACTCCCCACAAAGCAACCTTACCTAGGTTCCTTCTCGGTTCCGATGTAGTTTTACCTAAACTCCCTACGAAGCAACCATACCTAGGTTCCTTCTCGGTTCAGATGCAGTTTTACCCAAACTCCCCATGAAGCAACCTTACTTAGGTTCCTTCTCGGTTTCGATGTAGTTTTACCCAAACTCCCTATGAAGTAACCTTACCTAGGTTCCTTCTCGGTTCAGATGAAGTTTTACCCAAACTCCCCACGAAGCAAACTTACCTAGGTTCCTTCTCGGTTCAGATGTGATTTTACCCAAACTCATCCCGAAGTAACCCTACGACCCAGGTTCCTTCTCATAGCCCTACTATCAAGGCTTTCATTTCGAAGTAACCCTACGACCCAGGTTCCTTCCCATAGCCCTACTATCCAGGCTTTCATTTCGAAGTAACCCTACTATCCAGGTTCCTTCTCATAGCCCTACTATCCAGGCTTTCATTTCGAAGTAACCCTACGACCCAGGTTCCTTCTCATATCCCTTTTATCTAGGATTTCATCTCGAAGTAACCCTACGATCCATGTTCCTTCTCATAGCCCTACTATCTTGGATTTCATTTCGAAGTAACCCTACGACCCAGGTTCCTTCGCATAGCCCTACTATCCAGGCTTTCATTTCGAAGTAACCCTACTATCCAGGTTCCTTCCCATATGCCCTACTATCCAGGCTTTCATCTCGAAGTAACCCTACTATCCAGGTTCCTTCCCATAAGCCCTACTATCCAGGCTTTCATTTCGAAGTAACCCTACGACCCAGGTTCATTCTCATAGCCCTACTATCCATGCTTTCATTTCGAAGTAACCCTACGACCCAGGTTCCTTCTCATAGCCCTACTATTCAGGCTTTCATTTCAAAGTTACCCTACGACCCAGGTTCCTTCTCATATCCCTACTATCCAGGCTTTCATTTAGAAGTAACCCTCCGACCCAGGTTCCTTCTCATAGCCCTACTATACAGGCTTTCATTTCGAAGTAACCATATGACCCAGGTTCCTTCTCATAGCCCTACTATCCAAGATTTCATTTCAAAGTAACCCTACGATCCAAGTTCCTTCTCATAGCCCTACTATCCGGGCTTTAATTTCGAAGCAACCCTACTATCCAAGTTCCTTCTCTCTTATCTCCAGACAACAATATACAACACTTTAAGACCTGGACACGACCAGACACAAACAGTTTCACATTTCCCCAGTAAGTCGTTGTGCAGCCTAGACCCTGACTAGATAGGCAGTTTATTTCCACCTCCTCAATCAGGAGTTAATTACCCAGTAGAGTAATGGACAACCGAAGTTCCTATACTCTATTTCCCAGGATATAAATAAACATTCCCCGGTGAAGTTCTCCTCAACAGCAGGTACAGAGTTTCTCGCAAAGGAATCTCTTATGCGATCGATATCTTTTTTGGATGGCATCTTTAAGCCCATCTCCAACGATTCTCTGTCAACTTCCAAATGGAATCTGTAAGCCCATTCCCGATATCACCAATCAGTATTACTCCATGCAAGTACAAATTTTTGGGCACTCTAGTGTTCAATCATCTTCCACCTTCAGATCACGAAAGGCAGACCAGCCAATCTACATCCTCAGGTTTAAAAAGATTAAACAGGGCCAGCTGTTGCACCCCAAAATTTTCTCTCTCATTTTACTCAACACATGCTCATTGAGGTCCTCAATTTGCCCAAGGATGCATAAGGATTTACCAGACAAATCCTCCTCCTAAGACAATGAGCCTCAAACTAGGGTTTCCATTTTTATCAAGATGTTTGAGTTCCAAGGGACCCAAATGATTTCCATTTCCCTAATATGTTCTCAAGATCATCCATGTCAAGTATCATGCCTTGCACAAGAAGTTGCTCATTCAATTGCTCAAATGCATAAAAATCAACTATACTAGGTCAAAAGTCAACGGTGGTCCTCATGCAGTCAAACCTCATGATTTTTGGTCAACATCAACATTTTAAGTGATATCCATCATTTGATCAAGGGTTGATCATGATTCCTCAAGGAATGCTCCTAATTCATCAAAACTCAAAAGTTGCTAAATTAGGGTTCCTATAGGAAAAGTCAACCAAACTTTGACCATGCATAACTTTCTCATACTTTATCATAAATTTCTCATCCAAGGCTCATTTTTAAGAGAATCCAATTCTCTACAGCTCATCTTAAGCCCTCAAGTTCAAGAAATGCACTAATGAAAAGATATAAATTCAGACATTATAGGTCCTTTTCAAAAGTCAACAAAAACACATTTTGGGTCAAAGCTTCTTACATGAACATGGAAGTTCCAATTAAGAAGAAACCAAACAGGTTTCTTAGGGGACATCCTAAGCTTTCTAAAAAGTCCAAGAACACCCTCATAGGATTAAAATTGAGAGATATATGCATAGTCAAAATTGGCCAATTTTTGAAAAAAAATGCATGAAGCAAATATTGACCAAACTTGAAATTTTTCCAAATGGGCCTATCTTTTCAAGTTTGAAACTCATTCCTAACATGGTCCACGACCTCTAAGCCCACCCATACATTTTTCTACTATTTATGCTATTAATTTTGATATTTTATTCATTAAAATTCAGAAATAAATAAATAAATTATAGAAATAATGTAAATTTTGATGTGAATCCATTTCGGGCAAGTGTTATGCTGGTTTATGTCAATTGATTTTGTGCAATAACCCTTCAAATATGTCCAGGTTCATCCACATGTGAAAATGGTATAAATCATCAAATATGGCATTTTTTTCAAATTTTGATCATGGTCTTAAAACACAACATTATGAGGGAGATACTTTCCATGCTTTCTTGTCTCCTCATTCTCGTCTATAAATATAGAGGCATACAAGATTGAAAGACACGAAATTCCTCTCTAAAAAGCACTCAAAAAGGTCTTCAAAAAGCTCTTCAAAAGCTCTTCAAAAAGCTCTCCAGAAATCAAAGAATTGGTGCAAGTCATATCTCGAGGTTCCGGTCTCTCTCGATTGACATCAAGCCTCAAACCATCCTCTTGAGGTCCTCGGGAGTCTTACAAGGCCCAAGAGAAATCCATCACATGCCTAGCACGCCCCCATTTGACAACATCAGTTTGGTAAAATTTTAAACTTCAAATCTCTAAATTTAATCACATTTCATGGCATGCTAACGTTTGTTTGAGTTTATATAGAACAGTTACTTCGAAGATTCGGGCCTAAGGATTTCTGATGATTGCACCCCCTGTTTACTTTTGCTACTAGGCTCGTCTTTATTTTCTTGTTTTATTCATTTAATTTATTTCTTTTAATCCCTCTTTTTATTTTAATCAATAAACAAATATAAAAATCACATAAAAATAGATTTAGGATTTTTCTTAATTAAATTTTAATTTTGGTAAATTAATTAACTAATCACTTTAACTTTTATTTTAAATTAAAATTAATAGAACTTAGGTTTAATTTCATTTTAATTCATTTTCCTTTTCGTAACAAAAAATACCAAAAAAACATAGAATTAATTCCTTTTATTTAAATTTCATGTTTCTTTAATAATTATTATTTTTTTAAATGTAGATCTAGATCAATTATTTTTTAACTTAAACCATTTTCATAAAAATTAAAAAAAAAACAACAAAAAGATTTTTTATATCTCAGGATTTTTAGACGTCTTTTCAAATTTGCGCGTTATTATTCTTTCTCACTTCCTTTTATTATTTTAATTGTATATTGGGATGTAATAGATGATTAGTAGGACCTTTACGGCTTTTATTTATTTTTTCCCCAATTTTAGATATGTACATAATCCCCCTCCCCTAAGCCTTGTAATAGCTAGGTTTTATATTTCTGCAATTTTAAATTACTATAATTATTAACTGCTAGATGTATGACTAATAGGATTATATGGCAAGAATAATAAAATATTAGCAAACTTAACACAAGACTAAAATAACTGAATATAACACACCTTGCACATATGCACCCTTAGGGTATACCTCACTTTGTTGTCTCGGAAAATAATGGTCATGTCACTCAAACATATTGATGTCTTAGCAAAGACCCTTAATTCTAAAGTCATCATAAAGATCATGGTCCCTAACGTCCCTCGAGTTTCCTATGAAAAATGATCTTGTCCCTCGATGTTGCCTATATGATAACACTCCCTTCGAATGCTAAGATATCTTTACATGTTGCCTTCGATAACCATAGCGTCCCTTTCGATAGTCCCTCAACGTCCAACGATAGGGCTACCTACTCACTAATAGTAAGATAGTGCTGTCTAAAGGAAACGAGAAAATGAACAATCTTTTTCGAGTAGGTAGAAACTCTTAATTACTTGCTCAAAATAATAAAAACTTTTTTCACAAACACTTTCAAAACAGTTTTCAAAAACAACTTCGTCACACTCTTGAGGACATATATAGGGGTTATCACGAAGTTAAACTAAAACTTTTCAAAACACACACAAGAAATTTCAAAATGAGCAAGTACTTAAGAGCCCGTGGAAAACCACAGATAGAAAGGGTGCTAACACCTTCCCTTTCTATAATCTACCCCCCGTACTCAGAAACATCTCGAAAAAGGTTTTTTCTGTTCTTTTTCCTTTTCCTTAGTTGGATGAAATAAAAGTCGGTGGCGACTCTTGCTTACCGCGACATTTACGAATACAAATGCAAAACCAGTATAACAGTCGGTTCTGACACCGTGTCACACCTAGCAACAATCAGGGATTTATTTTCCCTAGTTCAACAACACTGCAATGGAACAACTGATACATTCACATATTACATTCATACATCATTTCACAATACATCATAGCATATGCATAACTGAAACGCTTATAACATTCTCATTTATTTTGAGAGCATCATGCAATTCATACATCATGACATCACATGAAACCGACTTTACCTTTTCAGGAAAGTTCACAAGCAGACAAATACTATCAACTATCTACATATTGAAGATTAACTCCTGAAACAAGACGGGGAAACTATCTTTATTTCTCTAAGGTTAGAGATTAATTCCTGAAACCAGACAGGGCAACTATCTCAACGAACAACAATAGCAAGTTCCAGATTAATTCCTGAAACAAGACAGAGCAACTATCTGTGAATAAGTAATTGTGGATCAATTCCCAAAACAAGACGGGCGACTATCTACAAGACCAAGTTAAAGATTAATTCCTGAAACCAGATAGGGAAACTATCTCAATGACCAATAATAGCAAGTTCCAGATTAATTCATGAAACAAGGAAGGGCAACTATCTATGAACAATTGACTGTAGATCAATTCCTGAAACAAGACGGGGAGACTATCTACAAGACCAGGTTAGAGATTTATTCCTGAAACCAGACAGGGAAACTATCTTAAATAGCAAGTTCCAAATTAGTTCCTGAAACCAGATAGGGAAACTATCTGTGAACGACTGACTATGGATCAATTCCTGAAACACGACGGGAAATTATCTACAAGACCAGATGAAGCAGCCCTACCCAGGCTCCTTCTAATATATTTCCAGATGCAGCTTTACACGGGCTCATCCTTAAGCAATCTTACACGGGTTCCTTCTAATAATTTCGAGATACAGCTTTACACGGGCTCATCCTGAAGCAATCTTACACGAGTTCCTTCTCATAATTTCCAGATGCAGCTTTACACGGGCTCATCCTGAAGAAATCTTACACAAGTTCCTACTAAGACATTTCCAGATGTAGTCTAACGCAGGCTCATCCTGAAGAAGCCTTACACGATTGCCTTCTAATACAATTCAACTAACTAAAGCCTGGACCCGACCATATTACAATATACCTCAGGTTCAAGTTGAAGCCTGGACCCGACCAGATAACAACTTAATTTCTAAAGCCTAGACCCGACCAGATAACAGTTCAACCTCTTCAATTACTGTAAAGCCTGGAAACCGACTAGATAACAGTTAATTTCATATTCCCTAATAAGTTACTGTGAAGCCTAGAATGCGACCATATAACAGTCAACATTATTATCTTCAGCAAGTTACTATGAAACCTGGATTTCGACAGGATAAACATCTAACTTTCATCTCTTCAGCCCAGAGATAACTCCTCGGTAGATCCATGGATAACTAAACCTCCTAGACTCTATTTCCCCATAGAGTTTTTCTCAAGCAAAAGAACAGAAATTAACATTCCCCGGCAGAGTCCTCCTCAGACAACAGGAACAAGAATCCCCACTAAGAGACCTCTTATGAAGTAAGCATCTACTTTGGATGGCATCTTTAAGCCCATCTCCGACAACTCTCATTCATATTCTCTAAATGAAATTTGTAAGCCCATTCCCCAAGATCATCAACCAACAGTGTTTCTTCATGTATATGTGAGTGCAAATTTCTGGGCACTCTAGTACTCAATCATCTTCCACCTTCATATTAATGAAAGGTAGACAAGCCAATCTAAATCCCCAGGTTTAAGAAGATTGAATAGGGGCAGATGTTGTACCCTAAAATTTTCCCTCCCACTTTTACTCAAGACATGCTCATTGAGGTCCTCAATTTCTCAAGTTTGACCAAGAATTAACTAGAAAAATTCTCCTCCTAAGCAATGGATTTCCATCTAGGGTTTCATTTCTCACCAATAACTTTGGTTTGCAGAAGCTTCAAATGATTTCCATGGCACCCTGTATGCCTCAGCATAATGGCACAACTGAAAGAAATAAAGAGGTGTACATAACAAGGTGTAGGTCGAAAGCAGAAAATATGCCTAAGAGCTTTTGGGTCGAAGTAGCTTCGACAACAGTATGCAATCTAATTTGATGCCCAACGAAGCACTAGGATCGAAGGAATGATAATTCGAAAGAAAGCGTGAGGAGGCTTTTGTGAATTCTTCTATTGATGAAGAGCTAGTAAAGAGCGTCGTCAAAGGGTTCGTTTTTGAACCACGGTAATGTAAGCTATTCGAAGCATTACAAGGAAGACACACTTCGACTGACACGTTGTTTTAATTGGCGCTTCAAAAAGAAGAATATTTTGAATTCAAAAGATTCGATCTTATCCAAAGAAACACGTGGAAGTCTAATGGTTCGAAGGATATGCAACCTTAATACATGGCGTGATCGAAGGAAAGTTAAAGACAAATCAGTCTAATATGAGTCATCTTAGAGTTTTAGGATCAATGTGTTTCAGGCATGTGCCTGAACAGACAAGGAAGGAGTTAGGTGATCGAAGTAAAGTCTTGGTGCTCATAGATAATCCTTCAATTGGTGCATACAAGTTGTATTCACCAATCGAAGGTGAACTAGTGATCAGTAAAGATGGTCTTGTAAACGAAAGCAAAAGGTCGGATTGGAGTCAAAACTGTGTTCGAAGGAGATGAGCAAAACGAAGCTTCGACACAGTCACAACAGTCACAACTGTGTTTAAAGGAGGTGAACAGAACGAAGCTTTAAGGAAAGCAAATCAAAAGGAATAAGAATTGAATTCGACTAGGCTTTTTGGATATGGGAATTTTCCAAATCAAACAACTAATGCAGATGGACCCAATCGAAGAAGCCACAATGATGAAACTTTGAGCAATTTGAATTGGAGCTCATAGTCATCGAAAGGAGAAAAGTTTGGGATCTTGTCGAAAGAGCCAACATAAGAAACCATTGGTGTGAACTGGATCTACAAGGGCATGTAAGCTTTCGATTCCCATCAAGTTGGAAACCTAAACAACTCATAGCAAGCTGTCCAAACCGTGTGGAGTATTTTTGGATAAAATCTTGGCTTAAAATAGAAAGAATCCATATATTTCCAAATCAAATATTTCCCTTGATTAAATATGATATGGTACCATATTTGTTACCCTAATTTGGTCCCATATATATGTACAAGCAAATCAGACCTAAAGGACACGCTACAACTGCCTGAGAAAGCTCCCAAAAATTACAAAAAAAAATCAAACAAGTGAAACTCATATCACACGATTCAGCTTCCCTCGATCCATTCTGAAGGTTCCATCATCATCCTAAGGATCCCAGGAGTGCATACCAGCCCTCCTCGACGCTTAAGGCATCCTAAAACAAGCATATCACATTGCTCCGGTAGGGTAAAATTCTCATACTCTAATCTTTCAGTTCATGCCATTTAAACGGATTTGATGTATAGATCCATATTCATGTTGTGGTTTAGATTTGTTTTGACATAGAACATGCAAGGTTTAAGGCAGGAATAAAGAAACACCATTGTTAGGGAAGCCTGTGACGTTTTGTTCGTATCTCCCTGTACAAGCACTTTCAATCCAAACTAATGCCATGGTTTTAACGCCTCAGCATTTTATGATGTTTCAAATATATTTGTTTTCTTGTTGTTTGTATTAATGAATGAACAGATGACCCAGTGGTGAAGGATGTGTGTGTAAGCTTGGAGAGCCTGGGTTCGATCCCCAGGTTTTTGCGTTTTTTTCTCATTCTATTTTCAGATCCAGCGTTGCGTGTTTCAGCGTGCCTACCATGCCCCTTCAACTCTCAGCCACCATATTTGTACAGATCTGTGCCAACGCGCCCATGAATGTCCCCCGTGGTGCAACCCCAGGAGCCAGGCCTCACAGGATCAGGCGCAACATTGGGCTCCCTTGTTTGGGCCTTACAAAAATTTCTGAACGCACCCCCTTTTTTCACTTTAGTATTAGTCCCAATTTATTTTCTTTTCTTCACTTTATTTTATTTATTTAATTGTCTTATGTTAAAAAAATCATTTCTATTTAATTAAAAATAAACAAAATCATAAAAAACATTAGACTTAGAATTTTCTAATTAATTTAAATTTTTTAAATTAACTTAGTTAATTGTTTTGGTTTTATTTCATTAATTTAAAAATAATTAGAACTAGGTTAAGTTAATTCAATTATTTTCTTAATAAAAAATGCCAAAAAATATTAGGTTTTGTTTAGATTTAATTCTGATTAATTATTTTATTTTTTTAATTAAATTTAGTTTTATTTTAATTTAATATTTTCCTAAATTGGCAAAAAACAACAAAAAATAATGTTCTTTTACTTAGAAAATTTTTAGGGTTTTAGACGTCTTTTCTAATTCGCACGTGTTTATTATTTTAGCATTGTTATTTTCATCATTAATGTATCTGCTTATGGGTTGTAATTGAATAACTAGGACATGTACTGGTTTCCCCCAATTTTAGACTTGTAAATTCCCCCACCCCGAAGCCATGTAATAGTTAGGTTTTACATTTCCGTACTTTTAATTTCCCACACTAATTATGAATTGTTTAGATGCATGCTAACTAAGATTGTATGGTAAGAATAAAACAAAACGCTATCAAACCTATATGCAAAAGATAAAAAATAAATGAATACAACACACTCTCACATGCGCACCTCTAGGGTATCCCACATTGGTTACCTTCGGAAAAATAGTCACAACTCTCGAAACGTGAGAGATTTTAGTGGCTATCCTTTGGTTTAAAGATCATAAGTCCCTCGATGACCCTCTCGATGTTGCCTCGGTAAAAATGATCTTAAAATCCTAGGGTAGTTACTAAGATTTCTTGCCCAGTTGCCTTTGTGACTGTACAAATGTCCCCTCCAATATCCCTCAAACATTCAACAACGAGAACTACCTACTCACTAATAGTAGGATAGCACTGTCTAAAGGAAAGGAGAAAAAGAACTAACCCTTTCGAGTAAAAGTAGATAGTTCCTAGATGCTATGCTAAAATAAAAACTTTTATACTTATACAAAAGTTCTTTCAAAAACATTTTCAAAACGCTTTATCAACACTCTTGAGGACTGATACAAGAGTTATCATAAAGCAAGCTGCCTTACTATTGACATTTCAAAAAAATACTTTCCAAAACACACAAA
This sequence comes from Vicia faba, assembly GCA_948472305.1. Lineage (NCBI taxonomy): Eukaryota > Viridiplantae > Streptophyta > Magnoliopsida > Fabales > Fabaceae > Vicia > Vicia faba. Next base: position 70,438,627 of record OX451741.1, on the reverse strand, counting down.
GCATAAGGTATTTCAAAATGAGCTAAGCATTTAAGAGCCCGTAGATAACTACGGATGGAAAGGGTACTAACACCTCCCCTTTACATAATCTACCCCCCTTACTCAGAAATAATCTCAAAAGGTCTTTTTCTGTTCTTTTCACCCTTTCCTTTGTTGGATAAAAGAAAAGTCAGTGGCTACTCCTGCTTACCGGAACATTTGCGAATACAAACGCAAAACTAGTATAACAATCGATTCTGCCACCGTATCACACAAAGCAAGATTGGTGGCAAAAGGATTTTGTCAAAGACAAGGAGTTGACTGTGATGAGCTATTTTCTCCTGTTGCTCATCTTTAAACTATTAGACTGGTCATTTCTTTGACAGCCCAAAGTAAATGGAAGATTTATCAAATGGATGTGAAGTTGGCCTTCTTGAATGGTTATCTCGAAGAATAATCGAGCAACCATTGGGATATTAAGTAAAAGGTCAAGAAGATAAAGTCTTGAAGTTGAAGAAAACATTGTATGGGCTCAAGCAACCACTGAGATCTTAGAATGTTCGAATCGACAAATACTTTCAAGACAAGAACTTCATCAAGTGTCCATATGAGCATGCACTCTATATTAAAGCGAAAAATGAAGATATTTTGATTGTGTGATTGTATGTAGATGACTTGATCTTCATAAGAAACAATACAAGCTTGTTCAAAGAGTTTAAGAAATACATGTCAAATGAATTTGAGATGACGAATATGGGCCCCATGGCATATCATCTTCGCATTGAAGTAAAGCAAGAAGACAAAGGAATTTTCATCACCCAAGAAAGTTATGCCAAAGAAGTCCTTAAGAAGTTTAAGATGGATGATGCTAATCCGGTTGGCACCCCTATGGAATGTGGCAGCACTTTGCGTAAGCATGAAAATGGAGAGAATGTGGATCCAACTCTTTACAAAAGTTTGGTTGGAAGTATATGTTACTTGACAAGTACAAGGCCAAATATTCTCTATGCATAGGAGTCGTAAGTCACTACATGGAAGCTCCAACAACAACTCACTTCAAGGTGGCAAAGAGAATCCTTCGATACATGAAAGGTACAATAGACTTTGGCTTGCACTATTACTCTTCTAACAATTATGAGGTTGTTGTCTATAGTGATAGCGATTGGAGTGGAGACTTGGATGGTAGAAAAAGCACTACTGGTTTTGTGTTCTTTATGGGAGATACTGCTTTCACTTGGATGTCAAAGAAGCAACCAATCGTCACACTATCAACTTGTGAAGTCGAGTATGTCACTGCCACATTATGTGTTTGTCATGCAAGGAACTTGTTGAAAGAGTTAAAAATCACACAAGAAGAACCTCTAGAAATATGTATTGATAATATATCAGCAATTTCTTTGGCAAAGAATCCAGTCTTTCATGAAAGAAGTAAGCACATCGACACCCGTTACCACTTCATAATAGAATGCATTGAGAAGAAGGAGGTGAGGTTGAAGTATGTAATGTCTCAAGATCAAGTTGTCGATATTTTCACCAAGCCACTCAAGTTAAAAACTTTTGTGAAGCTAAGGAGTATGACTGGAGTCACAAATCAAGTTTAACGGGGGATGTTTAAATTATAAGCTTGATTTGAGCCTAATTATTATTTGTATTTTTGGGCTTAGTTATGTTCAAATATTTTGTGCCTATACAAGACTAGCTATATACATGTACTGACTAGTGACCATTATATTGCTCTTCATTTTGCACAAACGCAATTTTTTTATTCAAAAGCTTACTCTATCTATTTTAAGAAACAGCATTTTCAAAAGAATAGTAAAAAAAGTTAGAAATAATGGGAGTCTACTTAAACACAGCAAACCAAGCACATGTCTATGAGAACTTTTTCTAAAAATTCACTAACAATAATATTGATTTTGTTTTTTTGGCTGCTACTATAATAAAACACAAGAGTCTGTTTTTGTGACCCACTTAAGTGTACTCCACAATGTAAGGTCTAAATAAATTTGTAATAGATGATTATTCAACATTAATTTAATATAGAAATTGTGGTCCAAAACAAAAATTTGTTACCTTCGAATAGTAAAAAAGGTAAGAAGATGTAAACGAGTGGTCGTCTCCATCACATGAAGACTAGTGCTTCTTTTTTCTTCAATGTAAATATATAACTTTATCCGTTTGGAATGGAATTGCAATTTTGAAATGTGTATTTGTATAAATGTGTATTTGTATGATTGGAAATTCATCAAAATCTATAATGAATTTTTATTAATTTTAATGAATAAGATTATTATCACCACACAATAATTATGAAAAAATATGAAATAATGAATGAAAGAGAAGACAATAATTTTCGGCAGAGTTTCTCTCTACTCACAAATTATGGAAAACTTCTTTATTCACTTGCAAGTGCAAATTTTGTGAATACAACTTGAATATAAAAAATAGGGGTTACTTCATCTATTCATAGATTTATGTTAGTTTACTCCCTAAGACAAAACCCCCAAACTATAAAAGCTCAAAATACCTATTTTAGAACTAAATCAAATATATCAATTTTATGCCTAAATCAAATCTATCTATTTTATATATAAACCAAATATGTGTGTAACAATCTGCTTCCACACTTTGATAGAATAATTTGACACACCTTGTGTCGAGCAACATACTTCTTTCGACACAAGGAATTACACTTTCAACACACCACCTAATTCATTGTGTCTAAGCTATCTATATTCATCATAATACTTCGACCTGCACACCCTTCGTCATGATGTCTGCAATCAGATTCTCAATTCTGCAGTGTTCCAAGTTCATCTTTACATCTGATACTTGCTCTCAAAGATAATGGAACCTCATCTCGATGTACCTACTTCGACCATGCGCTGTAGGGTTCTTCGCCAGGTTGATAGTTGACATGTTGTCGATCTTAATGGTAATTGCTCCATGATCTTTACCTGTAATATCTTCGACCAAGTTCATCATCCATGTTACTTGACATGCACAAAGAGAAGCAACTATGTACTCTACTTTGCACGATGATAAAGCTATTACTAGTTTCATTCTCGAACTCCAAGCAACTGGTGCACCACCTAACATGAACACATATCTTGTTGTGGATTTTCGATCCTCAACATCACTACACCAACATGGATCAGTGTACTCAACTAACTTACATTCTTTTTATTTATCAATTGCAAGAAATAAAATGCCATTGTCAAGAGTTCCATTCAGATACCTCAGTATCTTCTTCGTTGTTGCTAGGTGTGATACCTTTGGCTTCTGCATGAATCTACTTATCATATCTACATTGTATGCTAAGCCAGGCCTTGTATGACAAAGGTATCTCAATGACCCAATAAGTCTTCTATATTGGGTTGGGTTGACATCATCTTTGTCTGAATCTTTCGACAGTTGCAATATTGGTTTAGCAGGTGTCGATGTCGAGTTACATTCTTCCATCTCAAATCTCTTGAGAATTTCACTTGCATATCTTCTTTGATGCATCATCAAACCTCTACTACTCTTGTAAAATTCGATGCAAAGGAAATATGAAATGACACACAGATTTGACATTTCGAATTCCTTGCTGAGATCACCTTTGAAGTTTTCAATATCCTTCTTGTAGCTACCTGTTATTAACAAGTCCTTGACATAGAGACATAGTATAATAAATTCACTATTGCTTCTTCTTACATATACTCCATATTCAATTATGCACTTCACAAATTCCTTCTCGCTTAGAAAACTATCAATCTTGTTATTCCAAATTCTTGTAGCTTGTTTCAATCCATACATGGCTTTATGCAGCATGTACACATTTCTTTCTTCCCCATGCTTCATAAATCCAACTGGTTATGCAACATAAACTTCTTTGTCTAAGGGTCCATTCAGGAATGGACATTTCACGTTCATCTGACATATGTGTCACCTGTTCATTTTTTCTATACCAACAATATACCTGATTGTTACAATTATAGCAACAGGTGCAAAAACCTCATCAAAGTCAGTTTCTTCTTTCTGAAGAAATCTTTTCGCCACAAGCCTTGTTTTATGCCGAGTTATTCCCCTTTTAGGATTCAACTTCACATTGTATACCCACTTAACATTGATTCCATTCTTGTCTTGAGGCAATTCGATAAGTGACCAAGTATTATTGTCTTCGATGGACTTCATTTCTTCATTCATTGCTTTCACCCAGTTCGAATCTTTCAATGCTTCAGTTGCATTGACAGGTTCGACATCCGCATAAAAAACATAATGTACTAGCTCACCTTAATTATCAACCACGTCATTTTATGTTATCACATAATCTTGCAACCTTGCAGGCATGTGTCTTGTTCTATGAGGTCTGCTTGGTCCTGGTTGATCTATAACTTCTTTATGTCGAACTTTTCTTTCGACTTCAACTGTTGGTTCTTCAAATAAGATTCTTACTGAAATTTTCTTAACATTTTCTGTCTAATCCCATTCCTTAAGTTCATCTATGATCATGTCCCTTTTAATCACAATATGCTTGTTCACTGGGTAGAACAACTTGTAACCTCTTGTCGAATGATATCCTAATAGGATCATCTGACTCGACTTGTCATCAAGTTTTCTTTTCAACTAATCTGGCACATGTCTATGTGCACTATACCAAATACCTTAAAGCTAGGCTTCACACCAAACCAACATTCTTTTAGAGTAATTCCTTTTAGCTTCTTTGTCGGACATCTGTTTAAAATGTATGTTGTCATCGACACAACTTCACCCCAAAACTCTTTAGGTAAATGCTTGCCTTTCAACATACTTCTCACCATATTCATGATGGTTCGATTCTTTTTTCCTGCAGTTCCATTCTGCTGTGGAGTGTACGGTGGCATAACCTCATGCATAATCCCTTCTTTTTCACACAATGCATCGAAGTCTTTCGACACATACTCTCCACCACCATCTGTTCTCAAAACTTTGAACTTTCGACCACTCTGCCTTTCGACCATAGATTTAAACTTGGTAAACACCTCGATCACTTCACTTTTCTTCTTAATCAGGTAAGTCCATATTTTGTTTGATTAAAATCATCTATGAATGTAACAAATTATTTGTTACCTCCATTCTAATCCATCCAGATTGGTCCATATATATCATAGTATATGATTTCAATAATAGCCTTTGACTTGCTTCTTGCACCTTTGCTGAAGTTGTTATTGTGATGCTTCGCCCGCACACATTCCTCACACACCTCGTGTGGAATGTCGATTTCAGGTAACCCTGAAACCATATTTCTTCTTTTCAAATTTGTGATGTCTTTAAAGTTAAGATGGCCTAGTCGATAGTTCCATATCCATTCATCTCTGCTAGCTGCATTCAAAAGTTACTTATTCTCCATCACATTTAATTCAATATTAAAGGTTATATTTTGAGACATTGAAGCCTTCAAGATCAACCTTCCATTTACATCGATGACTCTCATAATCTTGTCTTTAATCGGCGCTTTATAGTTCTTTTGAACTAACTTCCCTATACTGAGCAAATTTCTCTTCATGCCTGGTATGTATAACACATTGGAAATTACTGACCACTTTCCATCTTTCCTCATAATTCTAACATCACAAATATCTTCAGTTGCTAGGGTATTGTCATTTGCAAATTTCACTATATTTTTCATCGAGGGTTTTATGTTGACAAACCAATCTTTCCTTCTAGTCATGTGTGATGAGCATCATGAATCCAAGTACCATTGGTCCTTGAATATATATTCATCTCTTGTTGTGACCATCAGCATCATATCTTTTTCTTCATGTTTTGCAAACTTTGCATCACTTTCTTGATTCTTTCGCTTTTCTTGACAATCACTAGAACAGTGACCATACTGCTGACAATTGTAACATTGAATGTGACTTCTAACAGGCTTTCGACCACCACCTCTTACTTTATTAGCAACACCACATCTTTGGTTGCCTTGGTATGGTCTTCTCTGATCCGACACATTTTCTTCACGTTGGTTTCCTCTACCAGCCGAATTGTTGTAACCTCCTCTACCTTTATTGTCGAACCCCTTTCCTTTGTCTTTCTTATCTTTTGATGATTGAGCCCGCAAAGCCATATCACTTTTTGACTTGCCTGTAGCTCTTTCAGCTATTCTTTGTTCATGAGATTCAAGCATTCCTTCAAGCTCTTTCTTCTACAAAATTGACTTGTCCTTTGACTCTTCTATTTCAACTACCACATGGTCGAACTTCGGGGGTAAAGATCTCAAGATCTTTGAAATAACTGCTCTTGGTTTTAGTATCTTGTGATACGGTGGGATAATTGACTTTTTGGTTTTATCCAAATATGCGGATATCAAGAGTCACCACCGACTTTTCTTTTATCCAATTGTGATACGATGGCAGAACTGGACTGTTTTGGAAATGCTGGTTTGTGTTTTGCGTTTGTGTTTGCAAAATTTCGCGGTAAGCAAGAGTCGCCACCGAATTTTATTTTATCTAATTGGAAAGGAAAAAAGCACAGGAAAATTCCTTTTTCGAGATTTTGAGTATGGGGAGTAGATTATAGAAAGGGAAGGTGTTAGCACCCTTTCTATCCATGGTTTTCCACTGGCTCTTAGGTACTTGCTCATCATTTTAAAATTGCTTCTGTGTTTGTGTGATTTGAAAAGTTTTTGTTTTACTTCGATTTAACTCTTGCTTCTGTCTTCAAGAGTGTTACGAAGTGTTTTTGAAAACTTTGTTTAAAAAGTGTATGGTGTGAAAAAGGTTTATTTTGAGCAAGTACCTACTAGGATCTACCTACTCGAAAAAAGAATTGTTCTATGTTCGTTTCCTTTAGACAACACTATCCTACTATTAGTGAGTAGGTAGCACCGTCGTTGGAGTTTTAAGGGTCAATTCGAAAGGGACGTACGATCACTAAAGCAATGTTAGGACATCTTAGTAATAACTCTAATGTCTTAAGATCGTATTCTAGGCAACCTTTCCGAGGCAACTTTGATCTTTGAGACAAAAGAGCAACCACTAAAATACCCTATACTCAATGATCGTTTACCGAAGGAAACCGAAGTGGGAGTATACCCTAGGAGTGTGCATGTGCGAGTGATTCAATTTCAAGTTATTTATCTTTGCACATTTAGGGTTCGCTAACCGTTTTAAAGTTTACATACATTCTTGTCATGCATCCATATTATTCATATATCTAACTGTTAATATTTTGCAGAAATTAAAAGTGTGGAAAGTAAAGCTACGCTATTACAAGGCTTCGGATATTAATTACATAGAAAAAACAACTCGTAAAAACGATAAATGAAAAGGAGAAAAATCCTAATTAATCTATTACAACTTGTGAGCAATTACATCAATATGGTAAAAAATAAAGCGCGCACGATGAATTAAGAACGAGAAAGAACTAGGGTTTTGCCCCCGTCTAACCTAATCGAAAGAAAAAGTTATGTTTGTTGTTTTGATTATTTTTCAGGAAAATAAGGTTTGAATTAAATATGTACAAAACTACCAATTAAATTAAATTAAAGAAAATAATTTATACTTGACCTATTTTTGCATTTTTGTTATTTTTAAGAAAAATACAATACAATTAAATTAAACTAAAAACATAATTTTCTAATTGTTTTTAATTTATTTACAAAAGAATTTAAGTTACCCTAAAATTAAATAAACTAATTAAATTAATTAATTTTTTGATAAAAAATAACCTAAATCTAATTGGATGGAAAATTGTTTTTTTATGATTTTTTTAATAAAAAAGGAATTAATTTTATGTTAGTAAAAATAATTAAAACAATTAATAAAGAAAAAATTTAAAAAAGGAAAAAGAAGAATTGGGCCTGAGAAATCAGCAAAATGGGGGGTGTGAATAGAAAGCCCTGGGCCCAAAAGGAAGTTATCCACGTTGACTCCCATGTTCCCATGCTATGCATTGACTGTGGTTGTTGGTGGTCCTTCATATGATGGCCTTTAGATCTGGCCATCTGGAGAACCAAAGGTTGAATCTTGAGGATGCATGGTGATCTTCCTGCCTATACACGCGCCTGATCATGGAAAGAAAAAAAGTGAAATAATGGGGGGACCTGGGATTCGAACCCATGCCCCATGACCTTTCCACTTGTACCAATGCCAACTGCGCTGCGTGTTTTCTTTGTATACAAAATAAACAATAATCATTATATTAAAAACAAACGAAATAAAGAAATATTCGCGTGAAAATTCAAATGGACGAGTAGGGGGTGCCACGCCATCATCCATGTCCTCTCTCCGTTGGTAAAAGTCAAAGACTTTTACCTACGGACAATATCCGTCTCTACAACCCTCGTTTGTTTCAAAACCTCCCATGGACATGATAAATGGAGTCTAAGGCCATGAATCAAACCGTCTTGACCTACTAAGCATTATGGTGCCCTTCTTGTGGCCCAATTTTGCCTGCATAGAAAGATCCTAAAACGAGACACAAAACCCTAGCCATGGAAAATTCAGATACAGTCCACAAAAATGCAATTGAATGTTATAGATAGCTTGCAAATGCTTCAAGGAGCGAGAATATATAAGTATTTCATGCTATAGATGCCAAAATCATGCAATTCGATTTCAAGAACAAGCCAAAGTCGTGAACCACTTACATTGGGTTTTAGCGCAGGAAGATCCCTGTTCTTGATTGGTATAGCTTGCTTGTGATCCAAGGAAGCGAATGAGATGGCTAAAGGGTCTTGAAAGTGCATGGAAGTAGAAAAATAGATTACCACTTTTCTTTGAATTTTTCAAGTTTGGTTCTGCCTTTGTGCGCCTCCAAACCTTGTGATTTTGGTCTGCAATTGTACCCTATATACTGAGGAATGAATTAGGTTTACAAAAGTGTTCTCAATCTTTATCAATTATGGCTTTTGATCTTGATTTGATTCACTTGAAAAGCTTTCTAAAAATAGGCCAAAACTAATCTTTTTGTGCTCACCTATGCCTTGCACGAGTTGATTCACTTGCTAGCTGGATATAGGACCTGAAACATGCACAAGATCTTGAGGTTTCAATGATTTGGATTTTTCATGATTTGTTTTGATTTAAATTGATTTAATTGTAATAAAAAATCAAAATAAATAGAAAAAATAGGATAAAGAAAAATGGGAAGAGCTAGGGCTCGTGGACCATGCTACCAACTCAAAACAAGTGCAACAAGTTATGCCCATTTAGCAAAAATTGCAATTTGAGGCATTTTTGACTTTTAGCAATTTTGCAAAAAAGGTCAACTTAACCAATGCATAAATTCCTCAATTTTGACTCTTTGAAGGTGTTCTTGGACTTTTTAGAAAGATTGAGATGTCCTCTAATCAAACCTTTTGGTCTCATCTCAATTTGGTATTCCATGTTCCTGTATGAAGCTTTGACAAAAAATATGTTTTGGTTGACTTTTCAAAATGACCTATAATGTCAAAATTCATAACTTCTTGTGAGTGCATATTTTGAACTTGGGAGATGAAGATGAATTGTAGGGAATTGAATCCTCTTAAAAATGAGCTTTTTATGGGTCATTTCTCATAAAGTATGAGAAAGTTATTCTTGGTCAAAGTTAAGTTGACTTTTCCTGCAAAACCCTAATTTAGCAACTTTTGGGTTTTGATGAATTGAGAGAAATCCTTGATAAATCATGATCAACCCTTGATAAAATGATGAATAATACTTTAAAATCAGAATTTTGACCAAATATCTAGAAGTTTGACTGTATGTGGGGCACAATTGACTTTTGCCCTAGCACAGTCGATTTTCAGGCTTTTGAGATATTGACTAAGCAAACTTTCTCTGCAAGGCTTGAAACTTGACATGGATGATCTTGAGAACATATTAGGGAAATGGTGATAATTTGAGACCCTTTGGACTCACATATCTTGATGCAACATGAAACCCTAATTTTGAGATAGACTTCCTTAGGAGAGAGCTTGTCTGGTCAACTCTTGGACTTCCTTGAGCAATTTGAGAACCTCACTTGAAATGTATTGATAAATATGGGAGGGAAAATTTTGGGGTGCAACAGCTGCCCCTGTTCAATCTTCTTAAACCTGAGGATGTAAACTGGCTTGTCTTCCTTTCGTGATCCGAAGGTGGAAGATGATTGAACACTAGAGTGCCCAGAAATTTGCACTCGCATGAAATGGTACTTGTATTGCGACATCGAGAATGAGTTTATAGATGCCATTTGGAGAAGTGTCGATCGCATAAGAGATTCCTTAGTGAGATCTTGTATACCTGTCGTTGAGGAGAATTCCGCTGGGGAGTGTTGGTCTCTGTCTTGAGAAAAGTTGAATTTTAGGAGCTTTAGTCGTCCGTTATTTTACTGGGGAATGGTCTCTTGGTCGAAGCGGTGAAGGTGAACTATTATCTGGTCGTGATCCAGGCTTCATAGTGATAAGATCGATTGCTATCTGGTCGTAATCCAGGCTTTACAGTGATCTACTAGGGAGATGAGATTAAACTTGCTATCCGGTTGTAATCCGAGCTTCGCATTTCTTAACTCTTATCTGGTCGTAATCCAGGCTTCAGAATGAATTAATTTGTTATCCGGTTGCATCCGGGCTTCAACTTGACTTTAGGGCATATTAATATCTGGTCGACTCTGGGCTTCTTAGTAGTTGTCCAGGTAAAAGTGCTATTTTATCGAAATCCAAGCTTCACAGTGTCTTGTATCGCTATTTGGTCGTAATCCAGGCTTCACGATGTAATATACCATTATCTGGTCGAATCCAGGCTTCATGGTGTTCGGGGAAAACAAGGTATTATCCATTTGAATCTGGGCTTCATAACTTGAGTTAAAGATATACCACTATCTGGTTGTAATCCAGGCTTCGTAGTATTCTTGGCTGCTATCTAGTCGTAATCCAGGCTTCGTAGTATTCTTGGTTGCTATCTGGTCGTAATCCAGGCTTCACAGCGTCTTCTACCATTATCTGGTCGAGTCCAGGCTTCGTGGCGTCTTGTATTGCTATCTGGTCATAATCCAGGCTTGACAATAACTTTGTTTAGCGGCTATCCGGTCGACTCCGTGCTTCACGGCTTGTGTTTATGATATACCATTATCTGGTCGTAATCCAGGCTTCATGGTGTTTTTATATTGCAATCTGGTCGTAATCCAGGCTTCACAATAACTTGCTGGGGATTAAGCTATTATTCAATCGAATCCGGGCTTCGTAGCTTGAATCTAAGATAAACCACTATATGGTCATAATCCAGGCTTCGCGGTATTCTGATACTGTTATTCGGTCGCTCTCTGGGCTTCACAATATGATGGAGAGATCAAGATACTATCCAGTCGTGCTCGGGCTTCATAGCTTGAACTTTGTGAGAATTTGATTGTATCTTTTCCTGAAAGGTAAAGAGTTAGTCATGTGTAATGTCATGATGCATGGCATGTATTGAGCAATGATGTTCTCAAAATAAATGAGACTGTGTTGTATGATGCGTATGCGCATGTCAGGATGTATGCAATATATTGTGATGTTTTCTAGCTGGGGAAAATAAATCCCAGACTGCTGCTGGAGGAGCTTCGCTCGCTAAGGATAACGACCGAAGATAATTTGAGAATACATTGGCAGGAGAATAATTTTGTTGGAGAATAAACTGGTGAGAGAATGACTTTGTGGGGAAGAGATATTATGTCATAATGTCCGCTGATTTGGAGAAGTAACCTCGACTGTGGATGAATTACCGTTGCTGGCGATGATGAACTCTGTCGGGGATGAAATTTCTGTTTGTGGAAGAAATAAACTCCACTGGGGATGGTCTTCCATGACTGGTGATAGATGAACTCTGCTTGGGGAGAACTAACACCATTGTCTTTGATATCTTTTAACTCTGTGGGAAGTGTATGTACTTTCAGTCTTATTCCTCAGCTGGGTCTATCCCTATACCAGGTGGATAGAGCAACTGTAAGGTTTGGACATTTCTTGTTTGCCCCTTTTCCTGAAATTACCGGTAATCGTATTTTGTTTCGCATGTACATATTTATGAGCAGCAGTTATTGTCAAATGCATATATCAAAAATGAATCATTGGACGTTCTTGCAAAACAAAACAGGAAAAGAAAAACACAAATTTGAAATTTATTGTAAAATGAATTGTATTGATTTTGAAGTTGGCCTGTAATAGGCGTTTTTGTACAAGAGGTTGACGTCCTAGTAAGAGAACGCCGCCGAAAGATAGAATTTATACAATTTGTGAAAAACAAAGAAAAACAGCTATGTGAACAATCCCACTGGGTTCCAACTCTGCTATTGCTTTTATGTCTTCGAGCGTCTCATCACTTTGTTGTATGGTTGAAGGTAGATCAGATTGATCGGCGTCATCCGAGCTTGATAGTCGATACCGAAGTCTGGTTACAAGATGATCCAATGAGACATAGTGTTACGCTTTGATCCCTAATTTTTTCTTGGACCTCCCTTTCGGGTTTTCAGTCCACCGGGATACCCTTTTTTTCCCAAGCCGCCTTTTCAGGTTTTCGACTTGCCGGGTGTACAAATTTTTTCATTTTCATCCCTTACTTTTGCCCGAACCCTTTTGGTTCGTCGGGAAGCCCTTATTTTTGCCCATGCAAAGGCTATAATTGCTTTCCTCAAGAATGCGCATGTGCCGCAGGAAACTTCAGTCGATCAATTCAAAGACTGTGTAGCTAGTTTGACTGCCGACAATGGGTTGGGTTTCTCAGACTCAGATCTGACTGCTAATGGAAGAAATCACAATGATGCTCTGCACGTCTCGATCGAGTGCAGGGGCACTACTATGGCCCATGTACTAGTGGATATCGGGTCCTCGCTGAATGTTTTGCCAAAGAAAGCATTAGACTGTCTGGACTGTGAAGGTTTGATTCTAAAACCGAGCAATATTATGGTCAGGGCTTTCAACGGGTTAAAAAGGATGGTGCACGGGGAGGTGGACGTCCCTGTTAAAGTTGGCTCTTATACTTTTGAATCTACTTTCTACGTGATGGATATTTGAACATCATATTCTTGCTTGCTGGGTTGCCCTTGGATTCATAAGGCTGGGGCCATGACTTCCACGCTCCATCAGATGTTGAAATATCCAGTAAAGGGGAAGATTGTTACGGTGCGAGGAGAAGAGGAGTACATGGTGAGTCATCTCAATTCCTTTCGCTACATGGAGATGGATGGGGAGTTCATCGAAACCCCGTGTCAGAACTTTGAAGAGGTCCCCCAGACTTTAGCGTCATTTGAAGTTGCTACTGAAAAACCTCCGATGAAGATGGCTTCTCTCAAGATTTCCAGGGCTGTAGTTGAAAAAGGTGGGTGTGTAAATTGGGGTCAGCTCTCTGATTTCACACACAAAACTGACAAATTTTGTTTGGCCTTTACTACAGGGGCTCAAAAGGCTATTAGGCGCGCACGAATTGGAAGACCTCCTCTGCATATCAGCAATCAGGGAGTTAATGCGGTTGAAGATGGTGAAGAAGATTCAGATATCGACAGCTGGATCTACCCTACAACCAATGGTGGATTGAACAACTGGACGACGAAGGACTTCATACCTGTTTCTTTTATTACACAGTAATTGACTTTTGTTTTAAGACTTGTAATAAACAGTTTGAAACTTTACGGCCCGGTACCTTACCCGAGGCACCTTGGCTTTGCTTGTGAGGGCTTATTATTTATCATTTTCATATATCATCAATAAAGCATTGGACGTTTCTTGCATTACAAATTTTGCGCTCTTTGTTTTTCTTTTTTGTCTCTCACTTTATCAAAACAACTATTGTCTTACACACACTCACGTTTCATAATGTTGATCCATATCCACTCTGCTACTGCCAGTTATGACTTCGAAAATCCGATCAACCAAGTCGAGGACGAAGGTGAGGATGATTGTGAGGTGCCCAGAGAACTTGCTAGACTGTTACTATAGGAAGAGAGGGCCATACAGCCTCATGAAAAGCCAGTTGAATCAGTGAATTTGGGTACAGAGGAAGACAGGAAAAGGTCAAGATAGGTGCGAATCTGGAGCCTAGCGTCAAACAACGGTTGATACAGATGCTACGTGACTATGTTGAGATCTTTGCCTGGTCATACGAAGATATGCCTGGTTTGGACACCGATATTATGGTACACCGCTTGCCAACTAAAGAAGACTGCCCTCCGGTAAAACAGAAGGTTCACCATATGCGTCCTGAAATGTCTGAGAAAATCAAAGCTGAGGTCATGAAACAGTTTGACGCCAGATTTTTAGCTGTCACTTCTTACCCGCAGTGGGTTGCCAACATTATTCCAGTGCCTAAGAAGGATGGTAAGGTATGGATGTATGTGGACTATAGAGATCTGAACAGGGCAAGCCCCAAGGATGATTTCCCACTTCCTCACATCGATGTTCTGGTCGACAACACCGTGCAGCATAAGATCTTCTCCTTTATGGATAGTTTTTCTAGTTACAATCAGATCAAGATGGCTGCCGAGGACATGGAGAAGACAACCTTCATTACACAATGTGGCACCTTCTGTTACAAGGTAATGCCTTTCGGGTTGAAGAATGTTGGGGCAACGTATCATCGCACCATGGTCTCTTTGTTCCACGACATGATTCACCATGAGATTGAGGTTTATGTTGATGACATGATTGCAAGGTCCCAGACTGAGGAAGAACACCTTGACCCTCTCCAGAAACTGTTTGACAAGTTAAAGACGTACAGGCTGAGGTTGAACCCAAACAAGTGCACCTTCGGGGTAAGGTCTGGTAAGCTACTAGGTTTCATCGCCAGTGATAAGGGCATTCAGGTGGATCCTGTCAAGGTAAAAGCCATACAGGAGATGTCGGCTCCACGCACAAAAAAGGAAGTTAGAGGCTTTTTGGGACGTCTGAATTACATCGCCAGGTTCATTTCACACCTGACTGCTACTTGTGAGCCAATCTTTAAGCTGCTGAAGAAAGATCAAGTGGTAAAATAGAATGATGAATGTCAGGCCACTTTCGAAAGGATCGAGGAATACCTCCAAGAGCCACCAATTCGGATGCCTCCAGTTGAAGGAAGACCTTTGATCTTATACTTACCAGTGCTGGATAATTCAATGGGGTGCATGCTGGGGCAGCATGACGAGTCTGGCCGAAAAGAGCACGCTATTTACTACCTTAGCAAAAAGTTTACCGACTGTGAGACCCGATACTCACTGCTCGATAAAACTTGTTGCGCTTTGGCATGGGCTGCTCACCGGTTGAGACAGTATATGCTGACTCACACCACCTTATTGATCTCAAAGATGGATCTAATCAAGTATATCTTCGAGAAGCCCGCCTTGTCCGGAAGAATAGCAAGATGGCAGATGATCTTAACTGAGTACGACATCCAGTACACAACCCAAAAAGAAATCAAGGGGAGTGTACTGGCGGATCATTTGGCGCATCAGGCCGTGGATGACTACCAATCTATGAATTTTGAGTTCCTGGATGAGAACATCATGTTGGTGACCGACTGTGAAGAACCTGGACCGGACGAAGGACCTGAGGAGGGATCCTGATGGTCTATGTATTTTGATGGAGCATCAAACGTGTTGGGTAATGGCATTGGCGCTGTGATCATATCTCCTGAAGGCTTTTATACTCCATTCACCGCCCAATTATGTTTTAACTACACCAACAATATGGAAGAGTATGAAGCCTGTATCTTGGTCCTTAGAGCTGCTATTGATCTGAGGATCAAGTTCTTAAGTGTATTTAGAGATTCTGCTCTGGTGATCATTCAGATCAAAGGCGAGTGGGATACGAAGCACCCAAATCTTATTCCTTACAAGGAGTATGTACTGACATTGCTACCGCACTTTGAGGAGATAACCTTTGAACACTTCCCGAGAGAGGAGCATCAGTTAGCGGACGCGCTAGCTACCATGTCTTCTATGTTCAAGGTTAGGCGGGACAATGAAGCTCCCCAGATTACCATCGAGAGATTGGACGAACCCGTACGTTGCTGTGACATCGAGACTAAAGAGGTAGCAGATAAACCTTGGTTCCACGAAGTGAAGAGGTATCTTAAGGCTCAAGTGTACCCCGAGGGTGTATCTGTTAATGATAAGAAGTTCTTGAGAAGATTCGCTGCGAAGTTCTTCATCAGTAATGGGATCCTTTATAAGCGTAACGATGATTCAACCTTACTGCGATGTGTGGACAAAAGCGAGGCGGAAAGGATCATGACAGAGTTACATGAAGGTACCTTTGGAACTCATTCCAGTGGACATACCATGGCGAAGAAGATCCTACGGGCAGGATATTATTGGTCCACTATGGAAGCCAACTGTTATCAGCATTCTCGAACCTGTCATAAGTGCCAAGTCTATGCTGATAAGGTGCATGTACCTCTGGTTCCTCTGAATGTTTTGACAGCTCCTTGGCCTTTTGCAATGTGGGGCATCGACATGATCGGCGAGATCAGACCTACTGCGTGCAACGGGCATCATTTCATTCTCGTAGCTATTGATTACTTTAAGAAGTGGGTTGAGGTAGCTTCTTTTGCTACAGTAACCAAGAATGTCGTGGCGCAGTTTATCCGACACAATCTGATCTGTCGATATGGTGTACTAGAGAGAATCATTATGGACAATGGTACAAATCTCAACAATACAATGATCACCAAGCTCTGCAAACAGTTCAAGATACAACATCATAACTATTCTCCCACCGGCCAAAGATGAATGGGGTTGTTGAAGCGGCTAACGAGAACATCAAGAAGATTGTGCAGCAGATGACGGTGACCTACAAAGACTAGCACGAGATGTTACCATTCACTCTTCATGGGTACCGTACCTCAGCACGAACCTCGACAGGGGAAACACCCTACTCCCTGGTTTATGGAATGGAGGCGGTCTTACCCATTGAAGTCCAGATACCCTCTCTTCGGATTATGAAGGATGCAGGTTTGAGCGAGGATGATTGGATCCAGACCCGACTTGACCAGCTGAACCTAATTGATGAGAAGAGACTTACTGCTATTTGTCATGGTAAGACGTATCAAAAGCGAATGATTAAGGAATTTAACAAGAAAGTCAGAAAACAAGAATATCAGGTCGAGGATCTGGTGATCAAGCGCATCATACTGCCGCAAGGTGATCCCAGGGGAAAATGGACCCCCACATACGAAGGGCCATTTGTGGTTAAGAACATTTTCTCGGGAGGAGCTATGATTCTAACCACCATGGATGGTGACGACCTTCCTCACCCCGTCAATGTAGACATAGTGAAAAGATACTATGCATAATCAAAGGCCCGCTAGGTTGACTGGCCTAGGAAAAAAAAAGGGCTTCCCGGTGAACCAAAAGGGTTCGGGAAAAAGTAAGGGATGAAAATGAAAAAAAACTGTACACCCAGCAAGTTGAAAACCTGAAAAAGCGGCTTGGGCAAAAAAGGGTATCCCGGTGGACTGAAAACCCGAAAGGGCGGTCCAGGCAAAAATTAGGGATCAAAGGGTAACACTATGTCTCATTGGATCATCATGCGACCAGATTGCGGTATCGACTATCAAGCTCGGACGGTGTCAATCAATCTGATCTACCTTCGACCAAGTAGCAAAGTGATGAGACGCTTGAAGACATAAAGGCAATAATAGAGTTGGAACTCAATGGGATTGGTCACATAGCTGTTTTTCTTTCAGTTACACAAATTGTATAATTCCTGTCTTTCGGCAGCGTTCTCTTACCACGAGAAATTTCACCTTGTTTTTCTTTTTCTGTTTGTTTTGCAAGAACGTCCAATGATTCATTTTTGATATATGCATTTGAAAATAATTGTTGCTCATAGATATTTACATGTGAAACAAAAGACAATTACTCGTAATTCCAGGAACAGGGGCAAACAAGAAATGTCCAAACCTTACAGTTACTCTACCCACCAGGTACAGGGATAGAGCCAGCTTGAGAATGCAACTAAAGATACATACATTCCCCGCAGAGTAGGAAGTATCCAAAAACAATGGTGTTAGCTCTTCCCAGCCGAGCTTCATAATCACAAAGAAGTCGGCAAAATTCTCTCCAAGCAGAGTTTATCTAGAACCAATAATAGAAGTACACCATCAGTGGAGTTTATTGCTTCCACACGCAGAAATTCAATCCCCGACAGAGTTCATCATCGCTAGCAACGGTAATTCATCCCCAGCAGAGTGGTTTCTCCAAATCAGCAGATCCTCCAGCAGAATATCTTTCTTCCCCCACAGAGTCTCTCCCGGTGGAATAATCTTAAGCAGAATAGACGTAAGTCTCCAGATAATCATCTTCAGTTACTATCCCTAGCGAGATCGAAGAACTCAACTCCTTGTACTCTCCAACAGCAGTCTGGGATTTATTTTCCCCAACTAGAGAACATCATAAGAACATTGCATATCCATACATCATGGCATGCACATACGCATCATATAGCACAATCTCACTTATTTTGAGAACATCATTACTTAATACATGTCATACATCATGACATTACATACGACTAACTCTTTACCTTTCAGGTAAAGATACAATCAAATTCTCACAAGATTTCTCCGGTTCAGTCAAATCGATGCTAAGATTTCTATTCTAGTTCAAGCTATGAAGCCCGGATTCGACTGGATAATATCTTGATTTCTCCAAAATACTATGAAGCCTGGAATCGACCAGATAGTGGTATATCCTAAATACAAGCTATGAAGCCCGGAAATCGACTGGAAAATAGCTTAACCCTCAACAAGTTATTGCGAAGCCTGGAAATCGACCGGATAGCAATACAAGATATGATGAAGCTTGGACTCGACCAGATAATGGTATAAGACATTGTGAAGCCTGGATCACGACCAGATAGTGGCAAAAGACACTGAAGCCCGGGACACGACTAGATAACAGTATAAGGTACTGTGAAGCTTGGAATTCGACCAAATAGTAGTTTACCCGGCCAATTACTAAGAAGCCCGAAATCGACCGGATATTAGTATGCCTTAAATTTAAGTTGAAGCCCAGATGCGACCGGATAACAACTTAATCCCTTCTGAAGCCTAGAGCACGACCAGATAATAATTGAGAAATTGCGAAGCCTGGAGAACGACCAGATAGAAAGTTTAATCTCATCTCCCCAATAAGTCACTGTGAAGCCTGGAGCACGACCAGATAGCAGTCAGTCTTATTTATCTCAACAAATCACTGTGAAGCCTGGAGCACGACCAGATAGCAGTTCATTTTCACCTCCTCGACTTAGAGATGATTCCCCTGTAGAATAACGGACAACTGAATCTCCTAAAATTCTATTCCTCTCAAGACAGAGACCAGCATTCCCCAATTAAGTTCTCCTCAACAATAGGTGTACGGGCTCTCGCAAAGGAATCCCTTATGCAATCGACACTTCTTCTGATGGCATCATTAAGCCCATCTTCCGACATCAACCTCCAAATGGCATCTATAAGCCCATTCCCGACATCGCAAGACAAGTACCACTTCATGCGAGTGCAAATTTCTGGGCACTCTAGTGTTCAATCATCTTCAACCTTCAGATCACGAAAGGCAGACAAGCCAATCTACATCCTCAGGTTTAAGAAGATTGAACAGGGGAAGATGTTGTACGCCAAAAATTTCCCTCCCATATTTCTCAAGACATTTCAAATGAGGTCCTCAAACTGCTCAAGGAAATCCAAGGGTTGACCAGACAAACTCTCTCCTAAGGCAGTCTACCTCAAATTAGGGTTTCAGTTTGCATCAAGATGCTTGAGTCCAAAGGATCCCAAATGCTCACCATTGTCCTAATATGTTCACAAGGTCATTCATGTCAAGTTTCAAGCCTTACAGAGGAAGTTTGCTCAGTCAATTGCTCAAAGGCCTGAAAATCAACTATGTTAGGGCAAAAGTCAACTGTGGCCCACATGCAGTCAAACTTCAAGATTTTTAGTCAACATTCTCATTTTGAAGTATTATTCATAATTTGATAAAGGGTTTATCATGATTCCTCAAGGATTGCTCACAATTCATCAAAACTCAAAAGTTGCTAAATTAGGGTTTTGTAGGAAAAGTCAACTCAACTTTGACCAAGTGTAACTTTCTCATACTTTATCAAAAATGACCCATCCAAAGCTCATTTTTAAGAGGATGCAATTCCCTACAATTCATTTTCAGCTCCCAAGTTCAAAATATTCACTCACAAGAAGATATGAATATGGACATTATAAGTCATTTAGAAAACTCAACAAAAACACCTTTTGGGTCAAAGCTTCATACATGAACATGGAAAACTCAATTGAGATGAGACCAGAAGGGTTGCTTAGAGGATATCTTAATATTTTTAAAAAGTCCAAGAACGCCTCTCTAGGATCAAAATTGAAAGAGTTATGCATTGGCAAAGTTGACCCTTTTTGCAAAATTGCCAAAAGTCAAATGTGTCCAAAATTGCAATTTTTGTCAAATGGGCCCAACTTTTTATGCTTGCAATGAGTTTGTAATGTGATCCACGACCCATGATCCCTTCCACTTGTCATTTTATTATTTTTGTCATTTATTTTGATTTTATTTCGATTAAATCAAATAAAATCAAAATAAAATCATGAAAATAGCAAAAACTAATCAAAGCTTGAGATTTTTGCATGTTTAGGTCTATTATACATCTGGAGATAGAATCAAATCGTGCAAGGTTCATTTGGACCTAAAAAGATTGAATTTGGATTTATTTAGAAAGATTTGGTACAATGATCAAATCATGAATCAACAATCATAATTGGAGAGATTTGATACAAGTTTGTAACCCTAATTCCTTCTAGGGTACATAAGGAACATGTTCAGATCAAAAACACAGGGAGGAGAGGCGTGAAAAACAGAAAGCAAGTTTCAAAAAAATTGGAGAAAAGTGGCAAACTGATTTCCACATTCCAGATCAATTCAAAGCATTCTAGTGATCCCAATCGCTTGCTGGGTATCCCTGGATCATGTTGCAATTGTTAGCAAGCATTCTCGCGCCTTGAAACACACTGTAAGAGTCGTACTATATCCATGTTTTCTTGATTTCGAATCCATTAATTCTGGCATCTATAGCATGGATAATTGACATATTCTTCATCCTTGTGATGTTTGCAAGCTAATGGTAATATCCAATTGTATTTTTGTTGGCTATACAGCAAGTTACCATGGCTAGGGTTTTAGTTTCGTTTTTAGGGGTTTTGTGTGCAGGAACAATTAGCCATGGATAGTGGTACCGTGATGCTCGTGAGGTTGCAATGAGTTGATTGGTACCACTGGTTATGATTTATCATGCAGGGATAAGATTTTGAAGATGCACAGGGTTGTACCTACGCCCAGATGACTATAGGTAAAAGTCCAGAAACTTTTAGCAACGGTGGGAGGAAGAAGAAAGTAACGTGGCCTTCCCTGACTGGCCCATTCAAATTTCGCGCGTTTTCAAAATTCACTTTTTGTCTTTATCATATAATATTTGTTTATTGTTATTCATACAAAAAACCAAGTCATCTCAGATGGTCATCATGCAGCGTGAGAATGCATAGGGGCCTGGGTTTGAACCCCAGGTCCCCATATTGTTCAATATTACTTTGCTTTGCATAATTAGGTACACAGGCGTCCCACAAGACCACCATGTGCCATCAGCCTTCAACCACCAGATCCCCAGCATGCCAGATCCAAGGCCTCTCACATGGAAGTCCACAATACACCCCAGTCAAGTGCATGCATGAGATCAGGAGAAGTCAAAGAGGCCAGAAGTTATTGGGCCAAGAGTTTCCAACGACACCCCCCTCCTTTGCTATTTACCACCAGGCCCACTTCTCATTCTTTCTTTTTATTTTCTTTTATTTAATTTGTTTAAATTATTTTTTAACCAAAATTAAATTCTTTTTTCCAAAAAAATCATAAAATCAATTTCACAAATTTAGAATTAGGTTTATTTTATTTTATCAAATTTAATTTAATATTAGTTTAAATTTAATTTAGGGTTAATTCTAACTTTTTTCCCATATTTAAAATCAATTAGAAAAAATTAGGGTTAACATGTGATTTTATTTTTATTTCTTTTCTCAATAAAACAAAAAATACAAAAATAGGTTAATTTAGTTATTTTTATTAATTTAAATTAATTAGTAATTAGGTTTTTTTATTTATTCAATTAAAATCTTATTTTCTCAAAACAATCAAAAACAACAAAAAATGATTCTTCTTTTGTTAGTTTTAATTAGGTTTAGATGGGGTCAAAACCCTAATTCTTTTTCATTCAATTCATCGCACGCGCTTATTAGTTTTACAATATTAATGTAACTGCTTACGGTATGTAATAGTTTAATTAGGATTGTGATACGGTGGGAGAGAACTGACTGTTTTTTGGAATGTTGGTTTGCGTTTTGCATTTGTTTTCGTAAAATGTCGCGGTAAGCAAGAGTCGCCACCGTCTTTTATTTTATCCAACAAGGAAAGGAAAAAAGCACAGAAAAATTCCTTTTTCGAGATATTTCTCGGGTTAGGGGGGTAGATTATAGAAAGGGAATGTGTTAGCACCCTTTCTATCCGTGGTTATCCAAAGGCTCTTAGGTACTTGCTCATATTGTTTTCAAAAATGCTTTTCTTTGTGTTTGTGGGTTTGAAAAAGTCTTTGTTTGAAAAGGAGTGTAAGTGTGAAAAAGATTTTGTTTTTTGAAAGAGCAAGTACTTAAGAACCATCTACCTACTCGAAAAAAGAATCATTCTATGCTAATGTCCTTTAGACAATGCTATCCCACTATGAATGAGTAGGTAGCACCATCGTTGGAGTTTAAGGGTCAATTCGAATAAGGGACATGCGGTCACTAAAGCAACGTTAGGACGCCTTAGCGGTAACCCTAATGTCTTAGATCATTTTATCTAAGGCAAGCGTTTCGAGGCAACTATGATCTTTGGACAAGAGGACGACCTCTAAAACTTCCTATACTCAATGACCGCGTATGAAGGCAACCAAGTGGGATGTACCCTAAGAGTGCGCGTGTGTGAGTGTGTTGTTTTCAGTTATTTTGTCTTTGTACATGTCAATGGTTATCTATGTTGATTTTAGGTTAAAATATTCAATCTTGTCATGCATGCCTATTATCAAACATCTAACAGTTATATTTTGCAGAAAATAAATTGTTGAAATTAAATTACAAGGCGTCGGGTATTTACATCGCCAAAAGCAACCCTTTGAAATTAAATGCGTAAAAATAAATAAAGCGATAAATAAATGGTCCTAATTATCTATTACATTTCGGGAACAAGTACAATATTGGATAAATAGATCGCATGCGAAAAATTAAATCGGGCGCAAGTTCTAGGGTTTTGACCCTTTAATTGTTAAAGAAAAGATTTTTTTGGTTATTTTTGAATTAAGAAAGAAATTAAACTATCCTAAATTAATTATTAAATTAAATTAATTAAACTAATTAATAAAAATAAATATTTTTGGGTTTTTTGATATTTAAAGAAAGAAAATAAAATTGATCAATGTTAATAAAAACCTAATTATGTCTAAGTTAATTTTAATTGTTTATAAAATATATTAAAGTTATCCTAATTAAAACTAAATTAATTAATTGATTTGTTAAAAAATAAATACTAAAATTTAAATTAATAAAGAAAATATCTTTTGGTTTTTATTTTATAGAGAAAATTAATTGATTGGTTTTTTAATAATAAAAATAATAACAATAAATAATTAAACAAAATAAAAAGAAATAGAAAGAGTTAGGGGTGTGGGCCTAATTAGTGGTGTTTGAATTGCAATTCTATGGTCCAATAACATGCTGGTCTTGTTGACTTTGTGAGATTCCTTGTGCGCCCTTTGACTTGGTCCCATGGTAGACCATCATCCTGGATCACCAGATCTGGCCTTGGGCCATCTGGCGCTTGATTGAGTGAGGATGTATGATAGGCCATGAGCTTGGATTTGCACTGGATAACCTGTAGAAAAATAACAAATTCAATTTGGAGGACCTGGGATTCGAACCCAGGTCCTATTGGTATTTGCAACGCTTGCTTCGCCACTAGGCCATCACGCTTCATCTGTTAATATATTAAACAATAATGCTAATATGCCAAAACAAAGATTATTGGTCAGAAAAGAAAAAAAACGCACGCGATTTGAATGGTCCACTGGGAATTGCCACGTCTCCGTCCCCTACCTCCAGCCCCGGTAACTTTACCTACGGATTTAGATCCGCAGCTAAATTCGTAGGTCGACCCCAAAATTAATTCTAGGCCATGAAAATGACCCCCATGGACATGGTTAGGTTCGTCTCCCTCTCCTGAGTGTAACCATGTCCATCACGAGATCCAATTTCACCTGTAATGCAAATCCCTAAAATCTAACACAAAACCCTAGCCATACGGTTATGGGGTTATAGTCCATATAAATGAAATCAAATATTGCCAAAAGTTCAGAAATCTCATAAGCATCACAAATATGTCCATGATTTTCCAGAATGATGCAAAAATAGAGAGCTACAATTTTGAAAACAGGGCCAAGAAACGTGATACTTACAATGCGTTTTGATGCATATGAGAGCTTTCTTTGGATTGCAGAAGGTTGAGTAGACACCCAGCAATCGATTGGTGTTGAGTTTTGCTTCTGAAAACGCCTCCAAGTAGGATTTTGGTTCACACTTTTTTGTGAATTTTGCAAGTTTTGTTTTCAGTGTTCTTTCAGCCTCTAGCCCTTGTAATTGTGCCTCAAGCTTCCTTATGTATCATGGAATGTGTTAGGTTAACATTTGTGGATTGAATCTTTGCACATCAATGCTATGGGATTTGATTTGATTCACCATTGAAAACTTGCCAATTTTGTCAAAAACTCAATCTTTTTGCACATGGAATGCTTGATACGAGTTTGATACCCTTGATGGTGATGATTCAGTCCTAAAAATAGCAAAAGATCTCATGTAATCAAGTTTTGGGATTTTATTTGATTTAATTTGATTTAAAATGAAATAATTCAATAAAAAAATCAAATAAAATAATAAAATTGATAAATGGACACAAGGATGAAGCTAGGACACGTGTGCAATGTGGCAAGTTCAAATCAAGTGGAAAGCAATTGGCCCATTTGACAAAATTTGATGTTTTGGGGATAGTTGACTTTTGGCAATTTTGCAAAAATGCCCAACTTCAACAATGCATAACTTCTTCAATTTTGCACTTTTGGAAGTGTTCTTTGACTTTTTAGAAAGCTTGAGATGTCCTCTAACCAACCCTTGTAGTCTAATATCATTTTGATATTCCATTCTCAAGTTATACGCTTTGGAAAAAAAAGGTGTTTTTGTTGACTTTCAAAAATGACCTATAATGTCCAAATTTATAACTTCTTGTGAGTGCATTTTCTGATCTTTGGGTATGTAGATGGATTGTAGGAAATTGCATCCTATTCAAAATGAGCTTTGGATGGGTCATTTCTCATAAATTATGAGAAAGTTATGCTTGGTCAAAGTTGAGTTTACTTTTCCTACAAAACCCTAATTTAACAACTTTTGAGTTTTGATGAATTTTGAGCAATCCTTGATGAATCATGATCAAACCTTGATCAAATGATGAAATATCCTTCAAAATGAGAATGTTGACAAAAAAATCTTGAGGTTTGACTGTATTTGGGTCACAGTTGACACTGGCCCTAACACAGTCGATTTGTGGACTCTTTAAGCAATTGACTGAGCAAACTTCCTCTGCAAGGCTTTAAATTTGACATGGATGATATTGAGAACATATTAGGTCATTAGGGAGAATTTGAGGTCATTTGGTCTCAAAGATCTTGATGCAACACAAAACCCTAATTTGGGGTTGACTGCCTTAGGAGATGATTTGTCTGACCCACTCTTGAGCAAACTTGAGCAACTTAGAGATTTTTCTTGCAATGTTTTAAGAAATATGAGAGGGCAAATTTTGGGGTACAACAACTTCCCCTGTTCAATCTTCTTAAACCTGAGGATGTAGATTAGCTTTTGTGCCTTTCGTGATCCGAAGGTGGAAGATGATTGAACACTAGAGTGCCCATAAATTTGCACTCGCATGAAGTGGTATCAGCCTAGTGATGTCGGGAATGGGATTACAGGTGCCATTTGGAGACTGTTGATAGGAGGTCTGAACTTCGAATGGAATAATAATCAGGGAGATCTTAGCGTTGATCTGACTGAACCAGAGAAGGTCTTGGACTAACTTTGACTGGATAAGAATCAGGAAAATCTTAGAATCGATTTAACTGAACCGGACGAAAGTCTTGGAATATCTTCAACTGGAATAAGAATCGGGGAGATCTTAGTGTCGATCTGACTGAACCAGAGAAGGTCTTGGATTGACTTTGGCTAGATAAGAATCAGAAAAATCTTAGAATCGATTTAACTGAACCAGACGAAAGTCTTGTGATATCTTCAACTGGAATAAGGATCAGAGAGATCTTAGCGTCGATCTGACTGAACCAGAGAAGGTCTTGGATTGACTTTGACTGGATAAGAATTAGAAAAATCTTAGAATTGATTTAACTGAACCAGACGAAAGTCTTGGAATATCTTCAACTGGAATAAGGATCAGAGAGATCTTAGCGTCGATCTGACTGAACCAGAGAAGGTCTTGGATTGACTTTGGCTAGATAAGAATCAGAAAAATATTAGAATCGATTTAACTGAACCAGACGAAAGTCTTGTGATATCTTAAACTGGAATAAGAATCAGGGAGATCTTAGCGTCGATCTGACTGTACCAGAGAAGGTCTTGGATTAACTTTGACTGGATAAGAATCAGAAAAATCTTAGAATCGATTTAACTGAACCAGACGAAAGTCTTGGAATATCTTCAACTGGAATAAGGATCAGAGAGATCTTAGCGTCGATCTGACTGAACCAGAGAAGGTCTTGGATTCACTTTGGCTAGATAAGAATCAGAAAAATCTTAGAATCGATTTAACTGAACTAGACGAAAGTCTTGTGATATCTTCAACTGGAATAAGAATCAGGGAGATCTTAGCGTCGATCTGACTGAACTAGAGAAGGTCTTGGATTAACTTTGACTGGATAAGAATCAGAAAAATCTTAGAATCAATTTAGCTGAACCAGACGAAAGTCTTAGAATATCTTTCTGAGGAATCCGCTGAAACAACCCTCAATAGATGTAGTTTTTGAGGGGACTACCAGGTCATATAAGTAGTCAATGGTGTTTATTGATTTATCTTTCCCTAAAAAGGTAAAGAGTTAGTCATATGCAATGTCATGATGTATGAAATGCATGATATATATCAAGTAATGATGCTCTCAAAATAAATGAGATTGTGTGGTATGATGCGTATATGCCTGTATCATGATGTATGGAAATGTAATGTTTCTAGTTGGGGAAAATAAGTCTCGGATAGTTGCTGAAGAATAGAGCTGGATTCTTCGTTTCTGTTGGGGATGGAGAACGAAGAGAATAAACCTGCAGGAGAGGATGACTCCGTTGGGGGAATAAACTGATGAGGAGATTACTCTGTGGGGATGGGATATTCTGCTGAAGATTCCACTGATAAATTCCGTCGGGATGAATTATCGTTGCTGGTGATATTGAATCCTATTGGGAATTGAATTCCTGTTTGTGAAAGTAAAGAACTCCACTGGGGATGATCTTCGGTTGCGACTTCTCTGGGAATAACCTTTTAGACTTTTATGGGGATAATCCTTTGAGTTCTGCTGGGAATGATCCTTTGAACTCGGCTGGGGAGATTTATTTTTGTACTCCGCTGGGGATAAACTTCCAGAGTCTACTGGGGATGATTCTCCCAACTTCGTTGGGGAAGCTTTTTCAGACTGCGGTGGGAAAATTTTAACTCCACTGGGGATATCTTGTACCCTGCCGGGGAGCATTCTTATACTCCGTTGGGGAATATTAAGACTGTCGGGGATATTAAGCCTCTTCAGTGTTGATGATAGATAAACTCTGCTTGGGGAGAATATTATTGATTTATTCACAGTTGCAAGTCTCAGCTGGGGAGAGCTATCATTACTGTCTTACTCTGCGGGGAGTGAAGGTATCTTGGCCATATTCTTCAGCTGAATCTACCTTTGTACCTGGTGGACAAAACAACTGTATAGTTTGGACAATTCTTATTGCCCCTGTTTCTGATGTTACCAGTAATCGTCTTTTGTTTCGCATGTAAATATTCATGATCAGCAATTAATGTCAAATGCATATATCAAAAATGGACATTGGAGGTTCTTTGCAAAACAAAACAGATAAAGGAAAAACAGTTTGAAATTTCTTTGAAAATGACTTGTATTGATTTTGAAGTTTGGCCTGTAAATAGGCGTTTTTGTACAAGAGGTTCACGTCCTAGTAAGAAAACGCCGCCGAGTAGATATAGTTTATACAAATTGTGAAAAACAAAACAGCTATGTCAACAATCCCACTGGGTTCCAACTCTGCTATGGCCTTTATGTCTTCGAGCATCTCATCACTTTGCTGCTTGGTTGAAGATGAATCAGATTGATTAGTGTCGTCCGAGCTTGATAGTCGATACCGAAGTCTGGATACAAGGTGATCCAATGAGACATAGTGTTATGCTTTAATCCCTAATTTTTGCCTGGACCGCCCGTTCGGGTTTTCAGTCCACCGGGATACCCTTTTTTGCCCAAGTCGCCTTTTCAGGTTTTCGACATGCCGGGTGTACAAATTTTTTCATTTTCATCCCTTATTTTTGCCCGAACCCTTTTGGTTGGCCGGGAAGCCCTTATTTTTGCCTAGGCCAGTCAACCTAGCGGGTCTTTGTTTATGCGTAGTATCTTTTCACTATGTCTGCATTGATGGGGTGAGGAAGGTCGTCACCATCCATAGTGGTTAGAATCATAGCTCCTCCTGAGAAAATGTTCTTAACCACAAATGGCCCTTCATAAGTAGGGGTCCACTTGCCCCTGGGATCACCTTGAGGTAAGATAATGCGCTTGATTACCATATCTCCAACTTGATACTCTTGTCGTCTAACTTTCTTGTTAAATGCCTTGATCATCCGTTTTTGGTACGTCTGACCATGACAAATAGCAGTAAGTCTCTTTTCATCGATTAAGTTCATCTGATCAAGCCAGGTCTTAATCCAGTCATCTTTGCTTAGACCTGCATCCTTCATGATTCGGAGAGAGGGTATCTAAACTTCAATGGGCAAGACTGCCTCCATGCCATAAACCAAGGAATAGGGGGTTGCCCCTGTTGACGTCCGTGCTGAGGTACGGTACCCATGAAGAGCTCACGGTAACATCTCGTGCCAGTCTTTGTATGTCACTGTCATCTTCTGCACAATCTTCTTAATGTTCTTATTAGCCGCTTCAACAGCCCCATTCATCTTCGGCCGGTAGGGAGAAGAGTTGTGATGCTGTATCTTGAACTGCTTGCAGAGCTCAGTGATCATCTTGTTGTTGAGATTGGTACCATTGTCCGTAATGATCCTCTCTGGTACACCGTATCGACAGATCAGATTGTGCCGAATGAACCGTGCCACGACATTCTTGGTTACGGTAGCAAAGGAAGCTGCTTCAACCCACTTCGTAAAGTAATCAATAGCCACCAGGATGAAATGATGCCCGTTGGATGTTGTAGGTCTGATCTCGCTGATCATATCAATGCCCCACATTGCAAAAGGCCACGGAGCTGTCAAAACGTTCAGAGGAACTGGAGGTATGTTCACCTTATCAACATAAACTTGGAACTTGTGACATGTCCGAGAATGCTGATAACAATCGGCTTCCATAGTGGACCAATAATATCCTTCCCGAAGGATTTTCTTTGCCATAGTGTGCCTACTGGAATGAGTTCCGAAAGTACCTTCATGTAGATCTACCATGATTCTTTCTGCCTCGTTATTATCTACACATCTCAGTAAGGTTGAATCATGGTTACGCTTGTAGAGAATACCATTGCTAATGAAGAACTTCTCCGCGAACCTCCTCAGAAACTTCTTATCATTAACAGATGCACCCTCAGGGTACTCCTAAGCGTCAAGATACCTTTTTACTTCATGAAACCATGGCTTTTCTGTTACCTCTTCAGTCTCAATGTCACATCAATGTGCAGGTTCGTCCAATCTTTCAATGATAATCCGGGGAGCCTCGTTGTCCCAATTGACTTTAAACATAGAAGACATCGTAGCCAGCGCGTCCGCCAACTGATTCTCCTCTCTTGGGAAGTGTTCAAAGGTTATCTCTTCTAAGTGCGGGAGCAATGTCAACACATACTCCTTGTAAGGAATAAGATTTGGGTGTTTTGTATCCCACTCGCCTTTGATTTGACTGATCACGAGAGCAGATTCTCCGAAGACACTCAAAAACTTAATCCTTAGGTCAATTGCTGCTCGAAGACCCAAGATGCACGCTTCATACTCCGCCATATTGTTGGTGCAATTAAAACATAGTCGGCCGGTGAACGGAGTGTGAGAGCCTTTAGGAGATATGATCACGGCGCCAATGCCATTACCTAAAGCGTTTGAAGCTCCATCAAAGTACATAGACCATTGGGATCCTTCTTCAGGTCCTTCATCCGGTCCAGGTTCTTCACAATCGGTCACTATCATGATATTCTCATCCGGAAATTCAAAGTTCATATATTGGTAACCATCCACTGCCTGATGTGCCAAATGGTCTGCCAACACACTTCCCTTGATTGCCTTCTGGGTCGTGTACTGGATGTCATACTCAGTCAAGATCATTTTCCATCTCGCTATTCTTCCGGACAAGGCAGGCTTTTCGAAGATATACTTGATTGGATCCATTTTTGATATCAATAAAGTAGTGTGAGTCAACATATACTGTCTCAGCCGGCGAGCAGCCCATGCCAAAGCGCAACAAGTTTTCTCGAGCAGTGAGTATCGGGTCTCACAGTCGGTAAACTTTTTTCTAAGGTAATAAATAGCATGCTCTTTTCGGCCAGACTCGTCATGCTGCCCCAACACACACCCCATTGAATTGTCAAGTACTGTCAAGTATAAGATCAAAGGTCTCCCTTCAACTGGAGGCATCAGAATGGGTGGCTCTTGGAGATACTCTTTGATCCTTTCGAAAGCGGCCTGTCATTCATTGTTCCAACGTACTACTTGATCTTTCTTCAGTAACTTGAAGATTGGTTCACAAGTAGCGGTCAAGTGTGAGATGAATCGGGCAATGTAGTTTAGTCGTCCCAGAAAGCCTCTGACTTATTTCTCTGCTTGGGGAGATGGCATCTCTTGTATGGCCTTCACTTTGGCAGGATCCACTTGAATACCTTTGTCGCTTACGACGAAACCTAGCAGCTTACCAGATCTCACCCCGAAGGTTCACTTGTTCGGGTTTAATCTCAGCTTGTACAACTTCAACCTGTCAAATAGCTTCTGAAGGTGGTCAAGATGTTCTTCCTCCGTCTGGGATTTTGCAATCATGTCATCGACGTATACCTCAATCTCGTGATGGATAATGTCATGAAACAAAGCAACCATGGCACGCTGATACGTCGCCCCAGCATTCTTCAATCCAAAAGGCATGACCTTGTAGCAAAAGGTACCCCACTGAGTAACAAAAGTTGTCTTCTCCATGTCTTCGGGAGCCATCTTAATCTGATTATAACCGGAGAAACCATCCATAAAGGAGAATAATTTGTGCTGAGCGGTGTTATCAACCAAAACGTCGATATGAGGTAGAGGAAAATCATCCTTGGGACTCGCCCTGTTCAGATCCCTATAGTCAACACACATTCGAACCTTATCATCCTTCTTCAGTAAAGGAACCACGTTGGCCACCCACTGTGGGTAAGAAGTAACTGCTAGAAAACCGGCGTCAAACTGTTTCATAACTTCAGCCTTGATTTCTCAGACATCTCTAGGCGCATTCGGCGGACCTTCTGTTTCCCCAGAGGACAGTCTTCCTTGGTAGGCAGGCGGTGAACCACAATATCGGTATCCAACCCAGGCATATCTTCATAAGACCATGCGAAGATCTCAATGTAGTCACACATCATTTGAATCAATCATTGCTTCACACTAGCTTCTAGATTTGCACCAACCTTGACCTCTTTCCTGTCTTCCTCCGTACCCATATTTATTTTTTCCACCGGCTCTTTGTGTGGCTGAACAAACCTCTCTTCCTGAAGTAACAGTCTTGCAAGTTCACCCGGCACTTCGCAATCATCTTCACCTTCGTCTTCGGCTAAGTTGATTGGAATTTCGAAGTCATAACTGGCAGTAGCAGAGTCGTTACCAGTGAGATCCAGAGTGGATGTAGACCTGTATATGTGAGTGTGTGTAAAATAGTTGTTTTGCAATATGTAATAAAAGAAAAACAAGGAGCGCAAAATTTGAAATGCAAGAAACGTCCAATGCTTTTATTAATGATATATGTAAATGAAACACATAAAGCCCTCACAAATGAGGCCACGGTGCCTCGGGTAAGACACCAGGCCGTAAAGTTTAAAACATTGTCTGTTACAAATTCAAAACAAAAGTCTCATTACTGGGTAACAAAAGAAAATGGGATGAGGTCCTTTGCGGTCCAGTTGCTTAGTCCTCCATCAGTAGTAGGATAGATCCAACTGTCGAACTCAGACTCTTCAACCTCGTCTTCAATGGCATTTACTCCTGAATTGTTGATGAACAGGGGAGGTCTTCCGATCCGTGCATTCCGAACAGCCTTTTGAGCTTCTGCAGTGAAACCCAAACCAAACTTGTTAGTCTTCTATGTAAAATCAGGGAGTTGTCCCCAATTTGCACACCCACCTTTATCGACAACAGCCCGGGCATCCTTAAAGGAAGCCATCTTCATAGGAGAATCTTCAACAACAGTCTCAGTTGATGCCAGTGTTTGGGGAACCTCTTCAAAATGCTGAAATGGGGTCTCAATGAACTCCCCATCCATTTCTACATATCAGAAAGAGTTGAGGTGGCTCACCATGTACTCCTCCTCTCCCTGCATTGTCATAATTTTCCCTTTCACTGGGTACTTCAGCTTCTGGTGGAGCGTTGAGGTCATTGCCCCAGCTTTGTGGATCCATGGACGACCCAGCAAACAAGAATAAGATGGTCGAATGTCCATCACATAGAATGTAGAGGCGAAAACCTGAGAACCAGCCTTAATCGGAATATACACTTCTCCATGCACCATCCTCTTAGACCCATCGAAGGCCCTGACGATAATGTTGCTTAGTTTCAACTCCAACCCTTCACAGTCCAACCGGTCTAGAGCTTTCTTAGGCAAGACGTTTAATGAGGAACCAGTATCCACTAATACATGAGCAAGAGTAGTGCCCCTTCATTCAATGGAGACATCCAGGGAATCATTGTGATTCTTCCCTTTAACAGTCAAGTCGGCGTCAGAGAAACCCAACCCATTATCAGTAGTCAGACTAGCCACGCAATCTTTAAACTGATCAGCTGACGTTTCTTGCGGTACGTGTGCAGTCTTCAGGAATGCAATAAGAGCCTTGGCATGGGCCTCTGAGCATAGCAACAATGATAACATGGAGATTTTGGACGGGGTTTGCCCCAGTTGTTCAACTACATTGTAGTCACTCTTTTTGATGATATTTGAAATCTCTTCCATCTATTGTCTAGAAGCTTCAATAGTAATCGTCTTTGGTGCCTCCGTCTGGGCAGGCTCATCAGTGGTCCCTTGGCCCCGAGTGTCAGATGACTCGGCGACAGGGGTAAGAATAGGAACTTGAACAGGAATAGCAGTAGGTACACTGGCAGGTGTAATAACAACAGGTTTCCGAACAGTTGGTGGAGAGATATCAGGGGAGAAAAGTCTTCTGCTACGGGTGACTTTAGCAGGTCCAACAATATTGCTGACGTCAGTATCAGCATCCAACTCTTGTTTAACTCCATGAAAATAAACATCAGCCCCGTAGTGCCAAGGGACAGCTTTATCAGATGTATAGGGGATAGGCCCTGGAACAGTGATGATCAACGGTGCAATTCTTGGAACAGATGTAATTCTAACAGGCTTTCTCGAGGAAGCCTTGGAAGAATTGTCTAAAATGGTGATTATAGTGTTGTACCCCAAAATTTTCCCTCCCATATTCTTCAAGATGTGTCAAGATCATGGTTCAAAATCTCCTAAGGGTTGCACAGTCCAATTGCCTCCTAAACACTCTCAAAATTAGGGTTTTGGTTCTGGCAAAGAAATTGAGGTTTCCAAGGGTCCAATCAAGTCCCATATGCCTACATACATTATCAAGCATCCATATGTCAAGTTTCAAGACTCACAGCATCAAGTTACACAGTAAAAAAAACCCTAATTGCTTCACAGTCAACTGCAGGGGTAAAATAGTCATTTGACAGTCAAAAGTCAAAATTTTTGGTCAACATCTTATTTTGAAGCCACAATCATCATTTGATCAATTCTTGATCATGATTCCACAAGCATGGTTCAAAAAGTATCAAGATGCAAAAGTTGCTATTTCTGGACAGTTGAAAAATCAACTGCAAATTGACCAAGGCATAACTTCTTCATGGTTTATCATAAAAATCCCATCCAAAGCTCATTTTGAAGGGGATCACATTTCCTACAACTCATCTTCACACTCCAAGTCCAAGAAATGCTCTCACAAAAAGTTATCAATTTCAACATTATAGGTCATTTTCAAAAGTCAACAAAAAGGCACTTTAAGTCAAAGACCATAACTTGAGATTGGTAAATCAAAATGACATGGGACCAAAGGCATTGGTTAGATTACTTCAAGACCTTTCCAAAATGTCCAATAACATGTTCATAGCTTCAAAATTGAGCAAGATATGCATTGGAGAAGTTGGGAAATTTTTGGGAACTTTCAAAAGTCAACTTTGCCTAAAAAGCTTCAAATTTGCTAATGGGCCTCAAATTCTTTCTTGAATCATTACCCAAAGCCTATGCACGACCCATTGAGCTCAAAATAATTTATTTTCTTATTTTTAATTAATTAATTGAATTTTTATTATTATTAATTCATTTAATTGGTTTTAATTATAGGAAAATTAAAAAAGATATGTTTTGGATCTTTTGGTGGAGCAAATCTGATCAGGGCAAGCTGGCAAAGTCGTTTCTCAATCAAACAAGGAAAATCATCCATATTTGGCAAGGTTTCATTGAAAAAGATTGAAAATTTCATGATTGAAAATCAAAGATTGCAAACATTAATTCATGGACTTTTGGGCCAAGGTTTTGACCTAAATTCACTCACATACATATGCTGAATGAAACCCTGAACCCTTACACGAAAAAGCTGCCACAAAAACACTATTGCAAAATTGAAAAAAAGTTAAGAATTTTGGAAACTGAATTCCCATTTGCAGGCCAATTCGAGCCCTTTTCTTGTTTCCAATACCTTGCTGGTAGTTTCCTGAACACATTGCAATCAAGAACGAGTCTTGAAACCCAAAGAACGCGCAAGAATAAGCCCTACGGTTTGCATTATTTTCCAGAATTTCATATCATGATTCATGCGCATTTGATACATATTGTTGGGTGTTTTGTATTCACAGGAACCTTCTGAAGCTAATGACATGGTTTAATTGCATTATAGGGCTTTGAATCATGATTTGCCTTTAACACGTTTTAGGGTTTCAGAGCTCCCATATTGGGGTTTTCCTTGTACTGTAAAATTGGACCTCAAGACCAATATAGACGAACTCGTTGCAACAAGACGAAACCATTAAGATACTCGCGCTCAATTTATATAATCTGTGCGCGTAATCGCTATTTTTTGGACTTTTGCTTTGTGGGGGTTTAAAACCCCCGCTATCTTGTTTACAGTTGCAGGTGAAACGAAGAAGACATCATGCGTGGCATTACGTGACTGGAACATTTAAATCCAGCGCGCGTTATTTCGTTTGGTGGTCATAATATTTGTTTTTCTTATATAATAATTGTTGTCCACTCATATGACAAACGCGTTGGATGGCTCAGTTGGCAAAGGCATAATGACGAGAGGTACTGGGACCTGGGTTCGATTCCCAGGTCCCCCCATATAATTGATGATTTTTGTTTTAACATGTTCTAGTGCAGCATTCGTTCAATGTCCCACCATACATCCTCGCGCCAAAGCTTGCCAAGCGCTCATGATGATCAATCCAGTGGCTACAGAGTGAAGAGCATGGTACACCCTAGTCAGCCAGCAAGCACGTGATGCCAAAAAGTCAACAAGGCCTTGTGTTCTTGGGCCTAAATTGCTTCAATCTCACCTCCACTTTGGGCCTGACACCCCCTTGGTTTGCATAGTTTTCTTTTCTTTTCCTTTCTAATACTTTTAATTGTTTTTAATTATTATTATTAATTCACCATAAAATAAATTTTTTTCCAATAAAATCATAAACTCAAAAAAAAATTATTTATTTATTTATTTAAATTTGCCATTAACATATTTTTGTAAATAAATTCTAATAACTAATCTAGGTTAATTTAGTTTTAAAATTCTATCTTTTTCTTAATAAATAAAAATGGCATAGAATTAGGTTTTGACACTTTTTTATCTTTTTTCTTAATTAATTATTATTATCATCATTTATTATTATTATTAATTACTATTATTTTTGTACATAAATATGTAAATTAATTAATTAGTAAATTAGGTCAACTTTGACATTTTCATTAATAATTAAAATAAACATAGAACTAGGGTTTTCTTTAATTCTTTTTTTCTTATTTTCATTAAATACAAAAAACATAAAAACACTTTCTTGTAAATAATTGAATAATTAGATTTAGGTTTAATCTTAATTTCATACAAAAGACACAAACAACTCATAATTGCTCAAAAGGGTCCAAAACCCTCGGACGTCCAGTTTAATTTATGCTTTCGCACGTTATCATTATGTTCTTATTCATTATTATGTAACTGTTCAAGGAATGTAATAGTAATTAGGTTTATTGCTTTTTTACTTTCCGCATCTTTAGCAAAAACGGGTCTTTGTATTTTGGCGATGTATAGACCCGCGCCTTGTAATAGCGTAGCTTTTATCTTTCTGTATTTAATTTCCCGCACAATTATTAAACTGTTAAACTCGCATGAAAGAATGTATGGTAATTAAAAAACAACGCGTAGCTCACAATGCCATGATCAAAGATAAAACATAACATGAAAACAACACACAATGCACCCACCACTTCTAGGGTACGTATCACTTGTTGCCTTCGAAACGTGGTCGTCAAGTATAGGACGTTTTAGCGGTCGCTCTTATGTCTAAGATCCAGTCGCCTCGAAACGGTTGCCTCGGATTAAAAAGGATCTAGGACATTAGGGTTACTTCTAAGGTGTCCTATTGTTGCTTCAGTGACCACACTGTCCCTACAATCGAATTGACCCGAACGCCTCCAACGGTGGTGCTACCTACCTCTCAATGGTGGGATGGCACTACCTTAAGGACTTTTACACAGCCTAATTCCTTAGGGTAGGTAGATGACTCATGGATACTTGCTCTCTTCAAAAAAAAAACAAATCAAAAATATTTTCACACTGACACTTTCAAAAGCTTTCAAAACAAATTTTTCAAACACTCTTGAGGACAGATACAAGAGTTATTCAGAAATCTTTCACTGAAACTTTTTCAAACCAACTCACATTTGAAAAGCAAACATTTTGAAAACATAAGAGCAAGTATCTAAGAGCCCATGGATAACCATGGATAGAAAGGGTGCTAACACCTTCCCTTTCTATAAATCTACCTCCCGAACCGAGAAACAATCTCATAAGGAAAATAAAAGACGGTGGCGACTCTTGCTTACCGCGACATTTCGCGAACCAGCTTTAAAACAGTCAGTTCTATTTCCACCGATCACATATAGCGACTTCTTCAGTGTGAACTAAAGGAACAACAGACTTCTTAAACAGAATTTCTTTACTATCCATCAGGCGTTGGACACCTGATTTCAAAAGATGGAAACCGGTTGGTAGGGCAGAACACATACGGCAACCTTCGTCACAACCCGGAAATAAACCGGATAACAAAAGGTTCTTCTTTACAGTCATCAAGGGAGTGGCAATATCTTTCACAGAAACTACAAAGGAGTCTTCCTCTACATCATTCACTCCATGCTTGGGCATAGGAGCAGTCACAACATTAGGTCTTTCGAGCGCCTCAAACTCAATCTCCTTAGCATCAATTAAGTCCTGTATTTTGTTCTTCAAAGCCCAACAATCATTTGTATCATGTCCCGGGCTATCAGGGTGAAAAGCACAGCGGGCATTAGGGTTGTACTTAGGCGATGCAGTGTTGGGATTCTGCGGAGCCTCCCTTGGAGTTACTAGATTGGTTTTCAATAACTACGGCAGAATCTGAGACAAAGTCATGTTGAGATGGGTGAATTGCCTTCAAGGTCTCTCGGCCTTTTGTTGATTGTTGCGCTGAGGAGCTCCAACAGGTCTTGAAATAACAACCGTATTAACAGCTTGGCGACGTTCGGGTCTATTCTGGCTTTTCGAACTGTAAACAACACTGGACTCCTTCTTAAAAGTATTTTTCTCGGTGCTTGATGAAGCATCCTTTTATATCTTACCAGACTTAATACCAGCCTCAATCCTTTCATCGGTCATAATTAGCTCTGTAAACCCAGACGAAGAGCTTTCAATCAGATGGTTGAAAAACTGACCAGACAAGGTCCCCAGAATCATATCCACTAGCTCCCTATCAGCCAAGGGTGGTTGCACTCTTCCAGCAAGATCCCTCCACTTCTGAGCATAATCTTTGAAACCTTCACCCGTTCCCATAGACATACCCTGGAGTTGGGTACGCGTGGGAGCGAGGTCGGCATTGTATTGGTACTTCCTGTAGAAAGCAGCAGCCAAATCTTCCCAACTGCGGATACTGGCTCCTTCTAACTGGTAAAACCATTCAAGCTGAGTCCCTGAGAGACTGTCTTGAAAGAAGTGGATCCATAAGTTCTTATCAGCGATGTACGACTGAATCTTCCTTACATACGATCAGAGGTGCAGTTTCGGGCAAGAAACTCTATCGTACTTAGCAAAGGCTGGTGCTTTGAATTTGTGGGGAATCACCACCCCAGATGATAGACCCAGATCACCAAAGTCCAGACCAGGCACTTTCTGAACTTCACTCGCACTCAACCGATCTTCCAATTGCTTGTATCTATCCTCAGCCAGAGGATACTGGTCTTCGTCGAAGTCCGTCTCGTTGTCTGAAACCACAGGGCTAGGAGCCCTCCTTTCTTCTTGACTATCTTTCCCTCCAGATGAGGTGGTCAAATCAACTTCATCTTGTAGCCTGTTTCCGAACTTGTGACCCGTGTTAAACAGGACTGTCCTCTTCTTCTTCTTCTTCTCTTTCAGAATAAAGGTCTTCAGATCTTGCTGACCCTTAGCTAAATTCATGAACAACTCTTGGAACTAGGCGTTCTGGGCCTGCAGAGCCTTGATTGCTTGTTTCGTTGATGGCTCAGAAGACATGATGCTGAAATAAACAGCGAAGAAGATGAGAAAACCTGTAGGGGTACTTGTTATGAGGTGCATGGAATGAAATGCATATGCTATGATTTCAAAGACATCGAGAGATTCAAATTTGTAAACCAAAAAGGAAACACACTTTTATTAGATAAACTTGAAATTCAAATTGTTCAACAAATTGCCCTTAAGGCGTTACAAGAAAGGAAATGCTGAAAAGTAAATAAAAACTGGAAGTAATCAAAGGACATCAGCGCTCTCATGGTCGTTTGCCTTTGGTGCTGGCATAGTCGTTAATGGTCTGCTCATTCTCCAATTGCCTAGTCAACTTCTGAATCTTCTGCTCTTGCTCGTGATACTTTTCTGAATAAGTATCCCACTCTTCTCTCAGCTGCATCCATGATCTCTTTAGTGCCCCAATGTCAGTGGGCATGTAAAGATGGAGGACGGTAGGAAGAACCCCCTCTTCATTAGCAACTTCAACAATGATAGGCAAGAAGGCCTCATACGGTATTCCCATCTTTTGGGCATGGATACGAACCCATCTGAGATATGGCTCCATCGGAAGAGAAGTCTTTGGGCCCAGCTCATATGGATCAGATATGTGCACTCTATCCCAAGCCCTTATGAATTTGCAGCGTTGCTCATCACTATCCCCTTGAAAATCAAAGATGATACTAGGCATTAGTAATTCATGAGGACCTTCCCTCCTAGAACGCCCAAACTGACGCAAGGCCAAGCACGGATTATAAGTGATCCCTCCATTAGTTCCTATCAGTGGAACATTGGGGTACTCCCCACATCGATCAATAATAGCCACCTCGTCCATACCCTTGATAGTCCAGATGATGTCATTGTGAGAGAGAGACATGACCCTATAGGCCCATCCCATGCCTTCTTTGTTCTTCAAAACTGACTTGGGAAGGTGAGAAATAAACCACCTTGCCAACAATGGAGCACAGCACATCAAGGTTCCCCGCTTTCGAGCAGTAGGGGCATAAAGCTGATGAAGAATGTCACCCGAGAGAGTGGGTATAGGATTACCAGACATGAAGATTTTTACCGCATTCACATCAACAAAGGAGTCAGAGTTCAGAAACAATACCAAGCCATATATCAGAAGAGCCAGAATATCTTTGAATGCCTGGAAGTCTAGACTATCCCAGAAGTGATTAGCCTTACCAACCAAGAACTTAGTCAGAAAGCCCTTTGCTCCACTACGAGTTTCCCAATTAGCCATTACCTCATCCTTTGTCATATGAAGGGCTGAAGCAATCTCTTCCGGCCTAAGGATCTTCTCCCAACCTGTGAACGGGGTCTGCTCCAGAATAGGGATACCCAGCAGATCAGAGAACTCTTCTAAGGTGGGGACCAACTGGTAGTCCTGAAAAGTAAAGCAATGGTACAGTGGATCATATAATTGGACCAAGACACTCATCATCTGCTCGTCCAATTTGGAAGGGACCAAACCTGAGAGGTGACCATGT
Source organism: Vicia faba (assembly GCA_948472305.1). NCBI lineage: Eukaryota > Viridiplantae > Streptophyta > Magnoliopsida > Fabales > Fabaceae > Vicia > Vicia faba. The sequence continues at coordinate 70,397,859 of OX451741.1, read as the reverse complement.
CTCCTGATAAAGAAGGTAGTATCTGACATCTTTGCAACCAATTCTTTAAGCATAGAGGGAACTTGGACAAAGTTGATCCGGATGGTGTTCCTACGCATGGGTATCATGACCTACAAAACAGAACAAAGATGAATCCCTCCTGTCTTTGAAATAGGTTAGTCCAATGCAAGATGTATGCAATGTTATGATGTCATGATGTCATGATAGAAAGCACATCACAAGTATCCACAAATAGCAAACATGGTAAAGGCACACAAGTCACACAAAGAGCCCTTAGATTTCAGGCTGGCAAGGAGCTTAGGTACTACCCTCTTTCAGTTCAGTTGGTTCAAACCTGTCCTAAAAATAGTAATCGGGTTCTATAGTATCTCAATATCACTAACTACCCTCGATCGGTCATAATTCCAGTTTAGCAACCTTTTCTTGCGGCCGGAATCATCGCGAGAGTTTAGTCTCAATGAGTGTAGCATACTGCTACTGTTCTATGGCCAAGTTGGTCAATTTAAAGGTACTAAGGTTGGTTGGTGCTTAATGACCCCTTAGATGACCCATATTCTCCTCGTTCCAACACAAGGGATATCGGTACAATCTAAAGTGCCACACCAACGTAGCTACTGCTTCAACCGTATCGATCTACGTCGTACAGTTCCCTCACAGTTTATTGCTACTTACCTAAAGGGTGCCCCCAGATCCGGGTTAGGATCTATAGTAACTCTGATACAAGCCCACAAATATAAAGCATACAAAGCAAGCAATTGAAAACACAATGATCTAATCCTAAGGTACATCCCACTTATAAGATTTCCCCAGCAGAGTCGTCAGTTCTGTGATACGGTGGGAGAGAACTGACTATTTTTTGGAATGCTGGTTTGCATTTTGCGTTTGTTTTCGCAAAATGTCACGGTAAGCAAGAGTCGCCACCGTCTTTTATTTTATCCAACAAGGAAAGGAAAAAGCACAGAAAAATTCCTTTTTCAAGATATTTCTCGGGTTCGGGGGGTATATTATAGAAAGGGAACGTGTTAGCACCCTTTCTATCCGTGGTTATCCACGGGCTCTTAGGTACTTGCTCATATTGTTTTCGAAAATGCTTTTCTTTGTGTTTGTGGGTTTGAAAAAGTCTTTGTTTGAAAAGGAGTGTAAGTGTGAAAAAGATTTTGTTTTTTGAAAGAGCAAGAACTTAAGAACCATCTACCTACTCGAAAAAAGAATCTTTCTACGCTAATGTCCTTTAGACAATGCTATCCCACTATGAATGAGTAGGTAGAACCATCGTTGTAGTTTAAGGGTCAATTCGAATAAGGGACATGCGGTCACTAAAGCAACGTTAGGACGCCTTAGCGGTAACCCTAATGTCTTAGATCATTTTATCCGAGGCAACCGTTTCGAGGCAACTATGATCTTTGGACGAGAGGATGACCTCTAAAACTTCCTATACTCAATGACCACGTATGAAGGCAAACAAGTGGGGTGTACCCTAAGAGTGCACGTGTGTGAGTGTGTTGTTTTCAGTTATTTTGTCTTTGTACATGTCAATGGTTATCTATGTTGGTTTTAGGTTAAAATATTCAATCTTGTCATGCATGCCTATTATCAAACATCTAACAGTTATATTTTGTGGAAAATAAATTGCGGAAATTAAATTACAAGGCGTCGGGTATTTACATCGCCAAAAGCAACCCTTTGAAATTTAAATGAGGAAAAATAAATAAAGTGATAAATAAATGGTCCTAATTATCTATTACATTTCGGGAACAAGTACAATATTGGATAAATATATCGCATGTGAAAAATTAAATCGGGCGCAAGTTCTAGGGTTTTGACCCTTTAATTGTTAAAGAAAAGATTTTTTTTGGTTATTTTGAATTAAGAAAGAAATTAAACTATCCTAAATTAATTATTAAATTAAATTAATTAAACTAATTAATAAAAATAAATATTTTTGGGTTTTTTGATATATTAAAGTTATCCTAATTAAAACTAAATTAATTAATTGATTTGTTAAAAAAGAAAATACTAAAATTTAAATTAATAAAGAAAACATCTTTTGGTTTTTATTTTATAGAGAAAATTAATTGATTGGTTTTTTAATAATAAAAATAATAACAATAAATAATTAAACAAAATAAAAAGAAATATAAAGAGTTAGGGGTGTGGACCTGATTAGTGGTGTTTGAATTGCAATTCCATGGCCCAATAACATGCTGGCCTTGTTGACTTTGTGAGATTCCCTGTGCGCCCTTTGACTTGGTCCCATGGTAGACCATCATCCTGGATCACCAGATCTGGCCTTGGGCTATCTGGCGCTTGATTGAGTGAGGATGTATGATAGGCCATGAGCTTGGATTTGCACTGGATAACCTGTAGAAAAATAACAAATGCAATTTGGAGGACCTGGGATTCGAACCCATGTCCTATTGGTATTTGCAACGCTTGCTTCGCCACTAGGCCATCACGCTTCATCTGTTAATATATTAAACAAAAATGCTAATATGCCAAAACAAATATTATTGGTCAGAAATAAGAAAAAAAACGCGCGCGATTTGAATGGTCCACTGGGGAATTGCCATGTCTCTGTCCCCTACCTCTAGCCCCTGTAACTTTACCCGCGGATTTAGATCTACAGCTAAATTCGTAGGTCGATCCCAAAATTAATTATAGGCCATGAAAACGACCCCCAAGGACATGGTTAGGTTCGTCTCCCTCTTCTGAGTGCAACCATGTCCATCACGAGATCCAATTTCACCTGAAATGCAAATCCATAAAATCTAACACAAAACCTTAGCCATACAGTTATGGGTTTATAGTCCATATAAATGAAATCAAATATTGCCAAAAGATCAGAAATCTCATAAGCATCACAAATATGTCCATGATTTGCAAATTGATGCAAAAATACAGAGCTACGATTTTGAAAACAGGGCCAAGAAACGTGATACTTACAGTGCGTTTTGATGCGTATGAGAGCTTGCTTTAGATTGCAGAAGGTTGAGTAGACACTCAGCAATCGATTGGTGTTGAGTTTTGCTTCTGAAAACGCCTCAAAGTAGGATTTTGGTTTCACACTTTTTTATGAGTTTTGCAAGTTTTGTTTTCAGTGTTCTTGCAGCCTCTAGCCCTTGTAATCGTGCCTCAAGCTTCCTTATGTATCATGGAATGTGTTAGGTTAACATTTGTGGATTGAATCTTTGCACATCAATGCCATGGGATTTGATTTGATTCACCATTGAAAACTTGCCAATTTTGTCAAAAACTCAATCTTTTTGCACATGGAATGCTTGATAAGAGTTTGATACCCTTGATGGTGATGATTCAGTCTTGAAAATAGCAAAAGATCTCATGTAATCAAGTTTTGGGATTTTATTTGATTTTATTTGATTTAATTTGATTTAAAATGAAATAATTCAATAAAAAAATCAAATAAAATAATAAAATTAATAAATGGACACAAGGCTGAAGCTAGGACACGTGTGAAATGTGGAAAGTTCAAATCAAGTGGAAAAGAATGGGCCTATTTGACAAAATTTGAAGTTTTGGGGATAGTTGACTTTTGGCAATTTTGCAAAAATGCCCAACTTCAACAATGCATAACTTCTTCAATTTTGCAATTTTGGAAGTGTTCTTGGACTTTTTAGAAAGCTTGATATGTCCTCCAACCAACCCTTTTGGTATCATCTCATTTTTATATTCCATGCTCAAGTTATAAGCTTTGGCAAAAAAGGTGTTTTTGTTGACTTTCAAAAATGACCTATAATGTCCAAATTTATAACTTCTTGTGAGTGCATTTTATGATCTTGGGGTATGACGATGGATTGTAGGAAATTTCATCCTATTCAAAATGAGCTTTGGATGGTTCATTTATCATAAAGTATGAGAAAGTTATGCTTGGTCAAAGTTGAGTTGACTTTTCCTACAAAACCCTATTTTAGCAACTTTTGAGTTTTGATGAATTTTGAGCAATCCTTGATGAATCATGATCAACCCTTTATCAAATGATGAAATATACTTCAAAATGATAATGTTGACAAAAAATCTTGAGGTTTGACTATATTTGGGTCACAGTTGACTTTGGCCCTAGCACAGTCGATTTTTGGACCCTTTGAGCAATTGACTGAGCAAACTTCCTCTGCAAGGCTTGAAATTTGACATGGATGATCTTGAGAACATATTATGACATTAGGGATCATTTGAGGTCATTTGGACTCAAATATCTTGATGCAACACAAAACCCTAATTTGGGGTTGACTGCCTTAGGAGATGATTTGTCTGACCCACTCTTGAGCAAACTTGAGCAACTTAGAGATTTTTGTTGCATTGTTTTGAGAAATATGAGGGAAAATTTTAGGGTACAACAAGGATTTTATTTTATTTATCGTTTTACGGGTTTTTGGCTATGTAATTAATCCCCTCCCCGAAGCCTTGTAATAGCGTAGATTTTTATTTCTCGCATTTTAATTCTCGCAAATATTAACTGTTAGATGTATGTTAATAGGATTGTATGACAAGATTGCATGACAATTTAAAAAGGCTAGAAATCCCTAATGTGCAAAGATAATAACTTGAAATTAAATCACTCGCACATGCGCACTCCTAGGGTATACTCTCACTTTGGTTGCCTTTGGTAAACGATCATTAAGTATAGGGTGTTTTAGTGATCGCCCTCCTGTCTAAACAAAGATCAAAAGTCCCGTTCGAAAATGTTGCCTCGGAAAGGTGGCCTCGGAAATGTTGCCTCGAATATGATCTTAAGACACTAGGGTTATTACTAAGACGTCCTAACATTGCTTTGGTGATCGTACGTCCCTTTCAAATTGACCCTTACAACTCCAACGACGGTGCTACCTATTTATCAATAGTAGGATATCATTGTCTAAAGGAAACAAAAATAGAAACGATCTTTTTTCGAGTAGGTAGATGCTAGTAGGTACTTGCTCAAATCAAACTTTTCACACTTACACTTTTTAAACAAAGTTTTCAAAAACAACTTCGTAACACTCTTGAAGACAGAAGCAAGGTTTAAAACGAAGTAAACAAAAACTTTTCAAAACAAACACACACAAGCAATTTTTAAAGATGAGAAAGTACCTAAGAGCCCATGGAAAACCACAGATAGAAAGGGTGCTAATACCTTCCCTTTCTATAATCTACCCCCTGTACTCAAAATCTCGAAAAAAGGAATTTTTCTGTGCTTTTTTCCTTTCCGATTGGATAAAATAAAAGTCGGTGACGACTCTTGCTTACCGTGACATTTTTCAAACACAAACGCAAAACACAAACCAGCATTTTCCAAAACAGTCGGTTTTGCCACCGTATCACAGCATCGAAGACGTCCTTCCAAATCAAAAGACGGTGATGGTTCCGTATAATCGTCAAGACAGGCAATCATTATATCTCAAAATAAAAGCCGGCTAAGTCAAAACCTATGAAGGAGACTTAAGGAAAAACCGGGGCATCCTGCTGACTGTAATCACAAAAGAAATAGTTCAGGCAAAAACAAAGGGATAACAAAATCAAAAAAGAAAGAGGTCCTACCAATCCTCAACAGCAATAAGATTACAAAAAATGACTTCCTATTCAAAATAAACATTCAGTATCCAAACCATCATCGGAACATCAAGGACAGTACCCCAGGACTCAACTGGGATTCTAAACACGCAATTAACTGAGCATAGGACTGAAGGACATCACGAAGAACGGGTGGGTACAAATAAATTTTGAGCCTTTATCCTTTGTTTCTTAAACCAGGAACCAGGCCACGTTATAACCCTTAAAAGTCCTAGCTGAAGCATGGGTTAGTTTGAGAGCATACTATTACAAAGGTATCCTGACTCCTGTAGTACTTGTTACGAATCATGATTTGATATCACATTCTTGCAAATTTTGTTTTACTACGCAAAACAAATTTTCAAAAAAATTTCAAGACATATATGAGTTTGCATTCTATAAATGACATTGTTTGCATATGACTAGTTGTTTGACAGCAGAGAAATCCGCACAATGGATATTCAATGAAAAGACATCCTCTCAATGGACAGAATCACCTCAGCAGGAAAGACACTTCCAACAATAGGTCTTCCATAAGCAATGGGCATGACATGATGTCTAACACAGCTGGGGCAGTCTCTCCAAAAGTGTCAAATAACAAGGGGCAGATCTCCATCTAAATCATTTGGGGCATTACGCACATATTCTATCAATGAATCATGTGCCATCAAGAAAACATCTTGACAGTACTACAACACAACACTATGGATGGTGAAAACTCCCTACATCCTGAGAGCGTGGACATAGTCGAAAAAGACCATGCATGAAAAAGACCCGCTAGGTTGACTGGCCTAGAAAAAATAAGGGCATCATGACGAACCAAAAAGGTTCGAGCAAAAGTTAGGAATATACATATAAAAAAATTGTACACCTGGCAAGTCGAAAACCTGAAAAGGCAGCTTGGGCAAAAGAGGGTATCCCAATGGACTGAAAATCTGAAAAGACAGTCCGGCAAAAGTTAGGGATCAAAGCGTACGACCATGTCCCATCATCTTGTCACTGGACTATCAGTAGAAGACTTATCATTCTAATCGGCAGTTACCAAGCACCCCAAGAGTTGGGATAACACTCAATCCACAAAGCCTCTGCGGGCACTTTCTCCAGCAGGTACAGGGGGCAGAAAAGTCCTGATGCAAAGTCATTTCCATATCCTCAGCATACGAACCTATAACGTCTACACTCCCCACAGAGTAGAGGCAACGAAAGCTTTGACATCGGCTTCCCCAAACAGGAGTTACTATCCACAGCCAAGTTCCTTCAGAAAACTGACATTTATGTTCCCCAACCAAATTTTGTAATCGCAAGCAGTTCATATAATTTTCTCCCAGGCAGAGTTTATTTCTCTGAATACAAAAACTCAATCCCTGATAGAGTTTCAGCTATAGAAGTTCATCCTCCAAAAGAGTCATTCTCCCGCAGAGTTATTCTCAAGTAGAGTCTCTCCCCCCGACAGAATATCCGTAAACAAGGAGCAAATCTCCAGCATAGTCATCTTCGTTCGTCATCCCCAGCGGAAGTAGAAGAACCACTTTTTCTACAATGTTCAAGAATTTAATTTCTGGTAATCTCCAGCAGCAGTCATGGATTTATTTTCCCAGACTCGGACATGTCACAATAGAATTTCATGTTCATGCATCATGACGTGCGCACACATATCGCATACAGCATAATCTCATTTATTTTGAGAACATCATCATACAATGCATTTCATGCATCACATATAAATAATCATGTACCTTTTTCAGGAAAGATGGTTATCATCAACAATTTCCAACAGGTCCAAGATTAGCTCCTGAAACTAAACAGAGTAATTATATGCGCAACCAAAGGCAGCTTTACACGAGTTCGTCATAAAGCAATCTTACACAGGTTTCTCCTAAATGCAGCTTCACACGAGTTTATCCTGAAAAATATTACACGGGTCCCTTCTCACACATCTCCAAATAAAGTTTCACACAAACTTATCACTAAGCAACCTTACATAGGTTCTTTCTCGGTTCCGATGTAGTTTTACCCAAACTCCTCACGAAGCAACCTTACCTAGGTTCCTTCTCGGTTCAGATGCAGTTTTACCCAAACTCCCCACGAAGCAACCTTACCTAGGTTCCTTCTCGGTTCCGATGTAGTTTTCACCAAACTCCCTACAAAGCAACCTTACCTAGATTCCTTCTCGATCCCGATGCAGTTATACCCAAACTCCCTACGAAGCAACCTTACCTAAGTTCCTTCTCGGTTTCGATGCAGTTTTACCCAAACTCCCCACAAAGCAACCTTACCTAGGTTCCTTCTCGGTTCCGATGTAGTTTTACCTAAACTCCCTACGAAGCAACCATACCTAGGTTCCTTCTCGGTTCAGACGCAGTTTTACCCAAACTCCCCATGAAGCAACCTTACCTAGGTTCCTTCTCGGTTTCTATGTAGTTTTACCCAAACTCCCTATGAAGCAACCTTACCTAGGTTCCTTCTCGGTTCAGATGCAGTTTTACCCAAACTCCCCACGAAGCAACCTTACCTAGGTTCCTTCTCGGTTCAGATGTTATTTTACCCAAACTCATCCCGAAGTAACCCTACGACCCAGGTTCCTTCTCATAGCCCTACTATCCAGGCTTTCATTTCGAAGTAACCCTACGACCCAGGTTCCTTCCCATAGCCCTACTATCCAGGCTTTTATTTCGAAGTAACCCTACTATCCAGATTCCTTCTCATAGCCCTACTATCCTGGCTTTCTTTTGAAGTAACCCTACGACCCAGGTTCCTTCTCATAGCCCTACTATCCAGGCTTTCATATCGAAGTAACCCTACGACCCAGGTTCCTACTCATATCCCTTTTATCTAGGATTTCATCTCGAAGTAACCCTACGACCCATGTTCCTTCTCATAGCCCTACTATCTAGGATTTCATTTCGAGTAACCCTACGACCCAGGTTCCTTTGCATAGCCCTACTATCCAGGCTTTCATTTCGAAGTAACCCTACTATCCAGGTTCCTTCCCATGTGCCATACTATCCAGGCTTTCATCTCTAAGTAACCCTACTATCCAGGTTCCTTCCCATAAGCCCTACTATCCAGGCTTTCATTTCGAAGTAACCCTACGACCCAGGTTCATTCTTATAGCCCTACTATCCAGGATTTCATTTCGAAGTAACCCTACGACCCAGGTTCCTTCTCATAGCCCTACTATTCAGGCTTTCATTTCGAAGTAACCCTACGACCCAGGTTCCTTCTCATAGCCCTACTATCCAGGCTTTCATTTAGAAGTAACCCTACGACCCAGGTTCCTTCTCATAGCCCTACTATCCAGGCTTTCATTTCAAAGTAACCATACGACCCAGGTTCCTTCTCATAGCCCTACTATCTAAGATTTCATTTCAAAGTAACCCTACGATCCAGGTTCCTTCTCATAGCCCTACTATTCGGGCTTTCATTTCGAAGTAACCCTTCTATCCAAGTTCCTTCTCTCTTATCTCCAAACAACAATTTACAACACTTTAAGACCTGGACGCGACCAGACACGGACAGTTTCACATTTCCCCAGTAATTCGTTGTGCAGCCTGGACCCTGACTAGATAGGTAGTTTACTTCCACCTCCTCAATCAGGAGTTAATTCCCCAGTAGAGTAATGGACAACTGAAGTTCCTATACTCTATTTCCCAGGATATAAATCAACATTCCCCATTGAAGTTCTCCTCAACAGCAGGTATAGAGTTTCTCGCAAAGGAATCTATTATGCGATTGATATCTTTTTTGGATGGCATCTTTAATCCCATCTCTAACGATTCTCTGTCAACTTCCAAATGGAATCTGTAAGCCCATTCCCGATATCACCAATCAGTATTACTCCATGCAAGTGCAAATTTTTGGGCACTCTAATGTTCAATCATCTTCCACCTTCAGATCACGAAAGGTAGACCAGGCAATCTACATCCTTGGGTTTAAGAAGATTGAACAGGGCCAGCTGTTGCACCCAAAAATTTGCCCTCTCATTTTACTCAACACATGCTCATTGAGGTCCTCAATTTGCCCAAGGATGCATAAGGATTTACCAGACAAATCCTTCTCCTAAGACAATGAGCCTCAAACTAGGGTTTCCATTTTTATCAAGATGTTTGAGTTCCAAGGGAACCAAATGATTTCCATTTTCCTAATATGTTCTCAAGATCATCCATGTCAAGTATCATGCCTTGCACAAGAAGTTGCTCAGTCAATTGCTCAAATGCCTAAAAATCAACTTTACTAGGTCAAAAGTCAACTGTGGTCCTCATGCAGTCAAACTTCAAGATTTTGGGTCAACATCAACATTTTAAGTGATATCCATCATTTGATCAAGGGTTGATCATGATTCCTCAAGGAATGCTCCTAATTCATCAAAACTCAAAAGTTGCTAAATTAGGGTTCCTATAGGAAAAGTCAACCAAACTTTGACCAGGCATAACTTTCTCATACTTTATCATAAATTTCACATCCAAGGCTCATTTTTAAGAGAATCCAATTCCCTACAACTCATCTTCAGCCCTCCAGTTCAAGAAATGCACTAATGAAAAGATATAAATTCAGACATTATAGGTCCTTTTCAAAAGTCAACAAAAACACATTTTGGGTCAAAGCTTCTTACATGAACATGGAAGTTCCAATTAAGAAGAAACCAAATAGGTTGCTTAGGGGACATCCTAAGCTTTCTAAAAAGTCTAAGAACACCCTCATAGGATTAAAATTGAGAGATATATGCATTGTCAAAATTGGCCAATTTTTGAAAAAAAAAATGCATGAAGCAAATATTGACCAAACTTGGATTTTTTCCAAATGGGCCTATCTTTTCAAGTTTGAAACTCATTCCTAACATGGTCCACGACCTCTAAGCCCACCCATACATTTTTCTATTATTTATGCTATTTATTTTGATATTTTATTCATTAAAATTCAGAATTAAATAAATAAATAATAGAAATAATGTAAATTTTGATGTGAATCCATTCCGGGCAAGTTTTATGCTGGTTTATGTCAATTGATTTTGTGCAATAACCCTTCAAATATGTCCAGGTTCATCCACATGTGAAAATGGTATAAATCATCAAATATGACATTTTTTTCAAATTTTGATCATGGTCTTAAAACACAACATTATGAGGGAGATTATTTCCATGATTTCTTGTCTCCTCATTCTCGTCTATAAATATAGAGGCATACAAGATTGAAAGACACAAAATTCCTCTCTTAAAAGCTCTCAAAAAGGTCTTCAAAAAGCTCTCCAAAAGCTCTTCAAAAAGCTCTCCAGAAATCAAAGAATTGGTGCAAGTCATATCTCGAGGTTCCGATCTCTCTCGATTGACATCAAGCCTCAAACCATCCTCTTGAGGTCCTCGGTAGTCTTACAAGGCCAAAGAGAAATCCATCATATGCCTAGCACGCTCCCATTTGACAACACCAGTTTGGTAAAATTTTAAACTTCGAATCTCTAATTTTAATCACATTTCATGGCATGCTAACGTTTGTTTGAGTTTATATAGAAAAATTATGGATGGTTGAATCAGAGGTTCAACGCAAGAATTTGAAAACACCATGTCTAAGGCATGAAGCTTTTGAAGATTCGGGCCTAAGGATTTCTGATGATTGCACCCCCTGTTTACTTTTGCTACTAGGCCCGTCTTTATTTTCTTGTTTTATTCATTTCATTTATTTCTTTTAATCCCTTTTTTTTTTATTTTAATCAATAAACAAATATAAAAATCACATAAAAATAGATTTAGGATTTTTATTAATTAAGTTTTAATTTTGGTAAATTAATTAACTAATCACTTTAACTTTTATTTTAAATTAAAATTAATAGAACTTAGGTTTAATTTCATTTTAATTCATTTTCCTTTTCGTAACAAAAAATACCAAAAAAACATAGAATTAATTCCTTTTATTTAAATTTCATGTTTCTTTAATAATTAATTTTTTTTAAATATAGATCTAGGTCAATTATTTTTTAACTTGAACCATTTTCATAAATTAAAACAAAAAACAACAAAAAGATTTTTTATATCTTAGGATTTTTAGACGTCTTTTCAAATTTGCGCGTTATTATTCTTTCGCACTTCCTTTTATTATTGTAATTGTATATTGGGATGTAATAGATGATTAGTAGGACCTTTACGGCTTTTATTTATTTTCCCCCCAGTTTTAGATATGTACATAATCCCCCTCCCCGAAGCCTTGTAATAGCTAGGTTTTATATTTCTGCAAATTTAAATTACTACAATTATTATCTGCTAGATGTATGACTAATAGGATTATATGGCAAGAATAATCAAACATTAGCAAACTTAACACAAGACTAAAATAAATGAACATAACACACCTTGCACATATGCACCCTTAGGGTATATCTCACTTGGTTGCCTCGGAAAATAATGGTCATGTCACTCAAACGTAGTGATGTCTTAGCAAAGACCCTTAATTCTAAAGTCATCATAAAGATCATGGTCCCTAACGTCCCTCGAGTTGCCTATGAAAAATGATCTTGTCCCTCGATGTTGCCTATATGATAACAGTCCCTTCGAATGCTAAGATATCTTTACATGTTACCTTTGATAACCATAGCGTCCCTTTTGATAGTCCCTCAACATCCAACGATAGGGCTACCTACTCACTAATAGTAAGATAGCGTTGTCTAAAGGAAACGAGAAAATGAACAATCTTTTTCGAGTAGGTAGAAACTCGTAATTACTTGCTCAAAACAATAAAACTTTTTCACAAACACTTTCTAAACAGTTTTCAAAAACAACTTCGTCACACTCTTGAGGACATATATAGGGGTTATCACGAAGTTAAACAAAAAAATTTCAAAACACACACAAGCAATTTCAAAATGAGAAAGTACCTAAGAGCTCGTGGAAAACCACAGATAGAAAGGGTGCTAACACCTTCCCTTTCTATAATCTACCCCCCGTACTCAGAAACATCTCGAAAAAGGTTTTTTCTGTTCTTTTTCCTTTTCCTTAGTTGGATGAAATAAAAGTCGGTGGCGACTCTTGCTTACCACGACATTTGTGAATACAAACGCAAAACCAATATAACAGTCGGTTCTGACACTGTATCACACCTAGCAACAATCAGGGATTTATTTTCCCTAGTTCAACAACACTGCAATGGAACAACTGATACGTTCACATATTGCATTCATACATCATTTCACAATACATCTTAGCATATGCATAACTGAAACGCTTATAACATTCTCATTTATTTTGAGAGCATCATGCAATTCATACATCATGACATCACATGAAACCGACTTTACCTTTTTAGGAAAGTTCTCAAGCAGACAAATACTATCAACTATCTACATATTGAAGATTAACTCCCAAAACAAGACAGGGAAACTATCTTTATTTCTCTAAGGTTAGAGATTAATTCCTGAAACCAGACAGGGCAATTATCTCAACGACCAACAATAGCAAGTTCTAGATTAATTCCTGAAGCAAGACAGAGCAACTATCTGTGAACAAGTAATTGTGGATCAATTCCCAAAACAAGACGGGCGACTATCTACAAGACCAAGTTAAAGATTAATTCCTGAAACCAGATAGGGAAACTATCTCAATGACCAATAATAGCAAGTTCCAGATTAATTCCTGAAACAAGACAGGGAAACTATCTATGAACAATTGACTGTAGATCAATTCCTGAAACAAGACGGGGCGACTATCTACAAGACCAGGTTAGAGATTTATTCTTGAAACCAGACAGGGCAACTATCTCAAATAGCAAGTTCCAAATTAGTTCCTGAAACCAGATAGGGAAACTATCAGTGAACGACTGACTATGGATCAATTCCCGAAACACGACGGGAAATTATCTACACGACCAGATGAAGCAGCCCTACCCAGGCTCCTACTAATATATTTCTAGATGCAGCTTTACACGGGCTCATCCTGAAGCAATCTTACACGGGTTCCTTCTCATAATTTCGAGATACAACTTTACACGGGCTCATCCTGAAGCAATCTTACACGAGTTCCTTCTCATAATTTCCATATGTAGCTTTACACGGGCTCATCCTGAAGAAATCTTACACAAGTTCCTACTAAGACATTTCCAGATGTAGTCTAGCGCAGGCTCATCCTGAAGTAGCCTTACACGATTGCCTTCTAATACAATTCAACTAACTAAAGCCTGGACCCGACCAGATGAAAGTATACCTCAGGTTCAAGTTGAAGTCTGGACCCAACCAGATAACAACTTACTTTCTAAAGCCTAGACCCTACCAGATAACAGTTCAACCTCTTCAATTACTGTAAAGCCTGGAAACCGACTAGATAACAGTTGATTTCATATTCCCTAACAAGTTACTGTGAAGCCTAGAATGCAACCAGATAACAGTCAACATTATTATCTTCAGCAAGTTACTATGAAACCTGGATTTCGACAGGATAAACATCTAACTTTCATCTCTTCAGCCCAGAGATAACTCCTCGGTAGATCCATGGATAACTAAATCTCCTAGACTCTATTTCCCCATAGAGTTTTCCTCAAGCAAAAGAACAGAAATTAACATTCCCCGGCGGAGTCCTCCTCAGACAACAGGAACAGGAATCCCCACTAAGAGACCTCTTATGAAGTCAGCATCTACTTTGGATGGCATCTTTAAGCCCATCTCCGACAACTCTCATTCATATTCTCCAAATGAAATTTGTAAGCCCATTCCCCAAGATCATCAACCAACAGTGTTTCTTCATGTATATGTGAGTGCAAATTTCTGGGCACTCTAGTACTCAATCATCTTCCACCTTCATATTAATGAAAGGTAGACAAGCCAATCTAAATCATCAGCTTTAAGAAGATTGAATAGGGGCATATATTGTACCCTAAAATTTTCCCTCCCATTTTTACTCAAAACATGCTCATTGAGGTCCTCAATTTCTCAAGGTTGACCAAGAATTAACCAGACAAATTCTCCTCCTAAGCAATGGATTTCCATCTAGGGTTTCATTTCTCACCAATAACTTTGGTTTGTAGAAGCTTCAAATGATTTCCATGGCACCCTGTATGCCTCAGCATAATGGCACAATTGAAAGAAATAAAGAGGTGTACATAACAAGGTGCAGGTCAAAAGTGGAAAATATGCCTAAGAGCTTTTGGGTCGAAGTAGCTTCGACAACAGTATGTAGTCTAATTTGATGCCCAACGAAGCACTAGGATCGAAGGAATGATAATTCGAAAGAAAGCGTGAGGAGGCTTTTGTGAATTCTTTGATTGATGAAGAGCTAGTAAAGAGTGTCATCAAAGGGTTAGTTTTCGAACCACAGGAATGTAAGCTATTCGAAGCATTACAAGGAAGACACACTTCGACTGACACGTTGTTTTAATTGGCGCTTCGAAAAGAAGAAGATTTTGAATTCAAAAGCTTCGATCTTATCCAAAGAAACACATGGAAGTCTAATGGTTCGAAGGATATGCAACCTTCAAACATGGCGTGATCGAAGGACAGTTAAAGACGAATCAGTCTAATATGAGTCATCTTAGAGTTTTAGGATCAATGTGTTTCAGGCATGTGCCTGAACAGACAAGGAAGGAGTTGGGTGATCGAAGTAAAGTCTTGGTTCTCATAGGTTATCCTTCGATTGGTTCATACAAGTTGTATTCACCAATTGAAGGTGAACTGGTGATCAGTAAAGATGGTCTTGTAAACGAAAGCAAAAGGTGGGATTGGAGTCAAAACTGTGTTCGAAGGAGGTGAGCAAAACGAAGCTTCGACACAGTCACAATAGTCGCAACTGTGTTCAAAGGAGGTGAACACAATGAAGCTTCAAGGAAAGGAAATCGAAAGGAATAAGAATTGAATTCGACTAGGCTGTTTGGATATGGGAATTTTCCAAATCAAACAACTAATGCAGATGGACTCAATCGAAGAAGCCATAATGATGAAACTTTGAGCAATTTGAATTGGAGCTCAGAGTCATCGAAAGGAGAAAAGTTTGGGATCTTGTCGAAAGAGCCAACATAAGAAACCATTGGTGTGAAATGGATCTACAAGGGCATGTAAGCTTTCGATTCCCATCAAGTTGGAAACCCAAACAACTCATAGCAAACTGTCCAAACCGTGTGGAGTATTTTTGGATAAAATCTTGGCTTAAAATAGAAAGAATCCATATATTTCCAAATCAAATATTTCCCTTGATTACATATGATATGGTACCATATTTGTTACCCTAATTTGGTCCCATATATATGTACAAGCAAATCAGACCTAAAGGACACGCTACAACTGCCTGAGAAAGCTCCCAAAAATTCCAAAAAAAATTCAAACAAGAAGTGAAACTCATATCACATGATTCAGCTTCCCTCAATCCATTTCGAAGGTTCCATCATCATCCTGAGGATCCCAGGAGTGCATACTAGCCCTCCTCGGCGCTTAAGGCATCCTAAAACAAGCATATCTCATTGCTCTGGTAGGGTAAAATTCTCACACTCTAATCTTTCAGTTCATGCAATTTAAATGGATTTGAAGCATAGATCCATATTCATGTTGTGGTTTAGATTTGTGTTTGACGTAGCACATGCAAGGTTTAAGGCAGGAATAAAGAAACACCATTGTTAGGGAAGCCTGTGACGTTTTGGTCGTATCTCCCTGTACAAGCACTTTCAATCCAAACTAATGCCATGGTTTTAACGCCTCAGCATTTTATGATGTTTCAAATATATTGTTTTCTTGTTGTTTATATTAATGAATGAACAGATGACCCAGTAGTGAAGGATGCGTGTGTAACCTAGGAGAGCCTGGGTTCGATCCCCAGGTTTTTGCGTTTTTTCTCATTCTATTTTCAGATCCAGCGGAGCATGTTTCAACGTGCCTACCATGCCCCTTCAACTCTCAGCCACCATATTTGTACACATATGATCCAACGCACCCATGAATGTCCCCCGTGGTGCAACCCCAGGAGCCAGGCCTCACAGGATCAGGCGCAGCATTGGGCTCCCTTGTTTGGGCCTTACAAAAATTTCTGAACGCACCCCCTTTTTTCACTTTAGTATCAGGCCCAATTTATTTTCTTTTCTTCACTTTATTTTATTTATTTAATTGTCTTATGTTAAAAAAAATCATTTTTATTTAATTAAAAATAAACAAAATCATAAAAAACATTAGACTTAGGATTTTCTAATTAATTTTAATTTTGTAAATTAACTTAGTTAATTGCTTTGGTTTTATATCATTATTTTAAAAATAATTAGAACTAGGTTAAGTTAATTCAATTATTTTCTTAATAAAAAATGCTAAAAAATATTAGGTTTTGTTTAGATTTAATTCTGATTAATAATTTTATTTTTTTAATTAAATTTAGTTTTATTTTAATTTAATATTTTCCTAAATTGGCAAAAAACAACAAAAAATAATGTTCTTTTACTTAGAAACATCTTAGGGTTTTAGACGTCTTTTCTAATTCGCGCGCGTGTATTATTTTAGCATTGTTATTTTCATCATTAATGTATCTGCTTATGGGTTGTAATAGAATAACTAGGATATGTACTGTTTTTCCCCAATTTTAGACTTGTAAATTCCCCCACCCCGAAGCAATGTAATAGTTAGGTGTTACATTTTTGTACTTTTAATTTCTCACACTAATTATGAACTGTTTAGATGCATGCTAACTAAGATTGTATGGAAAGAATAAAACAAAACGCTATCAAACCTATATGCAAAAGATAAAAAATAAATGAATACAACACACTCTCACATGTGCACCTCTAGGGTATCCCACTTTAGTTGCCTTCGGAAAAACAGTCACAACTCTCGAAACGTGAGGGATTTTAGTGGCTATCCTTTCGTTTAAAGATCATAAGTCCCTCGATGACCCTCTCGATGTTACCTCAGTAAAAATGATCTTAAAACCCTAGGGTAGTTACTAATATTTCTTGCCCAGTTACCTTTGTGACTGTACAAATGTCCCCTCCAATATCCCTCAAACATTCAACAACTAGAAATACCTACTCACTAATAGTAGGATAGCATTGTCTAAAGGAAAGGAGGAAAATAACCAACCCTTTCGAGTAAAAGTAGATAGTTTCTAGATGCTATGCTAAAAAAAACTTTTATACTTACACAAAAATTCTTTCAAAAACATTTCCAAAACGCTTTATCAACACTCTTGAGGACTGATACAAGAGTTATCATAAAGCAAGCTGCCTTACTATTGACATTTCAAAAAAATACTTTCCAAAACACACAAAGCACAAGGTATTTCAAAATGAGCTAAGCATCTAAGAGCCCGTAGATAACTACAGATGGAAAGGGTACTAACACCTCCCATTTACATAATCTACCCCCCTTACTCAGAAATAATCTCGAAAGGTCTTTTTCTGTTCTTTTCACCCTTTCCTTTGTTGGATAAAAGAAAAGTCAGTGGCGACTCTTGCTTACCGCAACATTTAGGAATACAAACGCAAAAACAGTATAACAGTCGATTCTGCCACCGTATCACACAAAGCAAGATTGGTGGTAAAAGGATTTTGTCAAAAACAAGGAATTGACTGTGATGATCTATTTGCTCTTGTTGCTCGTTTTGAAACTATTAGACTGATCATTTCTTTGACAGCCCAAAGTAAATGGAAGATTTATCAAATGGATGTGAAGTTGGCCTTCTTGAATGGTTGTCTCGAAGAATAATCGAGCAACCATTTGGATATTAAGTAAAAGGTCAAGAAGATAAAGTCTTGAAGTTGAGGAAAACATTGTATGGGCTCAAGCAAGCACTGAGATCTTAGAATGTTGGAATCGACAAATACTTTCAAGACAAGAACTTCATCAAGTGTCCATATGAGCATGCACTCTATATTAAAGCGAAAAATGAAGATATTTTGATTGTGTGATTGTATGTATATGACTTGATCTTCACAAGAAACAATCTAAGCTTGTTCAAAGAGTTTAAGAAATACATGTCAAATGAATTTGAGATGACGGATATGGGGCCCATGGCATATCATCTTCTCATTGAAGTAAAGCAAGAAGACAAAGGAATTTTCATCACCCAAGAAAGTTACGCCAAAGAAGTCCTTAAGAAGTTTAAGATGGATGATGGTAATCCGGTTGGAACCCCTATGGAATGTGGCAGCAATTTGAGTAAGCATGAAAATAGAGAGAATGTGGATCCTACTCTTTACAAAAGTTTGGTTGGAATTATATGTTACTTCACAAGTACAAGGCCGAATATTCTCTATGCATAGGAGTCGTAAGTCGCTACATGGAAGCTCCAACAACAACTCACTTCAAGGTGGCAAAGAGAATCCTTCGATACATGAAAGGTACAATAGACTTTGGCTTGCACTATTACTCTTCTAACAATTATGAGGTTGTTGGCTATAGTGATAGCGATTGGAGTGGAGACTTGGATGATAGAAAAAGCACTACTGGTTTTGTGTTCTTTATGGGAGATACTGCTTTCACTTGGATGTCAAAGAAGCAACCAATCATCACACTATCAACTTGTGAAGTCGAGTATGTCACTGCCACATTATGTGTTTGTCATGCAAGGAACTTGTTGAAAGAGTTAAAAATGACACAAGTAGAACCTCTAGAAATATGTATTGATAATAAATCAGCAATTGTTTTGGCAAAGAATCCAGTCTTTCATGAAATAAGTAAGCACATCGAAACCCGTTACCACTTCATAATAGAATAAATTGAGAAGAAGGAGGTGAGGTTGAAGTATGTAATGTCTCAAGATCAAGTTGTCGATATTTTCACCAAGTCACTCAAGTTAAAAACTTTTGTGAAGCTAAGGAGTATGCCTGGAGTCACAAATCAAGTTTAACGGGGGATGTTGAAATTATAAGCTTGATTTGAGCCTAATTATTATTTGTATTTTTGGGCTTAGTTATGTCAGGCTTAACTAATTTTGGGTATTATTTCTAGAGAGTTCTTGTAGTGTTTAGAGTGTCTAGATATTTCTTATGATTGTAATATTTTCTAAAATACTCTTTGGATCTCTAAATTTGAAAACTTTCTAGAATTAGTGTCTAGAGTTCTCCTTAAAGAACTATAAATAAATATTTAATCCCACACTTTTGTATCAAGCAAAAATACAAAATTCTCTCATCCATAAAGAATTCTTTTACTTATCAAATTTCTATTCAAGCCTCTAATATTCTTATACATTTTTCTTAAACATAAAATACCTTATTTTCAATAATATAGACCCCTCTAACGTTATCAGCAAAAACAAAACAAAAAAAAAACCAATTTCTAACTTTATCATGCTGCTATTTTATAAAAGAAAATTATATAATGTTGTTTTAAAATTGTGTTGTTTCATTTTCATTTTTACTTTGTTTAGATTTCTATTTAATAAATGAAGTTTTATTTTTATACAAAAATTATGGTTTTCAGCAAATAAAAACATATGTAAGGTCATCTTCTTATGTCAAAACCAAATTATTATTTTTAAATGTTAAACAGAAATAAACATCTTTGATACAAATGGCAAATTTAGAGTATAATAATCTAATTTTATTTTATAATTTATATTTCATTTTTATAATTTATAAAAAAAAGTTAAATAAACCAAAATTAAATTTTTTTAAATTAATAACCTGTTAATAATCTATTAAAATTAGTAGTTAATAATTAATTAATTAAAATGATTTATTAATCTATTAATAATCTATTAAAATAAACTATGTTTCAATAAAAATTTAAACTCACCATAATGTAATTGAATCAGAATTTTGGCAGGCACATGGAACCATCATTGTAAAAAACCAATCATATAAAAAGCCTAACCTAAAAAAAGTCTCTTTGAAAAATTTCATTCTAATAATAGAAACGGAATCAAAATTTAATTGAAAAACATTTTCAACCAATTAGAACTTGACATTATGTTCAAATATTTTGTGCCTATACAAGACTAGTTATATTCATGTACTAACTAGTGACCACTATATTGTTCTTCATTTTGCACAAACGCAATTTTTTTATTCAAAAGCTTACTCTATCTATTTTAAGAAACATCATTTTCAAAAGAATAGTAAAAAAAGTTAGAAATAATGGGAGTCTACTTAAGCACAGCAAACCAAGCACGTGTCTATGAGAACTTTTTCTAAAAATTCATTAGTAATAATATTGATATCAATTAACTCACTTTTAATACGAGTAAGGTTCAGTTGTGACTCAGAAAGCAAACACGTAGAAAGCTTAAAGATAGTGCCTTACTTTGTGTACAAACCAACCATCTTTGTACCTTTCTTAAAGAAATCATACTCTTATCTTATCCTACCACACCAACCAAAACCACGTTATTTTTAACCTCCACTCATTCTTCAACAAAAAAAAAAGATTCTTACCGACAATATGAAAAAGAAAATTTCATCGCTAAGATAACATTATATTACCATGTTCTTTCTTTCTCACTAAGCTACTTATTATTCTTATTTCTTGACATGTTATATTTTCAATACAAACATAAAAGTAAATTCATTTATATTTTTCCTTTAATTTTATTAAATGAAATTACTATTATTAACTTTTTAGTCATATTTAAATTTCTTTTATTAACATTAAGTATAATGAAACATCAATTTAAATCACTATTACGATAACATCAAGAATTATTATGATTTTTCAACATTATAAAAAATATAATATATTATAATAAGCAAACAATTTTTTTTTTACAAAATTTATGTTATGGATTTAAATTAAAATGTACCTAGGTAATTGTATTTGTTTTGATAAATTTATTAACACTAATATAGAGTTCAATTAATAAAATATATTAGTAATTATGTTTTTTAATTTCTACAACCAAAATTATGAACCTCTATAATGACTAAATATTTTTTTTTGAGGAACTAAACTTAAAAAGTTGTGAATTTATAAAAACTAACAACATATTTAAGCTAAAAAAAGATAGCATCGAACAATATGCAATAGATATTACATTATTAATATCTAGTAAACGAAATTAATTGGTGGTTTTTTCATCTAAATTTATAATTTCAAGTTAATAGTTTTTGATTTTTTTAATTCAATTATAAATTAAATTTGTTTTTTATTTCTTTCAATTTTAATTATAAATCGCTTTAAAGAATTTTTTTTATCAGATTATAAATTATTTTACCATATTAATGAATCATTAATATTATAATTTTTTTATTATATTCTTAAATATTTATTATTTTATTTTATAAAATATTTAATTTTTTTTTTAATTTGTAAAATTTTATATAATTTTTATTATATATAATAATGATTATTTTTCTTAATATGTGAGATGATGATTGCTTTTATTTTACTATATATGAGATTTTAATTTCTATGTTATATTCAGAAATTTTGGCTGCTACTATAATAAAACACACGAGTCTGTTTTTGTGACCCACTTAAGTGTACTCCACAATCTAAGGTCTAAATAAATTTGTAATAGATGATTATTCAACATTCATTTAATGTAGAAATTGTGGTCCAAAACAAAAATTTGTTACCTTCGAATAGTAAAAAAGGAAAGAAGATGTAAACGAGTGGTCGTCTCCATCACAGGAAGACTAGAGCTTCTTTTTTCTTCAATGTAAATATATAACTTTATCCGTTTGGAATGGAATTGCAATTTTGAAATGTGTATTTGTATAAATGTGTATTTGTATGGTTGGAAATTTATCAAAATCTATAATGAATTTTTATTAATTTTAATGAATAAGATTATTATCACCACACAATAATTATGAAAAAATATGAAAGAATGAATGAAAGAGAAGACAATAATTTTCTGCAGAGTTTCTCTCTACTCACAAATTATGGAAAATTTCTTTATTCACTTCCAATTGCAAATTCTGTGAATACAACTTGAATATAAAAAATAGGGGTTACTTCATCTATTTATAGATTTATATTAGTTTGCTCACTAAGACAAAACCACCAAACTATAAAAGCTCAAAATACCTATTTTAGAACTAAATCAAATATATCTATTTTATGCCTAAATCAAATCTATCTATTTTAAGAAACAGCATTTTCAAAAGAATAGTAAAAAAAGTTAGAAATAATGGGAGTCTACTTAAGCACAGCAAACCAAGCACATGTCTATGAGAACTTTTTCTAATAATATTGATTTTGATTTTTTTGGCTGCTACTATAATAAAACACAGGAGACTGTTAGTGAATATTATATATGTATTTTGATACGAGGAGTTAACAGACTAAATTTGAGAATTTGGGCATTATATTTAAACATTAATGTATTGTCAATTATCTTAAACAATATAGATATTAATGTTATTGATAATTTAAATATTAATTAAAAATTGATTTATAATCAAACAAAAAATGGGTAGGATTTGCAAAAGGTTTTTTTTTTTCATGATACCATTTTTACCATGTTGTAGCTAAAAAGTAAATTTTTTTTTAGAGAAATAATAACGGACAGCTTAAACAGTAGATAAAAGTAAAAGTCTGTCGATAAAACATACAGTATAGTCCACGATCAACACGACTGTCGATAATTTATATTTATATTTTTTACCTACAACGATAAAACATATAGTGACGGATTGTATCCGTCACTACAAATCAATTTTCTTGTAATGATATAAAAAAGAAAAATGTATACTTTTTTATTCGTCAAGTTAAATTTGTTCACAATCCGTCACTACAGATCAATTTTCTTATAATGATATAGAAAAAATATATATACTTTTTATTCGTCAAGTTAAATTTGTTCACAAATAATTGAATGAAATTATTTATATTTATGGAGCTTAAACCACAAAATACTTGCTAGACATCCTAGCTATTCTTTTTCATGCTCCTTTACTATTACACCTTTAAAATATGGAGTAAAATAATTTTACAATATTTATGTAAAATCATATTGAAATTCATTACTTTTAATCTCCTGCTTCCCAGGGTTATATTAAAAAAAATACTAGTACTACATTAACATTCAAACTAACATATGATTGGTTTTAGACACACCCCATGTGACTTATGCATGTCAATTAAATGCCATCGATATAATCGATGGGTTATGGAGGACATGCTCACAAATTTCCATTGCCCAGCCTTTTAAGGCAATAAATTCCCTATTTCTTAAATCTGCTTTAATAGCAACCATCACTAAAGGTGCCACATAAATTCCCCAGACATCCCACTATGAATCAGTTAATATCAGGATTGTGATCTCATGCATGAATTCCAATGAGAATGTCATTTTAAAGTTTAATTCTTGCATATAGTACAATCATTGTAAACACTTAAAAGATTACTATCATCTAATCATACAAATATGATTTTAGAAATAAGTTAAATTAAACTCAAACATTTAAAATAATTTTAGAAGTATAATTAATTCACGCTGTCAAAAACCTTATATTATTTATTTATAAATAAAATATTTTTTGTGTGCAAGTATATGTAATTGAACTACAATAAACGAGAACACTATTGAGTATTTAAAGTTGAATTTGATTTTAAATTTTCCGGTAAAATTACAAGATTCTGATATATATATATATATATATATATATATATATATATATATATATATATATATATATATATATATATATATATATATATATATATATATATATATATATATATATATATATATATATATATATATATATATATATATATATATATATATATATATATATATATAGATCAGATATATTTATTATTCAATAAATTCAAAAAAAAAAAATTTATTTATAACAGTGAGAGTATATATATCAACAAAACTAGGTATGTAAATAAAGATATGGTTATTTTCGTGGAAGTCATTCAAGTGTGTGTAAAGGAAGGTGAATATTAAATCCACTCATAAAGAGGAAAAAAAGTTGTGGCTTTCATTGGTTCTCAAGGATTTATGAAAAGGGTATGGGAAAGACAACTTCAGTTACGGAGTGAGTAAAAGATACAGGCATAAAAAAGGAGGTTTCATCCATTCAAGAAGCCAGAGGGAGGGAGGGGTAAGGATTAAAGAGAAAGGAAGTGATCTAAAGTATGTAACTTTGTTATTTCTATGTTTTCATGTCTACCATAAAGGGATATAATAGACCCTAGCTTGTATATATCATCATCATGAATATGTATATAGACATCACATTCACATGTATATTCAAGACTGTCCCAAAGTTATGTTTTATTTTAAAATTATGTTCTTAATAAATAAAAATTATGGGTTCAATTGCACTTAAACAAGATATACCATGACACTTAGTCATATCTATAATTTTAGAATTGATATAGTAAAATAAAAATTTTAATTAGTGTAAAAATTTGTAAAAATATTAGGCTAAAAATAAATTTAAAAAATATGTTAAATCTAATAACTTAATTTATTATCTATTTAGTAATAATTTAAATAAATAATAATAAATATACCAACACTAAAAATAAACAATACAACTTTTAATATATATATATATATATATATATATATATATATATATATATATATATATATATATATATATATATATATATATATATATATATATATATATATATATATATATATATATATATATATATATATATATATATATATATATATATATATATATATATATATATATGGACTGGCCTAATTATTAGAATTGTCCCAATTCGCTTCTACCTTCAACATGGTCCAACAGCTTTGGCCTACTAGTTATGGTTCTTCGGTCGGACACACTCGGTCGACTATCCCCAGAAACAGAGAGACCCACGATGTCCATTGTCAAGAGTTCCATTCAGATACCTCAGTATCTTCTTCGTTGTTGCTAGGTCTGATACCTTTTGCTTCTGCATGAATCTACTTATCATATCTACATTGTATGCTAAGCCAGACCTTGTATGACAAAGGTATCTCAATGACCCAATAAGTCTTCTGTATTAGGTTGGATTGACATCATCTTCGTCTGAATCTTTCGACAGTTGCAATATTGGTTAGTAGGTGTCGATGTCGAGTTACATTCTTCCATCTCAAATCTCTTGAGAACTTCACTTGCATATCTTCTTTGATGCATCATCAAACCTCTACTACTCTTGTAAAATTCGATGCAAAGAAAATATGAAATGACACACAGATTTGACATTTCGAATTCCTTGCTGAGATCACCTTTGAAGTTTTCAATATCCTTCTTGTAGCTACCTGTTATTAACAAGTCCTTAACATAGAGACATAGTATAAGAAATTCACTATTGCTTCTTCTTACATATATTCCATATTCAATTATGCACTTCACAAATTCCTTCTCGCTTAGAAAACTATCAATCTTCTTATTCGAAATTCTTGTAGCTTATTTCAATCCATACATGGCTTTATGCAGCATGTACACATTTCTTTCTTTGCCATGCTTCACAAATCCAACTGGTTATGCAACATAAACTTCTTTGTCTAAGGGGCCATTCAGGAATGCACATTTCACGTTCATCTGACATATGTGTCAACTGTTCATTTTTTCTATACCAACAACATACCTGATTGTTACGATTATAGCAACGGGTGCAAAAACCTCATCGAAGTCAGTTCCTTCTTTCTGAAGAAATCTTTTCGTCACAAGCCTTGCTTTATGCCGAGTTATTCCCCTTTTAGGATTCAACTTCACATTGTATACCCACTTAACATTGATTCCATTCTTGTCTTGAGGCAATTTGATAAGTGACCAAGTATTATTATCTTCGATGGACTTCATTTCTTCATTCATTGCTTTCACCCAGTTCGAATCTTTCAATGCTTCAGTTGCATTGACAGGTTCGACATCCGCATAAAAAACATAATGTACTAGCTCACCTTGATTATCAACCACTTCATTTGATGTTATCACATAATCTTGCAACCTTGCAGGCATGTGTCTTGTTCTCTAAGGTTTGCTTGGTCCTGGTTGATCTATAACTTCTTTCTGTCAAACTTTTCTTCCGACTTCAACTGTTGGTTCTTCAAATAAGATTCTTACTGAAATTTTCTTAACATTTTCTGTCTAATCCCATTCCTTAAGTTCATATATAACCACGTCCCTTTTGATCACAATTTGCTTGTTCACTGGGTAGAACAACTTGTAACCTCTTGTCGAATGATATCCTACTAGGATCATCTAACTCGACTTGTCATCAAGTTTTCTTTTCAACTAATCTGGCATATGTCTATGTGCAATATAACCAAATACCTTTAGTGACTCAAGCTAGGCTTCACACCAAACCAACATTCTTCTAGAGTAATTCCTTTTAGCTTCTTTGTCAAACATCTGTTTAAAATGTATGTTGTCATCGACACAACTTCACCCCAAAACTCTTTAGGTAAATGCTTGCCTTTCAACATACTTCTCACCATATTCATGATGGTTCAATTCTTTTTTCCTGCAGTTCCATTCTGCTGTGGAGTGTACGGTGGCATCACCTCATGTATAATCCCTTCTTTTTCACACAATACATCAAAGTCTTTCGACACATACACTCCACCACCATCTGTTCTCAAAACTTTAAGCTTTCGACCACATTGCCTTTCGACCATAGATTTAAACTTGGTAAACACCTCGATCACTTCACTTTTCTTCTTAATTAGGTAAGTCCATATTTTGTTTGATTAAAATCATCTATGAATGTAACAAATTATTTGTTACCTCCATTCTAATCCATCCAGATTGGTCCATATACATCATAGTATATGATTTCAATAATAGCCTTCGACTTGCTTCTTGCACCTTTGCTGAAGTTGTTCTTGTGATGCTTCGCCCGCACACATTCCTCATACACCTCGTGTGGAATGTCTATTTCAGGTAACCCTGAAACCATATTTCTTCTTTTTAAATCTCTGATGTCTTTAAAGTTAAGATGGCCTAGTCGATAGTTCCATATCAATTCATCTCTGCTAGCTGCATTCAAAAGGTACTTGTTCTCCATCACATTTAATTCAATATTAAAGGTTATATTCTGAGACATTAAAGCCTTCAATATTAACCTTCCACTTACATCGACGACTCTCATAATCTTGTCTTTAATCGATGCTTTATAGTTCTTTTCAAATAACTTCCCTATACTGAGCAAATTGCTCTTCATGCCTGGTATGTACAACACATTGGAAATTACTGACCTCTTTCCTTCTTTCCTCATAATTATAACATCACCAATACCTTCAGTTGCTAGGGTATTGTCATTTTCAAATTTCACTATATTTTTCATCGAGGGTTTTATGTTGACAAACCAATCTTTCCTTCTAGTCATGTGTGATGAGCATCATGAATCCAAGTACCAATGTCCTTGAATATATCTTCATCTCTTGTTGTGACCATCAACATCATATCTTTTTCTTCATGTTTTGCAAACTTTGCATCACTTTCTTGATTCTTTTGCTTTTCTTGACAATCACTAGAATAGTGACCATACTGCTGACAATTATAACATTGAATGTGACTTCTGACAGGCTTTCGACCACCACCTCTTACTTTATTAGCAACACCACATCTTTGGTTGCCTTGGTATGGTCTTCTCTGATCCGACACATTTTCTTCACATTGGTTTCCTCTACCAATCGAATTATTCTAACCTCCTCTACCTTTATTGTCGAACCACTTTCCTTTGCCTTTCTTATCTTTTGCTGATTGAGCCTGCAACGCCATATCACTTTTTGACTTGCCTGTAGCTCTTTCATCTATTCTTTGTTCATGAGATTCAAGCATTCCTTGAAGCTCTTCCTTCTACAAAATTGACTTGTCCTTTGACTCTTCTATTTCAACTACCACATGGTCGAACTTCAGGGGCAAAGATCTCAAGATCTTTGAAGCAAATGCTCTTGGTTTTAGCATCTTGTGATACAGTGTGATAACTGACTTTTTGGTTTTATCCAAATGTGCGGATAGAAAGAGTCACCACCAACTTTTCTTTTATCCAATATTTAGGAAAGGTGAAAAGAACAAAAAAGACCTTTGATAGATTTTGAGTTCGTGGGATAAGTTATGAAAATGGAAGGTGTTAGCATTCTTTTCATCCATAGTTATCATGGGCTCTTAATTGCTTAACTCACTTTGAAAACTTGCTTTTTGATTTGTTTGAAAATATTTTGAAATTTCCAATGTAAGGCAGGCTTTGTAATGATTCTTGTACCAATCCTCAAGAATGTGTACAAAGTGGTTTTGAAAATATTTGTTTTGAAAGTGTTGTGTGAAAAAAATGTTTTTTTTGAGATAAAGTTTTGAGCAAGCGATTAAGAGATCCTTACCCACTAAAGGTCTTTCTTATTCTTTTCCTTCTCCTTTAGATAGTACTATCCATACCGTTAGTTGGTAGGTAGTCCTATCTATTGGATGTGAAGGGATAAGCGTAGGGTCATCTTATGGTCATTGAAGGTAACATGTAAGGATACTTTAGCAATTGTATCGAAGGGACTATCATCATTTACTCATAGGGACTAGATCATTTTGTAGGAAACTGTGAATATGTGAAAAACACAAGAAGGGAGGTTGAATTGTAAAACTTGAAATCAAATGCAAACAACACATTATTTTTATCCTGGTTCGTTTGATCTCAAACTACTCCAGTCCACCCGTCAAGGTGATTTCGCCTCTCTCCAACGAGGTCTTAATCCACTATATTCATCTGAATACACAACTGCTTTAACAACTGCTAAAGCCTTCTTGAGTCTAACCACATACCGGTTTATCTCAAGGAATTTCTCTTACAGATAAATGAACAAATATGTGTGTTTGATGTTTTCTAGAAAAACTATATATCACAATTGTGATAATACACAATATGAAGCTTAGATAAAAACTAGATTGCTAGAGCTATAGAGTAAGCGCTTGAGAACTTTAGCAAACTGGATGAGTGAGAATGTAAAGATGATTGGCTTATGCGTATATGCGTATTGGAGAATTGGCCATTTCTTTTCTCACTGATTTGTTTAAATAGCTTAGGAATAGATACTTTGTTGTCCATAATTCCATTTCAATGCTCATAACATTCTTTCCTTTTTGAGACGATCTTTATCTTGGAATAAAGCCGTTGGTAATTAATCTGCCTTGAATGCAGTAACGTTGACACTTCAGAATGTTCTGCTTGATGACAGTCAGAGTGTTCTTGGCTTTAGCTTATTCTAGTGCTTCTGAGTGTTGATGACATGGTTAAGATTTTGATCAGAGTCAGAGTATGTTAAGCGCAGATTTTGTTCATCAGGCTTCAGCGTATAGCACATGTTTGATCTTCTGGTGCTGACATATCTTCTGATGTTGATGTTGATGTTGATATTCTGATGCTGATTCCATCAGAGTTTCTGTAAATACACAACATAGTTTTGAGTAGCACATATGTCTTATATAAATCTCATAATTCATTTAATCTTGTATTTTGTTATCATCAAAACTCTAACTGAGGGTTGTAGAATCAAACTATGTTCTAACAATCTCCCCTTTTTTATGAAGACAAAAACCAGATTTTTTCAATTAAAATAAAATGATGAAAGGTATTAGAGTTTAAAGATAGAGAGGAAACGGTATCAGATATAATCAATTAACGAGTAAAAGGTATCAGAGATAGGGAGATAAGGAATAAAAAGTATCAGAGTAATGAAGAGAAAAACTCCCCCTGAGTTGATTACTTCCCTTTGATTCCTTGAGACCTTGAGCATCAGAACTTTACTGAACTTCTTTGAGAATCAGAATTTTGCTTTATCAGAGTTCATCAAATTCTTGTACCTGTAAGCTTTTCAGAATAAAGAAATTCAAATATATAAGAATGTTAGAATGTTTGAGACTTCTGTCTCAGTAATCCGTTATTGAAAAATATCATTCTTTCTCCCCCTTTTTGTCAATTATCAAAAAGCATAAATAATCAGAGTTAAAAAGATCAGAGCAAAAAAACGTTTGTATTAAAACAGAAGCAATGATAGTTTAGAACAAGTAGAAATATTACAGTCAAACATTTAAAGAAAACAAGGAAAACACAGGAAAATTCTAAGAAGAAGGAGGAAGTCGTGTGAACAGAGCTTCCAACATGCTCTTGATTTGATTGCTGGTTTCCTGTTGCTGAGATACCATGTTTGCTATAGAATCAATCTTGATATCCTGCTTGTCCATCCTTTAATTCATCAGCATATGTGATCTCTTCAAATCCTCCAGGGTCTGCCTGTCAAGAGAGGAAGCTTGAGGATCTTCAGATACATGCTGCTTCTCAGAGCTTTGTGTAGTTTCTTCTGCTTGACCCAAATCTTCAGCTTGAATTATCAGTTCTTCTGCAGGTTGAACTTTAGATGCTGGACGCTTTTCAGACCAAGGCGCAATGTCTAGATGGAGAACTTCTTCCTTCAGCAGCTTGCTCAGAACTGGACCTTCCATTTCCTTCAGCAGATTGTTGAAGTTCTGTTGATCCTGTCCATAGCTCTGGTCTTTCATCTTGAAGGTTTCAGCGCATACCCATCTTCTGAATTGTGTCCAGAGGAGATCTGATATAGCAGGATCAACCACTTCCAGACTTGCTTGTTTCAAAGAAGTGATCCACTTCTGCATATCTGTTTCAAAGTTCAAAATGCTGGAACCAACATCTGGTTATTTCGGTTTAGGGATGGTTGTTTTCTGGTTTATTGCAGCAAGGCGTTCAAAGACTGTTAGATCAATGGTTGTCTTGCTGAGGTTTTCTGCATTTTTCTTAGGTGAGGGAGTGGGAGAGTCAGAAATTACGATTGGACTTGATGGGGTGTTTGGTGGAGTAATTTCTGGTGAAGAGGGAAGTTGATAAATATTAACAGTGGTACCACAGAACAATTGAATAGCCAAGGGTTGTGGTTCAGGAGATTCAGAGGTTTGAGCCTCAGAGGTTTGAGTCTCAGGTTGTGGAGATTATTCATGTTGAGGAGAGGGTGGATTAATTTCTAATTGAGGAGAGGAAGGTTGTGGGATTTCTGGTTCTGGTATTGGAGAGAGTGAAGTTTCTGGTATAGGTGAGAGTGGGATGTCAGGTTGTGGTGAGATGGGAATTTCTGTGTTTGGATTTGGATTTTCTGTTTCGGGAGTGGAGGAATGTTGGTCAATATCAGAAAGAACGTGTGCAAGTTCTGGTTCTGGTATGGTTGCAGTATTTGGATTTTATGGTTTGGAGCGGGATCTTCTGAGGGTTAAAGACTCAGAAGGGTCAAAGTCAATGTCAAAATCTTCAAAGGTTTGAGGAGTTGGGATTTTAGATGGTGTTGGAATTGGAGTAGGAATAGATGTGGAAACAACAGTTGAATCTAAAATAGTTACAGAAACAGGATTACCTCTTTTCTTTGGAGTCTATTGAGATGATCCTTCTGGAGCAGCTTTTCTCTTCTTTGTCTTCTTCAGAGCAACCTCTGGTGCCTTCTGCTGAAGATCTTGAATGTTTAGATTTGGTGTTGTACCATCATCTTTACAAGCATCCAAATATCTCAGAATGATTTGAGGCTTAGAATCAATTTCTGAGAACATAGGGAAGTCGTCCAGAGGGACTCTTCTGCTGGAGATTTCAGCAAAAGGAGTGACGTTGGGCTCCTTCTTAATGTTCTCTATCAACTTCATTTTCTTCAGATTCTTGGCATTCAGCTGCTTGCTAATAGAAGGTTCCAGGGTGCTGATTTCTTGTGCGTCTGTCAAATGTTCAATCAGCCTATTCTCTGTCAGAATATCTGATATCAATCTTCTCAAGGGTATCCAATCCCTTTTAGTACGTTCATCTTCTCTTGTTTCCTTGATGCTAGTTCTGATATGGTTGAACAGAAGATGAGCTATATTAATCTTGACCTTCTGGGAGATAAAATAGATCAGAAACTGCTGATCTATGTTTATGTAATCGGGAGAGCTAGTAGGCTTCTTGTGGTTGAAACAACCTAGAATAATCTTTGCCCAAATTTTGTGCTTGTCTTTCAAATCCCTTATCTTGCTGGAGGGAAGCCCCAGCGTGAAAATTTCCCTTGCAATAACACCAACATCTGCGCACCTCTCTGCCATATCAATACAACGAATACCACCACCATTGTACCCTATGAGTCTTGCAATCAGGTCTTCAGTAATCACAATCTTCTTCCCCATGATGTAAGAAGTGACTTGGTGATTTGAGGAAGAAGCGTGAATCCAAAATTCCTTTACTAGAATAGGAAAGGTTGGACCCACCATCCTGTCGAAGTACTTTTCCCATCCTTGAGCTTGAATCTCTTCTGATAAATCAAAACCATTTTCCTTGAGACTGTTGAAATCCACTATTATCTCTGACAGAACTTCAAGGTTCTTGACTGGAGTGAGAAGCGTTCTAAGAGGAACTTCATATTGCTCAGATGATGCATCTTTCTGGGAACTTGAAGTTGGATTTCTTGAAGAAGCCATGTTCACACGAGGTTTTTTTGAAAAAGATTGAAAGGGTTTTCTTGAGAAGGAAGAACACAAAAATCAGAAATATTGATTGAAAACGAAAGTAAGGGTAAAAGGTGTGAATGGTGTTTAAATAGATTTCAAAAAAGTTTTTGAAAACATAAACGCTTAAGAGAGAGAAATAAATCATGATTATTAGCATTTAATGATAGCTGATTTTAGGGGATTCAGTAAGATACTTAAAGGGTTACCCATGACATGTGTCTCAATGCATCCAATCAGCGCTTTGCCTTTTCAGAAGCGTGAATGCATGTTCAGCCTCAGGAAACAGTTGATGACTGGAAGACACTTGTTTGCTTGAGTGAACAGCACATCTATTCTTGAACTGAAGCGCTCATCTCTTCATGGATAGATTCTGATACAATCTGCATTTCTAAAATTCTGAAAGAGGATTGATCAGAAGTTCACAGAGAAATAAATGCAATTCTGAAGGTTAATATATAAAATTAAAACAGTTTTATTCTGGACAGAGCTTCATGCTGAGATGTTTCAGAATGAAGTTGAACCTATCTTCAGAAAGTGGTTTTGTGAAAATATCAGCCCATTGATGGTCTGTATCAATAAATTTTAAGTTTAAGATTCCTTTCTGAATATAGTCCCTAATAAAATGATGTTTTATTTCTATATGCTTAGCCCTAGAATGCAAAATTGGATTTTTACTTAAGCAAATAACATAAGTATTGTCAGAGTATATGAATGTTACTCTCAAAAATCTGGAAGTCTTCAAGTTGACTTTTCATCCAGAGCATTTGTGTGCTGCATCCAGCTGCTGCTATGTATTCAGCTTTTGCTGTTGATAGAGCAATTATGGATTGCCTTTTGCTGGACCATGAGATCAGATTTTCTCCCAAAAACTGGCAGCTTCCAGAAGTGCTTTTACGTTCTACTCTGTCTCCAGCAAAGTCAGCATCACAGTATCCTACTAAGCTGTAATCACTAGATTTTCTATAAAACAGACCCAGATTAGTAGTACCTTTCAGATACTTGAAAATTCGCTTAACAACTGTTAAGTGAGATTCTCTAGGATCTTATTGGAATCTTGCACAAATGCATACACTGAATAAAATATCAGGCCTTGAAGCTGTCAGATAAAGAAGAGAACCAATCATACCTCTGTAGACCTTCTGTTCTACCTTTTTGCTTACCTCTTCTCTTTCCAGAATGCACGTGGGATGCATTGGAATCTTTGATGGCTTACATTCTGAGAGATAAAATTTCTTCAGAAGTTCTCTGACATATTTGCTCTGATGAATGTAAGTTCCTTCTGGGGTTTAATTGATCGGAATGCCCAAAAAGAATTTCAGTTCCCCCATTAGGCTCATCTCAAATTCTGCCTGCATACACTTAGCAAACTTTCTTCCCAGAGAAGATTTAGTAGATCCAAATATTATATCACCAACATAAATCTGGCAGACTAAAATGTCATTCTTAACTGTCTTACAGAATAAAGTTGTGTCCACATTCCCTCTGGTGAATTCCTTTTCTAATAGGAAGTTACTTAGTCTTTCATACCAAGCTTTGGAAGCTTGTTTCAGACCATACAGTGACTTCTTTAGTTTGAAAACATATTCTGGATTTTTTTGAACTTTCAAAACCAGGGGGTTGGTGCACATATACCTCTTCTTCTATATAGCCATTTAAGAATGCACTCTTAACATCCATCTGATATAGAGTGATGCCTTTATTAACATCAAAAGAAATTAAAAGTCTGATAGATTCTAACCTGGCGACTGGAGCAAAGGTTTCTGTATAGTTTATCCCCTCTTGCTGACTATAACCTTGTGCTACCAATCGTGCCTTGTTTCTTATGACTTCACCTTGTTCATTCAGTTTGTTTCTGAACACCCATTTTGTTCCAATGACGTTGAATCCTTTTGGTTTAGGAACTAGATCCCATATGTCATTCCTTGTGAATTGATTCAGCTCCTCTTGCATTGCTAGAATCCAGTCGTTGTCCAGAAGTGCTTCATCAATTGAAGATGGTTCAATCAGAGAAACAAGTCCCATGAGGGATTCTTCAGAGTTTCTGAAGCTGGCTCTTATTCTGATTGGATCTTCCTTTCTTCCTAAGATTGTTTCTTCTGGGTGATCCATGCTGCTTCTGGATGGTATTTTCTGAGGTTGATCAACAGAAGATGCTGGATTTCTTGCAGTGCCTCTTTCTGATGTTAAGGGAGTATCTCTGTTAAGAGCTTCTGATGACTTGTCTTCAGTACCTGTGAATTCAACTTCCATACCTGCAAGTAATTCATCCTGCTTTGACTTTTGAGAGTCAAGCTTATCATCAAAATGAACACTGATTGATTCTTCCACAATCTGTGTTTTCGTTATTGTATACTCTGTACCCTCTTGAGCGTTCAGAGTATCCTAACATAATACACTTCTGTGCTTTAGAGTCAAACTTGTTCAAATAATTTTTAGTATTCAAAATAAAGAAAGTACATCCAAATGGATGAAAATATGAAATGTTGGGCTTTCTGTTCTTCCGCAATTCATATGGAGTCTTTTCCAGAATAGGTCTTATGGAGATTCTATTCTGAATGTAGCACGCTGTGTTTATTGCCTCTGCCCAGAAGATCTTAGCAACGTTAGTCTCGTTGATCATGGTTCTGGCTATTTCTTGCAATG
The DNA here is from genome assembly GCA_948472305.1 of Vicia faba. Classification (NCBI taxonomy): domain Eukaryota; kingdom Viridiplantae; phylum Streptophyta; class Magnoliopsida; order Fabales; family Fabaceae; genus Vicia; species Vicia faba. The sequence continues at coordinate 70,362,363 of OX451741.1, read as the reverse complement.
TTCTATTCTTTCGTTCTACAACCCCATTTTGCTGGGGAGTTCTAGGACAAGAGAAATCATGCAGAATGCCTTTGTCATTAAAAAATGATTCAAAATCTTTGTTTTCAAACTCTCCACCATGACCACTTCTGACTTTGACGATTCTAAGATCCTTTTCATTTTGAACTTGGTTGCAGAAGGTGACAAACACAGAGTGTGACTCGTCCTTGTGTCTTAAGAACTTTACCCATGTTCATCTGTTATAGTCATCTACGATTACTAACCCATACTTCTTGCCACTGACTGAAGCAGTTTTAACTGGTCCAAATAAGTCAATATGCAGAAGTTCTAATGGCTTAGAGGTGGAAACAACATTTTTAGATTTGAAAGCTTGTTTTGCAAACTTGCCTTTCTGACATGCTTCACACAGAGCATCTGAATTGAACTTCAGGTTAGGAAGTCCTCTGACCAGATTGAGTTTGTTAATCTGAGATATTCTTCTCATACTAACATGCCCCAATCTTCTGTGCCAGATCCATTGCTCGTTGTTAACAGACAGAAGACACTTTACATTCTGACTTTTCAGTTCATAAAGTTTGATTTTGTAAATGTTGTTTCTCCTCTTTCCATTAAATATGATAGTCACATCTTTCTGACTAACAGCTTTGCATGAATTTTGATTAAAGATTATATCATAACCGTTATCACTTAATTGACTTATGGATAACAGGTTATGCATTAATCCATCTACTAATAAAACATTACTTATAGAGGGAAGATTTCCATTACCTACTGTTCCAGAGCCAATGATCTTTCCCCTCTGATTGCCTCCAAAGCCTACGTGGCCTCCAGGCTTAAGTTCCAGGCTTTGGAACATATGCCTTCTCCCCGTCATGTGTTGTGAGCAGCCAAAGTCCAGGTACCATGACTGGTGTTTCTGCTTTGCTGCTAAAGATATCTGCAACATGTATTATTTTATCCTTAGGTACCCATATTTTCTTGGGTCCTGATTTGTTAGTTTTACCAAAACTTTGGTTGAATTTTGGTTTGACAGAATAATTACTACTAGTATATTTGATGTCATGTGTGTGCCCATATACATAGTGAGAATCAAGTGAAGTGCGTTTTATCACTAAATCCATGGCATTCTTTGGTGTAGGTACCTTACCTTGGTATCCTATTCCTTTTCTGCCATTTCTTCTAACTCCATAGATTATTGAAGCCATCTTGCTTCTATCTGTGTTTTTAGCTAGAAACTTCTGAAAGCTGTGATCATACTCCTTGATGATCTCATCAGCACTGTTGGGAGTTTCAGGGATTGTTTCCTTCTGAGAGTTTTGTAATAGATTTTCTAATTTTGAAATTTTATTTTTCAACTCAGAATTCTCCAATTTGAGACTCTCAGTTTTATCAGAGTCATAAGCAAGATCCCTTTTCAGGTTTTTGAATTTGACTCTGATCTTCTGATATCTTTCCAAAATCTCATTAAGGCTTTCAGCTAGTTTAGCCTTAGTAAAATTAATAGCAAAGTCAGGAAATACCTCTTCTGTGTCTGATTCAGAGTCTGACTTAGAAGCTTCATTGTCTTCTGTTATGTTTGCCATGAGAGCTATGTTTGCTCTCTCATCATCTGATTCTGAGTCAGCTTCAGATGTATCAGAATCATCCCATGTGGCCATGAGACTTTTCTTCTTTTCCTTGCCAAACTTTCTTCTGGGCTTTTCCTTCTGAATCTTTGGGCAGTCACTTATGTAGTGCCCTTGCTCGTTACATTCATAGCAGACGATGTCTTTGTTGTTTGGCTTTCTGCTTCCTGAAGAGCCTTCAGATCTTCTGTGTCTATAGGAGGATTCTGACCTTCTGTATCTGGAGGAGGATTCATTCTGATTCTCTGACCTTCTGGGATTCCTGAAATTCCTTTGCCTCTGCTTCCATAATTGGTTCACCCTTCTGGAGAGGAGAGACAGTTCATCTTCTTCTGATGATGACCCATCAGAGGTTTCTTCTACAGCCTGCAAAACTTTGGAGTCAGATTTTCTGTTAGATTTTAAAGCTAATGGCTTACCTTGCTTTTGAGGTTCATCAGCTTCTAGCTCTATCTCGTGACTTCTGAGGGAGCTGATAAGTTCCTCCAGAGAGATTTTGTTGAGATCCTTTGCTAGCTTCAGCGCTGTGACCATTGGCCTCCACTGTTTTGGCAAGCTTCTGATGATCTTCTTAACATGATCAGCAGTAGAATACCCTTTGTCCAGAACTTTGAGACCAACAACCAGAATTTGAAATCTTGAGAACATTGTTTCAATTGATTCACTTTCTTCCATCTTGAATGCCTCATACTTCTGAATGAGCGCAAGAGCTTTAGTTTCTTTAACTTGAAGGTTTCCTTCATGCGTCATTCTCAAAGAGTCAAACATATTCTTTGTAGTGTCTCTGTTTGATATCTTTTCATATTCAGAGTAAGAGATAGCACTGAGAAGAATTGTTCTGGCCTTGTGATAATTTTTGAAATCACGCTTTTTTTGATCAGACATTGCTTTCCTGTCAATCTTCTGACCACTTGCATTTACTGGGTGCGTGTATCCATCTGTCACCATGTCCCACAGATCAGCATCATGGGCTAGAAATAAGCTTTCAATTCTGTCTTTCCAGTAATCAAAGTTCTCTCCATCAGAGACTGGAGGTTTGCCACTGAATCTGTCTCTTTCTTCATTGTTGTCATTGCTGATGTTTTGATGTGGTCCTGCCATTATGTTTTTCTAACGCTGGATCTTGTACTGACACGGTTAAGTGTTATAAGCTCAGAACCAGGCGCTCTGATGCCAATTGAAGATGTGAAAAACACAAGAAGGGGGGTTGAATTGTAAAACTTGAAATAAAATGCAGACAACACGTTATTTTTATCCTGGTTCGTTTGATCTCAAACTACTCCAGTCCACCCGTCAAGGTGATTTTGCCTCTCTCCAACGAGGTCTTAATCCATTATATTCAACTGAATACACAACTGCTTTAACAACTGCTAAAGCCTTCTTGAGTCTAACCACAGACCGGTTTATCTCAAGGAATTTCTCTTACAGATAAGTGAACAAATATGTGTGTTTGATGTTTTGTAGAAAAACTATATATCACAACTGTGATAATACACAATATGAAGCTTAGATAAAAACTAGATTGCTAGAGCTATAGAGTAAGCTCTTGAGAACTTTAGCAAATTGGATGAGTGAGAACGTAAAGATGATTGGCTTATGCGTATATGCGTATTGGAGAATTAGCCATTTCTTTTCTCACTGATTTGTTTAAATAGCTTAGGAATAGATACGTTGCTGTCCATAATTCCATTTCAATGCTCATAACATTCTTTCCTTTTTGAGAAGATCTTTGTCTTAGAATAAAGTCGTTGGTAATTAATCTGCCTTGAATGCAGTAACGTTGACACTTCAGAATGTTCTGCTTGATGACAGTCAGAGTGTTCTTGGCTTTAGCTTATTCTAGTGCTTCTAAGTGCTGATGACATGGTTAATATTTTGATCAGAGTCAGAGTATGTTAAGCACAGATTTTGTTCATCAGGCTTCAGCGTATAGCACATGTTTGATCTTCTGGTGCTGACATATCTTCTGATGCTGATGTTGATATTGATATTCTGATGCTGATTCCATCAGAGTTTCTGTAAATACACAACATAATTTGAGTAGCACATATGTCTTATATAAATCTCATAATTCATTTAATCTTGTATTTTGTTATCATCAAATCTCTAACTGAGGGTTGTAGAATCAAACTATGTTCTAACAAACTGAAGGGTCATCGAGGGATTATGATCTTTATTCGGAAGGGACATGATTATTTGATTGAGGGTCTTTTGCTAAAGTATCCCACTTTCGAGGGACATGGCCAATATATCGTAAGGCAACAAGAGAGGTTAACCTAGAGGTGCAAGTGTGTGAAGTGTATTGATTCAGTTATTTTATCTTAAGAATTTGGGGTTTTCTACGTTTGTTTTGAGTCTTTCCATACAAACCCTAATTACTAACAGTTAAATATGTACAGAGAAATAAAGTGCGGGATGTAAAGTCCTAAGCTATTACATGACTTTGGGAGAGATACATAAGTATAAAAAATCGGAAAGTAAACCTACGCTATTATATCCTCGGAGCAGATACATAATTAGAAAAATGTGAGAAGAGAAATCTACGCTATTACAATCGGTAGTGCGATCTATACATTTTGTCTAAGAAAATTAAATAGTAAAAGAAATAAGAAAATGTTTTGAAAAAAGTTTAGAAGACCTAATATTCTAAGTATTAATATTTTAGATGTTTTATGAAAAATAATTTAAGTGATAATAATTAATAAAAACCTAAATTCTAATTTATTTTAATATTTAAGAAAAATAAGGTGAATTAATTAATTAATTAATTTAGTAAATAAAAATTATATCAAGAAAATTAAATACTAGTTAAAAAAAACCTAATCTTAATTTAAAAGGAGATGAATAATCCTCTGATACACTATTTGACCAGGTTTCATATATGAGTATCGACTCTTTTGGGGAGAGCAACGTTGGGTGACATTTTGACTGGAAAAGATAACTCTATCGGGGAATTTGCAATATTGGAGAAATAAACTCCGTTGGGGAAATAAACCCTAGAGACTGCATTGAGGAAATAATCTCTGATGGGGACTAGCTTGTGGAAATAACTCTGAGGAGATTGCTCTGTGGGAATTTATGGTCAACTTGAACATTATCCCGACTCCTAGAGTCTTTAGTAAATGCTAATCTTGTTTTCATGGACATATTTGTAAACAGTACTCATATTCAAATGCATATGTTCATTCAATGTACTCATTTGAATTTTTGCAAACAAAACAGAGAAAGTACAAACAATTTTGAATTCTTAAGTGTATTTGCATTGATTTTGAAAAGTTTGCCCACAAACAGGCAGTTTTATACAAGGAGACAGAAATCCTAGTAAGAGGAGATCGTCGTAAATTTCCAAAAAGGGTACAAAGTGATACAAAGGAAAAAAACTATGTGGAAATGATCCTATCGAGTTTCAACTCTACTACTGCATCTATATCTTCAAGCATCTCATCCCTTGTTATCGAAAGAAGTTAATTGAATTGATCTATACCATTTGAACTTGACGTTAGTAATTATGCTGGCTGTAAGTGGATGGGTAATCCAACGAGACATAGTCGTCTTCTTTAATCCCTAACTTTTTCCTGGACCGCCCTTTTGGGTTTTCAATCCACTTGGATATCCTTTTTTGCCCAAGCCTCCTTTTCAGGTTTTCGACTTTCCGGATGTATAATATATATATATATATATATATATATATATATATATATATATATATATATATATATATATATATATATATATATATATATATATATATATATATATATATATATATATATCCCTAATTTTTGTCTGAATAATTTTGGTTCACGGGGATGCCCTTATTTTTTCCTAGGTCAGTCAATATAATGGGTCTCTTTTATGCATAGTATTTTTTGACTATGTCCGCGTTCACAGGGTGTGTAAAATCTTCACCATCCATGGTGGTAAGTATCACAACACTGCCGAAAAATATCTTTTTGATCACAAATGACCCTTCGTATGTGGGAGTCCATTTTCCCCTAGGATCACTTTATGGTAGGATGATGTGCTTTATTACCAAATCACTAGCCTGGTAAACCCCCAATGTTTGACTTTCTTGTTAAAGGCCTTGATCATGCGTTTCTGATATATCTGACTATGACAAACAACCGCAAGCCTTTTTTCATAAATCAAATTTATCTGGTCAAGTCTAGTCTGAATCCATTCGCTTTCTTCTAAACCTACGTCTTTCATAATCCTTAGGGAAGGAATATGGACTTCGACAGGTAAGACATCCTCCATACCGTAGACTAGAGAGAACGGGGTTGCCCCAATTGATGTACGTATTGAAGTGCGATGCCAATATTTTTATGTCACTGTCATCTTCTGCAAAATCTTCTTGATATTATTGTTGGTGGCTTCCACTGCGCCATTCATCTTTGGTCGATACAGAGAAGAATTGTGGTGTTTAATCTTGAATTACATACAAAGTTCCATGTTCATAGTATTGTAAAGATTTATACCATTGTCCGTGATTATCCTTTCAGGTATGCCATATCGACAAATAAGGTTATGCTTAATGAACTGAGCCAAATTTTTTTGTAATGGACGCAAACGAGGATGCCTCTACCCACTTTATAAAGTAACCAATGGCGACAAGGATGAAACGATGCCCATTAAAAGCAGTATGCTTAATCTCTCCAGTCATATCAATTCCCCTCGTTGAAAATGGCCAAGGATCCGTCAAGACATTTAAAGGAACCAGAGGCACATGTAATTTGTCAGTGTAATACAGTAGGATAACTGACACCACAAGAAAACTTGTTCATTGCGACAGTTATTTTGGAAAATTACAACGATTAAAACCGCCACAATTTGCTATTTATGACGGTTAATGTACCGTCGCAAAAACGTGTGTCCCTAGGCTGATTCGCGACAGTTGTTAAAACCGTCACTCCAACAGTCGTATCAATTGCGACGGGTGGGAAACTGTCGTAAATCGAAAGTAACGATGGTTACCAACCGTCGTGATTTTCTTTTTGAATACTTTTTCTATTCTGGTTGTGACGGTTTCAAACTGGCGTTATTTATATTACATTTAATTTTAAACAAATTACGGAGGTTTGTAACCCCCGCTAAATATATTAATTTTATAAAAAAAAAAATTATTAAATTTTAACTAGTATTCAAAATATATTGAAACATATGTGATCTCCAGAATTCAATAACTAAAGATAAAGACATTTCTCAAGATCAAACATACCTTAACTAAGGAATACATCAAAATTCAAAATTAACCTAAAACAATTGTAGCTATAAAATTTCTAATGCAACTTCATTGAAAGAATTTTCTTCTACCTAACTTATCAACTAAAAACATTGAGATGACAATAGCTACAAGAGAGCTCTGTTGGTAATAAAATATGAGAAAAGAGATGCATTAGCTCTGTAGTTGCACAAACTGTAGATGCAACAAATGTTGATCTAAGAAGAATAAAACACCAATAAGTACTAGAAATTCTATCTAACTGCAATTCCTTTAAACTCCTTGCTAGTGGGTACATCAATAAAGCATATTTGTTAATAGCAGAATGATGACTCTCTGCTTTTTAACTATAATCCAATCATAACTAATCAAGGATGAATTCAGTATCCTTTTTGTTAGAGGCAATGCTATAGATACTTATACATCTTCAGTTGTTGCATTAGCAACTCTAGCATCTACAGAACTAATCAAGGAGTAGAACTTCTCACATGGAAAGCTTGTTGAAAGACTAGCTCCCTGCCAGAAAACAAACTTGTTATTTATGTACAAAATAAGATGCAACTTGAAGCGAATATTTTAAAAAATAGGCTAGAAATCCAAACCAGATACCTTCAAATCATAGTTTAATTGGTCTAGCCATAGTTGAACCATTTGTGGTTAAAAACCAAAAAATAATACCATTATTATATGCTTCGTGTCACCGACTTGAAAATAATTAACAAAGCTCATAGCAGACAGATTCATACTTATGTTTCAGCAACAACTATTACACCATTCTCAACTATTATAATAAATTCATGCTTATGTTTTTTTATTTCTAGTTTCAATTTATTATTTCTCACAATCATATCATCCCTTTATAAGTAAAGATGCTTCAGGAACCCGTTAAACTAATTGATATACCATAGGAAACTTCTAACTAAGCATAAAACTAAAACATGGCAGATGTAGTGTCACCTGAGAGATGAAAGCTTTTGTCAATATTTGGAATCAAGGCTTCCACTATCGACGACACTTAGGAACATTCTTGACGGCGATTACAATAATGATAATGCTCAAAATTATTTGTAGAATTGATTACTTATCTGAGAAGGACAACTTCTGATGTTTTACCAATCAAGCTAGCTCAGCGAGCAGCCTGACTTTGCAGAGGTTGTCATGCTCTTGCGGTGGCAGTTGACATTCATGCCTGTTAACACCCCTGTTCTACCTTTAATTGACCTTACTTAATCAAGGAGAACTTTTGACCGGGAACCTTGTCCAACTCGGCTAGACAACTTGCACTGCAATATTAAACCAAATAGGATTATAGAGGAGATAGTTTCACAAAATCTTACTGAAAACTCTATTGGAATTGTAATAACAGAGTTATCGAAAACTCAGATGACAATAACTCAAATTATTGTTGCGAACCTTTACTCAAAAGGTATCTTAAGCACATGGTTATTTCAAAGGGTGTGGCTATAAAAGCCTATTTTATAACAACCATAATAGACAAATCATCAATAATATGCCAACACATAAGCCAAAGTTGAGTTTTATATCAGCAGCACAAAGACCCAAATTGATTTTGTTGAATAAGATGCACCATAATTTATTTTAAACAAGGGTGAAAGTTCAAATATAGTAACCATAGGTATCATCAGCATGATTACATTATATATTTGAACACAAGATGTATTACCTAACCTTGTCTCTCCTTAAATAATGAAAGGCCTTGTCTCTCATTTCATTGCCAAGAATTATATCGTAACATGAGAGATAAGTATGAATATGTCTTGTTTCCTCTATATTTTCAATTAAATTTTAAAAGAGATAAGTGTATCGTTCCATCCCCCAGGACCCGAATATGCATCATACTAGTCATTAAGATCGGCAATAGTTGTCATGCTAAACATAAAAATATCACTTTTATAATTAGACTACATTATAAACAAAAACTTGGACAAGAATGTTAGTTGATAATTTGTTAAACCTTTGTATTGGTGCTATTAAACTATACACGTCCCTAATAAAATGTTGAATTCACCAACTGTAAATCAAAGTCTAAAAATTTAACCTTTCCCATATATCATTGATGTCATTTGTTGTGCGCAAACTATTACTAACCTTGCCTGCCCAGAAAGCAGGGTCATCAACACCCTTGTGAAAACCGTTTTTTTTTAGGGTTTCCCAGATTGTAACAATTGTCTTACTTCAAATAATCTATGCCCTGGTAAAATATTAGAATGGTGTGAAAATCACTAATAAACTACAGAAAAATGTAACTAGAAACAATTTTAGTATATGAAAAATGTGATTCACATGTTAAGCTATGAATCAGGGCTTTCCAAAAGCACCTGAACATGTCACTGAGATTATTTACATTTAAATTTACCAGGCAATGAGACTAATGTTTAGTCATCACTTTATTGTTTCCTTTAGAAATTCTGGAATTGTGCTACTTCTAAGAATCTAGCTATAACAGTGGACATAATATCTATGAAGATCTGTCAATGCAAAGTTCAATGAAATGAGAGATAAGTAGTAGTAATAATAATAATAATAATACCTTTGATACAAGTAGTGCAACAAGTTGCCTTTGGTGTTGATGAGACTCTTCATCTTCATACAAACTCTCTATTTAGCGCATATATACAAAACACACATGTTTAATCTTTAATGTTCCTATTCCAACACTTGAGACATAAAAAAACTAAATCAACCAAGAAACATAAGAGAGAATCATGGCATTAACATGAACACTGGTGGAGATCTTAGGCCAGAAGTTGCCAACCAAATTGTTGAGGTTAGAGAGAGCGTGAAGCTTGAGCGAGAGATGAGACTCTTAAGCATCGCCAACATACCACCGAAAGAGCTCACCAACGTTGTATCCATGTTTGATCAGTGTATTGAAAATAATTGGAATAATTAGGGTTAGGGGTTGGGTTTGGTATTATTGGAATTGCGATCTGAGAAAATGGAACAAAGAAGAAAACTGACAAAGGGTTTGTTGTGAGATTTAATAGTGTGGGTATACTAGCATCTTCATTTTCCTTTTTCAACTGAAAGAGAAAGACAACTGAGAGCTTAAACATTAGGTTTACTCAAAAGGAAAGAAGGAAATGAATGAGTAGTGTGTTTCTTTGGAATTTTACAAGAAATAAAAATAATAATAACAAATGAATATAAGATGGATTTAGGGGGCGATGGGTAGGTTCACCGTCGTGAACTTTACTTCAAGACAGTGATTGTGACCGTCATGAACTTATTTTTAGGGCGGTTTGTTAATAACCGTCGCAGTGTTTATTAATTTTTTAAAAAGGTAAGGACGGTTGATTTCAACCGTCGTAACCACTGTCTCTATATGTTAATTACGACGGTTATTTAGTAATTGTCGCAATTTTTGTGTCGTTAAACCCTAATGGCCAAGGATCCGTCAAGACATTTAAAGGAACCAGAGGCACATGTAATTTGTCAGTGTAATACAGTAGGATAACTGACTTGTTTTGCGTTTGATTGCAAATGTTGCGGGATGGCTAGAGTCGCCACTGACTTTTATTTTATCCAATAAGGAAAGGGTGAAAAGAACAGGAAATACCTTGATAGATTTTGAGTCTGGGGGGTACGTTATAAAAAGGGAAGGTGTTAGCATCCTTTTTATCTGTAGTTATCTATGGGCTCTTAATCACTTAGCTCACTTTGTTTGAAAATGCCTTTGTGTGTATGTTTGAAAATATTTTAAAAATTCCTAAGTGTGGCAACTTTGTAATGATTCTCGTATCAGTTGAGAATGCGTACAAAATGTTTGTTTTTGAAAATATTTCAGAAAAGTGTTTTGTGTAAAAGATGTTTTGTGTGAGCAAGCGGTTAACAGTATTCTACCCTTACTCAAAATCCTTTGCCCACTTTCGAGGGACATGACTATTTTATTCGAAGGCAACAAGTAAGGTTATCCTAGAGGTGAGTGTGTGAAAAGTGTATTGAATTCAGTTATTTAATCTTGATTTAGGTTTATCTAGTGGTTCATTTTAGATCTTGCCATACATACCCTAGTTACTAGCAGTAACAAGGAAAGCAGTAAAGGCAGAAAATAAAGGTGAGAAAAGTAAACCTAAACTATTATAAAGCTCCATGGAAGGGGATACAAAACCTTAAAACAGGGAAAAGTAAAGTAAAACCCTAATTAAAACTAGGGTTAATACCTATTTTCACCCCTGACATATGGGGTGTATTTGAAAAACCCCCCTGTCAAAAAAAAAGTTCCAATTGTTACATTGACAAATTTTAAAAGTTTCAATTTTTACCTTGAGGATGCCACATCCCTAAAAAGGCTGATGTGGCTTATATTTTTGTTATATTTTTATTATTATTTAATGACATGGCTTGATTAGTTGTCATTTTTAATTAATTTTTTATTTTTAATTCCACATGGCATTTATATTAATATTTTATTAATTGAGTGTTAATTCAAAGTTAAAAAATTTTTGACCTTCAGCAGGACTCGAACCATGGACATTATGTTTGCAATAAACGCTTCTTACCACTAGACCAATGCATTTTCTTTGTTACATATATGCATCAATAGATATTCATATCATTAACATATTAATTACAATTATCAATAAATTTTCTTAACTAATTGATTTAAATAATTTTTAAAAAAATGTTTTATACATATTTTATCTTTTTACTCTAACTTTTTTTAAATTTTAAATTTTCAAAAATCACTTAAATTTTCAAAAATCACTTAAATTTTCAAAAAACACTTAAATTTAAAAAAATCACTTAAATTTAAAAAAATCACTTAAATTTTCAAAAATCACTTAAATTTTCAAAAGTCACTTAAATTTTCAAAAATCACTTAAATTTTCAAAAATCACTTAAATTTTCAAAAATCACTTAAATTTTCAAAAATCACTTAAATTTTCAAAAATCACTTAAATTTTCAAAAATCACTTAAATTTTCAAAAATCACTTAAATTTTCAAAAATCACTTAAATTTTCAAAAGTCACTTAAATTTTCAAAAATCACTTAAATTTTCAAAAATCACTTAAATTTTCAAAAATCACTTAAATTTTCAAAAATCACTTAAATTGTCAAAAGTCACTTAAATTTTCAAAAATCACTTAAATTTAAAAAAATCACTTAAATTTTCAAAAATCACTTAAATTTTCAAAAATCACTTAAATTTTCAAAAATCACTTAAATTTAAAAAAATCACTTAAATTTAAATCACTTAAATTTAAAATCACTTAAATCACTTAAATTTAACTTATTTTTTTAAATTTAAGTGATTTTTTTAAATTTAAGTGATTTTTGAAAATTTAAGTGATTTTTGAAAATTTAAGTGATTTTTGAAAATTTAAGTGATTTTTTTAAATTTAAGTGATTTTTGAAAATTTAAGTGACTTTTGACAATTTAAGTGATTTTTGAAAATTTAAGTGATTTTTGAAAATTTAAGTGATTTTTGAAAATTTAAGTGATTTTTGAAAATTTAAGTGACTTTTGAAAATTTAAGTGATTTTTGAAAATTTAAGTGATTTTTGAAAATTTAAGTGATTTTTGAAAATTTAAGTGATTTTTGAAAATTTAAGTGATTTTTGAAAATTTAAGTGATTTTTGAAAATTTAAGTGACTTTTGAAAATTTAAGTGATTTTTGAAAATTTAAGTGATTTTTTTAAATTTAAGTGATTTTTTTAAATTTAAGTGTTTTTTGAAAATTTAAGTGATTTTTGAAAATTTAAGTGATTTTTGAAAATTTAAAATTTAAAAAAAGTTAGAGTAAAAAGATAAAATATGTATAAAACATTTTTTTAAAAATTATTTAAATCAATTAGTTAAGAAAATTTATTGATAATTGTAATTAATATGTTAATGATATGAATATCTATTGATGCATATATGTAACAAAGAAAATGCATTGGTCTAGTGGTAAGAAGTGTTTATTGTAAACATAATGTCCATGGTTTGAATCCTGCTGAAGGACAAAAATTTTTTAACTTTGAATTAACACTCAATTAATAAAATATTAATATAAATGCCATGTGGAATTAAAAATAAAAAATTAATTAAAAATGACAACTAATCAAGCCATGTCATTAAATAATAATAAAAATATAACAAAAATATAAGCCACATCAGCCTTTTTAGGGATGTGGCATCCTCAAGGTAAAAATTGAAACTTTTAAAATTTGTCAAGGTAACAATTGGAACTTTTTTTTTGACAGGGGGGTTTTTCAAATACACCCCATATGTCAGGGGTGAAAATAGGTATTAACCCTTAAAACTATTACAACCCTTTAGCAGTTACATAATTGGGAAAAAACTAAATGTGAAAATAACAAAGAACATCCGAAGATTGTAAAAAAGAGAAAATTGTTTGATGAGAGAAAAACTTGATGATTAACCTAAAGTATAATTGATTTTAATTAATTGAAAAAGTTAGGTAATTAAATTAATCAAAACTAGTTAATTTAATAAAAAAAATCAAAATTAATTAATTAGAAAGAAACTAGCCCTAATTTATTTTAATGTTGATTAAAGAAAAGTAATTAAGGTTATTAAGAAATTAGGGTTAGGGTAAAAAGAGAAAATAATGTTAGTAAAAAAATAATGAAAAAGAGTGTCAGAGATAAGTGTTGAACTCATTCCCCCCAAGACCTTCATGCAACATGCATACCACCAGGCCAAGCGCACGCTTGTGTTTGGGATACGCCTCCAACACGATTTATAATCAACCTGCAAAAAATATGGAAAATTAGAGAAACAAAGTGTCAAAAGGATGGATCGAACCCAGGCCCTTTGAGATTAATGTTGTATCGCGCGCGCTTCTACTGCTAGGGCGGTGATACATCTGTTATATAAACTAAAACGATTGATATATAATATAAAAAAAATACATTGGCCGGAGAAGCGCCAGAGCCCTAGTTCCGGTCCTCTTCTCTGACAACCTATTTTTTTAAACCCTGCTGTTGTGCCCCAATTTTTTTCCCTAAGATCCCTTTATCATACCATGTTGATTCAATCCCAACAAGATCACATTAGGGCTTTTGGTTCTCCTCCCTATCTTTAGCTTTTCTCTTTGAGGAATCACCAAGCACCTTGACTTGTTTCCTTTTGTGATCATGAATATTTTGTCTTGATTTTCTTTTTTAATTAATAAAATGCAATGTTGGTTTGTCTTACTTGTTAATAATGTAGGTAAAGGCAATGAGGCTTAGCAAGTTGCTCCATGGGTTCATGAGTTTATTTCCATGCCCTAGTCAATAAAGCTTGAGAAGTCCAAACCTCACCATTGAAGTTGTTTTAGAATAAATGGCATGACAATGTTTATCTTGGTTCACCACATTTAAAAGTTATCAAGATTGATTCAAAAGTACAAGGGGTTAACTAAAGAAGTAGTCGTGTTTGGACAAGACTTTGTTCCCCTTGGTCACAAGTGCATATTTCTCTCAATTATCAAGATATGGAAGTGGTTTTGGTGACTATGAGTTCTCATTATCATCCTCCGCAACTTCTATTTACAAAGCAAAAGTGTTGGTATAAGAAGGTTGTTCAAAATTGTAAAAGTTCCTCAAAGCATTTTCATGATCTAGGAGCTAGGGTTTTGAACTTCAAAGAAGTATATCTTGCTCATATTTTTATATTTTTGAGTGATTCCAAAGACATCCTTCTCTTCAAAGGGTTATTAACAAATCACTTCAAAAGTTTCAAGGAGTTTTCATGTGGAAGAAACTTGATGGTGAAGAAAGAGTACAAGTCCTCCAGATGAACCCCCATTTTCCCATGTGTGACTTCAAATGATCATAACTTGGTCAATGTTTATCACCTTGATCCCACTCTTTTTCCATAAAAATATTGAGGATGTGAAATTTATTCCTTCTTTTATGTACAAAGTGAGAAAATTGATGGAAGATGTCCTAAGGATACACAAGATTATAGGCCATTTCATGATTCTTTGCCAACTTCAACAATTCATAACTCTCTCAATTTTTGGAGATTTTGAATGGTTAAAGATTCAAAATGTCATTCAAGAAGTCTATTTCATTCCATCTTTTTTGGTCAAGAGCAAATTCCAAGTGGAATGCCATGTTTGGATGCAAAACATTATAAGTCACTTTTGAAGAAAATTTTGAAATATTTTTAAGTATGGAAAGTCAACCTTTTTTCCCCAACTTTGACTCAATGCAACTTTCATCTCAAGCATCCATTTGATTCCATTATTTTTCCATTGTAAAGCTTGTAATCTCATCTTTCTAACGCATCAAGAATCATGCCTTAAGACCCCTTGAGCTGAGAATGCCATTGGATTGAATTTGGTAACTTAGAACTGAAGTTTCTTCATAAGTCAGAATTTGAAATTCATGTTTTGGCCTCTAAACATCAAATTAGCACGCGTTTGTGATCTAAACATGTTTAATCAAGTTACCAAAGTGGATTATAGCCTTAAAATGCAAGGATTGGATGTGTTTTGATGCGAATCAGATCACACTTTGCTCGTGCATCAGGTTCACACGATTTCCCTCCAAACTTTATCATTTCACACATTTGAACATTCCATTTGGTTCCCTATAAATAAAGGCTCATCCCTCATTCATTTCCTCAAGCTTTGAGAGCCAAATACACTTTTTCAAAACCTCACACGAAATTCAAATTTTTGAAACCAGTTTCTGAGATTCAAGCCTTTTCTTCCAAAATTCTTTGCACATTCATCTTCCTTAAGCATCATACAAACTCTCCAGCACTTAAACCAAGCAAAACGAGCTATAATTCAAGCTACGAAAGTCTAGTTTCAGAGCTTCTTTCTTGAACTTAGAAAAGGTAGAGTTCTCCACCATTTGGATCCAAATAAAGCACTAACCTATTCTAATCCTTCTCCTGATTCTTGTGCTTCTTACAATTTTTAAATCCATTGAGAATTGGGAGAGAAATCTCAAATTGAAGGTGCTCGCTATATTCTGGGTTTTTGATTCATATCTCTTTGCATACCTTATATAAATTTGGCGCGATGGTGATGTTAGGATCGTCTTGAAGAGACGAATCCAATGATACTGGTCTGAGATCCTAATTTTTCCATTTGAAAGATATCATAAAATCTCCATTGCAGGGTGGCTGGAGATTGAAGACAATGACATGTCTCGTCTCAGCAAATGATAGCGTGCCAAACATTTTAATTTCATTAGTTGCCCTTTTTTTGATCCCATGCGCATCTTACTAAGGTCCATATCAAGCACATCGCGTCTGGTCCATTGGATTAGTTTACTAACGCGTTTTGACTATGATCTGATAGCCCATATCTTTTTGTTTTTATTTTATTTTCTCATTTTATATTTTAATGGATTTAATTTTCAAAAACTAATAACTCCTTTATTTTTTATCCAAAAATTATGAAAAAATTCACAAAAATACTTTGAATTATTTCTGATCTCATGACTATTTTTTGACATTTTTATTTTGACATTTGATATTTTTTATATTTTTTGCATTATTTGCTTCCTTTTAATTATTTTAAAAATATTTTCTGATATTTTTTAATTCTAAAAAAATTCATAAATATCATTTTACATATATCTGACTTTTTGAAAATTTTATAGAATTTTATATTGATGTTTACTATTTTTTATCTATTTTCAATTTGTTTGAGCAATTTTAATTAGCTTAAAAATAGTTTCCGACTTTAAAAAATTACCAAAAATTTTATAAAAATATTTGAGTGCATTTCTGATTTTTTTTATGATCCTACTTATTTTTTCTTGATTAGTTTGAACATAGTTGATATTTTTATTTCTTATTTCCATTTTATAAAATTTTCAAAACCTTTTTTTATGTACATATTAAATGCAATATTATTTTGTGATTATTTTCTTGCTGATCTTGGGTTGAATTTTTTATCATGAACTTTGTTAATAGCATTGGATCCATGGTGTTGAGTTTAACTCCATAAAAATGGATGAATGATTTTAATAATAGTTTGATTAAAATTTAATTCAAATTTGGTTTGTATTCTTTCCCATCCCTCTTCATGTCATCCCTTTCTTATTGCACTAAGTGTTATTGGAGCATGATCTCTATATCATGTCTCAAAACAAATGGTGCATAGATTGCTATTGACCGACCTCAATATAGGTGCGACTTCTATATAAGTCCATTTATGATTGCTTAACATAGCGCTAAATTTTGTCCCGATTCGAATAAATGTTCATTCGTGGCCCAAACCTATGTTTGCAAGCCCAAGTATGTTAATTTGATCTCTTTGATCCAATAACTTTGAGATTCATTGTGTGGAGGCTTTGGTTCTACCAATCCTCTAATGGATCTATAACATTTTGGTCAATGCGGATCACTTAAACATCGTTGATCATTAAAAAGTATTTGTGAGAATTCCAAATGTATGATATACTTGACAAAAAGAAAATGCAACTTGTTGTGTGGAGGCTTTGGTTCTACCAATCCTCTAATGAGTTCCAAATACAAGTTTCAAGATGGTCATCCAACTAACCACTAATTATTAAATTGTTCTACTTTATGCTTTTATTTCTATGCTTTATGTACCATTTACTTTAAGCATTACATTTCGTGCCATTTTTATTTTGCTCAATTAAGCATTTATATTCTTGTTATTTTATTTTGCTCACTTGAGTTTTTCTCTTCTTTTTCAAGACACCTAATAATCAACATGAACCATAAAAAGCTTTAATGATACTTGGACTATTTGGTTACTATCTTTGGCATTATGGAGTATTGGACTTCTTGGACTTAGGGTTAGAAACCTTGGCCTGTGTTGGAGACTTTATGACCTTAATTGATATTTTGTCTGGAGTTCTTGAGGTTTACCTCAAGACATTCGGTTGTTTGTCTATTTTATGTGCAGGTTTTTGTGATTACATATTTTGTTTGTAATCTGGAATTCACCTGTATACAACCGTTACTCTACCCAATTTTTTTGAAGACTTAATACATTTGAAGCTTGGTTCTCCCAAGGGGTATAGTATCTTTGCTTGTTTGGTTTTGATCCAAGGAATGAGAATTCTATCTTGACTCATAATGTCAAGTATTGGCTTCTTGTTGGTTAGATGGTTCTTATCCCTAACTTTTACCTTATGCTTTAGGATAGTCTCTTCTTCTCCTCCTATCTTCTTTAATTTCAAAAAATCTCCTCCCTCCTTTTGAAAACTCTTCTTGTTTTTAAAACTTAAACAACTTTCATAATAAACTTGGACTTAGGTCCATGTATTTTCAAAGCATTTTCATAAATAAACTTCAATCAACTTAATAATACCTTGACATTTTTTATGAGAAGACTAAAAGTCAATCAATCTCATTTCAAACCATTTTTGCCACTTTGGCTTTTTACTTTAAAACTTTTCTCAAAAGATTGGACTCTTGTCAATCCTTGTAGTGATGCAAACAACTATACTTCTACAATATGTAGTGAAGAGAGATATTTTCCACTCGCGTGTTGAGTGAGCCATTGTTGATTTTAAAATCCAAACCATATCCTCTACTTTGACATGATGAAAATTCTCCTTCCTCATGATTGTGGGTTGAAAGTATGTTTTCCACACGGACAATGACGATGATGTCTCATATCATAAAATTAACCAACACATTTGTGTTTTCAAATTTTTAAAGATGAACTACGTGTACCCTGATCCCTTATTTCATGGAATGTCGTACGTAGGCACTAAAGGTTCACAACCGCGGCGGGTGCAAAAATCACTAAAAAAACACTTCTTGTCTCACCTCCACCATCTATTTTACATATAACATTTTATAGCCAAAATATACAGATTTTACAAAGAGGTTCCTATAGAGTACTGTAGATGTTTAGGGTTCTAATACCTTCCCTTTACATAACCTACCCCTTACCTAGAATCTTTCCCCTCTCTTTTGGGTTATTCACTCTTTTCCCATTCCTTTGGAAACAATAAAGCGCGGTGGCAATTTTTATTTTGATCTTTATAAGTCTAGTCAATCCAATGACTTAGTGTTTAACATTTCTACCCCTACAGAATAAAATGGTGACTTCACTGGGGAAATATTGACCTCTTACTGGTCCATCCCTATGTGTGTTGAGTCTATCTTTATTTATATATGTATATGTGATATTGTTGTTTATGTGTTATATGTTGTATATATGTTTGTCTGGATTTTCCTGGTTTTCAGGGTACTTGGTGATTACTTATAAGTCCTATACCCAGACTTGGGAAAACTTTAAGATAGGACAGGCGGTATAGTCATGTTAACATTGAGGGAGTAATCCCAAAAAAGGAGGCATGAGATCCCCCACTCAGTGGAGGCCCCTTTGACTGTAGTGTTGTTTACCGAATAATCGGGAAGACGTATTGCTTTCAACCCGGGAGCCTGCTGAAGCTGAGGACCGTAAATACCTAACCCATCTTGGCATTTTAGGTGTAGTGCGGAAGCTATAACGGAGTAATCCAGAAATAGTTTTCACGCGATACTACACTCGGACGAGTTTTTCTTGAGAATATTACTAATTATCGAGTTAATTGAGAAGTTGGTAATATCCGAAGGAAGGATGTAGACTCTGGGAACCTCTAGAATCTTGTTCGGCAGGTGATAACTTTTAGACCATGCCTTATGGGTAGTAACTTCGATCTCATGCTCGTAACGTTGGACCTATGAACCCTATATTTGTGATCTTGTGTGTGATTGTTGCATCATGCATCCATGCACTCATAAGTATCTTTTGAAGAAATTTCATTTCAAGGGACTTGAAAGTTGACCATTTATGAATATCTCATGTACCTTTTGATCATGGATTCTGGTAAAAGAAAGACCGGAAAATACAGTTTCAAAGATCCCAAGAGAGATGAGTTGATCAGTCTAATTCCCGAGATTGAGTGTTCTGCAGATTTTTGGAAGAAGTGTGGATCCAGCATTCCTCTCATGAAGCTTTGGATGAAGGAGGGTATCCTTTCTACCTTGGTCCAGTTCTATGATCCGATGTATCATTGCTTTACCTTCCCTGACTATCAGTTGATTCCTACACTTGAGGAGTATTCTTATCTGTTGGATTTACCTATTACCGATTGTGTTCCTTTTACTAGTTTGGAGGGTGAGCCAAAAATCACATGAGATTGCTGCTTTGATTCATCTGGGGAAGTCGGAGGTTGAAGCCGATATGACTACTAAAGGAGGGATTAGAGGATTACCAGCTTAGTTCTTATTGGAGAAAGCTCGTTACTTTTCCAGGATGAAGAGTACAGTCACTTTTGAGGATATTTTTTGCTCTACTTGCTTACGGGTTGTTCTTATTTCCTAATGTGGACAAGTTTGTTGATGTTAATGCTATCAAGATCTTTATTATTGGAAACCCAGTTCCTACATTGTTGGGTGATGCTTATTACTCTATTCATCTTCGAAATTCTTATCACGGGGGGATGATTGTCTGTTGCACGCATCTGTTGTACCAGTGGTTTATCTCTCATATGCCTCAGTCTGATGCTTTTTGGGATGTCAGGTAGGAACCCCGTTGGGATCCTAAGATCATGGAACTTACTCACTCGGATATTGATTGGTATCATCGAGCTTACCAGGATATAGAGATTGTTGAGAATTGTGGTAGTTTCCCCAATGTACCTCTTCTTGGTACAAAGGGAGGAATTAACTATAACCCTGTTCTTGCAAGACGACAACTTGGTTATCCGATAAGGGATAAACCAAATAGTATTCATTTGAGTAGTTTCTTCCTGAAGGAGGGAGAAGACCATAAGGAAGCTAGGGAGAATATTGCAAAGGCCTAGCATCACATTCATAGGAAAAGTAGGAAAGACTTGGGACCTAGAGGAGTTGTTTCTTTGGATCCTTATCTTCAGTGGGTCCAAACGAGAGCTATTCAGTTGAAGATGCCATATTCCCGGGAAGCACCTATGCCTGGTTTTCTTATGAAGACCACTCCTCCCTTATTGGATGATGTGGAAGAGCTATAACTTGCTTTAGTCAGGATGCAACAGGAAAAGGATGCTTGGAAGAATAACTGCCAAACTTTAGAGATTTTCTATAGAGCAGACTTGAAGGAGAAAGACGGCTTGATTGAGATTCTTGAGAGTCGGGCTATAGAGATGATGGAGAGGCAAGGGGATTTATTTTCTCCTAAGCCTCAGTCAGATGCTAGTTGCTCACTTCCTGATTCAGGTGATTGGAAGGAGGTTGCTACCAGATATGCAGAAGAAACCCAGAGGTTAAAGGCTCGGATTTCCAGGCTTACAGGGAAGCGCCAGCGTATAGAGTGATCTCCATCAGCTTTGCTTCTTAGGGTTTTAGACTTTATTTTCATCTTGTACTTGGGATTATTGAAACTTGTAATCCATTTTGAAGTTACCATAATAATTTTTTTTCCAGTATTTCAAATATGTTATTACTTTGATATTTTCAATGTGTCTATAAATCTTTAAGTCCCTTGAAATATTAAAATAAATCATGTGCATTGTACATCATGCATCATATTGCGCATCTTTTTTTTGCATTTCTTGGCATATCCAGGTATCTTACCAAGCTTCTTTACTTTGTTCAGCAAGTTGTCTCACCACTACAACACTCGAGCTAATTTCAGAAGGAAGATGGACATCATAGAACAAGAGAATCAAGAGCTGCGTGAGGAGGTTTCTGCTTTGAAGGCCGGCATGGCCAATCTTACTGCTCTGATGGAATCTCTGGTGGCTGCTCAGAATCAGCCACCAAGTGTTCAGCCTTAACAAACAAGGGTTACTACTGAAGCTTCAGCGTTCCTGTGTCTGCTACTCCAGCTATTGTTTAGAATCACATGCCTCAAGGTTATCTATGGGGAATTCCAGAGAACTTTGTGCCTGAAGGTTTCAATCTTGGTCCTCAATAAGCTCTTGTTGTTCAGACTACTATTACTCCTGCACCTCCTGTGGTGCATGTTTCTCCTGCTGCACCTCCTTCGGTGAATATGGTTCCAATTGTTAATGATGATATGTGTCGTCATTTTCCTCCACCAAGTGAAGACTTAGGTCTTTATGATAGAATGGATGGTTTTCAAGAGAAGTTTGACAAGATGCAGAGGGAGATGAAGGTCCTCAGGGGAAAGGAATTGTTCGGGCAGAATGTGAATGATTTATGCTTGGTCCCGGATGTTAAGATGCCTGCGAAGTTTAAGGTCCCGGAATTCGAGAAGTACAAGGGAAACACTTGTCCTCGTGTTCATCTTGTGATGTATGTAAGGAGAATGTCTACCCATACTGATGATCAACGTCTGTTGATTCACATTTTTTAGGATAGTTTGACTGGTGCATCACTGAAGTGGTATATGAGTTTGGATAATGTTAATATCCATACTTTCAATGACATAGGAGAAGCATTTATCAGACAATACAAATACAACATGGACATGGCACCTGACCATGATCAACTCAGGGCCATGGTCCAGAAAGACAGGGAATCATTAAAAGAATATGCACAAAGATGGCGTGAGGTAGCCGCCCAAGTGATTCCTCCCATGGAAGAGAAGGAGATGACTAAGATTTTATTGAAAACTCTGGGTGCTTTCTACTATGAGAGGATGGTAGCGAATGCGCCAAGTGACTTTACTAAAATGGTAGGCATGGGTATCCGGTTAGAAGAGGCTGTAAGAGAGGGCCGTCTAACGAAGGGTGAAAGTTTTAGAAATACGAAGAAGCCATCCTATGAGTTTTCCAAAAATAAAGAAGGAGATACAAACATTGTCATGCAAGAAAGGAGAGTTAATCCTCCTAGAAGGAATTATCGGCGTCATCAGCAAGTCGCCTCAGTTACTCCAGTTGTTGGTGTAGCTCCAACCACCGTTGCTTATCAGAGACCACCCCATCATGGGAATTAAGGGTATAATCATAGAAGGGAGAGTTATGACCCTATCCCTATGAGCTATACAAAGTTACTCCCAGTGTTAATTTAGAAGAAGTTGGTTCAAACTCGACCACCTCCCGCTGTACCATCATCGTTGCCTTGGTATTACAAGGCAGACCAAACATGTGCTTTTCATCAGGGAGCACTAAGGCATAATGTTGAGAATTACTATCATTTGAAGACCGGGGTACAGAAATTGGTGAAGTCCGGTATTCTATCTTTAAAGGATGTGGGCCCAAATGTGAAAGATAATCCTCTACCAAAGCATGGAGGAGAAAATGATATGAACATGGTGGTCGGTTGTCCAAGTGGCTTCCAGATTTTTTATGTTAATTTGGTCAGAGGAGATTTGGTGAAAATGCAAATAAAGTTTGAACTAAAATTCTGTCGGGGTAAAGCAAATAAAGTTGCAAATGCATTAAGTTAGAAAGAAATGCATAAGGCTGAGTTGATTATGTTGGAATATGAATTGTTATAAAGGTTTCACGATGTCAATCTTCAATTTGTATGGAGTTAGAATGGTGTGATGATGGGAAATTTGAATGTTACTTCTGAATCAAGGGAAAGAATTCATCATAGTCAATCGTTGGGTGAGGAATTGCAAACAATGCCAACTCAACAAGTTTTACCCATGCCATGGATAGATTTCTTATATTCAATAAATGAGTATGTGTTTCGAAGGATGCAGAATTGAGGAGGGAGGTCCTAGAAGTGACACATAAAAGTCTGCTTGCCATTCATCTGGGTTCATAAAAAATGTACCAAGATATGAAAAAGAATTTTTGTGTGGCTTGACATGAAGAAGAGTATTGGTGAGTATGTTTTTAAATCTGTGGTGTGCCAACAAGTAAATATTGAGCACTTGAGGTCAGGTAGATTATTGCAACCATTGGAAGTTCTGATATGCAAATGTGATAGTATTTCTATGAATTTTGAAGTTGGGATACCGCGTACTCCTGGGGGTTACGACTCTATGTAGGTAATTGTGGATCAGTTAACTAAGTCATCCCATTTTCTAGCCATGAAAACCACGCATAAAGTTATCCATCTTGGAATATTATTCATTGCGAAAGTTGCAAGGTTGCATGGTGTTCTCTCTAGTATTGTGCATAACAGAGATCTAAATTTAACTTCAAGGTTTTGAGAAGAATTTCAACAAACCACGGTTTAAATTTATGTTTGAGTACATCTAATCATCCTCAGATATATGGTCAACCCAGAGGACAATTCAAACTTTGGATGATATCCTAAGAACATGTGTACTTGAAAACATAGGGAGTTAGAAAGATCTCTTACCCTTGATTTAATTCACATACAATAACAGATACAATGCAAGCATTGGTATGGCTCCGTATGAAGCTTTGTATGGAAGGAGATGTAGAATAGCTCTTTGTTGGACGGAGGTTGGTGAAGATGGAATTTTAGGACCAGTGATTATTCAAGAGACCACTAAAAAGATAAAGATGATTCAAGATAGAATGAAAAAATTCAGAGACCATCAAAGAGTTATGCAAACCATAGATGAAAACTGTTGGAATTCGAAGAAAATGACCACATATTCTTGAAATTTACTCTGAGATTGATATTGAACAGACCTTTCAATTTACGAAAGTTAAGTCCAAGTTACGTGGGACCATATCAGATCATTAAAATGATCATTAAGTAGCATATATATTAGCTTTACCACCCTCTCTGTCAGAGATGCAAAATGTTTTTCAGGTATCACAGTTTCAGAGATTCATTCTCGACTCTCTTCAGCCTATTCTTCCAGATATCATTGATGTAGAAGCATATATTTCTTTCAAACTTCAGCCCAGTCCTTTTATAGGTCGTGAGGCTAATATATTAAGGAATATGGAGATTCCTCTTGCTATAGTTTTGTGGGAAGAATCACATTTGGGAGAACCTACTTGGGAGCTAGAGTCTGAGAGGCGAGAAGCTTACCCTAATCTCTTTCAGGTAAATTTCAAAATTTAAAGATGAATTTTTATTTAAATGGGGGAGAATGTAATACCCCATATCCTCTTAAGCACTAAAATCTTTGTAACTTGGGACCAATTGCGGTCCTATATGCTCTATTACTTGTCAGTTGGGAAAAATATAGTAATTAGTGAATTCATGTGAGCCTAATTCTTATTCAATTAGATTGATCTCTATTAAATAGTAAATGAAGGAACATTTTGGTAACATTAAAAATTGGTCAATTGCTCATTAGAAGATAAAATATCCTCAAAATATTTTCTTTTCCTCCTATCTTACCAACAACTCATTCAATTGCTACTAAGAAAAGAAGAACAAAAGGAGAAGAGAAGAGGAAAATAGGATAGAGAGAGAGAGAGAGAGAGAGAGAGAGAGAACTTGTAGGAAGAATAAAAACTTGGATAAGATGAAAATATTAATCAAGAAGCCAAATCCACCCAGTTTCTTCATCAATCATCTTCCTTAAGGGGGGGGGGGGGGGGGGGGGGGTTCCAGGTAGTTTAGCCTTTGGGGAAAGAATTTGCATGAAATGGTAAATTAGGGTTTATTTATTTTTCTATGATAATTCATGTTGTTTGGTGTTATAACATGTTATATATTGTGTCATTACTTATTTTCTCTTCATGTTTCATTTCCCTCACTGGTTCTAATATGTATTTCTCGCTAGGCGAGGGAATAACTCGCTAAGCGAGAGTATTGGTTGCTTGGATGTGTTGTTCTGGAATTCTCATTGTTAGTTCCATGGTTTTATGATTGGCTAAATTTTGGTAAAACATGGTGTAAGTCTCAGAGTGCCTAAGAGGGGGGGGGGGGGGGGTGAATTAGGTCTTATAAAATTTATTCGGTTTTATGAGAATGCTTGGTAGTAATTTTTGGTTAAGTGTTTGAAGGTTTTGATTATATCTTTATCTTTTCCTGATTATGGTGATGAAAGCGATAAATGCGGAACAGTAAAGAACACGGTGATATATCCTGGTTCCCCTCACAATCCGAGAGTACTCCAGTCCCCTTTCCAACACGAAAGAGATTTCACTATAGTTAGAATGATTATACAACCTATGCTTACTATCTAACCTATAGGGTGATCAAAGGTTCTTAACACCTTTAAGACCAAACAAACACTAATGTGAATGAAGAACAATCCTCTTCAAATCACAACACTTACATCTAACAATCCTGGATAGTAAGGGAATAATTTCTTTAAGTAATACAATGATTTATTTTGAAATATATGAATAGCACTATCAATCTTCAATGATCTTCTTCTTCAAGATAAAAACAATTCTCAAACAATGTATATAAATGTTCACAATGTATGTATGAAACTTGTAATGATAATGAAAGTGTATATGGCAAGTTTCACAAAATTATGAACACATGAAAGTATTAATTCAAATGTGAATGATGAAAAATTGTTTATTGAAGAAGTATAATTGTTAATTTGAAAATTGAAGCATTGTTTTTGAAATAAGAAAATCTGCAGCATTTTATAAAGTCATAAGAACCTCTTCATTCATGCCAATTCATATGAAAAGTTGCAATGCATTCATGAAAAGATACCACTTGAAAAATGTTTAAAAAACAAAAGAAAATCTGCACTGGTTCGCTAGGAACCGGTTCCGACACTGACAGAACCCGGTTCTTAGTGAACGTTATAAGTCAGATTTCAAAAAATATCACGCAGGAACCGGTTCCCCTATTGGTACAACCCGGTTCCTGGTACAAAAACCAGGGACATGTTTTTTGAGTAAGTCTGGAACCCGGTTCCCTGTTAGGGAGGAACCGGTTCCTAAAGGGTTATTTTCACAAATACTTTTTGAAAAATATTTCAAACAAAGTTTTTCTTGATGTTAAAATTATGGGATATGTATATGTTTATGAATGCATATTTTTTGTGAACATCTATATTCAAGATTAAGAATTATTTATACCATTTGACATTTGATGATTCTTCAATAATTCTTCAATAATCTTCAAGACTTTTATATGATGTTGATAAGCTTTTTGCACATCCTTTGAATGTTGATGTCCATGTTGTCTTCATCAAAACACATGCTTTAAATATGACTTGAGAAGCTTTCAATTACATTCTCCCCCTTTTTGATGATGACAACCAAGTCTTGAAAATGATTTCTTGAAATGTTTATGTTGTTTTGTATAGCAAACATGTTGAGCAAATGCAAGGCTCCCCCTAAATTGTATGCTCCCCCTAAGTCCATGATTCCTTGAATTTTGGAGTGAGTATAATAGATATTTGGGCCTGCAATTTCTTTGAAACAAAACAACAGATATGCATATTCTTCTCCCCCTTTGTTAACATAAAAAAGGATGGGGAAAAAAGTGAAATAAATACATATAAAATAATTAAGACGTGCATCTTAAGAGAAACATTAGATATCACCTTCATCCAAAATACCAAGTTCTCTTCGGATTTTGAAGAAAGGTTCTCGAGCAAGCGGTTTAGTGAAGATATCTGCGAGTTGGTTATGAGTATCCACGAAAGTGACTTCGACATCTCCTTTAAGAACATGATCACGGAGAAAATGATGTCGAATATATATATATATATATATATATATATATATATATATATATATATATATATATATATATATATATATATATATATATATATATATATATATATATGTTTGGTTCTTGAATGCATGACCGGATTCTTTGTAATATTGATAGCACTTGTATTGTCGCATCGAAGAGGAATGCATCCGAGATCAAGTCCGTAATCACGGAGTTGTTGCTTGAGCCAAAGAATTTGTGCACAACAACTACCTGCTGCTATGTATTCTGCTTCGGCCGTGCTAAGAGCAACACATGCTTGCTTTTTACAAGCCCATGATACTAATGCATTTCCAATAATGTGACAAGTACCACTTGTGCTTTTACGATCAGTTTTACAACCTGCATAATCCGCGTCAGAATAACCAATTAAAGTGCAAATACTACCTTTCGAATACCATAAGCCGACATTGGTTGTTCCTTTTAGATACTTCATGATCCTTTTAACATCCATGAGGTGTGATTCCTTTGGATTTTCTTGAAAGCGAGCGCAAAGACACACACTAAACATGATGTTAGGACGGCTTGCCGTCATATACAATAAAGAACCAATCATACCTCTGTACTTTGTAATATCAATTGAAGAACCGGATTCATCTTGATCAACATATGTACCGGAGCCCATTGGAGTATTCATTGCTTTACAATTGTCCATATCAAACTTTTTCAATAATTCTTTGCAATACTTAGATTGGTTGATGAAGATTCCATCTTCTAGTTGCTTGATTTGTAGTCCAAGAAAGTAGTTCATCTTTCCCATCATAGACATCTCGAATTCTCCTTGCATCATCAATGAGAATTCCTCACACATTTCTTTGTTAGTCGATCCAAAAATGATATCATCGGTCTTCAAATCCCGGAGGTTGTTTGACATAGCCTTCTTCATTGATGTATCCATTCAAGAATGCGCTTTTGACGTCCATTTGAAAAAGCTGAAAATTTAATGAACAAGCATAAGCAAGTAAAAGACGTATAACTTCTAACCTTGCAACCGGAGCAAATGTTTCTTCAAAGTCGATTCCTTCCTCTTGATTGTAGCCTTGGGCAACTAACCTTGCTTTGTTTCGAACAATTAGACCATTCTCATCAAGTTTGTTCTTAAACACCCATCGGGTACCTATGATGTATTTACCACTTGGTCTAGGAACAAGTTCCCAAACTTGATTTCTCTCAAATTGATTTAATTCTTCTTGCATAGCAATAATCCATTGATCATCTCCTAAGGCTTCATCAACTTTGGTAGGTTCAATTTGAGAAACAAACGCCATGTTTAAGCAATCATCTTGTAGATTCAATCTTGTTGATACTCCTTGGCTAATGTCACCAATAATTTTATCAATAGGATGGTCTCTATGAGTTCTCCATTCTTTTGGTAGATCATTGATGTTTGAATCTTGTTGTACAATGCTTTCTTGATTTTCCGGTGATTTCACAACTTGATCATTTGAAAGTTCTTCCGGGGGTAAATCTATAGGATCATCATCATCACAAACAACTACTTCCTCCTTAGAGGGGTTAGTTTCATCAAAAGATACATGCATAGATTCTTCAATAGTTAAATTTCTTTTATTATAAATTCGATATGCTTTACTAGAAAGCGAATAACCAAGAAATATACCTTCGTCGGATTTCTCGTCAAACTTACCGAGATTATCTTTGTTATTATTAAGAACAAAGCACTTGCATCCAAAAATGTGAAAGTGAGCAATATTTGGCTTTCTTCCTTTGAAGAGTTCATATGGAGTCTTCTTTATTATAGGTCTAATGATAACTCGGTTTCCAACTTAACATGCCGTACTAACCGCATCCGCCCAAAAATATTTAGGAAGATTTGCATCACTAAGCATTGTTCTTGCAAGTTCCACTAGAAACCTATTCTTTCTTTCAACTACTCCATTTTGTTGTGGAGTTCTAGGTGCTGAAAAATTATGAGAGATACCATGTTCTTCACAGAATTCTTCAAATTATGCATTTTGGAATTATCCACCATGATCACTTCTTATGGATACAATCTTTAGGGATTTTTCATTTTGGATTTACTTAGCATACTTCTTAAAAGCTTTAAAAGCATCACTTTTCTGCACAAGAAACAAAGTCCAAGAATATCTAGAAAAATCATCAATAATAACCAGAGCGTATACATTACCTCCGAAGCTTTTTGTTCTTGATGGACCAAAGAGATCCATGTGTAACAATTGTAGTGGCCTTGTAGTAGACACCACATTCTTAGATTTGAAAGTTGTTTTGGCCTGTTTTCCCTTTTGGCAAGCGTTACATAATTTGTCTTTGATGAACTTCATCTTTGGTAGACCAATAACTAAGTCATGCTTAACCAATTTGTTCAAGTGCTCCATGTGAATGTGAGCAATCCTCTTGTGCCATAACCAAGCGTCATTGTTGTTTACCATAAGACATTGTACCTTCAGAGACAAATCATCTAAAGTAATCATAAAAATATTATTAGTTCTTATACCTTTGAGTTTTACCTCATTGGTTGCCTCATCCATAATGAGACATTCTTCTTTGTTGAATTTGATCTTGAACCCTCTATCACAAAGTTAACTTATGCTAAGAAGGTTGTGCTTTAATCCTTCAACATAGAGAACATCCTCAATTTGAATGGATGGAGGTGTGCCAACTATTCCAACGTCAAGAATCTTTCCTTTGGTGTTGTCTCCATAGGTGACATACCCTTTGGCTTTATGTACTAGATATGAAAATTGGTGTACATCTCCTGTCATATGCTTTGAACATCCACTATCAAGATACCAAACATTTGATGTGGATTTCAAGCATACCTACACAAACAAATTATTATTTGTAAGGTACCCAAGTTGCCTTGGGTCCTTCATAGTTAGTTCCCTTTTTCACCCACACATAATGCCCACTTGCTATACTAAAGTTTCTAACATAGCAAGTATTAGGTGTATGGCCTTTAATACCACAATAAAAACAAGTAGGTTCAAAGTTACTTCTATATCTAGAAGGATAAGATTTCCTTAGGAAATGTTTTCTTTTTCGATACATTAGCCTTTTCCTTTTGATGATTATGAACAACTTGCTTCTTTTCTACTTTCTTGGGATTGGAACTATTACTAGCCTTTACAAAAACAGTGAGATTGTTACTTGGTTTCTTAGAATTCACATAACCAAGACCCCTTTTATCATTTGGATAACGTTGTTGGCTTAGTAATCCTTCCAATCCTATTTGTCCTTTTTCATATCGTTCAATGACTCTTTTCAATTGAACAATTTGAAAGACATTTGATTCACACTTGGAGCATGCAAAGTTTTCTTTTTCTTTAATAAAATTCTGTTTTTGAAGATCAAAATCTTTAGTCATGGTGTCAATTTTTTCTAAACAAATTAGAAGTTCTTTTTCTTGATTTGACACCTTTTTTTATAAACTTTTACATTCTTTCAAGAGTTCATCAATAGCATCTTGAACATCATCATCAAAAAGATTAAATTCATTACTAACCTCTTCTTCATCGTCGGAGTGATGTGAAGCCATTAATGCTAGATTTGCACATTCGTCGCTTTCTGAATCGGATGAAGAACTTATCTCATTATCTTCCCATGCAACATAAGCCTTTTTGTTCTTGAACTCCTTTTTGCCTTTGAATCCATTTTTCTTGGAGAGTTTTGGACAATTCGGCTTTATGTGACCTTGCTTTCCACATTCATAACATGTGACATCTTGTGTTGATGTGGAGGCTTCTTTATCTTTATGATTATAAAATTTCTTCCTTTTGACAAAGTTAGCATTATGAAGATTATTTTTATGACCAAAATATTTTCCTAACCTTTTTACAAGAAGCAAGAAGTTTTCATCTTCCTCTGATGCATCTTTATCTTGACTTTCTTTTGAATCAACTTTCAAAGCAATGCCTTTGGATTTCTTCTCTAAATTTTCATGTTTTTCAAGTCTACCGAGTTCTGTTTCGTATTCTTGAAGTTTGCCAAATAATGTAGCGGAAGTCATTACGGAGAGACTCTTCTTTTCCGAGATTGTCGTTACCTTTGGTTGCCATTCCCTAGTCAATGATCTAAGGATTTTCAAGTTGATTTCATCATTTGTCAAGGTTTTACCAAGAGAATTTAAGTGATTTGTCAAATGCACAAATCTCTTTTGTAAGTCAAGAATGGATTCTCCGGGCTGCATTCAAAATAGTTCATATTCTTGACTCAAGGTATTTAGCCTTGATCTTTTTACTTCAGCCGTTCCTTTATGAGTTTGAACCAGGGTATCCCATATTTCTTTTGCTGTTTTGCAGTTCGAGACACGGAAAAATTCGTCCATACTGAGTGCACCTTGAAGAAGGTTTATTGCCTTTTTGTCATAGAGAACTTTCTTTTTATCATCGTCGTCCCATGCAGTTTTGGGCTTTGCAGAACCAATGCCATTGATTACTGATATTGGGATAAATGGACCATTTTCAACAGCATCCCATACTTCCTCTCCTTGCGCTTCTAAATGCGCCTTCATGCGTATTTTCCAGAAGTCAAAATATTCACCACAGAATAGAGGAGGCTTGTTGTTACTACCACCATCTCTGAAAACTGGTTGATGATTTGCGGAAGCCATTCTGGATCTTTAGGAACAAGTTACCTATAACTTGCTCTGATACCAATTGTAAGTCTCAGAGTGCCTAAGAGGGGGGGGGGGGGGGTGAATTATGTCTTATAAAATTTATTCGGTTTTATGAGAATGCTTGGTAGTAATTTTTGGTTAAGTGTTTGAAGGTTTTGATTATATCTTTATCTTTTCCTGATTATGGTGATGAAAGCGATAAATGCGGAAAAGTAAAGAACACGGTGATATATCCTGGTTCCCCTCACAATCCGAGAGTACTCTAGTCCCCTTTCCAACACGAAAGAGATTTCACTATAGTTAGAATGATTGTACAGCCTATGCTTACTATCTAAACTATAGGGTGATCAAAGGTTCTTAACACCTTTAAGACCAAACAAACACTAATGTGAATGAAGAACAATCCTCTTCAAATCACAACACTTACATCCAATAATCCTGGATAGTAAGCGAATAATTTCTTTAAGTAATACAATGATTTATTTTGAAATATATGAATAGCACTATCAATCTTGAATGATCTTCTTCTTCAAGATAAAAACAATGTATGTATGAAACTTGTAATGATAATGAAAGTGTATATGGCAAGTTTCACAAAATTATGAACACATGAAAGTATGAATTCAAATGTGAATGATGAAAAATTGTTTATTGAAGAAGTATAATTGTTAATTTGAAAATTGAAGCATTGTTTTTGAAATAAGAAAATCTGCAGCATTTTATAAAGTCATAAGAACCTCTTCATTCATGCCAATTCATATGAAAAGTTGCAATGCATTCATGAAAAGATACCACTTGAAAAATGTTTAAAAAACAAAAGAAAAGCTGCACTGGTTCGCTAGGAACCGGTTCCGACACTGACAGAACCCGGTTCTTAGTGAACGTTATACGTCAGATTTCAAAAAATATCACGCAGGAACCGGTTCCCCTATTGGTACAACCCGGTTCCTGGTACAAAAACCAGGGACATGTTTTTTGAGTAAGTCTGGAACCCGATTCCCTGTTAGGGAGGAACCGGTTCCTAAAGGGTTATTTTCACAAATACTTTTTGAAAAATATTTCAAACAAAGTTTTTCTTGATGTTAAAATTATGGGATATGTATATGCTTATGAATGCATATTTTTTGTGAACATCTATATTCAAGATTAAGAATTATTTATACCATTTGACATTTGATGATTCTTCAATAATTCTTCAATAATCTTCAATACTTTTATATGATATTGATAATCTTTTTGCACATCCTTTGAATGTTGATGTCCATGTTGTCTTCATCAAAACACATGCTTTAAATATGACTTGAGAAGCTTGCAATTACATATGGTTCTATACTGATGTTGAGTAAGATGTTGGAACATCTTCATCAACTGTCATAACAATTATATTGTTATGTGTTTTCAGCAAGATGTCAAAGACAAATGTCATGACATCTTGGACTGTGTACAACATGCGCTTCTGTTGTGTATCTCTTGACATATTGAATTTGATTTTATGATATGCTTTTGGATATTCCTCATCATTATGCGCAAGTCAAGGAGATCATTTAGGAACAAAAGTGTAGATTTAATTGGATTTCTTAAAAAGGATCTTGGAGACTTTTTAGGAAGATTTAAAAACATTTGTTCCTATTTTTATGAGAAGATCTTGCAGTTGTTTTGAACATGAAGACTGGTTTCTTTTGAAGACTCCAGGCCCATTCTTCAAGAGTCTATATAAAAGGAACTTGCTAGACCTAAAATAACAAGCATTCACAAATAAGAAATTGTGTGTGTAATATAAATGTTTAGGGTTTTGAGAGTCTTTTAGGTTTTTAGTGTTTGTGTTATTTTTATGTCACTCATGTATCTTTGATGCATTAAGTTGGCTTATTTTTTCTTTTTTATCAAGCTATTGTTCTCACTCATGAGCTTTTAAGCAAATAGTTGAGTGTTGTTCTTAGTTGAAGCTTTTACTGTAGCCAAAGATGCTTAGAAAATTCTCAAAATAAATCATGAAGGTACATCCAAAGTTAAAATGTCAAGACTTAAACTTCTAACTACAAAATTTGAGAACCTAAAGATTAATGATGATAAGACCATCCAGGAATATCATATGTAGGTTCTTGAAATAGAAAATGCTTCTAGTGCCTTGGGATAAAATATGTCAGAACAAAAGCTTGTTAGAAAGATTCTTAGGTCTTTACCTAGGAAATTTGATATTAAAGCAACTGCTATTAAAGAAGCTTAAGACATCAACACAATGAGACTTGATGAACTTGTTGGGTCACTTCAAACTTTTGAGCTGGCTATTAGTGACAAGTCTGAGAGAAAGAACAAGAGCATAGATTTTGTTTTCAATGCTGAAGATGAAGAAGGCCAAGCTTATCTTGAGTCTGATGAAGGTCTGTCCAAAACCATTATTTTACTTAGGAAACAATTCAATAGAATCCTGAAGAGAATGGATAGAAGAGGAAGACCAAATGTTCATTACATCTCATCTGACATCAGGAATGATGAGGATTTTCAGAAAAATACTAGGACTAAGGACAAGACCAATTAAAGCAAAGACATCCAATGTTATGAGTGTGCAGGTTATGGTCATATTAAACCATAATGTCCCACTTTTCTCCAGAGGCAGAAAAAGGGATTTGTTGTGTCTTGGTCTGATGATGATGAGTTAGAAGATGAGACTAACAATGAAACTGTAAAACTTATGAAGGATCTTTCTGGTAGATGGGAAGATGAAGTGGAAGCTTATGATGAAACTGTTCTCTATGAAGGTCTTGATGTATCTTATAAGGATGCATGTGACAAGTGTGAAAATAAGAAACTTTTATGTTTAGTTTGACATCTTCAAACTGAGGTAACTATCTTGAATTCCAAGGTTAATAACATGTCAGATTCCTTGAAGAAGATGAAAATTAGAGCTAATATGGTGAGAGAGGATGAAGATACTGAAGTTGATGACCAATTTGATAACAAAGAAAGAAAAGTATCTGAAGAGGAGTTCCTTTCACCTAAGAGGAAGAGAATGATTAACACGTTCAACCACATGTTACAACATCCTGGTAGATATGATAAAATAGTATCCAGATTCCAATAATCAAAGTGGATATGTCATTATTATGGTGAGCATGTCCATATTAATCCTTTCTGTTGTAAAATGTATGGAGATCAAAAATCTCCAATTCATTCTAAGGTTTATCAAGTGAGTAGAAAGAGAAGTGTTAAAAATAAGGATATTAACTTTATTGCTCACACTTTCTTAAGAGACTCAAATGGATAAGACTGGTAATTTGACAACGGATGCTCTAGACACATGACAGAGGTAGAGAAGTTATTGGTAAACATTAGGCCTCATCCCTCAGGATCTGTCAGATTATGTGATGGGTTCAAGGTGACATCAAAGGAGTTAGAAAGCTAATGTGTGTTGCATGTCCCAGTTTAGAAGATATGTTGTTTGTGAAAGGATTAACTACTAATCTTATTAGCATTATTCAATCATGTGACCAAGGTTTATTAGTCAACTTCTCAAAATTAGAATGTATGGTCAAAGATAAGAAGGATGATGTTCTGACGAAAGCTGTAAGGTCCAAAGATAACTGTTATTTGTGGGAATCTCAAATAATTGCTTACTCTTTCACATGTTCAAAAACCAATGATGATGAAGTAAATCTATGGCACCAGAAACTTAGACATCTTCATCTCAAGAGAATGAAGGAAATCCAATCGAAATGAGTCATTAGAGGAATGTTAAAACTCAAAATTGAAGAAAGGCAAGTCTGTGATGAGTGTGAATCCAGAATGCAAACTATGATGTCACACCCAATGTTGAAACATCAAACTACTTCCAAAGTATTGGACCTTGTTCATATGGACTTGATGGGACCAATGCAGATACATAGCCTGGGGGAGGGGGGGGGGAAGGTATGTCTATGTTGTTATAGATGATTATTCTGGATATACTTGGATGAATTTTATTAGAGAAAAATCAGATGTTTTTGGAGTCTTCAAAAATCTATGTCTAAGTATTCAAGAAGAGAAGAGAAGTGTCATTATGAGAGTCAGAAGTGAACATGACATTGAGTTTGAGAATGCAAAATTCTCTGAATTTTATGATTCTGAAGGTATTAGTCATGATTTTTATCATTCCATCACTTCTCTGCAAAATGGAATTGTTGAGAAAAAGACTAAATCTATATAGGAATCAACTAGAGTTATGCTCTCTACCATGTAATTTCCATTAGAGTTTTTGGGCTGAAGTTATGAGTATTTCTTGCTAAATTCATAATGGGGTCACTTTGAGAGAGGTGATTCAACTACCCTCTATGATATATGGACTGGAAGGAAGCCTATAGTCAAGCACTTTCATACATTTGGAATTAAATGCTATATGTTAATTAACAAAGATAGAAAAGGCAAGGAAAATCTCATAAGGAACAAAGGAATATTTCTAGGGTACTCTTCAAATAGAAGAGATTATAGAGTGTATAACTCCATAACTAAAGATTATATGGAATCGACAAGCGTGATTTTGATATGGCGGGAGAACTGACTTAGGTGTTTTGCGTTTTATCGCAAATGTTACGGATAGCAAGAGTTGCCACCGACTTTTCTTTTATCCAATAAAGGAAAGGGTGAAAATAATAGGAAAGACCTTTTGATAATTTTCTTGAGTTTGGGGGTAGGTTATGAAAAGGGAAGGTGTTAGCAACCTTTTCATCTGTAGTTACCTACAGGCTCTTAATTGCTTGATCACTTTAAAAATGCTTTGTGTTTGTGTAAGTTTGAAAATATTTTGAAAACACCTAAGTTTGGCAAACTTTTCAATGATTCTCGTATTGTTGAGAATGTATACAAAGTGTTGGCTTTGAAAATATTTGTTGAAAGAATATGTTTTGAAAGATGTTTGAAAATGCCAATGTAAGGCAATTTTGTAATGATTCTCATATCGTTAAGAATGTATACAAAATGTTTGTTTTGAAAAGTGTTTTGAAAGTGTGAGGTGTAAATGTTTTTGTTTGTGAGCAAGCAATTACGAGTAATCTACCTAATCAAAAAGTATTTGTTATTTTCCTCCTCCTTTAGATAGTGCATGTCTACCACTAATTGGTAGAGAGTCATATCAATGGATATGAGGGATAGGCGTGGGTCTTCGTACAGTCATATAAGGAAACTTGTAAGATATTTTAGCAATTGTCGTAAGGGACTAAGATCATTTGCCAAAGGAAATATTGAAGGGTCATTGAGGGACTACGATCTTATAATCGAGGGTCTTTGCTAAAACATTCTACGTTTGAGGGACATGACTGTTTTATCCGAGAAAACAAGTGTGATTACCCTAGAGGTGAAAGTGTGAAAAGTGTTTTGTTTTCAAGTATATTGTCTTTGAATTAAGGTTGTCTAATGTTTGATTTTAAATCTTGTCATACAAACCCTAATTACTAGCAATAATAAGGAAAACGATAAATTGTAGAATTAAAATGTCCTACGCTATTACAATGCTTTAGGAATGAGGGTACAAGTTTGTAAATTAGGGGAGGAAAGCAATAAAGCCCTAATTACTATTAAAAACCATTGAACATGAATAAAAATAGAATGTACAAAATTTAAAGAGAAAAAGGAAATTTGTTTTTAGGATTTTTGATAGAAAAAGGTTTTGGTAGTTAACCTAATTAACTAATTGATTTTAATTACAAAAAAAATTAATGAACTATCTAATCAAAAACTAAAATTTAAACTAATTAAAATACAAGCTAAATCTAATTTAATTTGTTTAGAAAATAATTTTGAATGTTAGTGTCAATTCCCAGCAATGCAAATTGTCCAATGTAACCTTAACGACCCAAAATTATAGCAAAAATCTCAAAATTAGGATTTCTGGAGCCTGGCTGACACGGGCCGTGTCACCGGACATGGGTACCCGTGTCAGAATCTGCCAATTGCATTTTGCATGTTTTTCTATCCCAACTTAATTGACACGGGTCGTGTCGTGTGACAGGGGCACCCGTGTCAGCTCCTGCCTTGCCCTTTTTCACGTTTTCAGTCCCCAGTTGTGTTGACACAGGCCGTGTCGTGTGACACGGCCACCCGTGTCAGCTACTGCCTTGCCCTTTTGCCATCTCTTCTCCCTTACATAGCCCGTGTCAGGTGACACAGCCACCCGTGTCAGGGCTCCTAAAACATTTTTATGGGATTTTGAATATTTGCACTTCCCTGATTTGTCCTGTTTTATTCTTTTGAAAAAAATGAAACTAAATGAAGGTGTGGATAAGGATATCACAGTTTGAGAAAACTTACCTCTTTTGGAGAAAAGTCAGAAGTTTCTTCTAGCTGTTCTAGGGGCAATATTATGATTATTTAAGCTCCCTTGTACCTTATTAAAGCTATGTTAATCCTTACTTTGTGCTGAAAGTTGCAGAATTACCTTAACCAAGTCAAGTTGCAAGATACTATTTTTTGAGTTTGGAAGATGATGATAATGATGTTACAGAAGTTGCTCTTGTGTTTGGACAACTTCTATATGATGTATGTGAAGCATTTGGATGATTTTTTTGGACAAAACTTGCAAGGTTTGAGAGGTTCAAAGATTTGGATTTCAAAGCTCAAAAGTTGAGGCTTTGTGGACAATTCTGGTTTTTTGAGAGTAAAGGGGTTTTGAGGGCTTGTTAATCTCTATTTCCTCTCTTCCTTTTTTATTTCATTTCTCTTTCCTCTCCTTTGTCTTGAAAATTCTCCCTCTATTTATAGGCAAGAGGTTTGAGGACAAGAGCTGATCAGGTTTACAAATTATGGAGTTATGACTTGGTTGGATTGTAAGTGAGGGGTTCTTGACCTTTCCATAGTTCCAATGTGGGCATGGCCTGATTTTAGGGGTGCTTTGCAGGTTGCAGATGGTTTCTTCTTACTTTGACAATGTGTATGTGTACATGAAACCATTGAGAGGCTCAAGGAGTTGACATTGTGATTAAAGCATGCTTTATGTAAATGGCAATGGTGCCTTTGTGCCTTAAATAGAAAGATCGTTTGGACAATGGCTCAAAAACTTGGGTAATGGCTAAAAATTATGTGTAATCTTCTGATTATGGATAGGTTTGAAGGTTTAGAGGCCTGCAAAATGGGATTATGCAGCATGGCATGAAGATTTGATCTCGTGTTCATCACAAAATGACTTATGTTTCAAGAATGGATACCCAACTTCATCTCTTCAAATCTCCTAGCTCAAGCATGATAAATTTGTTCTCTTGGACATTTTGGAAAGCTTGAAACATTGTCTATAACTTTCATGTTGATCATTTTGGATAAATCAACAAGGATATGGGTGAAAATTTGCCAAGAAGTTGAGATAAAAATTGACCAAAACATGTTGAAAATTTCTCTAAGTGTTAGATAAAAATGTCATGACTTCGTGGGCTTATATCTTTAAATCTAAGCATTTTTTGGACATCAACCCTCTAATACAAAGTTGTATAATTCATCAAGATCTAAAATTTTCATGTTGAAAGTTTTATTTGAACCATCTTGCATCTTGGTAAAAAAATAATCATGAAGTAATGAAATTATCAAGGATGAAAACACTTAGAATTTTTCTAAGTCTTGGAAATATTGACTTTTTGTTGACTTTCTTGATTCTTGATGATCAAGTTTGATATTTTTAAATGTCTTGATGAATTTTGATCTTTGAAATTTAATGTTGACTAAAAAGTCAAAGTTTGACTTTTGTGTATCAGTTGACTTTTTACCCGATACAGTTGATTTTCAGTCATCTGAGAAATTTTGTGATGTAAGACTTGAAACTGGGCATGCATTCTTGGAGACCTATAATGAACCATGAAAGTAATTTGAGGCATCAAAAGTCCAATTTTCCTTGAGAAAACCAAAAGCCTAATTTGTGGACTCAGTGCTTAGGAGGTGAACTTGTTTGATCACACCTTGAGAATCCTTGGGCATTTTAAATCTTTGGTGAGAAATGTCTTGAGAAAAGAGATGAAAAATTTTGGGGTACAATAGCTGCCCCTGTTCAATCTTCTTAAACCTGGAGAGTTAGATTGGCTTGTATTCCATTCGTGACTTGAAGGTGGAAGATGATTGAACAATTAAGTGCCCTGAAATTTGCGCTCGCTTGTACACGAAGTAAAATTGTTTGTTGATTATACCAGGAATGGGCTTATAGATGCCAATGGGAGAAGTGATAAAGATTCGTCGGAGATGGGCTTAAAGATGCCATCCAAGGTAACTATTGATAGAAGTATTAGAATGAGTCTACGATCTATTATATTTGAAAAAGTATCAGAACAAATCTTTGGTTGATTTAATCTGAGCCAAAAAAGGTCTACTGAGAGAAGTATCAAAATAAATCTTTGGTCGATTTAATATGATCCAGCAGAGGTCTTTAAATCTTTAACTGGGACAAGTTTTAGAATAAATCTTTGGTCGATTTAATCTGAATGATATGATGGAATGAACCTGTGTTAATCCATGTCCGGAAATATATTAGAAGGAACCCGTGCAATATTACTTCGGGATGAGCCCGTGTGAAACTACATCTGAAAATATATTAGAAGGAACCTGTGTAAGATTGCTTCTTGATGAGCCCGTGTGAAGCTGTATCTGAAAATATATTAGAAGGAACTCATGTAAGATTGCTTCAAGATGAGCCAGTGTATTTTTGCAGCTGGAAATATATTAGAAGGAACCCGTGTAAGATTGCTTCAGGATGAGCCCGTGTGAAGCTGCATCTGGAAATATATTAGAAGGAACCCGTGTAAGATTGCTTCAGGATGAGCCCGTGTGAAGCTGCATCTGGAAATATATTAGAAGGAACCCGTGTAAGATTGCTTCAGGATGAGCCCGTGTGAAGCTACATCTAGAAATATATTAGAAGGAACCCTGTAAGATTGCTTCAGTATGAGCCTGTGTGAAGCTGCATCTGGAAATATATTAGAAGGAACTCGTGTAAGATTGCTTCAGGATGAGCCCGTGTGAAGCTGCATCTGGAAATATATTAGAAGGAACCCGTGTAAGATTGCTTCGGGATGAGCCTGTGTGAAGCTGCATCTAGAAATATATTAGAAGGAACCCGTGTAAGATTTCTTTGTCTGGTCATGTAGATAGTTGCCCCATCCTGTTTCGGGAATTAATCTGTGATTTGTTTGAAAGTTGCTGATGATATTCGTTTGTTTGCGAACTTTATCTGAAAAGACAAAATTAGTTTTATGTAATGTCATAATGTATGTAATGCATTTCATTATGATGCTCTCAAAATAAATGAGGATGTTATATGCATTTATATGCGTGTGTTATGATATTTTGTAAATGGTGTTATGGATGCAATATGTCGTTAGAGTGTATTGGTAGCTTCTTGCAGCAATGTCTAGCTGGGAAAAATAAATCTTGGCTTGTTGCTGGACATAGAGAAAGTGATTCTTTAATTCCTGATGGGAATAATTTTGCTGGAGATTCTCGGTTTCTGTTTGAGCGTACTCCGCTGGGGATCTTTGACTTCCACTTGAGGAAACTCTGCTGGGGAATGTTGATTTCCGCTTGAGGAAACTCCACTGGGGAATGTTGATTTTTTCTTGGGGAAAAGAGTTCAGGAACATTAGTCGTTCGCCGCTCTACTGGGGAGTTTAATTCTTATATACCTTGACTGGGGATAAAAGAGATGGATAACCTTCCAACTCATCTAGGGAGGATAAAGTTGACTGATATCTGGTCCAGTTCCAGGTTTCGTAGAAATTATCTAGGGATAGTAGTGACTTCTCTGGAGAGAGGAGTTTTGCCGGTGATTTGTGGTATAAGCACACTAAAGAGGGGGAGTGTCAGAATGAATCCATACCTTAATTATATCTGAAGATGTACTGAAGATGTACTGAATGAGTATCAGAATGATATCCATATCTGGATCGTATCTGAACTGCATCTAGAAGAAAATCTGGAATGAATGTCGGAATGAATCTATATCTAGATTGTATATGAACTGTATCTATAAGAGAATCTAGAATGAGTGCCAGAATGAATCTACATTTAGATCGTATCTGAAATGTATCTAAAAGATGCATTGAATGAGTATCAGAATGACATCCATATCTGGATCGTATCTGAACCGTGTCTAAAAGAGAATCTGGAATGAGTTTCAGAATGAATCTATATCTAGATCATATATGAACTGTATCTAGAAGAGAATCTAGAATGAGTTCCAGAATGAATCTATATTTAGAGCGTATCAAAATTGTATCTGAAAGATGCATTGAATGAGTATCAGAATGACATCCATATCTGGATTGTATCTGAACCGTGTCTAGAATAGAATCTGGAATGAGTGTTAGAATGAATCTATATCTAGATCGTATTTGAACTGTATCTAGAAGAGAATCTAGAATGAGTGTTGTTGTACCCCAAAATTTTCCCTCCCATTTTTACTCAAGACATGCTCATTGAGGTCCTCAATTTCTCAAAAGAGAGGACTAGAGCAGTATCCTGGAGGTTCACTGAGGCTACCACAACATCTTGAAAGAGGTCCAAATTAAGAAAAAAATAATGTTTAAGGTAAAAAACTGCAGCATTAGTTAACACATACCCACATGAATCAACTCATTTTGGTGACAAAACATGGTATGATTCGACACAAAAACTTATGTGTCGATACATACTATTCTCCAGGCCCCAAAACTGAAGGATGAAAGGTGCATGAGTCGACACAAACACGTATGTGTCGACACAAACATGGTATGAGTCGACATAAAGCCTTATGTATCGATACATACTGTTATCCAGGCCCCAAAATAGAAGGATGAAAAGTGCATGAGTCGACACAAAACCTGTATGTGTCAACACAAACAGGTGCATGAGTCAACATATCCTATTATGCATCGACTCATAATGAGTTGATTTCATTTTTACAAGAGCAAGAAGAGTTATGTGTTGATGCATAGCAGCACTGTGTCGACACATAACAGTTCAAAATGCAATTTTTCTGTCTTTTTACACTGTCTTTACAGTTTTTCACGGATTTTCTTCATTAATGTCCAACTATTCAATATGGGTTGGTGTTTGGATTTGTTTTAAGGCTCAAGAATTCGTGCAAATACATGGCATAGGTCCAGGTTCATTGTATATTAAGAACGGCAAGAGAATAATTCAAAAAAGTCATGTCTTCAATTGGTTTGATTTTGGTTTAAACTGACGGTTTTTTAAGCTGGTTCGCGAAATGTCGCGGTAAGCAAGAGTCGCCACCGT
Source organism: Vicia faba (assembly GCA_948472305.1). Taxonomy (NCBI): domain Eukaryota; kingdom Viridiplantae; phylum Streptophyta; class Magnoliopsida; order Fabales; family Fabaceae; genus Vicia; species Vicia faba. Next base: position 70,319,294 of record OX451741.1, on the reverse strand, counting down.
CTTTTATGTTCTCCAACAAGGAAAGGACAAAAGCACAGCAAAATTCCTTTTTTGAGAATGTTTCTTGGTTCGGGAGGTAGATTTATAGAAAAGGAAGGTGTTAGCACCCTTTCTATCCATGGTTATCCACGGGCTCTTAGGTACTTGCTCTTATGTTTTCAAAAATTGTTTGCTTTTCAAGTTTATGTGGGTTTTGAAAAAAGTTTCGTTTGAAAAATTTCTAGGTAACTCTTGTATCTGTCCTCAAGAGTGTGTGAAATAGTTGTTTGAAAACTTTTTGAAAGTGTAAGTGCGAAAAGATTGTTTTTTCGTTTTGAAAGAGCAAGTACCCATGAGAAATATACCTACTCTAAGGAATTAGGCTGTGTAAGAGTCCTTTAGACAGTACTATCCCACTATTGAGAAGTAGGTAGCACCGTCGTTGGAGTTATTCGGGTCAATTCAATTATTAGGGACATGTGTGGTCACCTAAGCAATAGTAGGACACTTTAGCGGTAACCCTAATGTCCAAGATCCTTTTTATCCGAGGCAACCATTTCGAGGCAACTGGATCCTTAGACAGGAGGGCAACCTCTAAAACACCCTATACTTGACGACCACGTCGAGGCAACCAGTGAGGCGTACCCTAGGAGTGGCATGTGCATGTGTGTTGTTTTTCAGTTAAGATTATCTTGTACATGTTATTTGTGAGCTACGGATTGATTTTATTTATCATACAAGTCTTGCAGGCATAATTAACAGTTAATGTTTGTGCGGGAAATAAAGTGCGGAAAATTGAATCTACGCTATTACAAGGCGCGGGTATATACATCGCCAAAAACACAACCCGTTTGGAAAATAAATGCGAGAAAAGTAAATAAAGCGATAAAAGCCTAATTAACTATTACATTTCCGGAGCAGATACATAAATATAATGAATTAAAATAAACATGCGCGCGAAAGATTGAATCGGGACGTCCTTAGGGTTTTGACCCTTTTTTGAGAAGAGAATTGAATTTGGTCCTTTTTTTGCAATTAATTAAATATTAAACCTAATAACTAATTAATTAATTAATTAAAATC